>CM045765.1:49415461-50157254 GCA_025200525.1 Camellia lanceoleosa
ACCATGAGAAGTTTACTCATCTCCTTTGTTTTGCTTTTGGCCTCTCACAATAAATGCTTCCTAATGAGAGGAACTCGCTGATTTTCTTCTAGTTTCTTCATTCAACAAACTACTAGTGACTTGACTCATTGTGCGCTGAATTACTAACCGTTACAACCAAAGTCTCCTAACTTTCCTGCAAAAAACTAAGTAGCATCAAAGCTTGCAACTCATCATCAAAAATAATTTCTATAGAAGCAAGTTGGTTAACAATACTCTTTAATTCATTCAAATGTTCCAGAATAGGATAGCTCTCTTTATATTTTAAATTAACCAACTTTTGAAACCGAAAGGATTTATTTGTGGCTGATTTTCTATCATAAAGGCTTTCTAATTTTTTCTATAAATCATGTGTTGAAGTTTGAGTAGCAACATGATGAAACACACTGTCATCAATCTATTGACGGATAACACTAAAGGCTTTTTGATTAAGTCTTTTCCATTCATCATCTTGCATACCATTGGGTTTGCCACTGTCACCCTCCATAGTGTAGACGTCCCCGAACACCTTGAGGGATGAGTCCCCATTCTGTTCATCTTGGGCTCACTACAGTTCAAGACTCTAATTGTCACGGTTCTCAATCTGGACCAAAGAGTCCAAATCCGGGAAATTGTTTTGAGAAAACAGATTTTTGAAAGGAGTGCCAAACATGGACTGCTTTGCCAGATATAGAGTCGCCACCTAAATATTTTATTTTTAGGAAATTTAGGAAACCCTGACTCATTGCCTAAGGTCACGTGTCCATCATCACCAAGGTTGCCTCGGCTCAGGAACTTGGGTACGATTGGGGAAGGTCACTTCGTGAGCACCCCCGCTCGCCCGATCAAAGATCGGCCTCTACTAATCATGATATCTAGTTTTGAAAACATTATGCGTTCTTATTCCAGTTATTAGCCTAGATTTACTATGTGATGCGCGCAACATACAAGTATAGACCAGGTCGCCTGAATTGGAACAAAACATTTCATGTTTGTTTTGAAAGATGGTTTGCTACCCGAATTCGGCTTTAAAATGCAGATTTTGCCACCCTCTGTGGGCTTAGAAAACATGGTTTTGCCACTATCTAGTGGGCTTAAAACTCACAACAATGCATTGTTCCAATCCAAATAGCCCAACCTTCACCCACAGCATTCAGCGGTTATATCACATAAGCAAATAGCCTCATGGTAAGCATGCTATCATGGCCACTCACACATGCAAGGATGCTAAAGTGTAAAAACTTACCGAGTACTCCAAGCCAAAAACAGGCTACGTTAGAAATCCATGCATGATCCTATAATAACCTCATCACGGATTACTCATTAAGTCTTGACATCGCTAAACCAAGACCGATTGTGATTGATAATTGGATTGATTGAAATACTGAACTGACTGACTGAAATCTGAGACTAATTGATTGACCGTAACTGTTTAAACGCATAATCTATCTGTTTGACTGGCAAATTATCTGTTCTCGTCTTATGCATTAAACTGCAAATTGAAGGCCTTATCGGCGGCCAAATCTGAAATTGATTGATGTTCTGTGTTCATCATGATTAATGTGATTTTATGGCATATTTATCTGAAAATCGATTTGGTGTGATTAAATTAGATTAAAATAAACTAAATCAAAGAGTTAAGGTTATTTACGTATTGCCATGCTAGTGGGCCCTTTTATTATAACATTTTGAGCCTTATTAAGCATTCAACAAGACTTTTCATTAGCTCATTTGAGAGCTCAAAACCGACTTAGAGAGAGAGAGAAAAGAAGAAGATTGATTTCACATGAGAGTTGGCTTCAATCTTGGAAAAATTGAAGAGTGATAACAACATTGAACTCCTAGACTCTTAATTGAAGACCTAAGGTAGATCATTGACCTTCTCTATTGTGCATTTGAGTTTATTTTTGCATGATTCATGGGTCTTTAGTGATCTAAGGCATGAATTAGTCCAATGGTGTTGAATTGAAGCTCATTCCATGCATGCATGCTTGTATTGATAAGTTTGAAGTTGTTTTCATGGCAAGTGTTACATGCATGCTCATATTTATGTTTAAGACCATGATTTCATCTTGTTCTTGAAGAAATGAGCTCAGTTGAGCTAACATTTGAGGCTTTAAATTGATTGAATTCATGGATATTGCATGTTCATAATGTTTATGAAAATTGTTTTGAAAAGGAGTTTAATTGAACTACCCTTGGGCTTTGATTTTATAAATTGAGCTTGGAATCATGTAATATTATGAGTTTACAAGAGTTTTCCAGAAATTCAGCCCAAGAGGATCGATTTTGATGCTTTGAAACTTGGTTTTGAACTTGGAGTTCAAATCTGGATTTTCCAGATTTTGGAAGTTCTGCTCGAGCGGGGAAATCGAGCTCCCAGCATCTCTCACTGTTTTACAGTCCGCTCGAGCGGGGTATTGTACGCTCGAGCGAAGGCTTGTGTCACATGCTCGAGCGGGGGAGTTGACGCTCGAGCGGGGACCTTTGTTGCATGACCGCTCGAGTGGGGAAACTTGCGCTCGAGCGAGGAACTGTTTTTTTGAAAATTCTGAAACTGTTTTCTGAGTGCATCTTTGCATCCTCATTCCATTCTAGGCATTCTTAGGCCTAGTTTAAGACATCTTAATGAGGATATAGATGTAGAACCACACCGAGGCAAATTAGGGATTAAGTTATTATCTTTCCCAACTGCGTAGCTTAGTGTGTGTTCAATCTGTTAACTGTGTAGGGTTGGCTTACTGAGGAGACGCTCTAGCTTGCTGTAGCCTAGAACTCTGTGAGTAACAATTGTGTAAAGATATGTTCAAATGATTATCTTTTGAATCTTCGAATCAACTGCATCGAATCGTATTATTTATCAATGAATGTATGTCCTTTATTTTCGAACTGCATCAGGCATCGTTAGCACCTCTTCATCGTTATCGTTATAGAGATCTCGCGGTTCCTCATTGGAACCACTATCACATCGATTGATGGCCATCACCGACTGCTCGATCTTTTAAGACCCATCGCTTCCTCAGATCGCTACTATCACAGATACCTCGAGCAAAGTGCTACAGTCTAAGTGCTACGATGTGAGCCACCGCTAGAATCATGAGACACCTCTTGAATCCATACTGGGCTTTAAGCTAATCTGTGAAATCTGGAGCAAAGTGCTGCACGGTCCTAAGTGCTACAGTGTGAGCCACCTCTAGAATCTGTGCGGGGCACCTCTTAAGTCCATAAGAATCAGTTATCATATCGCTATCGCATCAGACTTTATCCATTACATCGCTATCGTTATCGCTACTGCTATCAATCATATCACTTTATCAATTCATATCAAGTATCAGATCACATCAAGTACTACCACTCTGCATCGCTACTACGATTACTATGATTTCTAAATGACTGATATGACATGAAGTATAAGCCACCGACTGTATAACTAATTTACCGAGGCAAACGACTGTTTAAAATACTAAAAGGACATTCTTTCTTAACCCTTTTTACGGATTATGTTATTCACTGGGCTTTAGCTCACTGCTTATATATATATAGGTATACAGGCACCGGACCGTTGCTAGAAGCGTTAGGGTAAACTCCAGTTTTGTCAAGCCAACCACTGTGCCTCACTGCGAGGTTCCGAGCCTATCAAGCTATGGCTTAGGGGCTTAGGGGTGTTTTATTTCCCCCATCTGTCTCTATACCTATTTTGTATAACTGTATAGACTGATAGCACTGCATCGCATCATGCGTTCAGATTTAATAGGGATTAAGTCCTGTCTTGAATGATTGTATATATGATGCATCTTGCTCAGATCAATGTCTATATGTATGGAAAGTCTTTTTGCATACAGACTGTCACAGCTCATTAGACATTGTTTATTTACTGTATTGGCTTCCGCCATGCCCCTATACTCTATTTTACTATGTTACTGTTAAGCAGGCCTTCGGTAATCTCAGATTACTGGCCGGTTACGGTGCTAAACTCGTAAGGGCGGGTTTGGGTAGAGTGGTATCAGAGTGATACTTACCACGAGTTATACCGCACACACGTGTCCAAATGAGCTATAGGATGTCCTAGAAAAGTAATTAGGGCATTGCATGAGCATGAAAAGTGTGTGTGGCTATGATATGAAAATTATATGCTAATGTGATTAATGTGTTTAAGTATGCAACTGTTTATGTTTATGATTACCGTACTGCCTATGTAAACTGAAACGAAACCTATATATATACTTAAAGAAGTTAAATGGAATAACATGTAATGTTAATGTTACTACTGACTGTGGAAATCTACGAGAAAATGAACGTGTGAAAGTGAAGGGTCATGTGAGCGTACTTGAATTGAAATGAAAGTATACACACGTCTGATATGAGATAAAACGTGAAATCGGTAAGAACCTCTCCTATATTAATAATCACCCCGTTGTGCGAAACAAGGGAAAGGATGAGGAACGTAGGCGAAACCGAATCTTCTGATGCTAGAGTTGACAGGCTAGAAGGAATGGTTAACGCCTTAACTGAAAATATGAGATAGTAAGGTCGACATACGTGCCTGAACCAACTGATTATGATCTGATGACATTGATACAAAAACCCAAATAAACTGAAGCTACCAAAATTTCTGGGAGGCATCGAACCGCTGAAAGCTAAGGCTTGGGTTTAGAAACCGAGAAAATACATGAAGTTTTCTTCGGAAAATGTGTTTCCCCAATGCATCCAAGATAGGGAAATATCTGAGTTTGAATAACGTGAGTAAGGTGATAAGACTGTGGTCGAATATGGGGGAAAATTTACCTACCTGATGGATACTGACTGCAAAGAATGGAAAATTTTGAAGAGGAACTGACCAGTAATTCAATGAGCCTAAATCTCCACCTTAGTTCTAGAAAATGCTCGGAACACTAAAATGACTGACGCACGTATTACCTTAATTATGTGGAATTGCCTATACAAACATTTGTGTGGAGATCGTACATTTCCTAATTCGATATAGACTGTGGACATATTGACTGAACTAATTGAATTGCTGAATTTATGAACCCTATGCTATGAGAATTGTAGGGACTTGTGAGCAACGAGAATTTGTTGTTAGGTCCTTGTGTCGTATTGCAACAACTGAATGTGACTGTTAGGTATGACCTTTTGAACTGTGTTAGAACTATCGAACATAGGAATACCTTATGATTGACTGTAATTCGAGAAATCCGTACGACTATGATTTGGACTGAACCGTTATGTATTGACGACATCATTGAATGAACGGACCCTTGAACTTGAATTATATCCGTGAACTGTTTGTGTGTGGGACTTCTGAAATTAAGAACCCATATTGGTTTGAAAGATAAACTACTGCGTATGAATTTGTGAACGAATGCCTACATGAAAACTGATTTTGAACTCACACCTGTATATATGTTCCCATGCTTGTAATACTGTTGAGACTGAAAGGAATGGACTGTGAATAATGAATCTCCTGAAATCTACTGTTGATGCGAACTATATGTACAACATCAGAAACCTCAGGTTAACGATTACCTATACTATGAAGATTGTCTAGACTTATGTACATATCTGCATACCTTTGCTTAAGGATGTTATTAGACTGAGTAGACGTATGACTGGTTACCTTAATTATCATATCTGGAGAAACTATTTTGTATTGTACATCGAACTCGTGAATCCGTATTGGAAATGTTAGTAGACTCTGAACATGCACATACATGACGATACCTTTACTCGAAATGATTAGCAAGTTATTTGTTGATAATTTAACCGTTGGGACTATGACCCTGGAACTGCATGACTAAATAAAGACCCGAATGATAAACTCTTGACTGTGAATCGTGATTGTGGAAGAATTGACATGACTGTTTGATTAGGCTTGCGAGCTTATGCTTTAGTGACTATATGACTGGTTTGGAACCCTCATGTGACAACTCACTATTATGTGTCACCGAGAACCTTGGGTGATGTATTACTGTATACCATATGCCTTATATGAAGGATTTATTTGGAAATTGCTATATTGACTGTGATGCTTACCTCTCAATGTGAATAACTGCATGCCTGTGCACTACCTGTAAACTTATTGGGAGGAACATGTTGTATATGACCTATACTGCTTTGATATGAACTGTAATGGTACCGGACTCTAATGTAAGTTTGACAATTGATGAACTCAGACTAATTGTGAAACTACTGACTATGTACTGAAATGACCGGAGTATGAACTAACGTTAACTGATCTGGAACTGATAGGAATGGAACTGTTATCCGATCTAATCTGATAGAACAGTGGGTTGATGAAACCATTTGTGTAACTGATAGAATTTCTGTTGGGTGCTTGTGCATTGAACTTTTACTTGAAATGATTGGGCAGAACTTGCATCTGACATGACCTGGTTGAACTTTCATCGAATTGACCTGAGGGAACCTTTATTGAGAAGGCCATTATCAGATTTGCTTACAATGTGGGAAAACTGGGTATGTAACATGTGATGACTTACCCGGTATTACTGTTATGACCATGAACTTGTTTGACTAGGAAATGACTGTTTTGGTAATTACTGTACTTCAGAACTGATGGGATCTGTTGACAACAGACTGGTTTTGATCATAAACTCTGACTGTCTGGAAGTATATGTAATCTGTATGACTGTTGTCGTATTGACATGTGCTATGACTGAATCTGTGAGAATCGAATCGATGAATAGTAAACGAATACTTACTTGATTACGCTCTTGCTATGGAAGTAATGTACAATTCGCTTTATATTCCCGATAACTCCCGAAGGAACTGGACTGACTGTGATGGATTACCGAATTGAGAACCAAATTGGACTAAGACCGGGTGAACAACTCGGAAGAGGATGAATCGAAACTCTATAACTTAACGGAAATTATGAAATCGAGACCAAAGGCAAATCTATAACCCGATAAGTACTTGATATAAGTAATGTGAATACTACTTTGTCACATCCTTTCGCATCTTGACATCTTTATGTACTCATTGTGCAACAATATTCATGTTCTGTGTCACGAAATAAGTTTTGTTTTCTGAAATGCTATTTACTGTGTACTGAGTTGACTGTTCAAGCTCTGATAAGTATTTGTGAAATATGCTAGCTGCCTGGTATCGGAAGTTCCTTTATGGAACGTATATCTGTCTGCACTGTTAATTGAAGACCTAAGGTAGATCATTGACCTTCTCTATTGTGCATTTGAGTTTATTTTTGCATGATTCATGGGTCTTTAGTGATCTAAGGCATGAATTAGTCCAATGGTGTTGAACTGAAGCTCATTCCATGCATACATGCTTGTATTGATAAGTTTGAAGTTGTTTTCATGGCAAGTGTTACATGCATGCTCATATTTATGTTTAAGACCATGATTTCATCTTGTTCTTGAAGAAATGAGCTCAGTTGAGCTAACATTTGAGGCTTTAAATTGATTGAATTCATGGATATTGCATGTTCATCATGTTTATGAAAATTGTTTTGAAAAGGAGTTTAATTGAACTACCCTTGGGCTTTGATTTTATAAATTGAGCTTGGAATCATGTAATATTATGAGTTTACAAGAGTTTTCCAGAAATTCAGCCCAAGAGGATCGATTTTGATGCTTTGAAACTTGGTTTTGAACTTGGAGTTCAAATCTAGATTTTCCAGATTTTGGTCGTTCGCTCGAGCGGGGGAAGTTCCGCTCGAGCGGGGAAATCGAGCTCCCAGCATCTCTCACTGTTTTACAGTCCGCTCGAGCGGGGTATTGTACGCTCGAGTGGAGGCTTGTGTCACATGCTCGAGCGGGGGAGTTGACGCTCGAGCGGGGACCTTTGTTGCATGACCGCTCGAGTGGGGAAACCTGCGCTCGAGCGAGGAACTATTTTTCTGAAAATTCTGAAACTATTTTCTGAGTCCATCCTTGCATCCTCATTCCATTCTAGGCATTCTTAGGCCTAGTTTAAGACATCTTAATGAGGATATAGATGTAGAACCACACCGAGGCAAATTAGGGATTAAGTTATTATCTTTCCCAACTGCGTAGCTTAGTGTGTGTTCAATCTGTTAACTGTGTAGGGTTGGCTTACCGAGGAGACGCTCTAGCTTGTCAGAGCCGTAACTCGTGAGTAACAATTGTGTAAAGATATGTTCAAATGATTATCTTTTGAATCTTGGAATCGAATTTCTTTGGTGGTATTATTCTTGAATGAATGTATGTCCTTTATTTCGAATGCATCGTGGCATCCTTAGCACCTCATTGTTTCATCGTTATTCTAGAGATCTCTGTCGGTTCCCTCGTTGGAACCACTACTGTTCACTGATTGATGGCCATCAGCTGACTGTTCGGTCTTTTAAGACCTACTGTTTACTGTACTGCTACTATCACAGATACCTCTGGAGCAAAGTGTTGCACAGACCTAAGTGCTACAGTGTGAGCCACCTCTAGATTCTGTGCGAGTCACCTCTTGAATCCATACTGGGCTTTAAGCCAATCTGTGAAATCTGGAGCAAAGTGCTGCACGGACCTAAGTGCTTTAGTGTGAGCCACCTCTAGAATCTGTGCGAGACACCTCTTAAGTCCATAAGAACTGTCTTTATCAAGTATCACATTACTATCGTTATCTTGCTCTTATATCGTTATTCTTGTACAATTACCGTTACCACTACTGTACTGACACTGCTACTACCACCGTACTGTTTTGCTATCGGATGTGCCACGTACGATTACTATGATTTCTAAATGACTGATATGACATGAAGTATAAGCCATTGACTGTATAACTGATTTACCGAGGCAAAGGACTGTTTAAAATACTGAAAGGACATTCTTTCTTAACCCCTTTTACGCATTATGTTATTCACTGGGCTTTAGCTCACTGCTCATATATATATGTAGGTATACAGGCACCGGACCGTTGCTAGAAGCGTCAGGGTAAACTCCAGTTTTGTCAAGCCAACCACTGTGCCTCACTGCAAGGTTCCGAGCCTATCAAGCTATGGCTTAGGGGTGTTTTATTTCCCCAATTTGTCTCTATACCTATTTTGTATAACTGTATAGACTGATAGCACTGTACCGTACCATTTACTGTACTGTTTAATAGGGATTAAGTCCTTGTACTGAATGATTATGTATATGATGCATACTGTTCTGTACTGAATGTCTATATGTATGAAAAGTCTTTTTGCATACGCATCCTGACTCATTGGACATTGTTTATTTATCAGATTGGCTTCCCATGCCCCTGCACTCTATTTTACTATGTTATCATATAGCGGGCCTTGGTAATCTCGGATTCTTTGGTCATTCTGATGCTAAACTCAGAGGCGGGTTTGGGTCGTGACAGATCCTAACTATATAGAAATGCCTAATGCACCACATGCAGGAATGCAACTAAGATAGGCTTAGCTATTCTAAACATGGCATATGGAATACTACAGCTAACAAGTATTCAACTTGGAATTGAAATACAATGCAGTGAGTTATGATGCGCCGAGCCTGGTGCATGCAAAACAAATGAATAAATGTAAACATGCTATCATACTGTATGCTAATTGAAACATGCCCTAATTTAACCATCATAAGCTGGTAAATAAAAGGGAGAAAGACGTGGGGTTGGAAGACATACATCACACACACACACACACACTTATTACAACATTGCCCTCGCTAGGAGGGTCCAAAATAATATACAGTCCCAAATAAATAATACAGTCTTAATAAGTACAAAATCCTAATTAATTAGCAAATTAATCTAGGAAAGCAATAAATGGCACGCAAATCCATGGACCGCCTCGGCTCTGTTCCAAATGATGAATGATGTATGCTCGGGTTGCTTGGCGCGGAAATCCATTGCGATGCCCCAATTAGCCTCTGTTTACAATTAAGCCCGGAATGTTGTGCGAAGCCCTAAAAGATTGCCGGTTTTTGATTTGCTGCAACAGAGAGCAGGAAAGGGGCATGACAATGTATTTTCACATATGTATGCTTGACTACTCTTTAGGGAGCGTAGTCTTCGATTCTCGTGCCACTAATCGCGCATCTCGATGCATGATGGCCGAGGAGTCGAATTGCATGACTCAATATGGAATGAATGCACACATAAACACAACAAAGGCCTAAACTCCATCACAGATAATTCGGAGTGTCGGCGACTGGGAATTGGGACACGTTCCGTCACTCGGATTACGAAACGTCCCTCGTTTCTCGTGCTCGGGCTAACTCCTACCCCAAACACAATGCAATATGCATGACATGCATGAATGCAATCCTAATATACAACCTAGAATACACAATGCTATGAGATGGCATACACGATGCACGATGTAACACGGCATACACGATGCTCTAACATGCAACCTAGCATACACAATGCTATGAATCGAAATGGCATACGCAACACACAATGGTCTTATGTCAATATGAGTGGACCTCAGCCACACTCACATCAGCGGCCATGGGATGAAAATGAGACACTCGAAATGCGTGCACACATGCACGCAAACCGAGGACCGATCCTAAGGCACAAATGCCACTCTAACAAGGTATGGCAAGGCACGAAATATGGCATACAAACATGCAAGTTCCAGCACTGAAATGTGATGCAAAATAATCCCAAAACATGGAAACATGGCACCCGATGCATGGAATGGTCCCGAAACACAAAACTAGGCACATGCCTTGGCCTGAGGCTATACAAAGCATGCATTATTTGATCATGAGGCATAAAGACAGAACCAAGGCAGTCCCAAAACATAAACATTTCTAGTTCAAAGCATGGCCAAAAGATGCTAGCAAGATAGCCTAAAATAGCATGCAATTTTGACTAGCAAACATGATTTACATGGCATGTATATGAAGCAAGTGAGAACTCATCAAACCAGCCAAAATTAATGAACAAAACATGCCAAAATATGCCTAAATAAACATGGAGAGGCAGCCAACACATGCACAAATGAGGGGCTCCTTTTGAAGGCATACAAAGGGGTTATTAAGCACATGCATCAAGGACACTTAGCATGGCACAAACAACTCTGGAAATCAAATATGACAGCTCCAAAACTCACCAAATTGACCCCAAAATGTGACTAAGAAGCATGCAAGGAGGGGTCCCTTTTGAAGGCCAAAATGACCATCAAACAAGTCAAGGTGAGAGGGGGTCATCCCCCTCTGATTTGGAGGCTCAAAATAGTGTGTTAGCCACTGAAAATCCACTAGATTTCAGTGGCTAGATGGCCAAACCAAGCATGCAACAAGAGTTTAGGTGTAGGGCTCAAAATAAGAGACAATCAAGCATACAAGGAGGCATATGATCTCAAAAAAAAAAAATGGGACCCTGAAAAAACTTGAAGATGAGATTAAAACAAGATATTTTTCAATTTATGACAACTCTAAAAAATGAACACAAGTAGGGCTAATCTATCATGCAAAAATGGCCCTAAAAGAGAGATTGGAGACAAGGGACAGTAGCTGGCCCCAAATACCAAAGAGCCCTTCAACAAAGTTGAAGAGGGGCTAAAAAAAAGGTACTTTACAGTTTATATCAAGTCTCGAAAATAAGCACAAGTAAGGCTACAATATGGTGTAAAAATGGCTCTAAAAGAGAAATAGAAAGCAAGAGGCAGTAGCTGGCCTCAAACAGTGAAGAGCCCTTCAACAAAGTTGAATAGGGCCTCAAAATAAAGCACTTTACAGTTTGGCTCGAAGCCCATAAATGCTCACAAACAGGGCTAACATATCATGCAAGAAGTAGCCATAAAAGAGAGATAAAGGGAAAGGGGTAGCAGGTGGCTTTAAACAGAGAAAAACCCTTAATTAAACATGAAGATAAGCTCAAAATAAGACTATTTCTAGTTCAGGTCAGAGCCCAAAAATACTTGCAAGCAAGGCTTATAGATGAAGCAAGAAAAGACTAGAAAAGGGAAAAAAAGAGACTCACCCTTGTAGAACCAAACTTCAGCAACTTTTGGACCAAATTTGTGAGCTCTCAACCTCTGGAAATCAGCTTCAAAGGGTTGGAATGGAGTGTGGAGGTGTGGTGCTATGGGTTGTAGGGTAAATAGTACAAAAAACTTTAGGGTTTGGAGGGTTGGAAGAGAGGGAAAGGGAGTGTTGTATGTAAAGGCTCTACACAATTTTTGTAACCCTTCAAAATGCAGCTGGGGGGCTGGTTTTATAGGGAAAGGAGTGGAGAAAAAGGGGAGGAAAATCAAAATCAAATTCAAATTCCCCCCCCCAAAAAAGAGCAGATCCCCGGGCAGGGGTCTGGGGGAAAACAGAGGGTATAGCTGTAAGGAACCAAGAGAGAGGATTCTGGCCGCCAGTTCAGGGTTCTGTGGCGGCCGGCCACCTCCTAACAGGGTCAAAAGGGTCAAGGAGATTTGTTGGCCGGCCACCCCCAAAAGGTGGCCTCCCATGTGTGTACAACACAGCTATGTGGAGAAAAACCAGGAAATGTGACCCAAGAGAGAGAAAAACCAACTTTTTAGAAGGGTTCAAAAGGGTCAGGAAGAGTTGATGGCCAGCCAACCCATATTGGTGGCCTCCCAGGTGTGTACAACACAATGGTGTGGAGGAAAGTCAGAAAAAGTGGCCCGGGGATAGAATACATCAGCTTTCTAGTGAAGAAAACGGGCGATGAAGAGCGATGAAGGAATAAAGCTGGTATTTGGAACAATTGCTGGCCTCCCACCCTTTTACAACCTTCCTAACAATGAAAATAAGGTCCCTGCCAAAAATGGACCCAAACTGATGCAAAACGAAGGTTCGAGGGCCAAAACACGCAGCCCAAGGCCCCGAAAACTGACTGTTAAGCACCGGAGGTGGCGTTTGACCACGAAGTTGGTCTCTTGAGCCATAGTGTCCCTTAAAAGGGAGTAACTAAGATGTATGCCAAAAACCAGAGCAAACAGAGGTGGTTAAGCGGTCCCGAACCGAGGCACACGGCCGACGGCTCCGAAAATCGGGAACCGAGCTCCAAACAGGAAAAATGGCCTACGACCATGAAACGTAGCCTACGGCCACTAAGAGATGGTCTACGAGACCTCTCCCTCCCTTCGGGAAGAGAAGATGGAGAAAACGGGGCCTAGTTCGCAAACCGAAGCAAGGCACAAAAGAGTTCGGAAGTCCGGAGGCGAGGCTCGCAGCCGAGATTCCGTAACTTCAGAACGAGCACAATATGCAACATCACCAAGTGCTCAATCGATGACGTCTGAGTCTTAAGGTCGGTCAAAAATGGGGTGTCTACACATAGGCCCATGCAAATCTTTATAAAATAATATGTCCTCAATTTTAGTTTTTCAAGTTACCTAATTGCTTCCATTGAAGCTAGACATGTGACCCATATTCCCTTCCATTGATTTACACAAATAAATAAACCCAAATAAACCATAAGCTCTGATACCAGTTGTTAGGAAAAATTGATGATTTTTCACAAGTAAATCAATCAATGAGAATATAAACTAATGTGAAAAAATTAAATCACCAACGATACAACAATTTTACGTGGTTCCCTCAATGTGAGGTACGTCAACGGGATCGAAATCTGATTCCACTATCAAGTAATAGTTTCCAAACGATTACAAATAAGACACGAATGGTCTCACAAAATCACCTTTAGGTGAATTTCAAATAATCACAAATAATTAAAAGGAAAGACCTCACCAAATAGATAAACAAAAGTTTTCGAAACTAGAGTTGAAGAAGACCCAAAATAATAACCCAAATCAACACCTTCTAAGCTGAAGTTGTCAACAACAAAGCTCCGAACAGTGCTTTGAGAACAAAACCCACCAAATTGATCAAGCACTATCTCACCAAAATATGAATCGGCAGCCACACTATTGCTTGTTTATCAACACATGAACACCACCGAAAATAATGTTGTTGTTACTCCACCAAAAGCCGCTGCACTTTTTGGAAGAAACAATATATAAATATATTATTAATTTTTGGGCATTTTAATCAAAACCCTAACTTCTACCAAACTGATTATAAAATATCCATTGGGTCTCCAAAAGTTAGATATAATATATAAAAAATATATTGTAACCAACACCAAACCAAACTAAATATTTTAATAAATCAATTGGGTTTCATACTCCACTAAGGAGGTATACCCAACATATATATATATATCTTTTTAGTATAATAAGATTAAACCACTAAAATAATACACTTATCATTCATTTTCATTTGTTTATTTTTGGGCTTTAGGTCATAAGTTAATATGTGAATCTTTTAGCCCATTAGGTCCAAGCTCTAATCTATTTGGGCCAAAAGAATATAATTTGTCTAAGATAATAACTATATGTTGAAATCAACCCATTTGCTAAGTAGAATTGGTAAGTAAGCTTCAATCCAATCCAGGTAAGGAGTCAAAAGAATATTGAGATATTTAAAATGAACTAAGGGTTTAAAATTATGTTTTGATTTGTGTGATCCAGAAAGAATTTTTACATACCAATTCTACATACACTACTACAAAAACAAATAAATATCACACTTTTTTGGTGTGATGTATATTATTTAATCACACCGTTTAAGTTTTATTAAAGTGTGATCTTTCGGAGTGTGATTAAAAATGGTCATTTTTAATCACACTTTTTAAGTGTGATTAAAAATATTTAGATCACACCTTTTAAGTGTGATCTTTGAAAGTGTGATTAAAAAGGGTCATTTTTAATCATACTTTTTAAGTGTGATTAATAACATTTAGATCACACCTTTTAAGTGTGATCTTTGAAAGTGTGATTAAAAATGATCATTTTTAATCACACTTTTTAAGTGTGATTAATAACATTTAGATCACACCTTTTAAGTGTGATTAATAACTAATAAAATTTGTAATAAAAAAAGGATTCGACATATTTGAAAAATAATCAATATTATTTTTGTATGCGCATTTGAAGAATGTAATACACACTATATACTATATTTTGAATCATAACCACATATTGAATAGAATAACGTCATATATTTCATAAATGAAAATTAAATATTCAAAAGTGTATACAAAGGAAATAAATAAAAAAAATTAACTGTGCTTACATATATTAAAAAATGAAAAAACTTAAAAAAACTAAGTTCTTTAATTCTTGGACCATATTTTGCATCTCTCCAAAAAATTTCTGACCTAAAAAATAAAAACACAAATTAATCCAGAAATCACTGATGCATATGAATAAACTAAAAAGTTAATTCAGCAAACCAAAATAGGAACATTAATCATTTCTGCTTGATCTTAATCCTTTTGGAAGTAGCTTCCCTGTTAACAATTAGATGCCATAGCAGCTCAGTGTTAATGACATTGTAATTAGGAGGTCATTAATGAGCACAATATTTAAAAATGATAAATCTCAATACAGCTTGTGTACGATCTTTTTGTGAAGATATATTATTATTACTGTTGAACCATAATTCTAGGTACCCATAAATAAATAAATAAATAAAAACTCAAGAATTTACTCCTTTTTTTTTTTTTTGGGAGGGGGAGGGGGGAGAATACATACATTGCAGTTACTATCACCAACAGCAGCAGGTTTTGGAGAAGCAGAGGTTGCATTTATGAAAAGAATTCATCGGAGCTTCTACATACACTTGCTTATTTTCTCTCTACACTTACTATATGTATTGTATATCTTGTATGTTACGAAGAAAAATTTGTGAATATAGGTGTAGAGATGAACATGGCGGGTGTGTGGTGGGTTTAGAAACTCCCAATTGCATCATTAAAACGAGGATTATGTGTATATATATGTTGTTGACACTAATTAATATTCCTAACACCCTGTTCAAAAATAAAATGAAAATGAGAGCACACATAATCAACAAAACTTGTTACCACAGTTATGGAAAAGCAATAATTGAGAGAAAATTTTCAACTTCCACACCAATCAATTTTTTCTAAACACAAATCAACAAATAAATATACAATTTAGTGGGCTGCCCAGAAAAATCTAAGATTAAAAAATATTGATGCACAAGTTGTCAATGAAGGACCACCCATATTATAAACACCCAAATTCAAAAGATTTAGGTTGGTAGGTAGGCCAAATATAAAGCATGAACAATATTTTTCATGCTGTAAGAGAGAACATTCTGATGTATCTTTTAAAGCAAAAGATTAAATTTATGTCCTAACACTGCAATCTTTTAACTGAAAGATTCAAAATAGCACAAAGCAAAAAAATACTAGGAAAAAAAAAAATTACAAAACAACAACAACGAGGAGTTTTGAAGCCAAGCAGAACAAATTAATGGTACTTACTAGTTATCATCCCAGCCCACCACCAAGGTTCCAACAAATATGAGTACCTCCCTGACCTTGAACAAAATAACGACACGATGGTTACAATAACATAAAAGATTTATATACACATCTCCACGCATATACATTCATGTAAGTACTTCTATGTCTTTTGATTGGCATATGTATATATATACACTATCTATACTATATTATTATATAAAGTGTATAAGTCAGTTGATGTGAACACTTTCTCTGTCACGCCTATTTGATTTTTCAAAAATGCCTACAACAATTGGTAAGTTTAAAAATTGTCATGTGAAACTGATTTAGAAATTTAAAACTCTATTAATCATCTTCGTTCATAAACTATGTATCTTTGCACAAGCATTGTGTGTACACTCAAAGGTTCTACAAAGACCAAAATAATAAATAGAGCACCAAGTCTGGACTTCTAACCTCAGATGTCATCCATAATCACCAAGAAGAAGAAAGCACGGTGCAAATTCATATTGCCTACCTTTCACATGTCTTGGTCCATTATGCTTCTTGTGGGTAGCACTTCTTAACATTGTAATGCCGGATGATAGTCAAGAGCATGAAGGACACCAAGACGCCTACCGATTATTCGCAATTTGCTCATCAACATCTTCGGTCCACAAGTGTTTTCCCATTTACAACACTACAAGCAAAATCCTTGAAAACCCACTTGCTAAAGGAATTCAGTGACTATCTTCTTCAATCTAATAGACATAATTAAGAAAATACCATGTAAATAAATATGTTGATTGCCTAGCATATGCAATTCAAAAAATAAATTCCAAATTACTAGTAGCTCAAATCACATAAAGCTTGTTAAAAATCTTAGACAGAACAAAAATCAAACACCATGTGGGCAAGGCTTTGACACAACCTTTTCAGGTACCTTGTACAAAATCCAAGCAGCAGTATCACTTATTACAAAATGCCCATGTCTAAAAATGGCAATTTTTTATTTCATTTTTCAATTATTTTTTCGTTGTTGGAAATTGCCTGTAAATTTATACAATTACAAAAAATTCTGACAGTGTGCTTAGCCAACCCAAACGAAAAATTCTTCATCAGTTCTTCAATATCATTCATGATACGAGCAAAACAGGAAATCACAAAGATCACGAGAATTGAGTGAAAAGGAAAAAATACTGACAGTGTGCTTACCTTTTGAGTAAATCCAAACTCTTCTCAACTCCTAGTCGTCCAACATGGACTATCAATGGTCTCTCGGGCTCCCCATTGTTGATTAAAAAAAGAACAATATTTGGAGGAAACTCATTACATGGCAAAAAAAGAGATCGAGAAACTCATTGGGTTTGAGTTTATGAAGAGACATTGACTTACATTGTAACTTAACTCTTAAAATATTAACTGCTATAAAAGAGATCGAGAAACTAACCCAATTTCAATTGTCATAACATGCTTGCGCCTCTTTCCTAAAACTATAATGCACAACCATGGCCACATATTTTTGTATGAATTAGTTCAATTGCTCTAATCATTGGAAGATGAAACTTAGTACATGATCCCATATTATGGTCATAGACACATTGACATAGTGTCAAAACCGACTTGCTTTTTTTTGTTTTTTTATTTATTTTTTAAAGAAGAGGGAATCCAACAATAAGATAAAGGAAAATGATATACAATAGCACTACTCTAAGATAAGTAGAAGTATCTCAAATTCAAAAATAATTACATTCTATTCTTAAGTTTAAAAGCTAATCTCATACAGGCCTTGCTAGCCTCACAGCATGTTATGTAACTTAATTATGCTAGTCTCAAATGAATTGTATCTCTTACACATTTTAACACATTTTCAAAATCAGTCCTGTTTTACTAGATATATATATATATCTACATATATCATTAAAGGAAAGAGAAGGAGACACGTGCTCTTGTCGCTACGCCCTTGGGATTTGGTCAAATTAGAATTCCATCATTGTAACCTTCTTCCCAAAATTTGTCACCAAAGATTCTGCTAAAATTACACATTTTTTGTTACATGCACACGTGGCACCTAATCATTGGGCTGTCAATTTAGTACAAACAGTATTAGAAGATTAATAATAATACATGTTTTGTAATAAAAATTAAGAAGAGATGCATTTTTTAGAGTAGCTTTTTATGTTTTTTTTTCTTCACTTTATTCTCCAGTGGATTCCACAAGTCTTTATAAAACTTTTTAAAATATCACTTAAACCTCTCATCTACATCAAATCAACAAAATTAAACAATAGCAAATGATTTATTTCGATTTCTCAATTAACAGAGTCGAAAGTTTTGATTCGATACTAAATTTACCTTCACCATTAATTTTTTTGATGAGCAAATCACAGATTTAGATTAATCATATTCTGACCTCATTTGGTAAAAATAACCCAAGGGATTGTTTAATTTGCACATATGAGGTATGTTTCGAGTTTTGTCACAATCAAGACCCTTCCTCCTCCCTCAAGATAAGTCTTGATACAAAAAGTAAAAAGTTGCCAAGTAAATACCTAACATGTACACTACATTTTTCTTCATAATTTCCAAATACCTAACATGTACACTACATTTTTCCTGACTTTTTTTAGAATTCTTCATATCAACGTATTCCTATCGAGTCATACCCTTATCCCCATCATGTATCCGTGTCTATGTTTCATAGAGAGATCCACTATGTTGAAAGAATCAATGCTATTTCCACATCCTAAATGGATTTTTTTTTAAAATAATTACACTCAATACACCATAAGAAAAACAGATCACAGAACACATGCACACTAGGTTTGACTTGCTAGAAGAGAAGAATATCATGGTTCTCCACCCATTCATCTACAACAACCAACAATGAAATATCAGATCCCAAAAAACAGATACCCTAAAATTTGTACAAAATAAACACGAACCCGTGTCACAAACACAGATCCTTTGTACGTTTTCCACTAGGAATGAATCGTCTAGAGGCACTGGAACTGGGCCATCTATATAGCTCAAACTCCTCTTTTCAAGCATTCTATACAACAATAGAATCAAAATCTTAAAAACCCATTTAGCCAAACATACAGTGTTTGGATCTTAGGAAAAGAAAATGAAAATAAATAAATAAAATCTTCTCTTATCCATTTCTTGAGGATTAACAATAACAATTACACAAACCCAATTGTGACTAATAATTATATATAATAAAAAAACAAAAACCATAGATTTCAATGACAAATCAATAACTAAATATGAAGCAATATTAGTGCCAAACGGGAGGTCATCATTCATGCCTGAAGCCAATAGTGAACACTCACGAACCGAGGACACCAAGTCGTTAAAAACTCACTCTTTCTCCATATGAAATCAATAATGAACATACGCACTGAGTACAACCAAGTCCTTAAAAAAATACTCTTTCTCCATATGAAATCAACAAAAAGCCATAAAAAAATCAAACCCTGTCATTGTCCATCAAAAGCCCCCAAAATTCAAGCATCTAGCTACAAAATACAATGAATAATCCTTATCCTAACAATTGGGAAACCAATAAGCCATTAATTTGAGCGTGTGTGTTCACCCACGAAACAATCGCCAATTCACCATATAAGCAGAGCTACAAGAATCAAACACCAATTCAACTCAATTTCATAGCAATTCAACCAGAACCCATCAAAATTCAACAATCAAATCACAAATTCATCGATTAAAACCCAAAATTAAACATACCCACCTGACGATTAAGCGAAGTAGGGTCGTGTCTGGCCCAAAAAACATCAAGCAAGGACTCGTAACTACACTCCTTGGGATCATACTGAACCCTAACGACCTCCGAGTGGTTCGTGGTCCCAGAACAGACATCATTGTAGCTAGGGTTGTGAAGATAGCCCCGAGTGTACCCAACCTCTCTGTCTTCGTCACTCCAGGAACACCAGATATTAGATCAAACTCAAGAACAGTGAAGTAGTGAGATCAGCTACAGAACAGTGAAAAAGGATTAAAGGAATTTATATAAGGATTAAAGATCAAACCCAAGAACAAAAAAGTAGTGAGATTGCCGATCGCTGCTCGCCTCCGTGAGTGAGAGAGAGAGAGAGACAGTGATGTCTCAAAACTTAGAGCTCTACAAACTTGAAAGGAAATTAAAAAAAAGGAGGGAAAGACGGGAAAAAAAAGGGGGGAAATTAAGGTTTTGTTTGGTTTATATTTTCGGAATATTTTTAATATTTTGATTTTTTGAATATTTTGAATATTTAATTTTTAAAATATTTTTGACATTTTAATTTTTTAAATATTTCTAATATTTATACAGGTTTAAAAAATTAATTGACAAAAAAATTAATTGACAGAAAATAATTGACATAGAAGTTGTTTGAAAAAAAAAATATTCAAAAAAAAATTACTTAAAAACAATTAATTGAAAAAAAAAACATTTTTTTATTTGAGTATTTTAAAAATAGTTTGGTTATGACTGTTGATCAAAAATACGGATATCGAGTTATGAGTTGTGTGTTTGATTATCAATTATAGGTTGTGTACGGGAAAGAAATACACATTCTCGTATAATCCTGTTGATCAAGTCTGCGTTCCTCGTACGACGTCGTTCTATCACCTGAAAACACAAACGTGAGCTAGCCGGCAGGTGTGTGTGCCGGAAACCTCTCCGATGCCTAAGTCAGTCAGCAAGACATGTAGGCAAAAGCTCTATGTATTCAGGGAGCAAAAGTTGCATTACCTCTCCAAAGGTGATATTAGTGAGCTTATATAGGTTTTTCGCGTGGCACAATCCTGGTAGGACTCTTATTCCTCTATGTGCAGAGTCCTTCTAGGATTACTCCTCCTTGCGTAGAGTCCTCCTTGGATTCATACTCCTGGAAGACAATGCTTATCCTCCAACACCCCCCTCACTGTTTAAACCAAGTGAGATGGTTCTTCTTATGGCTGGACTACTTCAGGACCGAAGTAACTATTAATTCGGCCCTTACTTTACTCTCCCTTACCTCGGCTTTCCCATACTAAGACCGAGCTACCCATAAGGGAGTTAAAACCGAGCTATCTTTAGAACCACAGCTTACTTCGGTTCCTCACATGCTATAACCGAAGTAACTATCGAAGACCGAAACCTCCGTGCTACTCCACTCAACCGGAGTAGAGCTAAGTCCTTCCAAGACCGAGCTAACCACCACGGCTATGTGACCGGTCTATCTTCTAAGTTACTTCTCCAAACCGGAGTATCCTACATGGCCCTTCTACTCGGCCCTCTTCATTTCGGCCCTAAGGCCCAATACCCAGCTCGGCCCACTAGTATATAAATTACCCTCTCAATTGCCCCTTAATTCCATCTGCACAGCATGATAGGGATTACCTGTCTACGAACTGAACTAAAGTTTTAGCTTATCCAGCCGAGCTACAATCCTTTAGCTACTCCGGCCGAGCTGAAAACCTTTTTAGCTTCTCTAGCCGAGCTAAGCGTAAGCCGAGCTAAGCACGTCCGGTCAAACATCTCTTCAGTCACAGAAATTGAATCGATTGTCCTTCCAATGACACGTGGCACGCTGGTATTGGCCATTCACAGCTGTTGCGCCGCCCTCGTACTCTGAAATTTTTTTTGAACAGTCCCGCGTTTTTTCCCTCCTTCCACTTACACAAAACAAACCCTCTCTGTCTTCTCCAAAATTACTTGCCTTACTATTCACTCTCTCTTTATTCTGAGCTTCCCAATCTTGTTCTTGCTCCTTCACTGTTCTTCAACCCCGTACCTCTGAAACTCTTGTTTTTGCTGCTGTTAGCTTCAATCCAGTTCCTCTGCTTCTCTACCAGGTAATCACACGAATCTGTTCTTGTTTTCCTTTGTTTCCTGTTTTGTATGTTTTTGCAAAACACTCTTATGTTGCAAGTTTCATATTTTCTGGAAAAACTAGTCTATAAACTGTTAGAACTTCATAAGATAATCAATAGAATGCCATTTTGATCTTTATACATGCCCCAACCGAAGTAGAACACTGTTTGTGATGTATGTAAAGATATAGGTGAACTGAAACCGAACTAGCACTTGCGTCCATCAAAGTAGTTCCAATAGGTCACCAACTGATCCACAATAGCCGAAACAAATTCACCGAACTAGAAACCATAGCACTCGACCGAGCTAAAACTTCAGGGGCCATGCCAGCATTCTTAGTTCCTAAACCGAACTAAGAAAGCTGTCCCTTGACGTTCAGCCGGAATAACAAAACCAAAAGTAGAACCGAGCTAACACAACACCCTGCCAAAACCGAGATAACACGCTCCTCTATGAAACCGAGGTAGATCCGGCAGCAATCCATCTAGCCGAAGTAAGGCTTCCTTTCCTTGTTTTGTTTTTATAGCACGGTGATTGATCTCGCTTAACACCTTGTTTTTCCACTTTGCAGACTTAGGTTGCCCAGGTACTTCCTCCGTGCGCTCAACCGAGCTCCCGAGTCAAAATCCCCAGCCAAACTAAATTATTTATAAGTTATCCATTAAATGGGGAAGTACAGATTTTTGGTAGAAACCCCAGGCGGCTTAGCCGAATTCAGAAAGGATTACAACATACCAACCGACGTAAACCTCACCCTAGCCGAACCAGATGTAGATCCATGGGACAACGAGGGCTTTGTCCCCTTTACCATTCAGTCCATAGTAGAGACCGGACTACGATTCCCAGTCCAGCCTTTAATCTGTGAATTCCTTAGGCAAACCAGACTTTGCCCAACCCAACTCTCCACCAACACATACCGAATAATAATGGGCATAGACGCCCTAAACCGTCAAACCGGACTAAACCTAGGCTTAGCCGAAATATTCCACCAGTACTCATTAGGATCAAAAAATGAAGGCTGGTGCTATTACTTGAGAATACGCCGAGGCCGAGAAAAAATAATAAAACACACACCGGACAAAGATGTAAATGATGACGACTTCTTTTGGGTCTCTGGGAATTTTGAAGACCATCAAGCCCAGATTCCAGGCTGGAGAATAAACTGGAAGTTCGGAGAGCCCGGTATACATACTTCGGTTGCACTTCATATTTTTCCTCTTTTCTGTACTTCGGCTTTCTGCTCTGAACCGAACTAACACTTGTTTTCTTTTTGCAGATAAAGCCCATATCCACTCAAACTACAGCTACCCCAACCTCGATCTTCTGCGCGCCGCACTACGAGTTCGGGAAAGAAGTTGGGCTAAACTTCTCGACTTCGAACCGTCTTACCGCTACTCCGGTTGCCGAAAAGCAAGGGTAACCGACTTCCTACTTGAAGACGCGCCAGAACCGGACCCTTCCTTGCCACAGATCAACCTTGTTCCACTCACAGCCGAGCAAGAAATGGCGAAGAAGAACAGATTGAAGGCCCTCCTAACCGAAACAACTCCAGCCGAAGTACAGGAGATCGGCCGTGCCACCGAGACCGTGGTGGCACTCCCATGTCAACGGCCATCTTCATCACGACCAAGCAAACGTGCCCGGACTAGCCAAACCGAGCCACGTCTTGCTGATGAAGACGAAACCGTTTTGCCAACAAGTCCTCCACCAAGCCCTCAGCCGAGCCTCCAACCGGAACCCACCGACCGAACTGCTTCCCCCAAGTGGACTCCTGTACTCACCTTCAATGACCGAGACATCACCGCGTCCGATTCGGTGGTCTCAGAGAAGGACCATCTGATGGCTTTCAATTTGGCCAAGAGTGTGTGCCTCCCCAAAGACATGGAGCACCACTACAAACAGCTCAACACCGAGCTAAAGTCAATCCGGTCCTCCACTAAATCCATGATCCTGGTAAGCAGCATTCCTCTCTATGTAAGATTTTTTTTTTTTTTTAACTTGGAGTCCGGCTAATGTTATTCCTCCTTTGCAGGCCATCCAGAAAAACCAAGTCACTCACAGGAGGGTCATGGAGCTTAGGATGAGTACCAGAGAGGCCATGGCTGAGGCCAAACTAAAGACGACCGAACTGGAGGAGGCGAAGAAGCAATTGGCCGAGCTTCGGGTAGAGAACAGTCGGCTGACCGAGATCGCCAATTCGGTCGAGGCCGAAAAGAAAAAAGTTGCCGTCGAGGCTAAAGATAGATACCTCCGTATCTTGGCCGCAATTGAGAAGAAAAAAGACGCCGAGATAAACCAGTGGAAGGGGGAGGTGAAGAAGGCCGAGAAGCGAGGCTTCAAGGAGGCCGAAGACGCCTACACCCTGCAATGCAACGCAGCCAAAGATCTCTTTTTTAAATGTGGCTGGAGGGCTGCGGTGGAGAAGCTCGGTTGTACGCCTGACACCGAGGTCTACAACGCTCCACCGTACTCCATTCCAGCCTCACTCTCACAATACGCGGCCGATCTCCAAAAAGCCTTTCTTGAGGGGTCCGGTGATGATGATGACGATGATGATGAAGATGAGGAGCCATCTCACACTCCGGTTGTCAACGAGCAGCAGAACGATAAGGCAGTTCGGTCTGAGCCAGTTATTGAGGATCCAACTCTTGAGCTGCAGCCGACTGACACCGAAGTTCAGGCTGACACCGAAGTCCCACTTCAAACCGTGCTCCCCTCTGACACCGGACTCCAGGCGACTGCTGATGCAGAATTTGATGCCGAGCTTGATGCACTTCTCGGTTGATTATTATTATTATTATTATTTTTTTTGAACTTTGTAACCGGGCTGGGGCCCCCCCAAATTGTACTTCTCTGTTTTGTGGTTCAATGAAAAATTTCCTCAACTCTTATTCCGGTTTTGTGTATGTATGCTAATATTTGCAATGAATTTTGAACTTTTTGTACAACTGTGATCTCGGTTAGCTATCTAACTTACTAACCAACCTACTATTTAGCCGATATAACTTACTTTGGCTAAAGAGTACAGAGGGTTGGTTTAATCTAGCCAACCACTCTTCAGCCATACACTTACTTCTTTGAAGAGTACACGAGTTGGTTTAATCCGATAACCATTCTTGACCATACACTTATAAGAGTACAGATGGTTTAATCCCAACCACTCTTCACCATACACTTACTTGGTGAAGAGAGTATCTGAGTTGGTTTAATCCGACCAACCACTCTTCAAACGATATAGATTACTTGGTGAAGAGTACAAAGAGTTGGTTTAATCCGACCAACCACTCTTGACCATACACTTACTTCGGTGAAGAGTACAAAGAGTTGGTTTAATCCGACCAACCACTCTTCAAATGATATAGCTTACTTAATTTGAAGAGTACAAAGAGTTGGTTTAATCCGACCAACCACTCTTGACCATACACTTACTTTGGTGAAGAGTACAAGTGTTGGTTTAATCCGATAACCACTCTTGACCGATATAGCTTACTTTGGCTGAAGAGTACAAAGAGTTGGTTTAATCCGGCCAACCACTCTTCAGCCGATATAGCTTACTTCGGCTGAAGAGTACAAAGAGTTGGTTTAATCCGGCCAACCACTCTTCAGCCATACACTTACTTCAGCTGAAGATTACACAGAGTTGGTTTAATCCAGCGAACCATTCTTCAGCCATACACTTACGTCGGCTGAAGAGTACAGAGTGTTGGTTTAATCCAGCCAACCTCTAGGTTGGTTTTTCCAGCCAACCTAGAATATAGTGTTTGGTTATTCCGACCAAACGTCCTGCAGCCTGGATCCTTATCCTGGGCTTAAGAGGGGTCATAGTTGGTTTAATCCGGCCAACTATGTTTACAATACTACTAACTTACAAAAGTTACTTTCTACTAAAAACAAAATATAAAAAATGAATCGATTTGTCTTATTGATGAAGTGAAAAATTACATATACTTAAAGAGAGAAAAGAAAAAGCTAAAAGTAAAATAACTTGAGATTGGCAGTGTTCCATGGCCTAGGAATTGCTTTGCCGTCCTCATCTTCCAAGTGGTATGCCCCTTTTCCTGCTAATCCGACCACTTTGTAAGGACCTTCCCAGTTAGGACCTAACTTGCCATCTCCTGGGACCAATGTGTTGCCCATAACCTTGCGAAGTACCCAATCGCCGATCTTGAATTGCCTTGGATGCACAGTTTTGTTATACTTCCTAGATAGTTCTTGTTGGTAGGAGGCGATGTGAACCAATGCTCTGTCTCTTCTTTCTTCCGCAAGGTCAAGTTCCAATGCTATAGCTTCGCTATTTAAGTCTGGATCAAAATTTTCGCTCCGAATTGTGGGGAGTCCGACTTCTAATGGAATGACTGCTTCCATGCCATAGGCTAAGGAGAATGGAGTTTCTCCTGTTGACCGCCGTGGTGTGGTGCGATAAGCCCATAAAACATGAGGGAGCTCTTCTGCCCACTTGCCTTTGGCTTTCTCCAACCTTTTCTTCAATCCGTCCAAAACTACCTTGTTTGATGCCTCGGCTTGTCCGTTTGCTTGGGGATACGCTGGTGTAGAATTGTAGAATTCTATCTTGTATTCTTCGCAAAAGCCTCTGAAAATTCTGCCGTCAAACTGAGTACCATTGTCTGAAATCAGTGCTTTTGGTATGCCAAAGCGAGTAATGATGTTCTGCCAAACAAACTTCTTCACATCTTTTTCCTTGATTGACGCCAAGGCTTCTGCTTCCACCTATTTTGTGAAGTAGTCTGTTGCCGCAAGAAAGAACTTCCTGTTGCCTGGTGCTGTTGGAAGTGGACCTACTATGTCTAAGCCCCACATTGCGAAAGGCCATGGACTAATCAAAGGTAGGAGTTCTCTGGCAGGTTGGTGTATTTGGTGCGCAAACTTCTGACACTTTTCGCATTTTTTAACATACTTCTCTGAATCTGCTTGTATGTATGGCCACCAATATCCTTGTGAAATAGCTCGGTATGCCAATGATCTCCCTCCTTGATGGCTGCCACATACCCCCTCATGTATTTCGAACAGGAATACTGCCACCTTGCTGGGGTGGACACACTTTAAGTAAGGTCCTGAGAACGACTTCTTGTATAATGCCAAGGATGGAGAAAGCCAAAATCGCTGTGACTTTGCTCTTATTTTGTTGGCTTCTTTCTTTTCTTCTGGGAGCGTGCCGTCCTTTAGGAATAGTATGATGGGATCCATCCAAGAAGGACCTAACTCTGCACAACATACCTCTTCAGCTTCCGGGTCTTCAATGCTTGGTCTAGGCAGATAGTCGATTAATAGTGGAGGGGGAATGGAGGTGTCTGCCATTGAGGCGGCTCAAGTTAAATCTGCTCTCTTTGTTTTCCTCTCTGCCAATCTGTTCTATCCTGACTACTTCGAACTTCTTTATCTCTGTTCTGACCAAGTCTTGGTATTTGGCCATCCTATTATCCTTTGCCTCGTAGTCGCCTGATATTTGGTTTACCACTAGCTGTGAGTCGCTGTAGACCATTAGCTCGGTGGCCTTCATGTAGAATGCTGTCTTGAGACCAGCCAGAAGCGCTTCATACTCCGCTTCGTTGTTTGACGCTGGAAAGCCAAGGTTGATTGCTTGCTCCACTATTAGGCCGTCTGGAGAGATGAGGACTATGCCAAGTCCTGCTCCATGCCTATTGGATGCTCCATCCACAAAGAGCTTCCACATCTCCCCAATGAACAACTTCCAGCAAGTGGAGGGATCGGATGATGCCTTGGGATCTTCCACGTTGCTAGTGTCTTCTTCATGGTTCATGCTTACTGTCTGTCCCTTGTCATCTGGTTGCATCAAGTCTTGTTTTGTTGGTGAGTCTTGACTTGGCGTAGCATGGTTCGCTTCTTCCTCCTTTTCTTTACTCCGGTCGGCCTTTAGGCCTGACTGAGTTACCAGTACTAGGGGTTGCGTTATTCCGACGTCAACTTCCATCCCTAGTTCATTTGTTTCATCAGTCGATCAAGCGGTGTGATGACTTCCAGGAGTGAACTCTGCGACAAAATCCGCTAATGCTTGAGCTTTTATTGCGGTCTTGGGTTGGAACTTGATGTCGTATTGTCCCAATTCTACTGCCCACTTCAGAATTCGTCCAGAAAAGTTCGCCCTTTCAAATAAAGCCTTGAGGGGGAAGGCTGTGAGAACAACTATGGTGTGGGCGTGAAAGTAATGCGATAACTTTCTTGAGGCCATCATTAAGGCTAATGCCAGCTTCTCCAGTGGCAAATACCTTGTTTCGGCGCCCAGCAATGTCTTGCTTACGTAGTAGATGGGCAGATGTTGGATTCCTTCTGCATGGACCAACACTGCGCTGATTGCGTGCTGCGAGACTACTAGGTATAAGAAAAGTTCTTCTCCAGGGATTGGGGTTACAAGGAGTGGTGGAGAAGACATGTACTCCTTCAAGCTTTCCAGAGCTCGGTCGCATTCTTCGTCCCACTCAAACTTAGCTTTTAATGACTGAAAAAATGGACGCAATCTGTCTGAAGACCGGCTGATGAATCGGTTAAGTGCTGCTGCCATGCCGGTGAGATGCTGCACTTCTTTCACTAAGTTAGGCCTTTCTAACTCCTGAATTGCTTTGATTTGGGAGGGGTCTGCCTCAATACCCCGGTTGGTCACCAGGAAACCCAGAAACTTGCCAGACCCTACACCGAATGCGCACTTAGAAGCGTTAAGGCGCAGCTTGTGTTTCTTCAGGATCTGGAACATCTCATTTAGGTCCTTGAGATGGTCATCCGCATTCTTGCTTTTAACCACCATGTCGTCGATGTAAGCCTCCATTGTTCTGCCTAACAATGGCTCGAACATCTTTGTGACCATTCTCTGGAATGTCGCCCCTGCTTTCTTTAGGCCAAAGGGCATGACCTTGTAGCAGTATAGTCCTCTTGGAGTGGTGAAGGATGTTACTTCCTGATCCGGTTCGTGCATGGCTATCTGATGGTAGCCTCTGTATGTGTCAAGGAAGCTAAGCCTGCTGTGTCCCGCTGTTAGGTCCACCAATTGATCTATCCTTGGTAGGGGGAAGCTGTCCTTCGGGCATGCTTTGTTGACCGTCTTATGTCGATCGAACACGCCACTTGCCATTCTTCTTTGGCACCACGACTGTGTTGGAGATCCATTTGGGGTAATGTACCTCTCTGATTGCTCCTGCCTCCAGAAGGTTACCCACTTCTTCTGCCACTATTTCTGCGTGGTGGAGTGCCGATCTGCGTGTGCGTTGAATGACCGGTCTGGTGGATGGGTGGACATTGAGTTGGTGGCAGATGAGGTTTGGATCAATGCCTGGCATGTCGTAAGGCATCCAGGCAAACACTTCGATGTTGGAGGTCAGGAATTCCATAACCTCCAACCTCTCAGCGCTGGATAACGACGAACCAAGCAAAAAGAACTTCTCCGGGTTCTTTTCATCGATTCTTACCTCCACCAAGTCTTCCACCACTTTCTGATCAGCCGCTTTGCCAACCTCTGCCAATAGTTCGTTACTCTCATGTTCTTCAACCGAATGAACATACCCTCTGGCAGCTGCCGTTGCCAAATCAAACAATTGCCGACATGATCTGATCCCCATAAACCTCTTCTATTACTCCGGTGTCGTTGGGGAACCTCATCACTTGGTGGTAGGAGGATGCCACCGAGCGCATGGCATGCAGCCATGTTCTGCCTAAGATGATGTTGTAGGTGGAGGGGACCTTCAGCACCCAGAACTCCACTTGCTTCGTCACACTTCCCGCCCTGACTGGAAGGATGATTTTGCCGACTGGCCACTCCGGCATAGAATTGAATCCAATCAAAGGGGATACGGCAGGGGCTAAGTCCTTGTCTTGAAGCTTCAGTTGCTTGAAGGTTTCATAGTACATGATTTCGCATGAACTACCTTGGTCGATCAAAATCCGCTTGACGTCAAAATCCTTGACTCGGAGAGTGACGACCAAGGCATCGTTGTGAGGGCAATAAATCCTCGCCAAGTCTTTATCCGAAAAAGAGATGACATTTGTGGCCTCTGTCTTCCCCTTCTTAGCAACCGGTTGGGCACTTAGCACCTCCCTTAAGTGCTCAGCCTTTTTGATTGAACCTCTGAGCTCGCATACACGCTCAGGTTCAAAGACTCCATGTATTACGTTGATGACGCCTTGGGGCGGGGCGTCGATCGGCATCCCATTGGGGTTGTTATGGTCCTGGGGGGCTGGTTGTGCCCCTCCTTCGATGTATTTGTCCAGGTGGCCTGCTGCCACCAATTATTCCAGATGCTGCCTCAATGGCGTGCAATTCTCAGTGCGGTGCCCCTTTTCTTTGTGGAAGGTGCATCTGGATCTGTCATCATAGTCCTTTTGGGCCTCGCCTAGCTTGGCTGGCCACTTGACGAAAGGCTCGTCTCGAATCTCGCTAAGTATACGGTAGATCGGCTTCTTGAATACCGTGGTTATGGCGGTGCGGACTCTTAACCATCTCTTGTCCTGGTCCTCGCCATTGTCTCGTCTGCCTCGTCCGTTTCGGTTTTGGCGATCTACCGTATTGACCTTTGCTGAGGTCTTCTTCTCTGGTGTTGTGGTCACGCCAGTTTTTGCTTTGGCACGAGCGCCATCCTCTTCCACCCTGATGTGCTGGTGCACTCTCTCCATCAGGGCCTCCATGGTGAGAGGTGGTGTCATGGTGATAGAGTCCCTCAGTCTGTTCCCGACTGGAAGGCCTCTTTTGTATTGCGCAATGGCGAGGTTGGTTGGGCAGTCCCCAATCTGGTTGAATGTCTCCCAGTAGCGACTGTTGTATGACCTCAGGGTCTCCTTGTCGCCCATGTCGATGGAGAGTAACTGGTCGATCTCCACCGGGGTTTTTGTGTTTGTTCTGAACCGCGTTACAAACGCCTCTGCCAATTGCGCCCAGGAGGCTATGCTGCCCTCTGGAAGCTTCTCAAACCAAGTCAAACCAAGGTCGCCGAGGCTTGAAGGGAATAGGATGCACATCAAGGCCTCGTTCCGCCGGTATACAGCCATGACCTGGCGAAAGTGGCTTAAGTGCGAGTAGGGGTCCGTCTTCCCCTCATACGTTGTGAATTTAGGCTGTACGAAGCCTGACGGAAGGGGCGCGTTCTCTATTGCTGGGACGAATGGTGAGGTCTGCAGCCTCGCCAATGCCTTGTCCGCTGGTTCATACGCCGGGCGCGGCATTGGCATTCCAACCTCGACGCTTCCATGCGTCCGAGGAGCCAACCGCTGCAAGGCAGGAACCCTGTGTGGATCGCGCGCCCTGGCGTCCTCCTTCCATCTTGCTTTCTCTTCTAGCATGGATCGCAGGTCGGACGATCTGGGTAATTCCGTCTGTCTAGACCTTGTCTGGTGTGTATGCGAAGGCCAATAAGTGCTCCCTTCCGTGTAGGACCTCTCAGATCTCGCCCTCTCAGACCTGGAGTGACGAGTCCCGAAGATCTGGATCGCGTGTCGCTGTCCCGAGGCTTCATTCTCTGGTTGAGAGTGTGTAGAATTCCTACTCGACCCTCCGAGTGGCGAGGCGTCTTGTTGTTCGCCCTCTCTCGCCGCTACTTCCTTACCCTTCATCTGGCGCTTTAAGGATTCCATGTCCGCCGCCATCCGCGTAGATAGTTCGTCTTGTTCTCGACGATCCTCCAGAATTTGAGGATCAACCCCTGCGCCTTGTCTTTCTCGGGCTTTTGAGCGAGAGGGATGAGGGCTGTTATTCCTCCTTCTACCCCTGGCATCCCTCCTGGGGGTTTGTCGTTGCTCCAGGTTCGCCATGGGAGTGACCACTGGTAAGCCTTCGCGCCTTGCACCCCCATCTGGAGTCAATCCGTCGATGGCGGTTGAATTAAGTTTTGAAAACTATTTTGAAAACTTATCACCAAACAAATTTTCTTATTTCACATGTCACATCAAACTTTCAAAACTCAATTCCACATACAATTCAAAACTCAATTCAACACTCTATTAAAAAATCATAATCAAACAAATTTTTTGTAGTACAGGAGAGGAAGCGACAGTAGTGGTGAAGGTGGTGGATAAGAGATTGTGGTAGTGGCGAAGGAGATTAGTGATGAAGTTATGGTAGTGGTATGGGGGATGAAATGGCGGCAGTAGATGAGAGGTAATAGTAGTAGTAGTAGTAGTAGTAGTAGTAGTAGTAGTAGTAGTGGTGGTGGTGGTGGTGGTGGTGGTAGGAGGGGTGGGGGTGGGAGTGGAGTGGTGGCGATGGTAGTAGTCATGGTAGTCGAGAGGTGAAGTGGCGGCGTGGAAGTAGTGATGGTGGTGGAATGGCGTTTGCGAGTAATGAAGGTGGTAGAAGAGGTGGGTGGTGAGAGAGAGATGAGTCAGAGGAGAGAGAGAGAGAGAGAGAGAGAGACAGAATGATGAGCGAGAGAGAGAGAGAGACAAAGTGGTGCGCTAAAAGTGCATTTTCTTGTAGTGGATCGATAAATCGAGAGGGAGCTCAGTAAATAGAGAAGACGGGAGGAAGAGAGTGAGTAACGCAAACATAGTGGGAGAGAGAGAGAGAGAGAGAGAGAGAGAGAGAGAGAGAGAGAGAGAAAGAGAGAGAGAGAGAAAAGAGATGGACGAGAGAGAGAGAGAGATAAAGAGAAGAGATGAAGCGAAAGGGACATAAAGAGAAAAGAGATGAACGAGAGAGAGAGAAAGATAGAAAGAAGAGAGATGAGCAAGAAAGGCAGAGAAATATGAGAGATAAGAGAGATAGAGAGAAGAGAGATGGATGGGATAGATAGAGAGAAGAGAGATGAATGACAGAGACAGAGAAAGAAAAGAGATGAAAGAAGAGATAGATGAGTGAGAGACACAGAGAGAGAGAGACAAATATACAGACAGACAGACAGACAAAGAGTGGAGAGTGATGAGTAAGAGAGAGAAAGAGAAAGAGAGAGATGAAGAAAATGGATGAAAAAAAGGGGGATAGCTTTGAACTTTGACGCTTTGACTTTTCCCATCACTGTCTGTGAGAAAGAGACAAAGACAAAGACAAAGATAGACAGACAGACAGAGAAGAGTGATGAGTGAGAGAGAAAGAGAATAGAGAGAGTGACATAGAAAAAGGATAGAGAAATAAGAGATATGAACGAGAGAGACAGAGAGAAGAGAGATGAGCGAGGGAGATAGAGAGAGAAAAGAGATGACCGAGAGAGATAGAGAGAAGAGAGATAAGCGAAAGAGATAGAGAGAGAAAAGGTATAAGAGAAGAGATAGATGAGTGAGAGACACACAGAGAAAAAGGGGAGAGAGACTAATAGACAGAGAGAGAGAGAGAAAGAGAAAAGTGATGAGTAATAGAGAGAAAGAGAAGAGAGAGAAGAAGATGAAACAATGGGTGAAAAGAGATAGACAAAGAAAAATAGAGAAAAAGAGCAAAAAGAGCAAAAAGATATAAACGAGAGAAAGATAGAGAGATAAAGAGAAGAGAGATGGACGAGAGACACAAAGAGAAAGAGAGACAGACAGAGAAGAGTGATGAGTGAGAGAGAGAAAGAGAAGAGAATTTTTTTTATAGTTAATGAAATTTTTGTTTTTTTATTTTTCGTTTTCTTTTAGTTATTAAGGTTGAAAATTTCTTTGTTTCATTTTTATTTTAATGAATAAAAAATTATTATTATTATTTTTTCATTTTGAATAAAAAATATTTTCCATTAAAATAAAGTTAATTTTTTGTCATCAATGAAAAATATTTTTTTTGCGACCCATTTTTTTTTTTTTTTGTTACTAAAAATTAGGAACTAATTTTTGTGGTAGAGGATAAGAAGTGGCAGTAGTGGTGAAGGTGGTGGATAAGAGGTGATAGTGGTGGTGGTGGTGATAGCGAACGAGATTAGTGGTGAAGTTTTGGTAGTGGTAGAGGAGATAGAGTAGCGGTGGTGGATGAGAGGTAATGGTAGTACTAATGGTGGTAGTGGAGTGGTGGTGATGGTGGTAGTAATGATAGTCGTAGAGGCGGAGTGGCAAAATGATTGGTAATTAACAAAATGTTTAAAAAATTTAAAAATATAAAAAAGAGTGAGAAATGGCAAGTGGCGGCGGAAGATGGTGGTGAAAAGTAGTGATGGTGGGTGGTGGGTGATAGTGGCGGGTGGTGGGTGATGGTGGCGGGTGGGTGATGGTGGTAGTGGTGGCGGGTGGTGGTGGTGGGTAGGTGACGGGTGGTGGGTGGTAGCGAGTGGGTAGTGGTGGTGGTCATGGTAGGTGGGTGGCGGATCGGCAGTGGTGGCGGGTGAGTGGGTGGGTGGGTGGGTAGGTGACGATGGCGGGTGGTAGCGAGGGGTAGCGAGTGGGTGGTGGTGGTGGTGGCGGGTAGGTGGCGGCTGGTAGTGGTGATGGGTGGGTGACGGTGGCGGGTGGTAGGCGGTAGCGAGTGGGTGGTGATGATGGTGGTAGTGGTGGTGGCAAGTGGCTGGTGGTGGTGGGTAGTTGGTGGTGGCAGGTGGTGGATGGTGGTGGCAGGTGGGTGGTGAGTGGTGGTAGCAAGTAGGTGGCAGGTGGTGGTGGCAGGCGGTGGATGGTAGTGCCGGGTGGTGGGTGGTGGCGGCAGGTGGGTAGCAAGTGGCTGGTGGTGGTGGGTAGCTAGTAGTGGCAGGTGGGTGGTGAGTGGTGGTGCAAGTAGGTGGCGGGTGGTGGTGGCAGACGATGGATGGTAGTAGCCGGTGGTGGCGGGTAGATGGCAGGTGAGTGGTGGGTGGTGGTAGCGGTGGTGGTGGTGGTGACGAGTGGGTGGTGGTGGCTGGTGGGTGGCTGGTGGGTAGTGGTGGCGGCAGCCGAGTGGTAGGTGGTGGCGGCAGGTGGGTGGTGAGTGGTGGTGGCAGGTGGTGGTGAGAGGTGGATGGTAGGTGGTGGTGGCGGAAGACGGTGGTGGAATATGGTGGCGGTGGTTGCTAGTGTTGGGTGGTAAAAAAATAAAAACTCAAAATAGAGGCGTGGATTTAGGAATTGTACATTTTATATAAAAATCAAATTGAAATATTTTATACAATTACACCTATTTAGGGAGTATGATTAAAAAGTAGTAATGTATATATAATCACACTTTAATTAAAATGTGTGATTAAAAAATATATATATAATCATACTTATTTAAAAAGTGTGATTAAAAAGTAGTAGTGTATATATAATAAAAATATATAAATAATCACACTTTAATTAGAATGTGTGGTTAAAAAATATATATATAATCACACTTATTTAAAAAGTGTGATTAAAAAGTAGTAGTGTATATATAATCACACTTTAATTAGAATGTGTGGTGAAAAAATATATATATATATAATCATACTTATTTAAAAAGTGTGATTAAAAAGTAGTAGTGTATATATAATCACACTTTAATTAGAAGGTGTGATTAAAAAATATATAAATAATCACACTTTAATTAGAATGTGTGATTAAAAAATATATATATAATCACACTTGTTTAAAAAGTGTGATTAAAAAGTAGTAGTGTATATATAATCACACTTTAATTAGAAAGTGTGATTAAAAAAATATATATATAATCACACTTAATTGAAAAATGACATAAAAAATAAATACTATCACACTCAATCAAATTAAGTGTGATTAAAATATCAATCTAATTTTTTTTATCACACTTCCAATAAAAGTGAGATCTTTTTTTTTTTTTTTGTCAAAGTGTGATCTTTAACTATTTTTGTAGTAGTGATAATTTTAAACCCTTGGTTCATCTCCAAAAAAACGCATATTATATACATATTATAACTTTCACCACAAGAATTTTTACTTTTATTATGATGTGCATTTTTTTGGAGATGTACATTGTAATATTTTCCAAATTTTAAATATTTACCATCACGTTGAAAAAATTAATTCAAACTAATCAAATTGCAACCAAAAACAAAATATTGGGACATTAATGACATGGGTGGGCCCATAGGGGCCTTTGGCCCACCACTTAGAGCCCAATGCACAATTCAAACACTAAAGTCTGACATTATTGGAACCCAACGTTACACCAAGAACCAATAACATCTAAACACTTGTCAAGAGAAGAACCAGCCACGTAAGCAAACAAAGATCATGTAGAGTTATTGCACCACACATCAGCCATTAATGAGGTCCCCTATAGTATTTAATGCGATAACCCCTTCACGTCGGAACAGAACAAACTCACCATGAATAAGGCAAACTAAAGCATAGACTTTCGACCAACATGACAGGTCGAAGTGGACAAGGAAATGATGAACAAAGGATATAAGTAGGTTTCTAAGACAAAAAGAAGGTTAAGTTCCTTACCATCTCCATATCTCTACATTCCATTAATCTCTCTCTTCTAACTTGCTTGTCTGAGGGTTCGCTAAAGGACTCTCGTTCCCCGTTGGACTTTTGTGCAGGTATCTCAGTGAGCCCAGTGACAGGCAACGGTGTGGGAGGCGTGGATCAGCCCGACCCATCCCTCAGGGACAAGTAGTATCATCAGCTGGCACCGTCTGTGGGAATCTTTCACTCCGTGTGACAATTGTGCTCATTGTTGCCAGAGACCCGTTCCCGATAATTCCTCCTTGCCACCCACCAAGCTGGATGGTCACAATGAGATCCATGGCTTCTCAACACAATGTTGCCGACCCCTAAGCCAACCCTCCTAACCCAAACAACCCATCTTAGTATTTCACAGAACTCACCAATAGCATCAACTGCTTAGTCGAACAAAACCAAGCCTTGATCAATGCTTTGCTTCAGCGAGACCTCCTCGTGCCTCCCCCACCACCACAAGATATCCCACCTAACCGAGAACAAACCTTGAGCTATCCCCTCTAACAAGCCCACCTCTCTAACCTGGAGGGTTTGAGACCCCCACCCCAAGACGTGAACCCGCCACCTCGGGGTCTACACCCATCAATCCAAGCACCTGGTCCCGAGGGAGAGGCCAGTAGTGTCCAGCCTCCATTGCATTCTGGTGGTGACCATGTTCCTATATGGGATGCGGAACTTCGATCCATGAAACTCCAACTTCAATGAATCATGCAGAACATACAGAATAAACCCTCTATAACAGCCAATTCACCGTTTGTCACCTCCATTAGGGACAAACCCCTACCTTCTAAGTTCAAAATGTCCTCGATTGACTCTTTCGATGGCACAACGGACCCAGTCCTCCACTTGGAGACTTACAAGACCTTGATGATCCTCCATGCTTTTCCTAATGAGATCATATGTCAAGCTTTCCCGTAACGCTTAAGGGATCGGTTTGACTGTGGTTTAGTCAGTTGCCGATGGACTCCGTATCTACTTTTCAACACCTAAGCGATTCCTTTCTTAGCCATTTCATTGGTGCTCAGCGCCAGCGGCGCCTGGCGACTCAGCTCCTTAACATCCGTCAGACGGAGGGAGAGTCGCTACGTAGCTTCATCACCCGTTTCAACACCGAAGCCTTACAGGTGGCGGAAAACGATAACAAGGTCATTCTCACAACTTTCATGGCTGGTTTATGATCATCCGACTTCCTTTTCTCCCTCTCCAAAAACCCTCCAACCTCCATGACCACTCTTCTTTCCAAAGCCCAAAAATATATGAACGCTGAATATTCTCTGGCTGCCCGCCAAGATTCTACAACCAAAAATCCAACCCCCAGAGAGAAGAGAAAGGAATCTAAAACTAGAACCACCCAATATACACAGCAAACACCTCAGTATACTGACCGAACTACTCGAACCGACCAATTGGCACTTACCCGACCGTCCGGTCGGTTCGAGCGGTACACTCCCCTCAATTCCCCCATGGAACAAGTCTTGAACCAGATCTAGCGAGATTACAAATTGAAATGGCCACAACCCTCACAGTCTCCTTCTAGTCGGAGAGATCAATCCAAGTGCTGCCATTTTCATCAGGACCACAAACACAACACTGAGAAGTGTGTCAACCTCAAAGACCAGGTGGAGAATCTGATAGACCAAGGTCACCTAAGTCGGTTCACGGCAGCCCGTCCCCAATAGCGGCCAAGGACCGAACTCGCCGGAGGCCGCCGTCGACAAACCCCTCCCCGACAACCCTCATAACCTAACCGAGATAACGACAGACCCCCAGTACAACCTTGACCTCAAGGAAACCCTGCTCCCCCGGTCAGAGAGATCATAGTCATCGCTGGTGAGCTTGTATGCGGAGGACCATCCCGTTCGGCGTAGTGTGTCGAACTCAAAAAAATCAGACAGGCTTCGACAAAGAAGTCGCGACATTGGATCGTCCCTTCAAACACCCCAAACAGTGGATGGAACCCATCACCTTTACGGAGGCTGACTGCACAGGCATCCGTTACCCCCACGACGACCCCCTCGTCATCTCCGCTCTTCTGTCCAATTACAAAGTCAGATGGGTGCTTGTCGACAACGGTAACTCTTCAGACATCATCTTCCTGAGCGCCTATTGCCAGCTCTAGGTTGGAGAAGAAAAATTGTCCCCTCTTCAAACCCTGCTGGTCAGCTTTATGGGGAATCGGGTGACCTCCATAGGCTTCATCAATCTTCCCATCACCATCGGAGAGTATCCATGGCCGACCACCAAATTACTCACCTTCCTTGTCGTCGATTGTCCTTCTGCTTATAACATAATCCTCGGCCGCACAGCCCTTAACGCTTTTCAAGCTGTCACATCTACATACCATCTGGCCATAAAATTTCCCACCGACCTCGGGGTCAGCATCATGAGGGGAGAGTAGACGGTGGCCAGAGAATGCTATGTCGCTTCACTCAAAGAGGTTAAGCTGAAGGAGGCTATGATCATCGAAGGACTCGACGTCAGAGACGAAGACGAATTAGTAAGAGGGGAACCAGTGGAAGAACTTGTTGAAGTCCCCATCGACCCTACCAACTCAACAAAAATAGCCAAGATCGACAGCTAACTATCCTCCCAGGCCAAGGCCGACCTTACAGCCCTCCTAACCTAGCACAATGACGTATTTGCCTGGACTCATTCCAACATGCCGGGTATTGATCCCTCTTTCATCACTTATCGTCTCAGTATCGAGCCCCACTTCTGACCTTTCTGCTAAAAATAGCGTATCTTTCACCTGAAATGCAATGCCCTTATTGCCTCTGAGGTAGACAAACTACTGGAGGCATAGTTCATTAAGAATGTAAACTACCCCAGATGGCTGTCAAATGTGGTCCTAGTCCGTAAAAACAACGGTGATGCCAACTCTGCATCGACTACTCTGACCTTAATCGAGCTTTTCCTAAAGATAGTTATCCTCTCCCCCGCATAGATCTGCTTGTCGACACCACTGCCGGACATCAGATGCTTAGTTTCATGGATGCCTTCTCCGGTTATAATCAAATTCTGATGCACCCGGCTGACTAGAAACACACCTCTTTCATCACAGACAGAGGAACTTACCACTATCATGTTATGCCGTTCGGATTGAAAAATGTCGGAGCAACTTACCAACGTTTGGTCAATGCGTTCTTTCACCAATAGATAGGCCGGAACATGGACGTCTACGTCGATGACATGCTTGTCAAGAGTAAACTCTCATCTGATCATCTGACAGACCTGCGAGAAACCTTTGAAACCCTACGCAAGTATCAAATGAAGCTAAATCCGGAGAAGTGCGCCTTCGGTGTAGGATCTAGGAAATTCTTGGGCTTTATAGTCAGTCAGCGGGGTATCGAGGCCAACCCCGAAAAGATCAAGGCCTTGATAGAAATGCGGTCTCCCAGAATGGTCAAAGAGGTTCAATAGCTTACCGGCAGAGTCGCCGCCCTCAATCGTTTTATTTCCCGCACAACAGACAAGTGCCTTCCCTTTTTTAAAGTCCTCCGACAGGCTTTTGAGTGGACCACAGAATCCGAAGAGGCCTTTCAACAATTGAAGTAGTGCATGGCTAACCCCCCTACTCTCTTAGGCGCTCTCAGGCGAAACCCTCTTTCTTTACTTAGCTGTATCAAACACCATAGTCAGTGCGGCCCTCATTAGTGAAGACAGCTCAGTACAACATCTGGTCTACTACATTAGTCACGCTCTCAGGGGGGCAGAACAGAACTACCCTCTGTTGGAAAAAATGGCCCTTGCCTTGGTTAGAGCCTCAAGGCAACTCCAATCTTATTTCCAAGCTCACTCCATAGTGGTTCTCACTAATTAACCTTTGAAGAAGGTAATGCAACAGCCAGAGTTGTCCGACAGACTTATGCAATGGTCCTTAGAGCTCAGCCAATTTGAAATCTCTTGCCGACCTCGATCAACGATCGAAGGACAGGACGTCGCCGATTTTATCTTGGAATTCACCAATCCCACTCCAACCGTGCCCCCTTCGCCAAGGCAATTCAACACTAAGGTAGAAGACCCCCATTCTTGGACCCTCAATGTCGATGGATTATCCCGCAAAGAAGACAATGGGGCTGGTCTCATCCTCACCGCTCCCAAGGGCAGTTATTTCAAGTGTGCCCTCCGTTTCCTGTTCATCACAAGCAATAATGAAGCCGAATATGAGGCCTTGATAGCAAGTCTTCGCCTAGCCAGAGACATTGGTGTAAGCCATATCCAAGTGTTTAGTGATTCCGAATTGATCGTCGGGCGGATCACAGGGGAATTCGACGCGAAGGAAGACACGATGCGAGCCTGCAGGGAGATTGCACTTCCTCTTGTTTGTCTTTTCAATACTTTCCATATCAAACATATCTCTCGGTCAGAAAACTCCAAGGTAGACGAAATGGCCCAATTAGCCTCAGTCGACCAGTCAGACCTCAGCCATGGTGTTCGCCTTGAATACTTGGCCTACCCGGCTACTTCGCCAAACCAGCAAGAGGTTCACTTCGTCCAAAACGAACCTATCCCATGGGCTGCAAACATCCTTTTGTTTTTGACAAATGGGGAGTTGTTAGACGATAAATAGTAGGCCGCCAAAGTCAGAGCCCGGTCGTCCAATTACATCATCATCAGCGGCCTACTGTACAAACGTGGATTTTCATGCCCATACCTCAGGTGTCTCAGTCCTTCTCAAGCAACCTATGTGATGAGGGAAGTCCACGAGGGCATATGTGGTAATCATTCGGGTGCCAGGTCACTAGCCCATAAAATCCTTCGCACCGGCTACTTCTAGCCTACTCTCAACCAAGATGCCACCGAATTTGTGTTTAAGTGTGATAAATGCCAGCGCTTTGCTAACATCCCCATGCTCCACCCACAGAATTGATTACACTTTGCAGTCTCTACCCCTTCGCCAAGTGGGGCATCGACTTAGTTGGTCCATTGCCCACCAGTAGGAGCCAAACCAAGTTCGTTGTAGTTGCCATTGACTACTTCACTAAATGGGTGGAAGCAGAACTCCTCACCACAATCACTGAGCGGAACACAACCAGATTCATTTGGCAGTCGATCGTATGCCAATTTGGAATTCCTCAAGCCATTGTCTTAGACAACGGCAAACAATTCGACAATGCGAAGTTCAGAAAATTCTGTGCAGAGCTCCATATTAAACCATGTTTCTCTTCCCTAGGTCATCCCCAAGCCAATGGGCAAGTTGAAGTCACCAATCGCTGTCTCCTGAAGATCATCAAAACTGAGTTGGAAGCCACTAAAGGACTCTAGGCTGAGGAACTATCAAACGTACTCTGGGCTTATCGAACTACCGCCCGAACCCCTACTGGGGAGACCTCCTTTCGCTTAACATATGGCGCTGAGGCGGTAATCCCAGTGGAAATCGGCCTGCCGACCCCAAGGGTTTTGCACCCCGATCCAGAACTCAACGAAGAATTGCGTCAGGCTAACTTGGATCTGATTGAAGAGCTTCAAGAGACAATTGCTGTCAAACAGGCGTCATATCAGTAGAAAATGAGAACACATTATAACCGCAAAGTTCGACCGCGAGAGTTCACGGTGGGGGACTTAGTCTTGCACGAAGCAACCCTTTGCCACTAAAAGTCCTACCAAGGGCAAGCTAGCAGCCAAATGGGAAGGACCTTACGTTGTCAAAGTCAGACCCCGCTTGGGCACTTATTGACTCTAAGATATGGAGGGCAGAGACCTCTCCCATCCATGGAACACCGAGCACTTGAAGCGTTATTTCCAGTGAAATGGTGTCTCCTGTTTTTGTACTATTCCATTGTTGTATGTTGTTTTTTGCTGATCTGCACACTTGTCCATTTTCGCCCTTTCCATACATGGTGTACACTTGTGATCAATAGGATGTGCCTTAAATGACAATGACTTTATATCTCCATTATCTGCGTTGTGTTTCAATAACAACTTGTTAACTAAAGCCTCAGCCAGACTAAGCACGAAGAGCTCAGCCAGACTGAGTTAACTAAAGCCTCAGCTAGATTGAACACGAAGAGCTTAGCCAGGTTGAGTTAACAAAAGCCTCAGCCAGACTGAGCACGAAGAGCTCAGCCAAACTGAGTTAACAAAAGCCTCAGCCATTCAGCCAGACTGAGTTAACTAAAGCCTCAGCCAGACTGAGCATGAAGAGCTCAGTCAGACTGAGTTAACAAAAGCCTCAGCCAAATTGAGCACGAAGAGCTCAACCAGCTTGAGTTAACAAAAGCCTCAGCCAGACTGAGCACGAAGAGCTCAGCTAGACTGAGTTAATTAAAGCCTCAACCCGTCAGAATCAAAGCTAGTCTCAGTTGTTGCCATACTTAGTTCATGACCATCAAATTTCACTAATTATACAAGTTATCCTGTTTGCCCATTTTTAACATTTTTACATCATGGTTTACTTACGAAATTTCATATTCCCAAATGTGAACATACAAGTTAGCCTGATTGCCCATGTTTACCATTTTTACATCACAATTTACTTACAAGTTTCACAATTTATGCACAAGTTTCATTTTCACACCTACTTTTTATTGAATTTTGCTAAGCCATTTTCACCATTCCAAATTTACAAATCAGAGAAATAACAACAACAACAATAAATAAGAGAACTCGTTGTTTTATTAACAAACTTACACTTTCATACAATTCGTTGCAGAAATTACATGTACAAAAAAACAAAACAAACAAAAATAAAATTTTTGCACTTAGTTACAAAGATCACTCTCCCTCGCTAGAGGCAAGATCTTCTTTTTCAATCCCCTCATCCAAAGGGGTCTAGGCAACGTCGTCTTCCCCTACCTTCACGAGACTGAAGTCCACCACTGGGAATAGCTCTTGTGCCTTATACTTGAAGCTCATCCAGCCACTGTCCCAGTACTGGCTCATCTCGTGCTTGTAGAAGTCTGACTGCTGGAAGCTTTGGATCACTTCTTCTTCACTCTTACCTCCAGCGGCCACTCCCGACGGCCCAACCCCCCCATCTCCCTCCTTCACCAAGCTTTTAGAGACCGCAGCATCAATGGCCATCAGAATTCTGCGGACCCCCTGAATTGCTCTACGGTCGCTATGCATAAGTCGGGGTACGTCGCCCTCTTAGATGCCAATTTGACCCTCTCCTCTGCCAAGGCCTCTCAAACTTTGCGATCTGATTATCTGCCTCTTCTTTGTCTTTGATCGCCTGGTCACACAGTTCTTCATTGTTGGTCAGGGCCTTTTCCCACCTCTCATTGGCGGTGGTGCAGGCTTGCTGGACTTGGTTTGGCTTCCTCTTCTCGCCCGCCAACTTGAACCCTAGCGATACCGCCTTATGGCGCTCCGCTTCCAGCTCTGATTTGGTCACAAGGAACTCGGCAGTAGCACGCTTTGCTGAGTGGCTCCGGACCAATGCTAGTACTTCCATTTTCTTCACCCTTTGAGCCCACTCTAGCCCCTTTGCGCACACACTCCGAGCGGCCTTCCTCCAGCCCGCTTTCTCAACCCTTAGGTTCTGCAGCTGCGTCTTCACCCTTTCTAGCTACGTCTTTACCCCTTCCAGCTGGGCCTTCAGCGGCTCTACCTCTACCTTCGAGCGCATTGCTTTATTCATTAGGGTCACTGCCTCCATCTGGGCTGAGCAAAATCCTCTCAAGAGGTCAACCTCTGTCAACCGCGCCATTGACCGCATAGCCGCATCCTCCACCACTCCAACGAGGCGGTCGGCTACGACCCTAGCTTTCCCCCCTTCTTCTGCCGAGCGACCTGCCAGCACGTACGCATGGTACATAGCGGTCTTCAGCGTGGCACTCGTCTATGGCTTGCTGATCCCAGTTTTTCTTTCACTAGGACTAGGGGTTACTTCTGGTGCAGGTTTCGTCGTCATCACCACTTTGGCACTTGGGCCCTTCTCTTCCACCCCCGTCTGGGCACTTGAACCCTTGTCCTTTTTCACCACTTGGGCATTTTCCCCTTCTAGAGCCTCCTCCGCTCCACCCTCCTTCATCTTCTTTAAAATAGGGGCGTCCTTACTCCCTTCTGCCGCTGCTGTCTTCTTCTTTGTTTTCTTTAACACCGCCTTCACCTCCTGTTTGCCTCTCTCCTTCAGCGGGTCTAATGGTGGCAACAGTGGGGCAAAGTCTGTTAGGTCTTTGTCTCCTAACGGTTTGGGCTGCGATCGGACCTGCTCCTTCATCACCAGTTTAGGCGCGGGCCCCAACTATGTTTCCTTATACTTATTCGCCTTGGCGAACACCCTCCGTTCCTCTACCTCTTCCGCTTTCCTCCTTGCCTCCAATTCCTCTTGCGCAGGATCTTTCTCCATCGGCTACGGCCCGAAGCTCAACGCAAACAGGGTTGAAGGTCGGACCAGGTCGTCCCACTTTGCACCCTTCTTCTCCCTCTACTCGTTCACCCTATTCTCAGCCTCTGCATCTAACCTTGGCTCCACTAACTTTGTGGGGACTTTCCACATTGTTCGAAGCCCCCTCCCACCGTTCACCGACACCTAGAACCATCTCGGCCTCCACCTCTTCACCGAAGATGGAAAGCCTCCCACTAAACCTCGGTCCGCCAACGCTTGTAAGGTGACCCACGTTTCTTGTTGGCCGGAGGCCTTGTAGCAAGAGAAAAATTCCTCCACTGTCATCGTCGCCCCTCTAGTCGCCTACGACTATGCAATCGCACAAGCCATTAGTATTTTCTAGGCGTTCGGTGTCAGCTGCCCTGGCACCACCTCCAGCTTGTTAAGTACATCCACCACTGTTTCGGGGAGTTGTAGCCTTAGCCTTCCTCCCCCGGCGCAATGCCTCCTCATACAACGTGAATTCTGACGGTCGTGCATCCGACGCCCTCTCCTTAGATGTGGGCAGCCTTAGCTCTATCTCCACCGAAATTTGGTATTTCCTTTGTACCTCCTCCAACTCCTCCGCCGTAAACGTAGACCTGCCGGCCTTAGTGTGCCAATGGTCCGGCTCCACTTGGCTAATTAGCTTAGTGGCTACGATTATCGTCATCGGGCGAGCCCGCGCTGCTTGCCCAGCTCTCCTCTCCTCTCCTCCCTCCGCTCTACTCGATACTGTTCCGCTAACTCCACTGCGTTGTCTTCTTCCAATGAGTCTAGCCTCACGACTGGTACTTCATCTCGAGCCATTCCTCCTACGTGTCTGTGTATCACTTCGGACACTAACACAGGAAGTTCGCAAAGTGTTGCAGAGATGTGTCACACAAAACAAATAAGTTCACCTCTAGGATGTGTTGGTTTTTTGCGATAAGGTAAGTAAAGCGAATAACTCCAAATGCCCACGGTTTGCCTACATTCCAAGGGTCGAGATTAAATTTTGCTAGTTTAAAAAATTTTGAAAACTTCCACCCCCGCCTTTTCAACACCCTATATTAGCCTTTCCCTTCGCTTCTAGCTAACGCATTACCTCCTTTATTACAGGATTATGCCATGTGTACAACCACAATCCACTACTCTCTTCCCTTTCCCTGTCTATTCCACTTCACATCACTACGTGCCCCGCCGTTCCTCGAGCCCCGAGCGCCGCCATTTCCTCTTCTCACTCGGTCACCCTTCGCGGTCGGCCCTCCTCCTAGTCGGCCTTCTCACTCGGTCACCCTTCGTGGTCGGCCTTCCTCCCAGTCGGCCTTCTCACTCGATCGCCCTTCGCGGTCGGCCCACTTCCCAGCCGGTCTTCTCACTCGGTCACCCTTCACGGTCGGCCTCCTCCCAATCAGTCTTCTCTTACTCGACCACTCATAACCCCCGTCTTCTTCCTTATTCTCTTCGTTAGACTGAAGTTGCACTTGGGAATGGGGAACTACTGACATAGGTGGGGCCATAGGGGCCTTTGGCCCACCACTTAGAGCCTAATGCACAATTCAAACACTAAAACCCAACATTACTGGAACCCAACGTTACACCAAGAACCAATAACATCTAAACACTTGTCAAGAGAAAAACCAGCCACGTAAGCAGACAAAGATCCTGCAGAGTTATTGCACCACACATCAGTCATTAATGAGGTCCCTTGCAGCATTTTATATGATAAAGCAAGTTAGAGCATAGACTTTCGGCCAACATGACAGGTCGGAGTGGACAAGCAAATGATGAACAAAGGATATAAGCAGGTTTCTAAGACAAAAAGAAGGTTAAGTTCCTTACCATCTCTCTATCTCTACGTTCCATTAATCTCTCTTTTCTAACTTGTTCATCAGTAGGTTCGTTGAGGGACTCCCGTTCCCCGTTGGACTTTTGTCCAGGTATCTCAGTGATCCCAACGACCGGACAACGGTGTGGAAGGCGTAGATCAACCCGACCTATCCCTCAGGGACAAGTAGTATCATCAATTAATATCATAACTTTAATAAAATAGTCAATAAAACTCATATATTTTTTTACCCACTGATGTGGAGCTTATAATATTATTAAAATAAATTATGTTATAAAAAATTATAAAATCTATTAATCTGTATAATATTGTCTTTCTAAAAGACTAAAAAAATTGTATAAATTTGATTGCTATTTTTAACTCTACTGTAAACCCCCAAATTAATTAAATAATTTTTTTTTTTCATCGGGGTTCCATTTGTTACAATCCAAAACTTTTGAATAAACTATACACATATTTTAAACCTTTTTGGAAGTCTAGTGGTGTCTATGTTCTTGTTTGGTGGGATAACAGTTTCTTGGTTAAGTCAGAAATAAAATTGTGTTGCAGAGGACAATTTGGAAGCTGAATACATAGCTTGCAGCACATCAATTAGTAATGTGGTATGGATAAAACAATTTGTCAACAGTTTACAACTAGGTATACTTAATAGGTCGGTCAATATGTTTTGTGACAATTAGTCCGCCATCTCATTGATAAAAAGTGAAGCTAATAGCTCTAAAAGAAAACATATTGATGTAAGTTATCACTATATTCATGATATAGTGGATAGGGAAGAAATTAAGGTCAACTACATATCCTTAACCAAAAGGTTGTCTCTGGAAAAGTTTGGAAAACTTGTAGCTAATATAGAATTGAGAAATACCTAGCTAGGTGGTTTAGCTATTGTTGGATGATTCTAGGGGTGCCTAGATAACCGATGTTATGCAACTCTACCTTACATGGAAATATGTGTTTGGTTAAGTAATAAAGTACAGGAGTTGACAAGGTACATACATCATATTTAGCATGAAATGTAAAATTCATGATATGCAACATATTAACTAGGTGATGTCATCTGCTTGATCTATAAAAAGTCGCTGATAAGGTTTACTAAAGAAATCTTTTAGGAATGGGGTTTAGAGAAAGTACTTGACAAAAATTTCGGCGCAAGTCAACACATGTATGCGGCTAAAGTCGTCAATGGTGATTAAGTATGGACTATGATTCCAGTGCTAAAAATTGATGTCGTTAACTTGAAATATAGTGAATTGAAGTCATCTAAAGTGTGTTATCAGTGGGAGAACACATTTGTATGGATGCGGTCAGATTAATGGCAAAAACATGTGCATGTATGACCAAGTCACAATCGGACATCAATCTATGAGATAAAGTCATAAATGAAAGTTAGTATGAGACAAAATTTTGATACCAAGATAAACATGACCAAGTTAGGTTTATCACCTCATTATGATGTAATCAAGCGGGAGACGAAGGAATGAGAATGACGATATCATAATTCGGTGGGCCTCTTCGCATCTGATCATCCCATACATTGGTGATACACCTTCCCGCTAGAGAGAGGAAGAATTTGGAAGATGAGAGAGCTTTCAATTCAAACCCATATGACACCATGATTCACGGAATGGATGCATCTATTATTCTTGTGTATTAAACCCAACAGTTGTGATTGTTGGTAAGGGTCACCGTGATGCTTATATATATACACATGAATGTGAAGTTGACAGAACCCACTTGAACTGTAAATATAATTGTTTGAAGAGAGACAAGAGAGGGAAAAGAGAGAATCTTTGTATTGTAAATAATACAATGAGTACAAGGTCCTATATATAATGGACTATGAAAAATTAAATCAAATCTATATAGTGAAACAATATATGTACAAAATTTATTATATACAGAATATATAATATATTCTAACATGAACATTAACGAATTCTCTTTCTTTTCTGAATTGCCGACTCGCTCTTGCGTGATAAACGGAAGTATAGGACAGTACGGTGCTGTGAGAGTTCATAGGTCTTGTCCCGATCGCATGTCGTTGATTTGAACCGTTCATATTGTAAAATTTGTCAACTAGATCATTCATTAAAAAAAATCAAATTAATTGAATATTTGTAAATCCAAAACAAAACCACAATTATTTTTTTTAAAAAAATGGTTAGAATAATTTTGATAATTTATTTCAAAACAATTAAGGCTTGATCATGGGTTTACACATGTTTGATTAACTTTATTTTGTGTGTGAATAATATGTTCGATGAACTTGACAATATGAACAGTTTAGATCATGAAAATAAGCAGATGAAAAGTCTCAAGTAGCTCTCATAATATACATACCGTGTTAGAAGGCATAATAAACTCTCCCAGTCCATAATAAACACCCACATGAGAGTATCGATTTTTGCCATTATTAATTTATCGTTTAGGTCCTTGAGGTCTCATTTAAATGTATCTAAATGTCATCGGGGAAGTAAAAAAAATAAGAAGTGCATAGAAGTGACCTATGAAAAAACGTGTGACTTTTTAGCATTGCATTTTTCTCGAGCTTTTGCCAAATTTTGGGGATAACATCTCCTCTCACATCACTTTCTTTTTTTTCAATGGTTATTAGCAATCACATTTTTGTTTTAATTTATGAAAAGCGTATTTTTAAACTACGATTTAGCATAAAATGAAAACTAAAGAGTCTTTTGATTCTCTTATTTGAACATACGAAAACGAGATTAGAAAATGACAAGAATTAAATTTAAGTAACATATTATTCTTATTCTTATTATTATCTTTTATATTTTGTGTTTGAGTTGCTTGACCTTTAATATTATTCATTCTCAAACAATAATGCTAGAGATAAAAAAATTTAAACACACACAAAAAATACAAAAAAAAAAAAAAAAGAAAAAAAATTAGTGTGATCCATATTCATTCTAAGTATGAGCTCCACAATATAAGAACATATTATTTTTTTTAATAGTTTTCTATATTTGACTTCTTTGGTATAATCACTTGCAATTCAACCCCTACTTATATATGCGGCAAGTTTAAAATTCTAAATGTGAGTTCTACAATACTAGAGTTAAATTTGAATTACATATTATTTTTTTGTATTTGAGTTCTTTGATATAGACACTTCCAATTCGACCCATAGGCATAAAGTTTGATGGAGAATTTGTCAAAGACAAGGAACAATTGGAATTTAATACAATTATTAAGAAACAACCCAACAAAGTTTCAACAAACTAGTAAAATTCTAGAGGAGAGAAAAAACACATGCAGATACAGTACTACATCAATTAATCAACAAAGCTTGATCCTTCTACTAGCCTTGGAGGTCCTGAAAACATCATATCATACTATGATTAAATGAGACATGAATTGGAAACAAGAAAAGGAAAGAGAAAAATGTGAGCTTTGGGCATTACCATGTAGAATGAAGACTTGTCTGGTTTCACCAACCTTAAAAATGCAGAAGACATGTAGCAGAAGCAGAGGATGCCTTGTTTGGAGCTGGATTCTCCTCTTCCTCCTCTCCCCGAATCAGCGGCGAAACCAAAAACCCCGAAAACCCATCACTGGTGAACAAATTTCCCGGCATTTGATCATAATTTAGGTTCATTGAATCAGGAATTGAAGATAGATAACTGGACTGAAGGGTTCCGCCCTGAAAAAGAAACTGGTTTAGGCCTAAAACTAGACCGGAATCGATAACAGACCCTTCTCTTCCTTCTCCATTGCCAGAGCTTGAATTGGAATTCCAACTGATCACTCTCTGGCTCTGTGGATTATACCAGTTTGTGGATGTGGATTCAAAATCAAGTGAATCAGAGAAAAAGGTCTGTGGAAGAGATAAGCAAAAACCATTAATGGGATCTTCTTCTTCTTCTTCATTGAAATGCTGGTTTTTCTGTGTTTTTTGATCAGCTGATGGGAGCTCATGATGAAGAGCATCAATGGCGGTTTTTGCTTCCTTCATGAGCCAATCAATGGCTTGACTGGGTCTGCCATAGCCAAGCCTGTCTTGAACATCATAGAACTGAATTGCAGTGTGAGCCGATAATCGGAGTCGTCGATCTCTCGGACCTTTTGCAGTGCAGACCTTGCTGTGATTGTTTATATTGCTCTTTAGCTTCTTCAATGGTAGTGGTGATTCTTGTTTTGACGCTAAATTTGAAGAAGATGAAATTAACCCAGATTGGCTGTGAGGCCATTTTGGTTGATGGGTTTGAAATCTTTCATTTTCGTGACCGTTATTGATCTTGATTTTGATCTTTTTCTTCATGTGATTGTTGATGATGTTGATTCCTTCAAAGATCCAGCTTTGAACGAATCTTCCAGCTTTTGAACGCTTTGGGTACCGTTTGGTATCGAGTTGAAAAAGTTATTTATTTTTTTAAAATTTATTGACTTTATTGATTTATTTATTTTCAAATTTATGTTTGTTTATTTTTTTTAAACTTTTGAAAGATCAAAAAAAGTAAAATTTATTTTTGGAAAAATTACAACAAAAAAAAAAAAATCAGGATTTTACCTTTGTAACAAAATAAATTTTTAATTTTATTAATTTAATCCCTAATCTTTAATTTATTTTCAATTTAAAGTATATTCCCATTTTTGTTAAGTAAAACTGATAGAAAAATAATATTTTAGTACTAAATTCAATAAAAAAAAATAATATTTAAATATTTTATGTACATATGCATTGAGAATTTAGTGACTAAAATATCATTTTCATCAGTATGTTTGACAGAAATATGAGAATGGTTTAGAATGAAAAAAATTAAAAGGTTAGGGTTTAAATTAACAAAATTAAAAATTGAGAGTTTATCTTATTACAAAGATCAAACTTGGATTATTTTATTTTATTTTTGTAATTTTTTCATTTTTTAAAAATAAAAAATCTTTCTAGAAAATAACTCTTTATGGCCTTTTTTTCTTTTGTCCTTAGTGTATTTTAATTTTTTTTTTCTTTTAGTAGAATCTAAATCTGTAAAGTTTTCTTTTCAAAAAAATTACTAAAAAGGACTCTTTTTTTATTTTTTATTTTATATATATATATATGGGAATTACTGAAAAAGATTAAAAAATTTATGTTTAGTCTTTACATGAGGCTCATGTATCAGTCCAAAGTTTATAACAATTTATGTTTGGTCTTCACCTCCACCACAATTATGTAAATATATGCTTTCTCAGTATCAAATTATTTATCAATTTTCATTGTTCCAGACATTCTAAAAGATGTTTTATATTTTTATATTTATTATTTTTTAACAATTTTGAAGTGGGAGTATTATATAGAATTTTTGATAATTTTTTTGAGATCACTAACATTGCTTAACTAAAATACGTGATTTATTAACTTAATTAAAGGACACAAATGCCGGAAATAGATAAATAATTTGGGAAAGAGTGGGGCTATATATGCTTACATCTTTATTTGTAGGGTAAATTATACTTATCTCTTTGAGTTTAGACAAAATACAACAACTCTTATAGTTTTTATATAACAATACCGATTGGTAGCTCGAATTTAAGTTTGTCCGAATTTTGGCTTGCCGTTCATTCGGGCGGTCATCCGGCAAGAAAGTGACAATCACAGTAAGGTGGCAATCACGGTAGACAAGTGTTGCACATGATCATCCAAGCGGTCGATTAGCAAGCACAAATTCAAACTTTCGGGCAAACTTAAATTCGAGCTATCAATTTTTTTTTTTTATATAATTATATCGACTTATCTTTTAGGAAAGCGGAAAAAAGCATAACCAACACAGATGGTGTGAAAACATAAGGACAAACAAAGTAAAATTTATAATTCAGTATAGAAAACATAACTACATATATATATATATATTGGTAATGATACATACCACTAAAAGTGGTGTTTTAAAGTATCACTAGTGAGTTGTCACACACTTTAAAAAAAAAAAAAAGCACAGCAACACTGTGGCAGTGGGTGGCGCCCACTGCCACATCATTAGTGCTACCACTAATTAGTGGTCTTAACCATTTTCATATATATATATATATATTTTCATCTATACGACTATTGAATAGATTATGACGTGAACAGAGCTATGCCATGGCCTAGGGTGGTCATTGCCCCCTCCCCCCTTGCCCCAAAGTTCTTCAAAATTTTATTATTACCCATCAATTTTAAGAGTATTTGGATATATAAAATGGCCCTTTAAGTTTTTTAAAATTATTTTATTAACTTCTATTTCAAGAGTACTTTTACAATGTATATGGGATGAACCCTCTAATTTTTCCAAAAATTCTTCTATTACTCCTATTTTTTTTTTTGGTAAATAAGGAAATGCATTAATTAAGTAGAGTCATACAACAGTCTGGGGTAAACTACCCCCCGAGCATCATCAAATAGTTGCTTAACAATACAAGGAGTAACATTTTCTCCCCTGTAAATGTGCTCAATATTTCGAGTTGTGCCATGAGGAACCTGCAATCAGACGTGAGAATGCCAACTGGTTGTTCACTGATTTTTCCCAAGATCAAATCCTTGACTAGTTATGCATCTATCTGAACATCAAGGTTATGGAATATCGAGGGAGAGGGCTAGCTAAAGACTATCTCTGAGAGCCCAAAGTTCGGTTGCAACACAGGTTGAAATACCAATATTGCCGCACAAAATTCCAATTCATTGGTCCATACAATTTCTAAGAATCACTTAGGCAGCGGCTTGGCCTGGGTTCCCTTTCGCGGCACCATCAGCGTTGAGCTTAATTTTGCTAGCTTCAGGTGGTTTCCAACCTATAAAAATTGGAAGTAAATTGCCGTTCTAAGGCTTTGGCCACAAAGGAGGTGTGGTTTGGAGGAGGAGGGGGGTTGCCTCAAAACAAGATGAGTTTCTATGTTTCCAAATTGCCCAGCAGATCATGGTAAACAAGGGTCGTGGTGCTTAGGGAGTGGTCTCAAATTATTTTACATATTATGTAATATCATCATTATGGGTTCGTTTGGAAAGTAGATTAGCTTTTTTAGTTTTTTTGACTATTTTAGCCTAGAGCTAAAAAACTTCGTTTGAGAATGATTTTTTTATTTTTTTTTTGACTTTTTATGAGAAAAAGAATGTAATGATTATGAGTCGAATGTGATGTTTTGTCATATTAGATTAAATTTATTTATTTATTTATTTTTTTGTAATTATTTTAGCCAAAAAAGCCCAAACCTAACTTCCTAAATGAGCTTATAAAGTTGATTTGATTTTAGGTGTCATTAGGCTCAAACCTGTGTTTGGTTTGAGTTTTGTAGATTAAATTTTTTGAAAATTGACTTTTTTGGTTTTCGTGTTTTTTTGTTTTTAGTAAATATTTTTAAAATTTTAAACATTTTTTATATTTTTTTAGATGCACCTTACTTAGATGTATCTAAAAAGTAAAAAATTTGTGAAAAAATATTTTAAAAAATTAATAAATACATAAAAATACAAAAAATGTACTGAATTATTGTATTTTTTTTTTATGTTTTTGGTATTTAGTGAATTTTTAAAAGATTGTTTTTACAATTTTTTTACTTTTTAATTGTATTTATGTTAGGTGTGTCTAAAAAGTAAAAAAATTGTTTAAAATATTAAAAAAGTTCAGTAAAAATAAAAAAATACGGAAAAAAAAGTAAAATTTTTTGAAAAATATTTTTTAAAAAGCGGAAACAAGCAAAAATTTCCACACCCAAACCTAAACTTCCCAAAACGAGCTTATAAAGTTGATTTGATTTTAGGTGTCATTAGGTCCAAACCACAAAAACAATATTTCCACACGGGATATAATGTTGTGAACACTTGACTCTTCTCAAATCCCCCAATGTTGAGAGCGTTATGCATGAGATTTGTCTTTTTTACAATTACTTTGGCCATTTGTAAATAAATTTTCTGGTTCCATCATTGACTGATGAAAATGATTAATAAGTATTATATAAATTAAAATATTAATATTATCTAAAATAAATTATATTAAAATTTGAAAGACATACTATATTTTTTCTTTGAACTTCTTAAAAGATTAGTGTAATCTACCACAGTGGTAGATCAGAAATAGTGGTACTGCCACTATTTGTATGTGGGTGAGAGTAAATATCCGAAATATTTGCTTGCTTAGAATTTTTCAAAAATACTTTTTAGAAAATTCTATTTTTTTGTTTTTTGTATTTTTCTTGTTTTTACTGATTTTTTTTAATATTTTAAGTATTTTTTTTAAAAATTTTCAGACATACCTAACATAAATATACCTAAAAAGTAAACAAATTATGAGAAAAACCTTTTAAAAATTCACTAAATACAAAAAATACAAAAAAAAAAAAAACAAGAATTTAGTACATTTTTTTATATTTTTATGTATTTATTAATTTTTTAAAATATTTTTTCACAATTTTTTTACTTTTTAGATACATCTAAGTAAGGTGCATCTAAAAAGGTACAAAAAAATATTTAAAATTTTAAAAATATTCACTAAAAATAAAAAAAACCCCAAAACCAAAAAACTCAATTCTCTCTATATTGTCATGAAGAGAGGAAGCTCTCCTACATGCACAAGGAAAACCAGGACAAAAACATTATGCAATTTTTTTTTAAATTTTCAGACATACCTAACATAAATATACCTAAAAAGTAAAAAAATTATGAGAAAAACCTTTTAAAATTCACTAAATACAAAAAATACAAAAAAAAATTACAAGAATTCAGTACATTTTTTAATATTTTTATGTATTTATTAATTTTTTAAAATATTTTTTCACAATTTTTTTACTTTTTAGATACATCTAAGTAAGGTGTATCTAAAAATGTAAAAAAAAATGTTTAAAATTTTAAAAATATTCACTAAAAATAAAAAAAACCCAAAAACCCAAAAACTCAATTCTCTCTATATTGTCATGAACAGAGGAAGCTCTGCTACATGCACAAGGAAAACCAGGACAAAAACATTATGTAGATGGTACACAATCATAAATTTTATGTAAAAATCCAAACAAAATGATATAGCATTGTATTTTTGAAATTGCAATGCTCAACAAACAGTAAATATAAAAATGTATAAATAAATTCTATATAAACTGATGTAGTTGAACCAAACCTATCATTTCAAAACTAAATACCAAGCAAAACAATAACAACAATAATAATTACAAATATATCACTATTACATTATTCTAGTGAAGGTTGTAAAAATTATGTAAAAATAAAATTTTTATTTTTGAAATTATTAGTCAACGCGTTATAGTTTGAAATAGAAGATAATAAAATGACACACATCAATTTATGTGATTTTTTCCCAAATATTCTATTTAATTATAGAACTCAACAGCTATAAACACATAGCCTCATATTTGAGATTCTCTATTTTTAAAATTTTGTTTCATCTACCTTTAATGCACATTTGAATGTAATAAGAATCCTGAAAGGTTTTGAAATTCACCCTAATTATAGAGAAGTCTAGTCTTGTATTCTAAATTTATTAAGCTCATCACGAATTTTGATCATATCAATCATCTATTTTATAGAACTTTATCTGTAAATTATTTATAAAATAAATTAGATTGATCTAATAGTTGTGATCATATGATTTTATAATATTTATTTAAAAATAAATAAATGATAGCTATGATTTTGAAATAGACCTTATGTGTTTTTTAAAAATAAATATGATAGCTTTCATTTTTTTTGAAATTCTCCCTAAAATAAAGGTTAGGTTTTATCAAATTTAAATTTGAAATTGAGATAACTGCCCCATGGGTTCGGTTTTATCATAGGTCTCATTTTGATTATTTGAATTATTCATTTTGTAGAGCCCTCTATGTATATTATTTATCAAAAAATAAAAAAAAATAGAAAACCATTTTGAAATCAAATTATTTTGTTTTTAAAAGTCTATTTATTAGTGATATTTTCAAAATTTTGTTGCTAAAAGCTTTATTTTTTATTTTTCGAGACGACCTTTTAGTAACTATACTCATGACAATAGAAATTGGTCCTTAAATGTTTTTTATAACAAAATTTTTACTTTTAAAAATCAAAACATTTAGGGTGTGTTTGGTTTGATTTTGAGAGATAAATTTTTAAAAAGATTTTGGAGAGAGTTTAAATTTTTTTTTTTTTGGTTTGGAAATAATTTTGGAGTATGAGAGTTTAGAATGATTTAATGTTTTATTGTAATTCAGTAAATGTATGTGAGAGAAAAAGTGATTGAAAATGAGAGAAGAGAGAGAAAAAGTGATTGATTGATGGGTAGGAGAGAGAAAATAATTTTGAAATTTTTTTTCCAAAATCACTAAACCAAACAAAATTTTAAAATTTTTTCTTCAAAATTTGTTCATCAAAAGCCCAATAATAAGGCCTTAATTTTTAAAACTCTTATATGTTATAGTTCCCATGCGGCCATAAAGCGACAATGACTCCACAAGTTCAATAATAACAACAATGATTGAGACGCTAATTTTTTTGGAGATTCTCACAATTCCTTTTAGATATCAACTATTGATGGTGTCGACTCCACACATATATGAATGGATTTCACACTTACATCAATGGTTGACATCAAAAGGCAATTGTATATAACCTCTAAAAAAGAGGAGTCCCAAACATTTTTTCAATAATAGTAGATTAAATATGAAATATAAAATTTTGAAAATTGCTTCGGACTCCCACTGGGGGTCGACCCCTAGTGAGGTGACAGCCTGTGATTGGGCCAAAAAATTTTTTTTTTTTTTTTTTTTTTTTAAGTTTCAGCCAGTGGGAGCGCGACCCCCACTGGGGTCTGCAGCGCTGTTGTAAAATGTTTAAGAAACGACGTCTGGTGGAAAGGGCATCACGACAGACATTTTGATTGGAACAAAGATACCATGCCTAGGAGACTAGGAGGACCACAACTGTGGGAAGACCTCTCGGTTGTGTTCTGTTTCTCCATTTGGAGAGAGAGAGAAGAGTGAATGATGAATAGGAGTCTGTGATCTGATGGAAGATGACACAGCAAAGATCAGCAGTGAATCTAAGCACTGCATGCATGCTGATTTTGCTTATGCATATCCTTTCTGTTGTACCAGACTGGAAAATGGCTCTCCAACTCTTGTAACTCTTTCTTATTCACCCTCACACCACTCTCTCTGACGTCTTCTCTCTTTTCCTCCAAAGTACATTTTTGTATTGTTTTTTTCTTTAATTTGTCAGTTTGTTCTTTTGACAAAGATTGGTCTCAAGTTTCAAACAATCCATGTTTCACGTCTGACATACATATTTCGAAAAGGAGTAAATTACACTTTTATCCCTAAAGGATGGACGTTTTCTTACTTTAGTCCTTAAAGAAAAGATTTTTACACTTTAGCCGCTAAATTTTAGTTTTTTCTCACTTTAGTTCAATTGTCCATCTCAGCTATAGTTGAAGACAAATTTTGGTATTTTGAAAAGTACTGAACCCAAATCCAAACAAAACACAAATAAAGCCCAAACACAATAGCCACCAACCAATCCATTTTTCATTCTCCGTTAATCTCTCATCTTCTCCTCATTTCTCTATTTTCCTTCTCTATCTTCATTTTTCTTCTCATTCTTCTCTACAATTGATTGCTTCATCTGCTACACTCTACCTCTATCTCTCCTACCCAAATCCCCAATGTTGACCTCCATCATACCCCTTCATATCACTACCAAAAGCCCACCATTTACCACATCTTCTCTACATCCAACCATTACTCCCTCTCCCCACCATACTTCCCTACCTATCTTCCACTAGTGAAGGATTACAAGATCCCTCACACTGAAGTTGAATATTTTGTTGCCTTAAACAATTTGCAATAGAGTTTGTCATCGAAGACAGACTTCTAGACTCGAAGAAAGTTAATTGAGCAGTGATTGAAAGACCAATTCAAAATCATCTCTATGTATGCATATGTGAGTACGTATGAGAGAGAGAGTTCTTGTGGAGGTGTTATGGTTTAAATTAGTGAGAATTGGTGAAGAGTGAAGGCAATTATAGGGTAATGGGCATTGATAAAGGGTAAAAGAGTGCAATGGAGGACTGCAACGGTGAGTGGATTAGGTATAGGGTGTTCGGGATGTGAGGGAAACGATAGTAGTAGGTCTTCTGAATTTTAGAAGTAAAGTGGTGGTAGGATAAGGGTTAAGGGGTTCAAATGTAGGGAAATCAATAGTAGAGAGTTCTAGATGTAGATGGGTTGAGTGGAGGTTTGGGAGTAAACGGGTTTAAAATGCCCCGCCATTACCTCGGATCTACTAGGACAGGATACTAACAAGAAACAAAGATAATATGGTTTATTAAGAAATGATTTATAGTTAGTTAGGACATTGCTATTGTAACAATCTCAATCCATGATTAATGTTAATCTATACTTAATTATGCCTAATAAATAATTAGAGTGACATGTTGCATCATATGTTGCCTTATATGTGTTTATATCTATTTAACGTAGAAAGATCTGTTTATGTTTCCGTTTTGATTTGCGAATTGACAGCCTTATCAGCATCTGATTCATAAATTGACTTGATTTATGTGTTAATTGGAATTTTTAAAAGTTTATGGTAGGTTTAATTGAAATTCGATTCGGAACGATTAAATTAGAATAATTAATGCTCAATTAAGTCTAACTAATGAAATTTTGATCTAAGCTTATATGAGGCACTTTTTATATCCCCACTCATTCTTTTTCTTCATTTTATATACATCTTTGAGCTCACAAACACATACAAACGTGTGTGTGTGTGTGTGTGTGTGTGTGTGTGTGTGTGTGTGAGAGAGAGAGAGAGAGAGAGAGGGGAAGATTTGGTTCCAAGCTTGAGAATTTTGTGAGATTTGAGCTCAATCAAAAAGAATTGCTAGAAAAGAGAATGATTTGGAGAGAACTTGGAAAACTAAGCCCTTACACTTGAGAATTCAAGGCTTGAGGTAAAAATTCACTCATTTAGTTGTATATTTGTAGTCATTAATGCATGAATTCAAGAAAATTAGTTAATTAAGCCAAGAATTAAGCTTAGGAAGAAGAATTAAGAAGATAATCATACTTGCATGCAAATTCTTTTGCATTTAGAGCTTGATTTTGATAAAGCTTCACATGCATGCATTGATCATGGCTTGATCTTGGAAGTTCATCACATTTCACATGTTTCTACCTCATTTGGTTATGTTTTGGAAGGTTAAAACTCATACCATTACATGCAAGTTATATTTTCAACATTTCAAGTTTGGTTTTGTATAATTGACAAGCTTTTGAGTTTTGGTTTTGTGAAATGATTTTGAATTCACCATGGTTTTATCATTTATAAGTGTTTCCTATAGCTTCCTCAAGTTTTTGGCCTTAGAGATCATGTTTTACAACTTTAAATCTAAGTTTTGAGCTTGGGAGCAAATTTGGAAATTCCAGAATTCTGCTTCTATGCTCGAGTGAAGGAATTTACGCTCGAGCGACCATTCTGAGTGTGTATACTTCTGCTCGAGCGACCTGGAGTCTGCTCGAGCGTGAAATGCATGCTCCCAGAAATTCTTATGTTTTGCAGGCCGTTCGAGCTACAAAAGTTGCGCTCGACTGAGGACATGTCTCTCACGCTCGAGAGAGCGTCGAGCGAGCATCGAGCGGAAAAATCAAGCAACCAGCACTTTTGCAAAAGTTTACAGACCACTCGAGTGACAGATCTTGCACTCGAGCGACCACTCACATTTTGCATGTCCGCTCGAGCGTAGGAAGTTTTGCTCGAGCGGGACCCTGTTTTCAGTAATTTTTGTTAAGTGTTTTCAAATACATTTTTGCATCCTCATTCCATCCTAAGCATTCTTAGACTAAGATTAAGACATCATAATGAGAATAAAGAAGTAGAAAGACACCAAGACAAGAAAGAACAAAGCTAATGACTTCGGGTGTGTAATTCAGTATGTATTCATTCTGTATCTATGTAGGTCACACGCCACAAAATCTCTGATTTGCCTACTCTGTCCGTTTACTTAGAGCCATCTGTTATCTGTGAGTAATAACTTAGTAAAGCTATAAGTTAAATTATTTTCTGTATATGGAATAAGATCTGTTCTATGAAATGCCATGTTTTATACTATGAATGAATGTCCAACTCTGACAAATGTTTGTGGTATTTGTGCTATGATTCAAGTATGTTATCTGTACCCGGACCAGAGGTTCCTTATGGAACTGACAAGTTATATGTACCCGGCTGGAGGTTCATTTATGGTACTAACAAGTTATTTGTTCCCAGTTCGGAGGTTCCTTTATGGAACTGACAAGTTATCCGTACCTGACCGGAGGTTCTTCCATGGAACTAACAAGTATAATCTATGATGCTCTGTAAATGATATGTTAGCGCTAACGGATAAACTATGCATAATCAAACATGAATTCTGATTTCTATATATGAATTGAATAATGATACGAATATGAATATATTATATGTACAAACTTAGTTATGGGACATCATTCATTTAACCCTTCACTCTGTTATTATTCACTAGGCTCCTGCTTACTATTTATATTATGTATGTAGGTGATCAGGCACGTGACTAGGCTCAGAGTAGAGGACCTGGCGTTTGAGTTTTTTTTCTTCTGTTAGCCAACCTTTGTGCCTCCCGAGGAGGTTCTGGATTAAGTCAAGTCTAGTAGCTGTGTTATTATGAATGTATAAGACTTTGTTTTCTTTTGCTCCATGAACAAGTTTCTCTGTTTATATGTACATGAAGTGACGTGTAAATGCTGTATCTTTCAACGTCACTTGTAAGTTTATGAAAGTTTAAGATTATCTGTCTCATATATGTCTTTACAGGTCGATGGACTATGTATATTTTATGTATTTGCTTCTGCAACCCGTAATTATATATTATTATGTTAAGAGGCCTTTGGTAATCAAAGGATTACTGGCCGATTATGACGTTAAACCCATAGGGGCGGTTTGGGTCGTGACAGCTATTCTAATCCAAAAGTTAGACCTACTTTTCAAACCAATGATGTGGCAACGTGACAATTCGTCCCAGATGACTGCTTGAGCGGTGAAAAGACTGCTCGAGCGAAGATGAGGTGCTTCTAGTAGTTCGCTTGGCAAGTCGAGGGACTGCTCAAGTGATAAAATGGTCGCTCGAGCGAAAAAGAGGGAGGCCCTAGTATCTCATTTTCCAGACAGAGATATTGGGAGGTTTCATTCACTGCTCGAGTGAGGGAAAGACCGCTTGAGCGCTCGAGCGGCAGAAAGACCGCTTGAGCGGTCTACGCGATATCAGTCACTTAAAAGTGACTTCTTAGATCATGTTTTGCACTTTTTGTTTTCTCTGCTCTTTCCTCTCTCTAGCTCCGGAAAACCCTAGATTTATTTCTCTAGAAATCTCCTATTTTACTTAGATTTGCAAGCATTTTCCGTACGAGAGTTGGAGTTTGGGTGAAGATCAAGTTTTTCCACTGATTGAATTTTTGTTTCTCAAGGCATTCATCTTTTGGCTTACTTCTTTGCTTTGATATTTAATTTATGATTACTTTTAACCTTACATCTCTTTGATTTGAAGTCGTTTATGTGGTATTGTCATGACATTGATGAGTTAATGAATGTTTGAGTTTATAAAGGAAGTTTTCTTTCAAAAATAAAGATTTCCCTACAATTTTCACAAGATTTCTACTATTAGCTTTGGATTATAGAAGTTTTCGATGCGAACTAGTATTATATATGTTGGAGGGACAAAAGTCCCAAATTTTATGAAAACCCTAATTTTGAAAATTTATAAATAATATGATAAAATGAAATTGATCAGTAATTCTTTAAATTGATGATTGGATTATGATATTAAAGTGGTATTTGAATGGAGAAGTGTGAAGTTGGGATGTTCTTGAGATTTGATTTGAGATTTTAGAAATTTTCACTTTATATTTGTCGGCTTTTGACAATCTAATAATTAATTTCAACGCTTGGATTTAGGGCTTTTCACAATCTGATAAACAATTTGAATGTTTGGATTTTGGCCTTTTCATTTGGAAATTGAGTAATCTTTACCTTACCTACCACCTACTCGATAAAATTCCTTAACCAAATCTTCTAGTCCTAACCCAACTGTTTCTGCAAACCTCGTTTTCTCCGACTTTCTAATCATTGATTCCAACTATAATTATTTTTTATAACTTATATACATATATATATATATATATTTTTTTTTTGCCTTGTGTTGGGCCTATATTGTACAAGGAGATATGCTGCTGTTGCTTGTGAATTACTGGGACTACAAAAAATTGAGAAAATTGAAATTTTTTCATAAAATGTCAGTCTTTTACAAGTTTGGTTCTTAATATTGCATCTTAAGCTTCTTGAACCACCATCAACGGAAAATATTTTATGGTGCAAACAATACCCCAAACTCTTTAAGAATGAGACCACTCTAATTCTTGAAGAGTTTATATAATCATGCCCAAAAAAAGTATTACTTGAGAATTAAATGATTGTTACTCCATGAAAATTAGAAGTGATTAATGCACAAACTTGAAGGTCCTTTTGTCCCTTACTTTTCATGTCAATTATTTTCAATATTAACAAATAACTTGGAAATCAATATTGGTATACTTGGCATCAAGGATATAGATGCCAATTGTTAGGGTAAATAGATGATTTCCCACAAGTAAATCAAAAAATGGAAATAAACACTAATGCGAAAAAATTAAATCAATGACGACGCAAGAATTTTGCGTGGTTCCCTCAATGTGAGGTACGTCCATGGCATCGAAATTTGATTCCACTATCAACCAAAAAGTTTCCAAACAATTACAAACGAAACACAAATAGTCTCACAAACCACCCTTAGGAGAATTCCAAATAATTACAAATAAATAAGAGGAAAGACCTCACCAAATATATGAACAAAAGTATTCGAAACATATTGTAGAAGACCCAAAATAATAGACCCAAATTAGGCAAATTGGAGACAACAGCTGCAACTCCACCAAGTCAAACCCACCAAATTTTTCTTTAGCAACAAGCACCATTTCTACTCCAATAATGATAATCATAACTGCTCCATCATGGAGGAAAAAAAACAATACTAATATATATTGTGAACTCTTGGGCTTTTTATCAAAATCATAGTTGCTACCAAACTAATTATTAGATATCTATTTGGCTTCTAAAAGTTAGATATAATATATAAAAATATATTATAACCAATACCAAACCAAATTAAATATTTTAATAAACTAATTGGGTCCCATACTCTAATAGGGAGGTATACCCAACCATTCTCCCCTTACCGACTTAGGTGGAGACATCAACCATACCCGCCAAAGTTTGACACTTCAAATGTTTGTTTATCGACAAAGTCTTAGCCAACATATCTGAAATATTATCATTTATGTAAACCTTTTCAAGTTGCAACAATTTTGAATCTAACACATCACAAATCCAATAGTATCTCACATCAATGTGTTTCGATCTTGAATGAAAAGTAGAATTTTTACTCAAATGAATAGCATTTTGACTATCACAATAAAGTACACACCTTTTTTGCTGCAAACCCAATTCTTGCAAAAATTTCTTCAACTGTAACTCTTCTTTTCAAGCTTCCGTAATGGCAATAAATTCAGCTTCGGTAGTTGAGAGAGAAACACATTTTTGTAATTTAGATTGCCATGCCACAGCTCTCCCTGCAAACATCATTACATACCCCGAAGTAGATTTTCTAGAATTAACATCACCGACCATGTCAGAATCCGTGAACCCATCAAGCATCGGCTTACTATCTCCAAAACACAAACACACATTTGAAGTCCCTCATACATATCTTAGAATCCACTTCGCCGCTGCCCAATGTTCTTTACCCAATTTAAAGAGAAACTAACTCACCACACCAACGATGTGAGCAATATCTGGCCTTGTATAAACCATGGCATCCATCAAAGCATAAGGAATTTTCTGTATCTCTTTCTTGTCTTTCTCACTTGTAGGACATTGATTTGAACTAAGTTTTAAGTGACCCACAAGTAGACAACCAACCGGCTTTGCTTTATCCATGTTGAACCTCTCAAGAACTTTTTCAATGTAGCTTTTTTGAGACAACCAAATTAGTCATTTTTTGCGATCACGAACAATTTTCATACCAAGTATTTTCTTTGCCGACCTCAAATCTTTCATAGCAGAAGACTTGCTCAACTCTAATTCCAACTTGTTAATCATAGTTTAATCTTGACCCACAATTAACATGTTATCAATATAAAGCAAAAGAATAATAAATTTGCCATCCAAATTTTTCATCCAAATTTTTTTCACTAACACACAATGATCTGAAGTGGTTTTAGAAAAACCATTATTCATCATGAAAAGTCAATTTTTTTGTATCATTGCCGCGGCACTTGCTTGAGGCCATACATACTTTTCTTCAATTTACAAACAAATTTATCTTTCCCTTTTTCAACAAAGCCCTCCGATTGCTCCATGTAAATTTCTTCTTCAAGATCACCATAAAGAAATACAATCTTCACATCAAGTTTTAATAACCCCGACTTGTGATTAACTATTAAACCATGATTAAGAATGCCTAATAAGTAATTAAGGTGAAATTCTGAATAAATTGCACGTGTGTTACATTTTTTTGTGTTTATAGATATTCATGGTGGGAATATCTGTCTGTATTACTGTTTTGTTATGCGAATTGAAGGCCTTTTCAACATTCGATCACGAAATTAACTTGATTTATGTGTTATTTGGAATTTTTAGAATTTTGTAGTAGGTTTGATTGAAATTCGATTCAGAACGAAATAATTAGAACAAATGATGCTCATTTGATTAGTGGTAAGCCTAATTAATTAATTTCCCTAAGCAAGCCTATATAAGGCCTATATACCACTTAGACTCATCTGATCTTCATCTTTTTAAGCCTATTAGACATGAGAGAGAGGAGGATGAGGCCAAGAACTTCACATCTAAGCTTCAAAATTGGAGAGATTGGGAAGGGAAATTAAAGAATTGACTTGTGAGCTCAAACCATCTTTGCATAAACCATAATTGAGCACCTAAGGTAAGAAATCAAACCCTTAGTTGTGTAATTGAGTTAGTTCATGCAAGAATTCAAGTGAAAGAGGTGGACTGACATGAGAATTAAGCTAAAATTTAAGAATTACAACTCAAGCCATGCATGCATAGTTCATGGCATTGAGAAGTTGATTTCATAGAATTTTCCTCTTGCATGTCTTTATTTTGGTCTTGTTCTAAGAATTCAACATGTCTTTGAGTTCAATACCTCATTTGATTATGTTTTGAAGGCTTTGAAGTCAAGAATTACTTGCATGTTGTAGACACCCCATTTTTGACCGTCCTCAAGACTTGGACGTCATCGTTTGAACACTCGATGATCACCCTTGTTCGTGTTCATTTTGATTTCTCGGAGGTCTCGGCTGCGCGCCTCGCCTCAAGATCTCTCAACTTGACTGTTTTGTGCTTGGTTGTGGACCAAACACTTGTATTTCTATTTTAAGGGAAGAGGGTGGCTTGTTGGCCATGCCCTCAACCCACCGACCAAGGCATGATGCCATCGGCCAAAGGTTGTGGCTGGTCGGCACCTTTGTTGGTCGGTCGGCCACCTTTGTTGGTTAATCGGCCATTTCTGCTGGTCGACCCCTTTCTATTTGCTTTTGGCAAATATTTTATGCCAGCTGTCACAGCTGGCATCCACATTGCACTCCCTCCATACACGTGTATGGAGGGATTTGCTTCCTTTTTTTAGCTTCTCCAAGAAGCTTAGGAATTGAATTCCTATAAAAGGGGAGGCCCTCCTCCCTCCTCAGAGGTTCTGGAGTTTTAGGTTAGAGTTTTTGTATCTATCTATCTCTATATTTCCCTCTCTTTACATTTGTGTGTGTGTGTTTTGTGCTCTAAAGGGTGTTTTTGTTCACACTATTGCACACAAACACCTAGCATTACACCATCCTTGGTTGCTGAGGCTCTAAGGAGTTGTTGTTAGGGTTCTTGGGCTGGCTTTGATCAGAGGAAGGTGCTGGAGTGGTGTTCTTGAAGAGGTTCTTCAAATGTGAGAAACTACCCTTTTTATTCCACATTTTTGCACAAGCTTTTAGCCTATCTTGCATCTGTTTTTAAGCTTAACTTATAACTGATAAAAGTTCTGTTTTTAAGTGCTTAAAATAGTTGTTTGAGATCACTTTGGTGTTTGGGGTTGTTTACCCCCTCTTAGGCCTTGTTTGGCCTCTTTTTGTGCCCTTCTTTGTGAGCTCCAGGACCACCTTGTATTGGCCCTAAGAAGGAGAGGACCATCCCCTCTCCTTGTTGTCTCCAATAATTGTCATATTTGCCTCACATGTGAACACCTTTGTTAAGTTCATGTTGGCCATGTCTTAGCTGATATTTGTGGCTATTTTTCTGTCATAGGCCACTGTTTTTGCCTATCTTGGTCATGCCATGCTTGGTTTATACACTCGTAGTGTGAATTTTCCAAACTAGTCTTGTATGCTTCATGTTTGAGTATGTCTTTCTAGCTCATGTTGACCTCATTTCAGTGGGTTTTTGGTGTTGTTTTAGCATGCCATGACTCTGTTTTGGGTGGGTTTAGTCGGCTCTTACATACTTCATATACTTGCTTTGCAATCTCCTTATTTGCCTTAACATGCACCTTGTGTTTAGACCACCATGCTTACATGTTTTGGCTTAGCTTTGAGAAGCTTTTAGCTTTGTTTTACCATGCTTAAGGTCTAACTTTGGTTTCTTGGGTCACATGTGACTTGCTTTGTATAGCTACCATGCAATCTAGCTTGTAGGCTTTGGGTGTTGAATCCTCTAGCATACTCTACTTGGATCATTTCAGTGGTTTGGCATCACTTTTAATGTTATTTCAGTCCATGTAGTATGCTCTTATGCTTGCACTTATGGCTCCTTTAATGCTTTAAAGAGTTGTTGTTTTATGTTTCTTGAATGGATCATTGCGTATGCTTCCATGCTTGGGCCATTTGGATGCCATCTAAGTGTGTTTTTGGCCTTGTCTTGACCTACATTGGGACTGTTTTGAGTCCCTTTGGCCCTTTGGGACTTCCCTTGTATGGCCATGGTTTGAGCCCTTTGGTTAGCCTTAGGCCTTGGACCTTCTTGCATGCTTTGCTTGCTTTATTTGGTTGATTTGGCATCATTCCTCATATATTTTTAGAGCTTAATGCATCGTCATATACTCATATTTGTCACATCTTGCTCATGCTTGAGGATTGTGCATGGTTGCCTAAGTGTTGGACCATTCAAATGTGCATGATTGTTTTGCATTTTCATGCCTCTAATTCTGGACTTTGGCCATTGATATGGGCTTATTTGAGAGCTGCCCATTTTGGTTTAAGACCATTCCCGCATGTTGTTGCATGCTTGCCTCGCATGTTGTTACATACTTGGCTTATTAACATGTTGTTGCATGTTTAAGTGGTATTGCATTTGGCATGCATCTCTTGTCAAGTTGCCTAGCATGTTGTTGCATGCTTGCCTTGAATGTTGTTGCGTACTTGGCCTATTAACATGTTGTTGCATGCTTAAGTGGTAGTGCATTTGGCATGCATTATTTTGGTATTAGGTTGCTTAACATGTTGTTATGTGTTTGACTCACATGTTGTTACATGAGTGAATGTTATCACATACCTTGCATGTTTTGCATGTTTGTTAAGCCACATGCTTGTTCGCATGCTTACCTTCGCATATTGTCATATGCTAGTTGCCTTGCATAGCATTGTTGCTTGCATGCTTGTATTGTACTAGTGTGCCTGCATGTTTAGGTTGCATAGCATCGAGCATGCATCCATTGCCTCTTGATCAATCATGATAGAGGCTTGGGGCCCCTTATGTGTTTATATGCATTTCACTTAATATTGAAGTTGCATACTTGACCTTTGGCCATCATGCATTGAAATGCGTGATTGGTGGCCCGAGGGTCGAAGGCCACACTCCCTTGAGTTCATAACATGACAGGGAGGTGGTCATGCAAACATTGCTTTGAAAATACATTGCCATGCCTTGTCTGTCCTCTGCTAAGAAAACAGATTCTCGCAGAAGAGATGGCGGTCGGCCATCTTCGATCTTGTCGGTTATGTATCGTTGGCCGATGGCTCCACTTTTGGTCGGTGACTATAGTTCCATGGCCGATGGTCCCATCTCTTGGCCGGTGACATCCCTCAGTGCTCAGGGAGTGGTTCTAAAGCTTCCTTGGGACTTGTGCAGCTTTCAGAGGTATAAACAGTGCAAACAGAGGCAACATGAGCATGTCAATGGATTTCCGAGCAAAGCCGAGCATGCATGCATTCGTCCTTCTTCCTGAGGCTGTTTCACTGTTTTAGTAGCTTAATTAGTTTGCTTAATTAGTTAAGTGTTGTGTAATAATTAATTAGCTTGTTAGTTAGTTAATTTGTACTATTCATTCGGTCCCCCGTCGAGAGGGCGCAATTGTGTAATAAGCGTGCGTGTGTGTGATGGATGTCTTCCAACCCCACGTCTTTCTCCCTTTTACTTACCTGCTTATGATGGTTAGTTCTAGGGCACGTTTCAATGAGCATCCTTATGCTATGCATGTTTGCATTCATGCATCCGTATTACAAACATCAGGCTCGGCACACCATACTAATCGCATAGTATTTCAATTCTAACTTGAATACGTGTATCGAGTTGTCGCATTTCACATGCCACTCTTAGATTAGCCGAGCCTATTCTAGCTGCATTTCGAATGTGTTGCATTAGCCATCTTAACATGAACTCGGATCATGCATGATTTCTAACTAGTTTCTTGTTTTAGCTCGCAGTACACTGTGAGTGTTTTATGCTTTAGTATCTTGCATGTATGTGAGTGTTAACATGACAGCATGCTTTCCATGAGGCTAATTGCTTATGTGATATAATTGCCTGAATGCCTGTGGGTGAAGGTTGGATTACTTGAATTGGATCAATTCATTGAAATCCATGTTTTAGCCTACTTGCGAGTAGCAAACCTCAAACCATTTTCCAAACAAACGGATATGCGGTGCTTTGTTCCAAATTAGGCGATCTAGTCTATACTTGTGTGTTGTGCGCATCACATAGTAATTCTAGCTAATTAACCAGAATAAGAACACATATGTTTTCAAAACAAAATATCATGCTTAGTACAGACCGATCTTCGGATCGGGCGAGCGGGGGTGCTCATAGATGACCTTCCCCAATTGTACCCAAGTTCCCGAGCCGAGGCAACTTTGGTGATGACGGACACGTGGCCTTAGACAATGAGTCATGGTTTCCTAAATTCTCCCAAAACAAAATAGTTAGGTGGCGACTCTGTATCTGGCAAAGCAATCAATGTTTGACACTTCTTTCTAAAAATCTGTTTTTTAAAACGATTTACCGGATTTGGACTCTTTGGTGATTTATCGGTCTCACATTGCACTTTACGGGATTAGATTCAGAACCGTGACATTTGAGTCCGAACTGTAGTGAGCCCCAATGAACAAAATGGGATTTTCCCGGGACGTTCGGGGATGTCTACACATGTTAAGTTCATGTGATGTTTTCAATATTTCAAGCTTGAGTTTGCACAATTGGCATGCTTTTGGCCTTTGATTTTGCGAAATGATTTTGAATTCACCATGTTTTACAAGTTCACACAAGTTTCCTTAAGTTTTTGGCCCAAAAGAACATAAATTGCAACTTTGAGTTTAGTTTTGAAGCTTGGAAGCAAATCTAAAAATTCTATAATTCTGCTTTTGTGCTCAAGAGACAAAACCTGCGCTCGAGCGACCAATCTTTATTTGGTACTTCCACTCGAGCGACCAAAAGTTGGCTCGAGCGTAAAATGCACGCACCGAGAAGTTTACAAGTTTTGCAAACCGCTCGAGCGACCATTGAGCATGTATCGAGTAGAAAAATCAAGCAATCAGTACTTTCGCAAAGTTGACCGCTCAAGCAACTAAAGTTGCGCTCGAGCAACTACCTTTATTTTTGACTCTCCGCTCGACCAAAGGAAGCTACGCTCGAGTAAGGATTCTATTTTCAACAAAATTGACCAGTTGTTGAACAACATGTTTTGGCATCCTCATTGCATCCTAGGCATTCTTAGGCCATGATTAAGTCATAATAATGAGGACAAGGACTAGAAACACCTTAAGAACGAAATGAAATAAGTCAAGTACTATCCGAGTGTGTGTTTTAATATGTGTATTTGTTATGTTTGTGTAGATCATGCACCTTAGGCTATTTGATTTGTCTGCTCTATCTGTCTGCTTCTGGAGCCGTCTACAAGTAATAACTTTGTAAAGCTATGTTCACGTTTAAGTATTTTTCTTATATGATATGACAAGAAATGATCTGTTTTCTAAAATGCTATGTTTTGTATTAATGAATGATTGTCCAATTTCTGACAAGTACTCGTGGCATCCTTAGCATAAGGTCCTTGCCCCGAGGTAACAATATCGTGGTTTATGAGCACAAGGTCCTTGCCCGAGAGTAATAATACCGTGGTCTCATGGCCCTCACCTAGGAGTAACAATACTGTGACTTAAGTATGTTATCTGTTCCTGGTACCAAAGGTTCCTTTATGGAACTGGTCAAGTATGACCCTTAATACTCTGTATCTGATCTATTAGCGCTAATGGGTGTACCACGTATGATCCTCTGTGAAATTGAATAAGTACATGCTTCTAAACTCTAAATAAGAATATGAATCTGTTTCTACTTTCTGAATCTGATATGGGACATCATTCATTAAACCTTTTACTCTGTTATTATTTATTGGGCTTCTGCTTACTGTTTATATTATGTATATAGGTGAGTAGGCGCATGACGAGGCCTAAGCTACTGCCTGGAGAGTTTGGGTTAACCAGCCATCATGCCTCTTGGGGAGGTTCCCGTTTGAAGAAGTCAAGTTTTGTGAATCATGTTAAGGATGTTTTTGTTTTGTTTTTGTTTATATGTACACTGGGCTAAGTCCATTTTGATAATATCTGTATAGTGACGCATGACTTATGTAATTTTGGCATCATATGTCTATATATAAGTTTTAGTATTATCGTCTCATGTATGTCTGCATAGCTCTGTGGACATTGTATTTTATATATTTTTGTAGACACTCCATTTTTGACCGACCTTAAGATTCAGACGTCATCGATTGAGCGCTCGGTGATTGCACATGTTGTGCTCGTTCTGAGGTTTCGGAGTTTCGGCTGAGGTCCTTACCCTCGGACCTCGGAACCCTTTTATGCTTTGCCTCGGTTTGCGGACCAAGTCTTGCTTTCTTTTCCCGGAGAGAGGGAGAGGTCTTGTAGACCATCTCTCAGTGGCCATAGGCTACTTTTCGTGGTCGCAGGCCACTGTTCCCGTTTGGAGACCAGTTTCCAATTTTCAGAGCCGTCGGCCGTGCGCTTCGGTTCGGGACCGCTTAACTTTTTCCGTTTGGCACGGTTTTTGGCACACACCTTGCTTCCTCTCTCTGGAGGGACACTATGGCCTGGGAGACCACCTTTGTGGTCGCACGTCACTTTCGATGCTTAACAGCCTGTTTTCGGGGCACTCGGTTTCGCGTTTTGACCCTCGAACCCTCATTTTGCATCCGTCTTGGTTCATTTTTGGCATGGACCTTGTTTTCATTGTTTGGGAGGTGGTACAAGAGTGGGAGACCACCTTTTTCCCTTGGAGACCACTTTTCTCCCGCCAACCGATTTTCTTGTCAGGAAGCTAGTCTCCTTGGTCTTTGAGCCACATTTACTGGTCTCCCACCATACCACTAGCTTGCATTCAATGTGGAGACCATCAAATGGGGCTGCCGACCACCTTTCATTGGGTTGAACCTTTTGAATTGGTCGGGCGACCAGGGGAAGTGGTCGGCCAACCACCTGAACTGGTTGACCTGCCTCCCCTAGTTTTGTCTCTGTGAGTTGTTGCCAGCTGTGCCAGCTAGAAGACACGGACTGAATCCTCCATACACGTGTATGGAGGATCTTAAAGCTTGGTTTTTAGCTTTTTTGAGAAGGTTTGGTCCCTTTTGGCTATAAAGGAGGGCCTCCCCCTTCTTTGTGAGGGTTCAGAAGTTTGTTAAAGGCATACAATACATCTCCCTCTATATCTCTCTATTTTGACTCAAAAAGTGTATTATTTTTGCACCTTTGCACACCACCTCAGAGCCTAACCCTTCCACCATTGCTTGGAGCTTCTTGGAGGCCATTTTCAGAGGTTAAGGAGTTGGGTTTTGGGTTCAGAAGTTGCTGTCTTGCTGAGCTTCAAGGGTAACACACTTTTTTCCTCTTTTAAGCTTTATTTTGATCCATCTCTTAGCCTTATTTGCATGCATATTTGAGCTCTATTGTCAACTAAAAAAAGTATTTTTTTGAGGTCCTTTTGATGTTTGTTTAAGGTCATTTTGTTGTTGGGGGTCATCTACCCCCTTGCATGTTTCATTTTGCCTTGTTTTGAGCCATGCCCTAAGACCTTTGTGTTGACTTTTGATTGGACTTTTAACCACTGAAATCCAGCGAATTTTCAATGGTTAACATGTGTTTTTGAGAGCCAAAATCAGAGAGGGGTGACCCTCTCTCTTGTTATCTTGTTTACTATCATTTTTGGCCTACCAAAGGAGCATTTGTTTATACCATTTGGAGGCCTAGTTTAGGCATTTTTTGGGGACTTTTAGGACCTGCCTAGGCTCTGACTATGGCTGGTTTGGTCCCTTTTTGTTTGTCAAAGCAGTGGCTCTATGCCAGTTTGTTATGAATATAGAGGGAAGCATAAAGGCACGTGTTACCGTGTATCTGGTGCTTGTTTTCGGTGTGGCAAGACTGGCCACATGATTAGAGATTATCCGATGAGATCCAACGATGCTAGCTGACTTGCGACAAGTTCAACCGGATCCACTCCTGCACCAAGAACAAATGTGACAACCAATGTCGGAAGAGAAACTCTGAGGCAAGGCTGAGTGTTTGCATTAGTACTTGGTGATGTACAGAACACCGAGTCAGTGGTGTTAGGTATGATCACTATTTGTGCTCAACGTGCCTATGTGTTGATAGATTCTGGTTCTACGCACTCTTTTGTGTCGCATGTCTTTTCTCAGAAATGAACTAGACCCTTAGAACCTTTGAATTATTTGTTATTTGTAACTGCACCATTTGAAGGCTCTATGGTATGTGCTTATGTGTATCCTGCATGTGACATCATGGTTGGGGATATGTTATTATATGCTAATTTGCTACCACTAGATATTGCTCATTTTGATTGTATTCTGGGTATGGATTGGTTGATGAAATACTATGTCACCATTGACTGTGTGAGTACATCTTTCGTGTTTCAACCACCCAGTGTGCTTGAGTTTGTCTTTACTGGGAATGGGGTAGTTCCTCCGCCATACTTGATTTCGTTTATAAAAGCTAAGAAGTTGTTGAGAAAAGGTTGTCAGGACTACTTGTGTTATGTATTGACTATGTCTTCGATTAGTGCTAATATGGAAACTATTCTTGTGGTTAATGAATTTAATGATGTCTTCCCAAATGAACTGCCCGGGGATCTACTTAATAGGGAAATTGAGTTTACTATTGATGTAATACCTGGAACACAACCTATTTCTAAAACCCCTTACAGAATGTTAACCTCAGAACTGAAAGAATTGAAAATCCAACTTCAAGAACTATTAGATAAGAAGTTCATCCGACCAAGTACTTCACCTTGGGGTGCTCCAGTTTTGTTTGTTAAAAAAAAAGATGGGTTCTTGAGGTTATGCATAGATTACCGAGAGTTGAATAGAGTAACTATCAAGAATAAATATCCATTGCCCCGAATAGACGATTTATTTGACCAACTCCATATTTTCTAAAATTGACCTTAGATTGGGCTATCATCAATTAAAAGTTAAGGCAGAAGACATTGAGAAAACCGTTTTCCAAACTAGATATGGGCACTATGAGTTTTTAGTAATGCCTTTGGAGTAACTAATGTACCTGCAGTATTCATGGACTTAATGAACAGGGTGTTTAAACAATTTCTTGATGAATTTATTGTTGTATTTATTGATGATATACTAATTTACTCCAAAAGCAGGGAAGAATGTGAAAATCATCTGAGAACTGCCTTATAGATCTTGAGAGAAAAGAAGTTAAATGCAAAATTTTCCAAATGTGAATTTTGGCTTGACAATGTAGCATTTTTGGGACATGTGATCAACAAGGATGGTATATCAGTGGACCCACATAAAATTGAAGCCATTGTGGATTGGCCAAGACCAACCAATGTGATAAAAATAAGAAGCTTTTTGGGACTTGCTGGCTACTACTGCAGATTTGTGAGAGATTTCTCAAAACTTGCCTTACCATTAACACAATTGACTCAGAAAAATGCACCATTTGATTGGAACAACCAAAGGGAGTCTGCCTTCCAAGAGTTAAAGACCAGGTTAGTAACTGTACCAATTTTCACTTTGCCTAATAGTACTGATGGGTTTCAAGTTTATAGTGATGCTTCGTACAAAGGTTTGGGATGTGTATTACTGCAAAATGGAAAGGTGATTGCTTATGCTTCTCCGCCCACACAAAAAGAACTATCCGACCCACGACCTTGAACTTACAGCTGTGGTTTTTGCTTTGAAAATCTGGCGTCATTATTTGTATGGTACAACTTCTAAGGTATATACTAACCATAAAAGCCTCAAATACTTCTTTACTCAAAAGGAGTTAAACATGAGACAGAGAAGATGGCTTGAGTTAATCAGAGATTATGACTTGCGAATTTTATACCATCTGGGAAAAGCCAATACCGTTGTAAGTGCTTTGAGCCGGAAATCAATTGGGAATTTGTCTTGTTTGCTCACTGGCCAGAAAGAATTATTGAGTGACTTGGTGAAGAATGTGATTGAAATTGTGTTGCGTGAACAAGGTGGACTTCCACCCGTCATTTTTGTCCAACCCGAAATCATTGAAGAAATTAGAGAGAAACAGTTGCAAGATGAATATTTGAAAAAGATTGTGGATGAAATCGACTCAAAAGCGAGGCCGGGATTTGTCCTTGATAATAATGGGTTGAAATTTCATAATAGACTTCGTGTACCAGATTGTTCTGACTTGAGAAAACGTGTTATGACTGAGGCCCACAATTTGAAGTTTGCTATGCATCCGAGTAATACGAAAATGTACAAGGATCTAAAACAGAATTTCTGGTGGCTAGGAATGAAGAAGAGTATTGCTGATTTTGTGGCTAAGTGTTTGCATTGTCAACAAGTAAAAGCTGAACATCAACGATCCGTTGGATTACTTCAACCGCTTCCAATGCCGAAATAGAAATAGAAGCATATCATGATGGACTCCATTGTTGGATTGTCTCGCTCCTCCTGAGGTATGGATTCCATTTGGGTCATTGTTGATCGTTTAACTAAGTTTGCTCACTTTCTGTCTGTTAAAACTCTTTATAATGCGAATAAATTGGCTAACATCTATGTGAATGAGATTATGAGATTGCACGGTGTGCCAGTATCTATTGTGTTTGACAAAGATCCTAAGTTCACTTCAAGATTCTGGCAAAATCTACAGCAAGCTTTGGAAATTGAGTTAAGGTTGAGCAGTGCATATCACCCACAGACAGATGACCAATCAGAAAGAGCGATACAGACTTTGGAAGATATGCTTAGAATGTGTACCTATAACATGCCCGTGGGGTACCCACGCGCGTTAAACAGTTCGGACTCCCGAGATCTCTTTGATCTCAAGTTTCACGAGTGCAATGTGAAACATAGATGAGAGTCCAGATTTGGCAACTTTTATTAAAAATCCATTTTATTGCAATTTTGTCAAAAATGGACTGCGTCATCAGATCTCAAAGTCGCCACCTAATATTTTGGAAAATTAGGAAACCCATGACTCGGTACCAAGGCCACTGTTCGTCGTAACCAAGGATGCTTGGCTCGGAACCTTAGGTATGAGAGGGGAAGGTCAATAATGAGTACCCCCGCTCACCCAATCAAAAGATCGGCCTCTACTAAACCATGATATGGCTTTTTATTTTCTTTATATGTTCATGTTCTGATTATTGAATAAATCCTAAAATTTACTATGTAAAGCATACAAGTATAGACTAGTTTGCTTAAATTGGAACAATTCAACTTCATGTTTGTTTTTCGAAAAGGGTTTGAATTTGCCACTTGACAAAGTGGGCTAAAAACGTACAGTCGTTGAATCATTCCAATTCAGGCAACAAGCCTTCATCCACAAGCATTCAAACAGTTTATCATTTAATCAATTAGCCTCATGGTAGGATGCTAAACATAATAAGAAAATCAAACACAAATGGGATGCTAAAGCATAAAAACTCACAGATTTACCGACGTCTCTCGAACAGCTACAAAACAAAGTTAGTAAAATATGCATGATCTTATATACAGAATTCCTAATGCAATTCACTCACGAGATGCAGCTAAAGATTCGGCTTCTAAAATATGGCATGTGAATCACCTTAATAACATGAGGTAGCGCATAGAATCACAGAAGAATTGATTAAATCCACGTATGTAAATTTAGCCAAATCTTAATGCATGAAACATGGATGCAAAGCATGGATATGCATGGCACGTCAGATATATACATATGTACAGTTAGGGAAAGCAATTAAAGAATGGGATAGAAAGAAGCGGGGTAGGAGATTATTACAACACTTTAAATATTACAAATCCAAATGAGGAAGAGAAGAGAGAATAATAATAAAATAAATTAAAACCTCACAAAAACACTCAAAATCAAAATAAAAGTTTTAAAACTCCCAACCACTCGTCAATTATAAAAAATCCATGTGTCTTCGATCCAATCCAGCCCACGTACTCATCTTCAATGGAGGGCCCGGCCCAAAATAACTCAGCTTACAAGCCCAAAGAGGTCTGTTCACTTTGATCTACTAAGCATATGTAAGACCATAGCAAAATTGGCCCAAGTCCCAAAAGTTGAATTTCCCTCCCCACACACACTATAGCAACGGCACCAAAGTTAGAACCTCGTCAGTGCAACATGAGCAACATACACACTTTCACACTCGTTGTCCATCTCCATAACTTGAGCTCACAGCAAAGACACCATTTGTTTTGTTTTACATTCCGCGGCCGCTCTGCTTCTTTCTCTCTCTCTCTCTCAAACAATTTTTATCCTCTTCCAGAAAACACACCCATCTCCTCTCATCTCACCACCTTTTCTCTCTCTAAACCCACGAGAGAGAGAGCTTGTGTGTTGTGTTTTTGTCTTTGTGTTGGTGAGAGTTTCTCCCGTGAGTGAAGTCCAGGAACCAAAGGTGGTGTTGGTCGGCAGTGACAGAGGAACGGTGGTGGTGGCTCGATGCTGAGAAAGAGGGAGAGAGGGTTTTTGGGTGGCTAAAAAGAGAGCTCATCCGAGAAAGACCAGAGGTCCAGCGAGAGAGAAGAGGCCATGTGCATATCTGTCACTGTGCTGTCTGTGTGTGAGTGTTGTCTTCCCTCTCAAAACCAGTGTGTATGCGCATGTGTGCTAATGTGTGTGTCAATGTGTTGGGTGTGTGCTGGGTGTTGTGTTTGGTGTGCATAGAGCTCAATGTTGTGTGGCTTTGTGCGTGTGTGTGGCCTGCCGTGTGTGTGTGTATGTGTGTGTGTATGTGTATGTGATCGCAGGGGTGATGTGGATCATGGTGTGTGTAAATGTGTATGTTGTGTGTACATGGCTGTGTGCATGGTGCCGTGTGTGGTGTTGTGTTGGGTGTATGAGTGGGTGTCCCTCTCTAAAACCGTATGAGTGTGTGTATGGGTATGGAGTCTTAAAGAGAGAGCTGGGTTTAGTCTCCCTCCATGCGTGGGTCTGCCGTGTGTTGTCTTAATGCATGTGTCTAATGGGTTTGCCGAGGGAGAGAATGAGATGGCAGTGAGAGAGAGAGAGAGAGACGTGTAGTGTGTGGTGGGTGTGTGAAAGTTGTGAATGGTGTGCAATGTCTTGTGTGTGTCGTGTGCTTGTCTGTCCGTGAGCTGGGTGTTGTGTGTATGAGTGGGTATCAAGAGTCGTGTGTGTTGCTGTATAATGGTGTGCATGCCGTGAGTGAGAGAGAGATGGCAGAGAGTGGATTTCTCCCTAGAGAGAGAGAGAGTCAAGATGCTAGTCTGGGTGTAGCTCCCCTTCCCTCTGTATGGTGAAGCTCAATGTGTGTATATGGAGAGAGCCAAGAGGGGGAGGGAGAGGTGCCTCCTCCGTCGTGTGTGTGATAGCAGCCCCATTATCTATTCTCTCCCCCTGCCGTGTGTGGGTTTGCTGGGTGACTTAGAGAGAGAGATCCCTGGGTTTCTTTGTAGAGAGAGAGAGAGAGGGATCTGCCGTGTGTGTATCATGCCCCTCTATGTGAGTCTCTCCTCCTCCTCCCCAAGCCGAGAGAGAGTCCCCCCTCATGCATGTGTCTTCTCCTCCTTTTATTTCAAATCCCCATCCCTCTCTTTGAGAGGGAGATATGATTTTTTAAACCAACCTCCCCACTCACTCCTTTCTCTTATCTCTCTTTTTTTCTTTTTTGTTTGCCCACCGAATATGCTGTGTATTTCCCTTTACACAGATGCTTTCTTTTTTTTCTTTTTTTATAAGATGCCTTATGTCCTTCACCCACCAAAACATCATCATAATCCTACTAAAATATTGTGCACCACCGCTCATCACCTTTCTTTTCGTTTTTTTTGTTTTCATTTGTTTTTTATATTATCATCATTTCACACACAACAATCTGACCATATTTTCTTTTTTTATTTTCTATTTTTTTTCTTTTTTTGTTTTTATTATTTTTTTAATCAAATATCACATGCTAATTTATATAAACACACCTAAAAAGTTTGTACAAACATACAAAATTATACAAAATTATAAAAGATTACAAATTCATATAAAAATATTTTAATTTGACCAAATATGGGTGAGGTTTGGGATTAAAATTTCAATTTGATTTTTCTGGTGAGAGTGGTCAAAATAAAGTGCCCAAGTCTTAGGGCTGGTCAAAATGGGATGTCTACAGTACCCTCGATTTCCAAGGCAATTGAGAGACCTACTTACCATTGGCCCAATTTGTGTATAACAACAAGTATCACTCAAGTATTATGATGGCTCCTTATGAAGCTCTGTATGGTAGAAAATGTCGTTCTTCAATCTGTTGGGCCGAAGTAGGTGATAGACCTCTGTTGGGACTAGAACTTGTGCAAGAAACGACAGAAAATGTGAAATTGATTCAACAAAGATTGAAAACTACACAAAGCTGCCAAAATAGTTATGCAGATGTCCAACGAAGAGATAGAGAATATGAAGTCGGGGATCCCATGTTTATCAAAGTGACTCTAATGAAAGGGCAAACTTGGTTTGGTGTGAAAGGGAAACTGGCACCGAGATATGTTGGGCCATATGAAATCTTTGAAAAGATCAATCCAGTCACGTATCGGGTAACCTTACCGCCGGTCATGGAACATATGCATAATGTTTTTCTTGTCTTAATGCTTCGAGAATATTTGTGTGATCCGCACCATGTAATTGAACTAACTCATGTGCTTATGAAAGATGACTATACGTACGAAGAAATGCCAATTCAGATTGTGAATCGTAGAATTAAAAGATTAAGGAATAAAGAAATACTTTGGTGAAAGTTGATTGGCAAAACCACAGAGGGACTTATGCAACTTGGGAGACTGAAGAAGATATGATGAAGAGATACCCTAACTTATTTCCTTTGGATCCAATATTCTTCTAAAACAAAAGTAACTCGAGTTTGGAGGACCAAACTCTTTAAGAGGGGAAGACTGTAACAACCTCGACCTGTGATTACTTGGTAAACCATGATTAAGAATGCCTAATCAGTAATTAAGGTGAAATTCTGAATAAGTTGCATGTGTGTTGCATTCTTTGTGTTTATATTTGTTCATGGTAGGAATATTTGTCTGTATTTCTGTTTTGTTCTGCGAATTGAAGGCCTTATCGGCATCCGATCACGAAATTAACTTGATTTATGTGTTATTTGGAATTTTTAAAATTTTATGGTAGGTTTGATTGAAATTCGATTCGGAACAAAATAATTAGAACAAACGATGCCCACTTGATTAGTGGTAAGCCTAATTGATTAATTTCTCTTAGCAAGTTTATATAAGGCCTATATACCACTTAGACTTATCTCATCTTCATCTTTTTGAACCTACTAGACGTGAGAGAGAGAGAGAGAGAGAGAGAGAGAGAGAGAGAGAATGAGGCCAAGAACTTCACATCTAAGCTTCAGAATTGGAGAGACTTGGAATGGAAATTAAAGAATTGACTTGTGAGCTCAAACCATCTTTGCATAAACCATAATTGAGCACCTAAGGTAAGAAATCAAACCCTTAGTTGTGTAATTGAGTTAGTTCATGCAAGAATTCAAGTGAAAGAAGTGGACTGACATGAGAATTAAGCTAAAATTTAAGAAATACAACTCAAGCCATGAATGCATGCATAGTTCATGGCATTGAGAAGTTGATTTCATAGAATTTCCCTCTTGCATGTCTTTATTTTGGTCTTGTTCTAAGAATTCAACATGTCTTTGAGTTCAATACCTTATTTGATCATGTTTTGAAGGCTTTGAAGTCAAGAATTACTTGCATGTTAAGTTCATGTGATGTTTTCAACATTTCAAGCTTGAGTTTGCACAATTGGCATGTTTTTGGGCTTTGATTTTACGAAATGATTGTGAATTCACCATGTTTTACAAGTTTACACCAGCTTCCTTAAGTTTTTGGCCCAAAAGAACATAAATTGCAGCTTTGAGTTGAGTTTTGAAGCTTGGAAACAAATCTGAAAATTCTAAAATTCTACTTCTGCGCTCAAGCGACCAATCTTTATTTGGCACTTCTGCTCGAGCGACCAAAGGTTGGATCGAACAAAAATACATGCTCCCAGAAGTTTACAAGTTCTGTAGACCGCTTGAGCGACTAGAGTTGCGCTCAAGCGAAGACCTCAGTCTCACGCTCGAGCGACCATCGAGCGTGCGTTGAGTAGAAAAATCAAGCAACCAGTGCTTTTGTAGAGTTTACAGACCGCTCGAGCAACGGAAGCTGTGCTCGAGCGACCACTCTTATTTGTTATTAAATTAGGTTATGAACAATCAATCTTTTTATCGAAATTAATTTAGGAATTTAACAATTAAATTAGTTTAATTTCACAATTGTCCCTGTGGATCGATACTTGGACTTGCCATTATTCTAAAAGAATTTGGTGTAGTTTAGTGTTTAATTTTGGTGTGTTTAATAACAAATAAATTAAACTAAGGAATTAAATTATAATAATAAATGAAATTGGGTTTACTGATTTGGAGAAAAACCTAGGGTAAAGAATCCACCACTAGTCACGTAATTAAGGTTTCCAATTGAAATCAATTATGTTATGGTTCGAACGGAATAATGCTTTGTAACTACAAGTTCAAAGCATTTAATAAGAAAATCATCACGTTCAATGTACGAGTATGAACCATCTCAAGTAGTACGAACCGTTCACTCTAAACTAGGGTAGTGATACGACTCGTCCCTCGTAGTATGATTCGTCTCATACCTTGAATGTGAAAGAATATAAAACTCATGTATGGAAGACATTCAACAATCATAGAAAGCCGAATACTTGAAGAAATAATGAAAATTATATATAAAGAACTTCTAAAACACCATACAATTGTTCCTGTGGATCGATACCTAGACTTGCCATTATTCTAAATGAATTTGGTGTAGTTTAGTGTTTAATTTTAGTGTGTTCAACGACCCATCAAATTTTAGCGCAATTGCCGAGGACTTCTGGCAAAATTAGTTAATTTAAAGTTACATTCTTACTTTAATTTTTAGTTTAGGATTTTATGCTTTTGTGTTGCTAAGTGTGCAGAGCATTTGAAATTGGAGCTATCACCAAAGTGTAAGCGGAGCGCAGCAGAGCTTTAAAAATAAAATAAAAAAACGCAGTACTAAATTGAGTAGACAGAAGCAAACACTCACAAGCAAAGCACCAAAGTGCTGAAAACGAAAGTAAAAGCTCAAATAGAGGTTGGAGACAACGTCTACACGTCAAGCATCCGCAAGACGAGTAAAGCGTTTTCATTGAACCACTGTGAGTATTTCTCCTTTAGCATTCTGATTTCGTAATTTAGTGCACCGAGTCGAACTTTTGTGTGTGTATGGGTAGTGTATGCACGGGCGTCATTCTTGTCGCCCTGAATTGTGGAGTTTGGACCTTGAACTAGAAAGGACTCTCAGGAGACTTAGGGCTGCTACCCATTTTCCTAGGCTTGAGTATTCATATTCATACATTGAGCCATTAGAGATGATAAATTCTGATGTCCCGAATGTGCCTAACCGGACCCTTAAGGATTATATTACACCCACTGCATATACATCACCATCATCCATCCAATTACCCAACACCACGGCTGCTCATTATGAGATTAAGTCTAGCACCATACAAATGCTCCCATCATTCCATGGACTAACTCATGATGATCCTTATAAGCATTTGAATGAATTTCTGGAAATGTGCTCGACAGCGAGGATCCAGAATTTCACAAATGAGGCTTTAATGTTGCGATTGTTTCCATTCTCGTTAAAGGATAAAGCCAAACACTGGCTAAATTCTTTACTTGCTAATTCAATCACAACTTGGGACCAATTACGGCAACGGCTCTTGGAGAAGTATTTTCCCATAGGTAAAACCAACCAACTTAGGCGAGTCATCACAAACTTTGCTCAAATGGATGGCAAGCAATTCCATGAGACACGGGAAAGACTTCGAGACCTTCTCTAACAGTGTCCCCACCACCAAGTACCTGATTTGCAACTTGTTCAAACATTTTATTATAGCTTAACTGAGCCACACCGCCAAATAGTGGATTCATCCTGTGGTGGGACATTTATGTCTAAAAATGATGCCGAGGCATGGCAATTGTTTGAGAACCTAAGTGATAATTCCCTTCACCATGCCTCCGCAGCCCGGCAAGTCCGGCAACTAGTAGTTGGAGCCCCGAAAAGAGGGGGCATTTATGAGATCGGGCAAAACCTAGAGTTAGCTCAACAAGTAGAGGCACTGCCCCGCAAGATGGATCGATTATTAGCTACGGGACATGCCCCTACCCAGCAAGATCAGCCTCAATTTCACGAGGCATGTGTTATTTGTGCGAGCCCTGCTCATGACTTGAGTGCGTGCCCTTTGGCATCACAATTTCCAGAGTTAGTCCAAGAGCATGTGAATACGGTTCAAGGATTCTCCAACCCGGGTAATGATCCATACTCCAACACATACAATCCAGGATGGAGAAATCACCCTAATTTCTCATGGAGACCCCCTCACAAGGCACTTCTTACAATCCTCTACCACCAAGGCAGAATTTCAATAATTTTGCCAACCAATCATCTTACCGACCACCGCAACCTTATAGACCCCCACAACCGTACTGGCAACCACAACCCCCGTCTGTTCCTCAGGGCAACTCTACCTTTGAGACTCAGGTGTTGGAAGTTCTCTCAGAACTTAAGGGGTGAGCACCGGTAGTTCACTCCTACACTCACTCTATTGCCAAGCTAGAGACCCAATTGGGTCAAATGGCTAATAACATGAATTGGAGAGAGGAGGGAAAATTACCAAGCCAAACTATAGCCAACCCTAAGGGACAATACGGGGCGGAGAGTTCGGGTGGAAATGGAAAGCAACATGAGCAAGTGCAAGCGGTGGTTGCTTTGAGAAGTAGTAGGGAGTTAGAGCCTCAGTTAGTTACATCTGATGCAACTAGAGTTAGCAAGGGTGACCACGGTGGTACACCCAATGAGAGCAAGGGTAAGGGGGAAACACTTAAGAGGGATGACTTAGTCGCTAGCACTTCACTTGAGCCTAAGGCACCATATGTGCCTAAGGCACCCTTTCCTCAATACCTTGATACACCGTCCCCTTTTAATAAGAAGGCGGCATCTATGGAGGCAATGATGGAGGTCTTTAAACAGGTAAAAATCAACCTCCCTCTGTTGGAGGCAATTAAGCAAGTACCATCCTATGTCAAATTTCTGAAGGACCTTTGTACGCAAAAGCGTAAATCTAGGACACATGTGTCCCAAAAGGTCCTACTTACGGAGCAAGTAAGCTCCATCTTGTTAAATGACACACCTCCTAAGCTTAAGCACCCGGGTGCTCCAACCATTGCATGCATTATAGGGGACCATTTCATTGATAGGGCCTTGTTAGATTTAGGGGCCAGTGTCAATTTGTTGCCGTACTCTGTGTACAAGGAATTTGGGCTTGGCGAGTTAAAGCCCACTACTGTTACTCTTCAGTTGGTTGACCGGTCCCTCAAAGTGCCACGTGGCATGACTGAGGATGTGCTAGTTAAGGTTAATAGGTTCTACTTCCCTGTTGACTTTTTGGTGTTAGATATGGAACTGGTAGCCAGTTTTAGGAAACAAATCCCGGTGATCTTAGGTCGACCTTTCTTGTCTACGGTCAATGCATGCATTAATTGTCGAACCGGGGTTATGGAAGTTTCATTTGGAAACATGCAAGTGAAACTTAATGTTTTCCAAGCATCCCAACAACCTCATGAGAGAGAGGAGTGCTTATTAGTAGATGTTGTGGATGAGATTGTGGAGGAGGCTTTGCCCTCCATTCTTGTAGAGGACCCTTTAGAGGCTTGTCTAGCTCATTTTGGGTTTGAAAATTTTGATATTGATGGGTCAGTTGAGGAGGTGAATGTCTTGCTTAATTCTTTTTCTACACCGGATTCTCCTTGATGGAAAGCCCGGTTTGAGTCACTTCCTCCTCTGTCGAGAGAGCCTGCCATACCATCTTTGGTCACACCACCTACACTTGAGTTGAAGCCACTCCCGGCCACACTCAAGTATGCATATTTAGGGCCCCAAGATACTTTACCGGTCATCATTGCATCTGACTTGACTGTAGAGCATGAGAGTCAGTTAATGAGTGTTCTTGTGGCACATAGAAGTGCTATAAGGTGGTCAGTGGCTTATTTGAAAGGGATAGATCCCTCTGTGTGCATGCATTATATACACCTAGAGGAGGACACCAAACCTTCTCACGAAATGCAGCGGAGACTGAATCCTAATATGAAAGAGGTGGTGAAAAAAGAGGTACTGAAATTATTGGATGCGGGTATTATATACACCATCTCAGATAGCAAGTGGGTGTGTCCCACACAAGTGGTGCCCAATAAATCGGGCATCACTATTGTTGAGAATGAGGGATGAGAGTTAGTCCCTACACGAACCACTACTGGGTGGCGAGTGTGCATTGATTATAGGAGACTAAATTCCTTGACTAGGAAGGACCATTTTCCCTTACCTTTCATTGACCAAATCCTAGAGCGGTTAGCAGGACAGGGTTTCTATTGCTTTCTTGATGGCTACTTGGGGTATAATCAAGTCCCGGTGTAACCCGCTGATCAGGAAAAGACCACATTCACATGCCCTTTTGGCACTTTTGCTTACAGGTGCATGCCCTTCAGGCTATGTAATGCACCGGCGACCCTTCAACGGTGTATGATGGCCATTTTCTCCGATATGGTGGAGAAATTGTTAGAGGTTTTTATGGACGACTTTTCAGTGTTTGGACCGTCTTTTGAGGAATGCCTTAGAAACTTGACTAGAGTGTTAGAACGATGTGCTGAGGCAAACCTAATCTTGAGTTGGGAAAAGAGCCATTTTATGGTTCGTGAGGGTATAGTGTTGGGACACATTGTGTCCCCTCGAGGTATAGAGGTTGACAAGGCTAAGGTTGACCTCATAGCAGGCCTTCATCCACCCAATTCCATGCGTCAAATTAGGTCTTTCTTAGGGCATGCAGGTTTTTACCGTAGGTTCATCAAAGACTTTAGTAAGATATCACGTCTTTTGTGTAGTTTACTGGTTAAGGACGCGCCTTTTGTCTTTGATGAAGCATGCTTAAAGGCATTTGAAACACTGAGAATGGCCTTGACCACCGCCCCAATCATGAAATCACCAGATTGGTTGCTTCCTTTGAAATCATGTGTGATGCCTCCAATTATGCTGTCGGGGCTATGTTGGGCCAAAGGGTCAATAAGGCACCATTTGCTATATACTATGCTAGTCACACTCTCTCGGATGCATAATTGAATTACACTACCACCGAGAAAGAGTTGCTAGCTGTGGTCTTTGCCTTAGACAAATTCCAGTTTTATCTCCTAGGTTCCAAGGTCATAGTCTTCACTGATCATGTCGCTTTGCGGTATTTACTATCTAAGAAAGAGACCAAACCTAGGTTGATTAGATGAATTTTGTTGCTTCAGGAATTTGACCTAGAGATCCGTGATAAGAAAGGATCCTAGAATGTGGTGGCGGATCACCTCTCCCGAATCCTCGTTGAGTATACTAGTGACCCTCTTATTTTGTATGATTCGTTTCTGGACGAATAACTCTGTGAGTTGTCACAAGCGAGCCCCCCGTGGTTTGCACATATTGTGAATTACTTGGCCATTGGGAAAATTCCACATAATTAGTCTAAACAAGACAAAGACCGATTCTTTTCGCAAGTCAAGTATTACTTTTGGGAGGATCTGGAGTTGTTTAAATATTGCTCCGACCAAGTGAGCCGACAGTGTGTGCCGGAGAGTGAGGTGCATAGCATTCTTACATTTTGTTATTTTTTTGCATGTGGAGGTCATTTTAGTGGGCATAAAACGGCCGCCAAGATTTTACAGATTGGGTTTTATTGGCCCACAATTTTTAAAGATGCCCATCAATTTTGTAGAACTTGTTTGCGCTGTCAGCAAATGGGTTCGATGTCTCGGCGTGACATGATGCCAATGTCCCCTATTCTTGTGGTAGAAATATTTGATGTTTGGGGGATTGATTTTATGGGCCCTTTCCCATCGTCATTCGGGTCTAAGTACATTCTCTTGGCAGTAGATTATGTGTCTAAGTGAGTGGAGGCGATAGCTACCCGAACAAACGATTATAGAGTTGTAATCAAATTCTTGCATGAAAACATCTTTAGTCGTTTTGGGTTTCCTAGAGCCATAATAAGTGATCAGAGTACACATTTTTGTAACCGGTTCTTTGAGTCGATAGTTAAGAAATATTCTATCACTCATAAAGTTGGCACTCCATACCACCCTCAAACTAGTGGCCAAGTGGAAGTCTCAAATAGGGAGGTAAAGCACATAATTGAGAAAACGGTGAAGCCGGATAGGAAAGATTGGTCACAATGGTTAATTGATGCATTATGGGCTTACCGCACTGCTTATAAGACACCCATTGGGATGTCACCATATAGAGTGATGTTTGGCAAAGCTTGTCATCTCCCGGTTGAACTTGAGCACCGAGCATTGTGGGCCATAAAGAAGTTTAACTTCGATATGGCCGCGGCTGGGCTCAACCAGAAATTGTAACTCAATGAGCTGGAGGAAATCCAGAATGATGCATATGAGAGTTCGAGAGTTTTTAAAGCTCGGACTAAAGAATTTCATGACAAGCACATTAATAGAAAATCCTTTGAACCCGGTCAAAAAGTGTGGCTTTTTAATTCAAAACTGAGACTCTTTTCGGATAAGCTAAGATCAAGATGGGATGGCCCCTTTGACGTTGTTGAGGCATTTATTCATAGTGCCGTTGAGGTGCGAGATCCAAAGACTGGCCACACTTTCAAAGTGAATGGCCAAAGATTAAAACCATATATAGAGGGGATTGGGAATGGAGATATGATTGAGTCCATTGCTTTGATGGACCCATTTTTCTATGATTGATAGATTGATTTCTTGTTCTCTTTTCTTTCCCTTCTATATTATTCTGTTTTTCTTTGTTCTCGTTATGCTTTATTTGCGTCTAGAAGACTTTAAATCCTCTAAAGGTGTAATTCCTTTGGTGTTAGCTGTGCCTGAACGGCATCTGACGGTCTGGTATAGCCACCTAACCGTGTTTGTAGTGAGTTCCTAGGAGATCAACTGAGACAGTGAAAACTAGAGTTCAAATGGCAGAGCTCAGAACACAAAGGTTTGGGATTTCCGAGACTAGAGTCTGGTTTAAATACCCAGGGGTGTGGAGATTGCTTCAAAATTACCTCGGCTTGAACTCTGTATGGTAGCCCCATAGGTTGAAGTAGCTTTATGCGCCTCGATTCTGTATACCGAATCAACCTAGTCTATCACCCTGTTGGAGAATAAGGAAAATTACAAACACAGTTAGGGAGAAAAGTAGTAACCGTGGTTTTCGCGTGAAGATTATGCCTTTAGGTGGGCATTCTGTTATTTTCTTATGTGCTATATTTATTTCGGATGTCAATTGAAGGTAGAAATGGTTAAGTATACTTTGAGTTGTACTAGCCCGAAGGCTATAAACTACGCTGGGTTTTATTACCTGGGGGATTCTGCAGTGGCAACTTTATGCCATAACTTTGATGCCTTTTGTTAGGTGCTGAGAGTTAGTTTTTTATTTTCTTGAAGCATGTACGCTTGCGAGTGCTTCTTATTTTTGTTAAACTATGCTGTTGCAATGTAGCAGAAAAAGGTCATTGCATGCGTGTGGGTGGAAGGGACCCTCCTTAGCCTGGGTAAGACCTTGATTTCTGCTTTGTGGTTTATGGGAAATCAAGTATTTAACCACATTCAAATGCTTAGAACTTTGTTTTTGTCTTATTTAAAAACAATAAAAAATATATATTTGTGTTGTACTTATTTCTTGACAAATATATATATATATATTATTTTCCCACACGTGCGGCACTGTTCACGCATGTGCAGCCAAATGTGGGAAATCAAAAATTGCACACTGCTTAATAAGTAGGTATAGAGGGCAAGTGCGTTGACCACGTCGCACGTGCGGCTTGACTCCCGCACGTGCGGGACGACGATGTTTCAAAAAAAATAATAAAAAAGGAGGGGGGGCGATCGAGGAAATCGCCGCACGTGCGACCTGGGCCCCGCACGTGCAGGAAATTGTGAATTTGTGAGTTTCCACACTGCTTAATAAGCAGGTGCGGGGGCCAAGTGCAGAAAAATTTTGAAAAAAAAAAATGTTTGGTTTTGTTTTATTTTTATTATTATTTTTTTATCTTTTATTTCATTTTTAATTTATTGAAGTAAATAAATTTTAAATAAATACATAAATAAATTTTAAAAATAAATAAATAAATATAAATTTATATACATATATATATATTTAAAATAATAATAATAATAAAATCGTATTTTATTTTTTTATTTTATTTTTTTTCTATTTTCGTAATAAAAAAAAAAAAACACGCAAACCTTATCTACACACCTACCACACACTCCCAATCTCACTCAATCTCAGATTTTGTTTTCTCTCTCTCTCTCTCTCTCTCTCTCTCTCTCTCTTTCACAACCCCACTATCTTCTTCTTCTTTTCTTCTTTCTCCTTCTTCTTCCTTTTTCTTCTTCTTTCTTCTTCCTCACCACCATCATCTCACCGCCGGCATCTCTAATCCTCTCCGTCCATCGAATCTCCAGCGAGCACCATTTTTTTCAGCGAATCACCATTCTTTTTCTCCCTTTCTCCACTTTTTCAAGGTAAATTTTTTTTTTCCCTTTTATGTGTAGATTTGTAGATGTAGGAGTCAATTTGTGGAGTTGTTTTTATTTTTTATTTTTATTTATTTTTGTTGATCTAGTGTTCATCTTTAAAAAAAAAAAAAAAAAAAAAAAAGCTTAGTCATGTTTGTTGTTAATTGATTATTCTTTCTCTTATTTTATTTTATTTATTTAGCCATGTTTATTTAGCCATGAAGTATACTAACTTAGCCATTGTTTTTTTTTTTTTTTAGTTTGTTCATCTTACAAAAAAAAAAAAAAAAAACAACTACAATCTGGGTAAGAAGAAGACCAAGCTGCACGTGTGGCTCTCTCCGGTGCTCGTGCGGAGAAATTCAAAAAAAAAAAAAAAAAAACCTCCAAAATCATGGTGCTAACAATAATCCTAATTTAGTTTTTTTTATTTGCTATATTTGTTTATTTTAAATTGTTTCGTTAGTGATTCTCATTAGTTTAATTAGTTTGTGGATTGTTTTGGTTTTATTTTTATTTTTAATTTTATTTGTTTAGTTAGTGCTGTTATTTTTATTTTTATTTTATTATTCTTTGATGTAGTTGTCCATTTAATTATTAAGTAGTTTAGTTTTTATTTTATTTTATTTTATTTTCTGAATTTTTATTCATTTTATTTTATTTTCTATTAACTAAAAAAAATGGGGTTTAGTTTAGGTTATTTTATTCTATACTTTAGTCTCTTTTGTAGTTTAGTTATTTTATGGTTTAGTTTATTTTATAGTTTAGTTAATTTAACTTAATGTCATTTTTATTCATTTATTTAATTATTTTCGTTTTTATCTATAAAAAAAAAAAAAAAAAAATTGGTGGGAATTGCATGTGGTACATTAGTGGGCAAATTTGTGCTTTCATATTTTATTTGATTCTCATGCTGGTTTCACGGGTATATGTATTTATTGTTGGTGTGTGCAGGATATGTCGACGTGTATTTGCTCGGGCCTGCAAAAAGGCCAGGGGTTCCACCTCTTCGGCGCCACCGCCACCACCGTCACCACCATCCTCGCCACCACCACCAGGTGACTTGCCACGGCCGGAGTGGGCTTCACGCCCTCTTCACAAGCTCACGCAGTTCAACATGCAATTTTTCCAGCGTGACGAGGACACTACTTGGGCCGTTGAGCAGCTCCGACTCCGGCAACAGTTGGGCCTTTGCACTGTGACAACGCCCACTTATCCTCGTCTGGTATGACTATTCTATCAAAACCTGTATGAGACACCCACCGAGGATGGAGTGCTCTAGATCATTGATAGTCATATTGTCCACATCACCTCATCCATGATTACCACAGTGTTAGGGTTTTTCGCCAAGCCAGAATATCAGTGTGACAACCCTCACCACTGATTAGTCCTAATCTATGATTAAGCATGTTTAGTGACTGATTGACTGAAATACTGACTGATTGATTAAGTATATTAGTTTAAATGCATTTCTATCTGTTGACTATTGAATTATCTGTTCATGTATTGTGGTTAAACTGTAAATGAAGGCCTTATCGGCGGCCGAATCCGATATTGATTAATGTTTTATGCTAATTGGGATTTATGTGATTTTATGGTATATTTAATTGAAATGTGATTTGGTATGATTAAATTAGATTAAATGAAGTTAAAATGCATCAACATGAGTTATTCACCAAAATGCCACTTAGTGGACTTTCATGAGCCTTTTATTTGATTTATACATGTTAGCTTTATCATCAAATTTCCTCAGCCATTTGAGAGCCTAACAGACTAGAGAGAGAGAGGGGTAGGAGATAGTTTGAGTTCATTAAGAATTACTTGGAAATTTTGAGGAATTGAAGTGTAGATTGCACATTTGAGCTTCCATCCTTGAACTTGGAGACTTAAATTAGAGAATTTACCTTCTTGTTCATATTTTGGGTTGGTTCTTGCATGGATTAGAGGATTGTTGGAGTTTAGAGCCAAGTTATGGCTTAAATTGTTGAATTGAAGCTTGAACCATGCATGCATGTACATATTCTTGCATTTTGAAGTTGATTTTCATGAAATCTTGCATGCAAGTTTACATTCTTGTTCTAGTCCATGAATGCATCATGGTTTTGAGTTCAATCTTGGTTTGGATCATGTTTTGAGGCATTAGAATTCACTAGAATTCATCCATGTCATATGTTCTTCATGTTCATGAAAACTTCTTTGAAATTGTATTTAATTGAACTACCTTTGGGCTTTGATTTCTCAAATTTATCTTTGAAACATGTAATATTATGGGTTTTGAAGTGTTTTCTAGAAAATTAGCCCAAAAGGATCGAAATTTATGCTTTAAAGTTGAGTTTTGAGCTTGAGGTTCAAATCTGGAAATTCTAGATTTTGAACTCACGCTCGAGCGGTACTCCACGCTCGAGCGTATAACCTGAGTTCATACAGTCCGCTCGAGCGTGGAAAGTGATGCTCGAGCGTGAAATGTGTGTATCCAGTACTCTGCATGTGTTTACAGTCCGCTTGAGTGGGGGAATGCACGCTCGAGCGAGGACTTGTGTCTCACGCTCGAGCGGGTATCGAGCACCCATTGAGCGTGAATTTCATGTATCCAATACTTTTACTATAGTTTACAATCCGCTCGAGCAGAGTAATACGCTCGAGTAGAGCCCTTTTGTCTGCATGTCCGCTCGAGCGGAGAAATCCACGCTTGAGCGGGACCCCTGTTTCAGCAAAATTTTGAAAAGTGTTTTTAAGTGCATCTTTGCATCCTCATTTCATCCTAAGCATTCGTAGGCCTAGTTTAAGGCATCTTAATGAGGATATTGATGTAGAACCACACCAAGTCTAAGTAGGGACTAAGTTTTCGATTCCCAAGTATGTGACTTAGTGTGTGTTCATCCTGTAACTGTGTAGGGTTGGCATCTGAGGATGCGCACTAACTTATCTGTAGCCCAGAACTCTGTGAGTAACTATGTTGTAAAGATATGTTCAATCGAGATTATTTTCTGAACAAATGACTATACTGCTTTATGAAATGACACTGTTTACTAAATGAATGTTTGTTCTATTTGCGAACTGTATTCGTGGCATCCATAGCAATTTACTGTTACTGAACTGTTACTGCTACTGTTACAGAGATCTTTATCAGTTCCCATGTTGGAACCACTACTGTTTACTGATATGATGGCCATCGACTGACTGTTCGGCCTGTTAAGACCTACTGTACTGTTTGCTATTGGATGTACCACTTATGACTGCTATGATCGAATAATTGATATACTGCTTAAATGACTGTTTTAAATACTGAAAGGACATTCATTCTTAACCTCTTTATGCATATGTTATTCACTGGGCTTTAGCTCATTGTTTATATATATATATATGTAGGTGTCCAGGCACCGGATCGGAGCTAGGAGCATTGGGTTAAACTCCTTTTTTGTCAAGCCAACCACTGTGCCTCACTGCGAGGTTCCATGTACTGCCAGGCTAAGCCTGCTGTGGGGGTGTTTTAGATTCCCCCTTTCTGTTTTTGTTTTGTATAAACTGTGTAGACTTGTACCGTACTGTTATGGTAGGGATTTGGTCCATAACCTGAATACCTGTATATGATGTATGTACATACTGTTTTGCTTCTGATTGTGAATATGTTTAAAAAGTCTTTTTGCATATATGTAGACAGGCCCGCGGGGGGAACCTCGCTACAGCTCGAACTCGATTTGTTGTCACGGTTCTTAATCTTGAACCAAAGAGTCCAAATCCGGCAAATCGTTTTGAGAAAACAGATTTTTGAAAGAAGTGCCAAACATGGACTGCTTTGCCAGATACAGAGTCGCCACCTAAATATTTTATTTTGGGGGAATTTAGGAAACCCTGACTCGGTGCCAAAGGCCACGTGTTTGTCATCACCAAAGTTGCCCTGGCTCGGGAACTTGGGTACGATCAGGGAAGGTCAGCTATGAGCACCCTCTCTCGCCCGATCCGAAGACCGGCCTCTACTAACCGTGATATCTTGTTTTGAAAACATTACATGCCCTTATTCCGGTTGTTAGCCTAGAATTACTATGTTATGCGCACAGCAAACAAGTATAGACTAAATCGCCTGAATTGGAACAAAACATTTCATATTTGTTTTGAAAATGATTTGCTACTCGCAAATAGGCTAAAATGCGAATTTTGCCACCCTCGAGCGGGCTTTAGAAAAGATGGTTTTGCCACTATCCAGTGGGCTTAAAACTCTCGATTTTAATGCACTTATTCTAATTTAAGTAATTTGACCTCCATCCACAGGCATTCAAACAATTATATCACATAAGCAGCTAGCCTCATGGTAATCACGTTATTATGGCAATATTCACACGCATGCGATATGCTAAAGCATAAAAGCTTACCTAGTACTCTAAGCCAAAATAGAAACTAGTTAGTAATCAATGCATGATCCTAGTTCATGTTAAGTGGCTAATGCATCACAGGCAAAATGCAGCTATAATAAGCTCGGCTATCCTAAACATGGCATGTGAAATGCTGCAATTTACAAGTACTCATCTTGGAATTTGAAATACATATGCAGTTAGCGTGATGTGCCGAGCCCGGTGCATGGAAAACAAATGTATGGATGCACGCATACATAACATAAGGTATGCTAATTTAAATATGCCCTAAACTAACCATCGAAAGCTACTAAATAAAAGGGAAGAAAGACGTGGGGTTGGAAGACATACACACACTCACGCACACTTATTACATCATTGCCCTTGCTTGGAGGGTCCGAATAAATATTACAGTCCGAATAAATAGTACTAAATTAATTATTACAAAACTTCTAATTAATTAGCAAATTAAGTATAAAGAAGGTGGCCTCACCCCTGCCTCGGAATACATGAATGATGCATGCTCGAGTCTGTCTTGCCCGAAAAACCCGTGCCATGCTACTGCTGCCTCTGTTTCACACTGCTCTGCTTCTTCAAAGACTGCCAAAGTCCTGGGACAGGTTCCTTGCACACTTTAGAATACCATCAGCTGGAGGAAATGCCCATCGACCATATAGAATTTCCATCGGCTGCGTATGGGGTTATCGGCCATTCACCAATGGCCGGTTGGCACTAAATGTTGCCGGTCGGCAGAAACTTCCCTTGAAGAACCCTTGAAGAACAGATGATCCAGCCACCCTCTATTGATCAAAATCAGTCCAAAAGCTCAAGAATCAACCCTCCAAGCCTCTCAATCTCAGAGCAAGGTGTAATGGTGTGTGTATTAGTGCAAAAGTAAGGTCCAAATGCACTTTTAGGCCTAAAAACACACACACAAGAGGAGAGAGAGTGGATATATGGTAGATATATAGATATATATGAGCTCTGGTTTTCTTTCCAAAATGGCTAACCCCTAAGCAAGGGAGAGGAATGGTACTTATATAGGCCAACCAAAGCCAAGAAACTTAATGGCTAAGCTAAAGAGAAAGGGTCAAGGGGGCCAGGAGGTTCATGGGAGGGGCAAGGCTTCTAAAGGAAGCCAATACAGCTAGCCAAGCTTCTCCAAGAAGCTTGGCCAAAGGGGTCATTCTTCTAGAAGGAATTAGGGGGTCAAGGGTTCAAAACAATCACCAACCGCACGGGGAGGAGTGATGGTGCATCCCAGCTGGCACAGCTGGCATGCACCATGCCTCAAGGGTTCAAAGGAGCCACACCGGCCAGCAAAAGAGGTCGCCGGCAAAATAAAGTGCCGGTCGACCAAATATAGTGCCGACCGGCCATTGGTTTTAAGAAACCATGGCCGGTGGCACCAATAAACAGCCGGTGATGCTAGGGGAAGGCCGGTGGGATATGGGGATGGCCAACAAGCCATTCCCTGCCCTTCAAGGCAAAAACACAAGTGTTTGGTGCCAAAACCAAACACGGAACAGTCGAGTTTGGAGATCCTGAGGCAAGGCGCGTAGCCGAGGCCTCCGGGAACTCCAAACGAACACAAACATAGATAATCACCGGGTGTTCAAACGGTGACGTCCAAGTCTTGAGGACGGTCAAAAATGGGGTGTCTACAGCTGTCCCTCTTTGACAGAACTCGAAAGTCATAACAATGACGGGAGTGAATGTCAAAGCCCAGAGATGATCCATTTTTGACAAGGCCGAAGACTTGGACAAACATGCAAGACAAACAAGATATGCGCCCGAAGGCAGGGGCAAAATGCAAGATGATGCACGAAGCCAAGCATAACTCATGATCATGCAAAGAAAGCTGTAACGAAGCACACATGCAACAGTTTTAAGCTAGCATACACCAAACTACACTACAATGCAGAAAGGATGTAAGAGAATTATGCGATTCTCGATACGTCTCACGCAGAGGCTACAATACCTGTCCGGTTCGTCTGGTTCTACCAGTCGCAAATGAACCGTACATACAATATCGTGCCTGCAAAGAAAACAAACTTAACAGGTACAATGTGATTAGCAACATGCACATAACGCAATTGAAAATGCGGGATAACGCAAATCGAGTGGGAGGCATGACAATGCCATGAAGGTACAAACACATGTACGTAAAGCATGCGGTCTACGCAAGTAACGAATATTGAACACGTGTAAGTAAAGTATGCGGTCCACGCAATCAATGAATTTGAACATAAGTATGCGGTCTACATAAGCAAAACATGCGGTCTACGCAAACGAAACATGCGGTCTATGCAAACAAAACATGCGGTCTATGCAAACGAAACATGCGGTCTACACAAGCAAAACATGCGGTCTACGCAAACAAAACATGCGGTCTATGCAAGTAATGAAACTGATTACAAATATGCGGTCTACGCAAGTAAATCATGCGGTCTACGCAAGTAAAACATGCGGTCTACGCAAACAAAACATGCGGTCTACACAAGTAATGAAACTGATTACAAATATGCGGTCTACGCAAGTAAATCATGCGGTTTACGCAAACAAAACATGCGGTCTACGCAAGTAATGAAACTGATTACAAATATGCGGTCTACGCAAGTAAAACATGCGGTCTACGCAAACAAAACATGCGGTCTACGCAAGTAAATCATGCAGTCTACACAAACAAAACATGCGGTCTACGCAAGTAATGATAAAACATGCGGTCTACGCAAGTAATGAGAAAACATGCAGTTTACGCAAGTAATGAGAAATCATGCGGTCTACGCAAGTAAGGCATGTAAGAAAAGAACTTGAATACATGTAAGTAAAACATGCGGTCTACGCAGGCAATGTGTATAGAAACTTGAGGCGTGTGATGCGAAGCACTGCAACACCATACAATTGAAGCATGTTGTGGAGCTCACAAGATGCAAAAGGATATGGGAAGGGATGTTCCTCGCACATACAGAGCGTCGCTCAAAAAGATATGGCCTGAGGTCAACTCGAAAACCTACCAAAAGGCGCGCTTTCTTGCGATATCTTGAATAATGAAGGTGCCAAATCATATAGTTGACCCTGAACAAGGGCGCAGGTGGTGCATCAATCTTTAAGAAAAAGGATGGGAGGCTATCAGTAGCAAACCCGACACTCTGCTGCCCTGCTTTCCTTTTGTTTTACTTTTCCTTTTTTACTGGTAGTTTAAGCACATTGCACTGCCTTAAGTACGTTTGTTATTGACGTTTTTCAAAACTGTATATTTCTTTGCAAAACATATGATGGAAATGAAACTGCTATTTTGTTCAAAAGATATTACATTTGCACATTCTATGCATCGTATCGCAAGGCATCACATGACAATGTGAATGATACTGAAATTCATTTGAAATTTAGGCATTTGCATCGTAATAATCAGGTAGCAAACCGACTTACAACTCGATAAGCAAAAATGAGGGAACACGATAAGCTAACTAAGTGCGAGTACAACTCGATAAGCAACACGAAGACTTAAAGAGAGTGAAATACAACTCGATAAACAAATGTACAACAACACGATAAGCAAATGGACGTGACCCCGCAAGAATTGATCATCAGAGGGCATTGGAAATGGTAGGATTCCTCAACCTCTGAGCATAAACAACTCAGGGAACCAAAGGGAAGACCACCGGCTCCAGGGAAGTGCCACCGGCCATGAGAGGACTCCACCGGCCAACAGTAATGGCCGGTCGGCACTATATTTGGCCGGCCGGCCAAAAAGATGGGAGAAGCCAGCAGAATGCTGACACCTGTCCTTCATTCAACCTTATCCCCTACAAAAGGCCCCAGCTTCGTGGTTTTTCTCATTTCAACATTGATTTACTCCAAATGGAAGAATTTCTTGCCCAAAATCTTGCAGCTTGGATTAACAACTTGGATGGCTCGGAAAAGCTAAATTTCCGGGGTTTCGGCATGAACGCACTATTCACTTTGGGTCATACCCCGCTGCACTTTCCGTTTCTCCATGCTGCGGCAAGGTTTTGGAATCCGGTGACGCATGTTTTTAGCTTTGGCGGGCAAGAGGTATGTCCCACTTTTGAAGATTTTCAAGTTTTAATGGAGTCTAAGTGCAATGAAGAGATCCTGCCCCAACCCCGTTTTGGCCATGCCCAAGCCTTAGGACAAATGTGTGGATTCTTCGTGCCTGATGCTCGATCTCTGATTTGTGACGGAATGCTGGATATTCCGAGTTTGGTTTGCCCTTTTTCTGAGACTGGTGACCGCGGCGACCGTCATTGGCAAGGTTTTCGGCAACACGCACTTTGTTTGTGTATGTTATCTCATTTCTTACTCACCTCGGGTTCTGGAGGATCTAGCGTCCGATTGATTGAAGTTGCCCAAGGTTTGAAAGAGGGAAAGAGCTGTATTGCCATGGCGTTGGCTGAAACGCTGATGGGCTTGGATACCTTCTATCCTCAAGAGATAGCCAGATTTGCGGGGAGTCTACTATTACTGTAGGTAATGTTTCCTACCCAATCTCACATATATATTGCTTCACATCACTCGGCCCTTGGGCTCGGTTTTTCTCACAAAACCCTTCTCTTACTTTTCTTTCATCGTACACCTCTCTAATCTTTATTCTCTTATTTTTCCTCCCTCCCCAGGTGTGGTTGATGGATAAATTGCAGGTTGTGGACTCTTGCCCGGCTTACTCAACTCGCGGCTACTTTTTTAGGTAGCGCCTAGTTGATGCCCTTGATGAGGGTTGGTGGTTTGACTAGATGTGTAGCTCGTCAGCGGACCGCATTGCTTGGCGATGTCCTTGGCTCAATCTACCGGCAATGAGCTACAGTATGACTCACCAACCTGGGATTCAGCTGATTGGCCTAACTCATTGTGTCTTCTATTTTCCGTTCCGGATCCGTCGTCAATTTGGTCATGACCAGACTTGTCCACCGGAAGAGATAGAATACCCGGCTGCATTCCCGATCCGAGGCACACAGCTTGCCCGGTATGCTACAGCATGGAGAACTAGAGAACTTCTGACCCCCGCTCCCATTTTCAATTGCACTTTGTCTAATGAGTGTTGGGATTGGCTCAATGAAGAGGCACAGAATGGGCCTAGATTGGCATCAGAGACTTCAACCAGCTCTGGGAGGGGGCGCAGGGGCACCTGACTTGACTATGCCCCGGGCTTATTGCTTTATTAGGACTTTCAAGTTTTCTTTATGATTGTAATAAAAAGCAACTTCAATTGTATGCAAGAGCAGGAGAACTCTGTATTGAAATCAATGAAATTGAATATTGTGGTACTAAAAATTTTCCGATTTGGTCCAAAAATGGTCTTAGTTGTAAAAAGATTAATTTGAACAAAGTCAACTTTTATTAAAACTTTTCAAAACCATTTTCGATATGGATCAGAATTGAACATGCCTGAAATTTGTCACTGAGGTGTACAATCCTCAATCCCAAAGAATCGAAAGTGGCCCCTAGTCCGAATAGCACCAAGAAGACCGCGACAACGGAAAGTTGCCCCTAGTCTGAAAAGCACTGCACCGGAGATCACGATGAATGCTGATGGACAAAGATGACTGAGATGATCAAATGGACAAAGTTGATCGGGGAAAAGTTTGTGGTCAACTTCAGATGAAGTCGCCACGATCCCAAAGATGGGAATGAAGCCTTCGTGGTTCGGTTCACTCGAGTATTTTCACTCTCCTTTTACGCTCTAACTTTTGCCAAGGCCGCCCTTTGCGGGTTTTCAACCTTGCAAGCTCAGTTTTTCTATTTTCTAATTTTTTGTGCTCTAATTTTTGCCTAGGTCGCCCTTTCGGGTTTTCAGCCGAGCGAGCCTCTCAAGGGTAATATTTCTTCAACTTGTCCATGTTGATCGGTTACGAGAACTCTATGCCATCTAGGTCCATCAGAACCACAACTCCACCCGACCAGATAGCTTTGATGATGTAGGGACCAGTCCAATTGGGTCTGAACTTGCCCCTTGGGTCATGGATGGGAGCTCGGTTGTCTTTGAGCACCAAATCTCCTTCTTTTAGGTTCCTGGACTTAACCTTCTTGTTAAAAGCCCGGGCGATTCTGCGCTGATAATCCTGAACATGATACAGTGCTTTCAGTCTTCTCTCGTTGAAAAGCATGAGTTCCTCAAACTCGCTTTCTAATGTCGCTCATTTATCCGGCATTCAGCCAATACTTGTAATGACGGAACCTCGATCTCAATAGGTAGGACGGCCTCCATCCCATAGACTAATGAGTACGGGGTAGCCCCAGTAGAAGTTCTAATCGAAGTCCGGTAGCCCCATAGAGCGAATGGCAACTTATCTGGCCAATCCCGGTAGGTTTCCACCATCTTCCGCAATATATGTTTGATGTTCTTGTTGGCGGCCTAAACTGCTCCGTTGGTTTGCGGCCGGTATGTGGACAACTTATGAAAAGCCACATTGTACTTCTCCAACAAATCAATCACCTCCTTCTTGAAGTGGGAACCATTATCTGAAATAATCTCATTCGGGACCCCATAGCGACAGATAATGTTATTCCTGATAAACTTCGCGACATGTGAAGCCTTCAATACCGCATAAGATTGGGCTTCAACCCACTTTGTAAAATAATCTATCGCGACGAGGATGAACTCATGCCCGTTCGACCCTTTTAGAGTAACAGTCCCAATCACATCGATTCCCCACACTGAGAATGGCCATGGCGAAGTCATGTTGTATAGCTTTGACGGTGGGATGTTCATGCGGTTTGCATAGATCTGGCATTTATGGCATCGTCTAACAAAGCCAATACAATCCTCCTCCATGGTGGACCAATAATAACCCTGTCTGAGGATCTTCCGTGCCAGCATTACCCCATTCATATGTGCGCCACATTCTCCTCCATGGATGGCCTCCATCAGGCGCTTCGACTCCTCAGCTTCTACACACAGCTTGTGCATTCCCAGATGACCTCTCTTGTACAGTTTACCCCCGCAGATGATGAACTGAACAGCCATTCTCCTGATTGCCCTTTTATCTTTGGCATTTGCCCCTGGTGGATACGTCTCCTTCTCCAAGAAGTTCCATATGTCATAATACCAGGGGTTCTCATCCTGAGCTTCATCTATGGCAGAAATCGACTCATATGCTGGCACAAACTTCTGGTCAATGATGATCGGACGCATCCGGACTCCGAACGGGATGTCTATCATGGAAGATAGAGTTGCTAGTGAATCTGCAAACCTGTTGTTCTCTCTTACTAGATGAGTGAAGTTCAGCTTTTCAAACCGAGGAATTAACAAATCCAAGGTCTGGTCGTAAATTATCATTTTCTCTTCTTTGACCTTCCAATCTCCTTTTGCTTGAGATACAACGAGGTTGGAGTCCCCGATAACGTCCAATCGTTTTGCCCCTAGTTCTAGAGCCGCTTCCAAACCGGCAATACATGCCTCGTATTCCGCTTCGTTGTTTGAGACTTTGAACTGGAGCTTGAATGCTAAAGGGATACGAGAATTGTCGAGCGCTATCAGCAACACTCCTATCCCATACCCATACTGGTTTGACGCTCCGTCAAAGTACATTGTCCAAGTTTCGTCTTCGACATACAAAATGGCTTCATCTGGGAATAGATATTCAATTGCTTCATCCCCTTCGACCGAGTGGTCGGCAAGGAACTCCGCTACTGCTCTCCCTTTTACGGACTTGCGCGTCACATACTTTAGATCAAATTCGGAAAGCAACAGCAGCCAACGAGCTAGCCTACCCGTAAGTGCCGGTTTCTCGAAAAAATATTTGATAGGATCGAGTCGTGAAACCAGCATTACGGAGTGAGCTAATAGGTAGTGCCGCAGCTTCCTGGTAGCCCATACCAAAGCTAAGCAAGCTTTCTCCAGCGGAGTGTAGCGGGTCTCGTAATCCAGCATCTTCTTGCTCAGATAGTAGATGGCTCTCTCCACCTTATCCTCTGATTCTTGTGCGTGCATACAGCCCATTGTAGTCTCAGTTACCGAAAGGTACAATATCAACGGTTTCCCTGGCTCCGGTGGTGACAACACGGGAGGGTTTTGTAAATATTCTTTGATCTATTCGAAAGCTGCTTGACATCTGCCGTCCCACTGGAATTTCTTTCATTTCTTCAGGAGACCAAAAAGTGGTTCACAAGTTAAGGTTAATTTTGAAATAAACCGTCTTATGAATTGCACTTTACCCAAAAAGCCTCGCACCTCTTTTTCAGTCATTGGTGGTGGCATTTCTAAGATGGCCTTGATTTTAGAAGGGTCGACTTCGATGCCCCTCTGCGTAATCAGAAACCCTAGCATTTTTCCTGCTGTAACATCGAATGTGCACTTCTGAGGATTCAACCGCAGTCGAAATTCTCTGATCCTTTGGAAAAACTTTTACAAGGCGGTGTAGTGACCTTCTCTCTCTTTGGATTTGACAATCATGTCGTCTACGTACACCTCAACCTCTTTATGGATCATATCATGCAATATTGTGGTCGCTGCCTGTTGATAAGTAGCCCCGGCATTCTTCAACCCAAATGGCATTACTCTGTAGCAGTATGTACCCCACGGGGTGGTGAATGCGCTTCTCCCTTCTTGGTGCCATTACTATCTAATTATAGCCTGAGAAGCCATCCATAAATGAAATCAAAGCATGCCCCGCTGTGAAATCTACCAACTCATCAATGTGTGGCAAGGGAAAGTCGTCCTTCTGATGGCTCGCTCAAATCCTCAAGTCTACACATGCGAATTCTTCCATCCTTCTTCGCATCGAACAATGTTGGCCAACCAAGTCGGGTATTCGAAGCAGAAGCTCGTCGATTTGCTTGGTGACCTCTTCCTTGATCTTAATGGCCCAATCAGGCGGATCCTCCCGAAGTTTCGCTTGATAGGTCGGGCCTCGGGATCGAGAGGGATCCGGTGCTGTACAATCTCAGGATCGATTCCAGGCATGTCTTCGTAGGACCACGCGAAAACATCTTTGAAATTTTTTAATAAAGCGACTAAACGTTCGTGTTCATCTGAAGACAACGTGGACCCGATCTGGACCAGCCGCGGGTCCTTCTCAGTACCAACATTCACAGTAATGATTTTATCAACTAAAGGTTTAACAAACCTCTCCTGCTCTTGTTCAATTAAACGTTGTAAAACTAGAGGAATTTCGTCCTCGTCGTTTTCATCAAAATTTTGAAAGTCCTGATTTAAGCAATAAATCAAAGGCATAGAAAAGTACTCGGAAACCACATTCACATCATTCTCATTATGTACTTCCAAACCGTCCGATTCTTCTGTTACAACAGACTCAAAAGAGGAAGAAAAAGACGACCGACAGATCAGGCATCCGGTTATCACCCCAGAATACTGGGACTCGACTACCAAGCTAGAACTGATTCGACTCAACAGATTCGGAGGAATCGATTCGGCTCACTACGACCGGTCTTTGCCGACGTAAATCCCTCTTCGTACTGCCAGGTGAGGGAGGGTGCGATGGATGCATCTAAAATGGTTGATGGTAGGCCTGCAGCCATTTCATTCCCGATCATGGACACCGAGGAGTTATCCCCCAAGCACAACTGGTCGATCGAAGGATCTGAAAGTAGACATGCCAGTGCTATCCCCATTTCAAGTTCGGTGTCCTCAGACTCCACTTTCCTGTTCTGTTCAATCTCAATTGTTGGGTCTGTCTGCTCTTCAGCAACATCATTCCCAGGTAACTGTATGTCAAAGAAGATCTCGAACCCTGGTACGCGCTTCCTCTCTGCGTTCAACCACGGCTCTGGAAAACCACAGAATGGAAAATCCTCTCCCTCCCAGACGAAGCGTCCGTTTAGGGTACCCCGGATGGGCCAGTGCATCAACTCAAAGGGCTTCTCTATCTGTTTCACCCTGGCTCTCCCAGCTATCTCCTTTCCTTTTCTTACCCAATCCTCCTTGGTGGGCAGATGACCCAAGCCAAAGGCATGGGGGTTGTGTGGCACTTCGGCCAATGCTGCGACGCCCTTGCAGCCGCTCTTTCCTAATCCCATCCTGGGGATATGTTGGAGTTTGTTCATGAGATAGACTGCTTGGGCACTGACATATATCCCCTCAGTAGTAGCCATGATGTTCTGTACAACCCGAGCCTCGGCTAGGGTAAATCCTGATATGAACACATCCTCCATGCCATGCTCAATTTCTAGAACAGGCGTGGATACCTCCGGTGGCGGATGGATTGATGAATTCCCAAAAACAATGGCTACTCCCTTCCCATAGGGGTATTTCACCATTTGATGCAAAGTGGATGACACCGCCTTCACCTGATGCAGCTACGGCCGCCCTAAAACCAAGTTGAAAGTTGCAGGCACCTCCAAGACATGGAAATCTATCTCATGCTGTCCCGGCCCGACTTTAGTCTGAACTTTTACGGTTCCCATCACTTCTCTACTTGTATTGTCATACGCCCGGATGACTTGGGCTGTTGGTACAAAATCCGCGACTTTTAAGCCGATTGCATACGCTGTCCTTGCCGGGCAGACGTTAATGGCGGATCCGGCATCAACAGGAACCACCGGTATACATTTATCCCTACATTCCACGGAAATGTAGAGAGGTTTGTTATGGTCTGCCCCCTCGGGTGGCAATTCCTCATCGGAAAAAGTCAACATCGGGGTAGCTCCTCCCGGAAAGACTAATCCCACCAGTTGCTCTGGCGTGGTTTCTATTGAAAGCTTCGCTTTGTCATGGCTGATAAGACAGCTTGTCTATGCACCCGTGATGCCATGAGCAGTCCCCATATGGAGCTGTCTGCTTGCATCTTTTTAAGCTGTTTGAGTACAGCCTCCTCTTCAAGTTGCTTCTCCTTTTGCTTCTCAACCTCTCTATCCTTCCTCGAGGCCTCTGGTTGATCTAGGTGTGGAGGTTTGAAATACCGCCCACTTCGCGTCATATGGTCGACCTCTCCAAGGTACCGGGTTGGTTGTTCCCCCAATCTTCATCTGTGTGGACAAGACACAGGTCCTCATCTTCCCACCACATTCCATCAGCAGTTGACAAACATCTGTCCGGCTCTGGTATGGCTGTTCTTGTACTCGCAGCACCTTCCATCCAGATGCTCGCGACATTCTCAGTTTCTGTGCACACAGTAGTTTCAGTTCCCATATGGGCCTTTGCCTTCCTGATTCTCTCGGAGTCTTCGAATTTTTCCTGTTCTAAGTGTGTCAATGCAACCGACTGTTCAGCTATTCCTGTATTCAAAATGCTCCAATCCTGAGCGAAATTCTTGACACCGGCGCTCTCCGGCGATACACTCTGTTCTTCAACCTTTCCGGCTGTCATTGACATTCTTGCCTCTGCCGGGCGCCGTTCTAGCTGAAACCCTTCTACCACATCTGGTTGATCGTCTAACCATCCCGTAGCCTCTGTCGACTCCTCATAATCATACCAGCTGGCTGCCACGTCTCCTGGGTCTTGGTCATCAGAAATCGGAGATTGGCAAGATCCTCCCCCACAGCCGTTAAATCACCTGTTCCCTGTCCCAGACTGTCTCTTTGGATCACACACAGCTCTCCCTCTGTTGGTAGTTTCATATATGGCCTATCCTGGCCTGTTGGTGAAATGTAGTCGTCCGAACTGTATGTCTTCGCAACGCAACTTCCAGATTCCGCAAACTCTGGCTCAACAATCCTCTTCTCCTTTGGGACCTCCTCTCTCCTGTCTTCGGCAATCACCATTGCTGGTTTAGGTTGGGTTATGGAGATGTCCATCATGCACAAATCGGTGCAATCGGGAAAGAATACCTCCGGCTTAGGCAGGTAGGAAGGTGTGATATAGATACTAGGATCGTAGGACACAACCCCAGTATGGATGAAATTGAGTCTTTTGGGTGGTGGAGCTTGGTTACATGTGGGGAGAGGGTTTGTAGTAACATTGGGCTTCTCGGGCGGCAGAATCACCCCGTTATCGATGAGATCTTGAATCTCATGACGTAATCGGAAGCATAGATCAGTGTCATGACCGTGCTGTTGGTGAAACGCGCAATACTTGGCTGGGTTGTGGGTAGCGGGGAGTCTTTCTGGTAAGGGCCGCGGCTCTAGGGGCTTCAAGTGCCCTTTTCTGATTAAAACCCCCAGAGCTTTGGACAGGGGCATATAAAGTGGAGCGAAGGTTCTGGTATTTTTGGGTGGGTATTTGGCTGTTGGTGGGTTACTTCCGGACGCACCGGAGAATGGTGTAGCTGCCGTGGTTCTCGGAGGGGGGTTGGTGGTGACCATGCTCACTTCGGAGGCTCTTGTAGTTGTGGTGCCGCTCGGGCCCGCATTAGTGTTGCGGTTGAAAGTCCTTCGGGGTTGCTCCTGGTCGTTATCAATTAAACCTTGCTTCAAGGCATCCTCAATCTGCACCCCCATTTCATGTAGGTCAGAAAAAGTAGGAAAAGGAAGTACAATCATCTTTTGCATCAACTTCGGCTGAAGATTACGTACAATCATCCAAATTTGATCTTTGTCTGTAGGTCTTAAGGTCATCATCGAAGCCTTGGCCCTCCATCTGGTTACGAATTCTGAGAAACTCTCTTTAGGTTCCTGTCTTGTTGTCTCGAGATCACGAGTTGTAATCTCGATTTGTGTATTGTATGAGTACTGTGCAATGAAGGCCTCAGCCATTTCGTCCCAGTTTCTCTTGACATCATCTTCTAACTTGGCATACCATATGGCCGCCACACCTGACAAGGTCCGACCGAACAAAGACATCTTCTGTAGTCTACTGAGGCCCATCGGCCTTAGGATATCTGAAAACAGTCTCAGGTGCACCATGGGGTCCCCGGACCCGTCAAATCGATCAATATGGGGCATTTTAAATCTGTCGGGCAGCGTTACAGCTGCGTCAGTGTAGCCGTCTTCAATGTCGAGGATGGTCTTGGTTCCTTGGGATCTCTTAAACAGCTTTTCAAGCTTGTTCAACTTTAGAGCGGTGGGATCAGTTTCAAACTTAAAGGGAGAGTCTGGTAAGTTGGTGGGTGTCTTTGATAGTTGAGGTTGGATTTGGGGAAGGATCGGGGGTGGAGGCGGTCCTATGGGAAGTTCTGTATCATTCTGAGCATTGGCCGTCTCCCCGAGGTTTGGAACTCCTGGTGGGGGAGGAACTTGTTGCGAAGCAGAGGCTCTTCTTCTTTGTAACCTCACAATCAACTCTGCCTGTTCATTCATAACCGCGGCATGTTGCTTGGCAAACTCTTGTTTGTCAAAGATCTCTTGCATCATTTTCATGCTTTCCTGAAGCTGGCGCACCATCTCTTTTAAGCTAGCCATACTGTTCTGCTCTAACTGAATTCTCGATGTGTGTTCCTTTCGTGGGAGGCGGAGTCTGGTCCCTCATCAGATTGGGGTAGACAAAGCCCTCAGACTAACTTTGAACTGATGTCTTCTGCCTAGCTGTCCTCCGTCTAGTAACCGGGGGTAGAGAGTGGTACACTGATTGTCCGTCTACCAGATCCTCAGATCGATGGAGTCGACGACCTCTAGTCTAGAGTGCTTGGGGAATATCTGCTGGGTTGGAAGCAATTATGTTCAACTACCTAGCAAAAAGATAAATAAAGCGTATAAATAAACAGACAATCGGACAGTGTAACGGCGTAAAATAAACATACAACACATGGTTGGGTATCATAACACGTTGCCAATAAGCCGAACACACTGTCCCTCAACATCGATCACTGTTCTTGAATAATCATCCCCAAAATGATACCCTCGTAGAACTGATTCCCCAAATCGATGCCCAGTTCGATACCCAGACTTGCAAATACATGCATTTCCTGTAGATACTCTAAAAGCACATAGCATGTAAAAGAGAGCCAAAACACCCCTATGTTGGGGTAGGGTTTCCCTGTCCTACTTTGTAAGGAGCTAGGGTTTCACTACGCACGCAGAGGTTTCAAACAACCTATATCGGGTAAGCGACCTGTCCTAATTTGGAATGGTCACTATGGATTCCAAATATGCACTAGGTCGAATAGTCGAAAAGGATGCCCCGATAAAACCGGGGTTTGTGTTCCCATACTGGCAGAGCCCGCAACCGGTCAGCCTTATGGTCATGCCTTGACAAGACAAGCCTCCAGCAAACCGCTCAGGAATAGCAGATGGCCAACACGGTGTCCTAGGCACACCAATGCACATGCAATGCAAAGAGACACATAAATGAAATCAAAACAGGATATCACGAGTTCGAGTCAAGCTCTCTAAACTCCCCAGCAGAGTCGCCAGAAACTGTAGACAGGCCCGCGGGGGGAACCTCGCTACAGCTCGGACTCGATTTGTTGTCACGGTTCTTAATCTTGAACCAAAGAGTCCAAATCCGGAAAATCGTTTTGAGAAAACAAATTTTTGAAAGAAGTGCCAAACATGGACTGCTTTGCCAGATACAGAGTCGCCACCTAAATATTTTATTTTGGGGGAATTTAGGAAACCCTGACTCGATGCCAAAGGCCACGTGTCCGTCATCACCAAAGTTGCCTCGGCTCGGGAACTTGGGTACGATCGGGGAAGGTCAGCTATGAGCACCCCCTCTTGCCCGGTCCGAAGACCAGCCTCTACTAACCGTGATATCTTGTTTTGAAAACATTACATGCCCTTATTCCGGTTGTTAGCCTAGAATTACTATGTTATGCGTACAGTAAACAAGTATAGACCAAATCGCCTGAATTGGAACAAAACATTTCATATTTGTTTTGAAAATGATTTGCTACTCGCAAGTAGGCTAAAATGCGAATTTTGCCACCCTCGAGTGGGCTTTAGAAAAGATGGTTTTGCCACTATCCAGTGGGCTTAAAACTCTCGGTTTTAATGCACTTATTCCAATTTAAGTAATTTGACCTCCATCCATAGGCATTCAAACAATTATATCACATAAGCAGCTAGCCTCATGGTAATCACGCTATTATGGCAATATTCACACGCATGCGATATGCTAAAGCATAAAAGCTTACCTAGTACTCCAAGCCAAAACAGAAACTAGTTAGTAATCAATGCATGATCCTAGTTCATGTTAAGTGGCTAATGCATCACAGGCAAAATGCAGCTATAATAAGCTCGGCTATCCTAAACATGGCATGTGAAATGCTGCAATTTACAAGTACTCATCTTGGAATTTGAAATACATATGCAGTTAGCGTGATGTGCCGAGCCCGGTGCATGGAAAACAAATGTATGGATGCACGCATGCATAACATAAGGTATGCTAATTTAAATATGCCCTAAACTAACCATCGAAAGCTACTAAATAAAAGGGAAGAAAGACGTGGGGTTGGAAGACATACACACACTCACGCACACTTATTACATCATTGCCCTCGCTTGGAGGGTCCGAATAAATATTACAGTCCGAATAAATAATACTAAATTAATTATTACAAAACTTTTAATTAATTAGCAAATTAAGTATAAAGAAGGTGGCCTCACCCCTGCCTCGGAATACGTGAATGATGCATGCTTGAGTCCGTCTTGCCCGGAAAACCCGTGCCATGCTACTGCTGCCTCTGTTTCACACTACCCTGCTTCTTCAAAGACTGCCAAAGTCCTGGGACAGGTTCCTTGCACACTTTAGAATACCATCGGCTGGAGGAAATGCCCACCGGCCATATAGAATTTCCATCGGCTGCGTATGGGGTTATCGGCCATTCACCAATGGCCGGTCGGCACTAAATGTTGACGTTCGGCAGAAACTTCCCTTGAAGAACCCTTGAAGAACAGATGATCCAGCCACCCTCTATTGATCAAAATCAGTCCAAAAGCTCAAGAATCAACCCTCCAAGCCTCTCAATCTCGGAGCAAGGTGTAATGGTGTGTGTATTAGTGCAAAAGTAAGGTCCAAATGCACTTTTAGGCCTAAAAACACACACACAAGAGGAGAGAGAGGGAAAAATCTAGAGAGAGGGGATATATGGCAGATATATAGATATATATGAGCTTTGGTTTTCTTTCCAAAATGGCTAACCCCTAAGCAAGGGAGAGGAATGGTGCTTATATAGGCCAAGCAAAGCCAAGAAACTTAATGACTAAGCTAAAGAGAAAGGGTCAAGGGGGCCAGGAGGTTCATGGGAGGGGGAAGGCTTCTAAAGGAAGCCAATACAGCTAGCCAAGAGAAGCTTGGCCAAAGGGGTCATTCTTCTAGAAGGAATTAGGGGGTCAAGGGTTCAAAACAATCACCAACCGCACGGGGAGGAGTGATGGTGCATCCCAGCTGGCACAGCTGACATGCACCATGCCTCAAGGGTTCAAAGGAGCCACACCGGCCAGCAAAAGAGGTCGCCGGAAAAATAAAGTGCCGGTCGGCCAAATATAGTGCCGACCGGCCATTGGTTTTAAGAAACCATGGCCGGTGGCACCCATAAACAGCCGGTGATGCTAGGGGAAGGCCGGTGGGATATGGGGATGGCTAACAAGCCATTCCCTGCCCTTCAAGGCAAAAACACAAGTGTTTGGTGCCAAAACCAAACACGGAACAGTCGAGTTCGGAGATCCTGAGGCAAGGCGCGTAGCCGAGGCCTCCGGGAACTCCAAACAAACACAAACATGGATAATCACCGGGTGTTCAAACGGTGACGTCTAAGTCTTGAGGACTGTCAAAAATGGGGTGTCTACAATATAGACTGTCACAGCTCATTGGACATCTTTTATTACTGTTTTGGCTTCCGCCCGCCCCTGAACTCTGTATTACTGTTTTACTGTTAAGTAGGCCTTCGGTAATCATCGGATTACTGGCCGGTTACGGTGCTAAACCCATAGGGACGGGTTTGGGTCGTGATAATCAGCCCTTCTCGGAAGTTGAGGATCGACAACCTATACAAAGCCTCATCCAGCAATACTTCCTAGGGGCCCACGGTGACCGCAGTTTCACATTCTTACGGCGGAGCAAGCTGCTTAGCCACTTGCCATTCATTGATTCCGTGATCCATAAGAATGTCCTTCCACTTGGGCATCGAGCTGAGCGTCGTTTGGAGTTTGTTTGGGTTTTACACGAGTATCAGTATGGCTATCAGGTCCCGCTTGCGCATATCATCTGGATGCATTTGCGAAAATTTCTACGAGAGGCAGTTCGGCGTGATCCTATACAGAACCTGACTTGGCCACTGCCATTTGCCAATTTATTGACACTTGTGTTTAAGCTGAACCACCTCCCTATTGCTGAGGATGATGAGATTGATAGAGGGTATCTGACTTTCGGCCAGCGGGAATGGCAGCATAGCATATCTCACATCCCGTAGCCAGTTGGTGCCCTACTTGATGAGGCCCAGGAGCCCATACTCGACCACTCACCTCATCTTGTTCCCTCCGTGCCTCCCTAAGGGGATCCACTTTACATGACTCGCGCGGAGTACTTACAGCTTCATCACTCTGTGGATCAGGTCCACAGTACTCTTTGTGATCACCACCAGAGTCTCATGGAGTTGCGCACAGATTTTCAGGCGCATCGAGACTATTCTCAGGTGACCTTCGACCAGCTCCACGCCGACAACCTCGCCATCCAACAACAGGTTCAGGACCAAGCCTTTGAGATGCGCTCTTTGATGCAAGCCTTGTTTGCCCAGCATTTCCCCACCACCACCGCTACCGGCTTCCCCGTAGTACCCGCCTGTATATTGCTTTGTCTCTTTTATTTTTATTTTTTTTAGTTCTTTCTTTTCTTCAAAAAAAAAAATCTGAAGTGTGTATCTGTTACTCTCTGCTTACCTGGATGTGCACTTACAATTTTGGTAATATTCTCTCATTTCTCTTTACTTTTCCATTGAGGACAATGTCCTATTCAAGTTGGGGGATGAGGGTTATATTTTCTTTTGTGCACTTCTATTTGGCTCATAATTCATGCTTATACCTGTTTCACTTGATTGCATTACTTCACTTGATGTGACTTTTTGCTAGTAGGGTGATGATATTTGCATATGTTTATTGGAGAGCATAGTAGGCTTGTATGAAAAGAGTTTATTGGGTAGATACTTACATGCGATGTTTGCACGAGGAGAGTTGTCTGTGTTTGTGGTATTAGTACACTTGTCATGAGTATGCCTTAATTCACATGAACACACTATTATAGTGGTGATCTTTTTATTATAATCCTTGGTGTACATCATTGATAATAGCTAGAGTTGCAGAAAAGAATAAATGAGGAGCCAAGATTCTTTATAAAAAAAAACCACTTGACTAGTTTGGGTTCGTAGCATTTTTAACTCGAGTTATTAAGCCCGTAGGGGTGTCTCTACACCTAATGCCCTAAAACCGTCTGGTTTGGGAGTTATTGGCTCAAAACTTGCTACATGGGTTAATTAGAAAGCTTAAGGGACTTGGACATTGCACAGTTAAGGAAAATTAAGAAGAATGACTCGTTCGGATTTGTAGCCTTTTCAACTCGAGTTATTAAGCCCGTAGGGGTGTCTTTATACCTGGTGCCCTAAAACTGTCTGGTTTGGGAGTCATTGGCCCAATGCTTGTTACATGGGTTGATTAGAAAACTTAATGGATCAAGACATTGCATAGTCATAAAAAAAAATAAAAAAATAAAAAAAAAACTTTTGAGAATATTGGCTGCAACATGTTAGTTTTTCTGTATATGTTGGGTGTTATTATGAGTTACATTGGGCTATTATAGTGGACAGTTAACTAATATGGAGATTGCACTTTACACCAATGGTACTCACGACTTGTCTACTAGCATGCACAAGTACAGGGAACTTTACTTTTGTATTAACTGAATTGCAGTTTTGACTCAATAGGTTCCTTCATGCTTGTCCACTGTGCCTTTAATGACTCATTATGTCTCAATATCACACTGTAGTGGCACATAAGTTGATTGTTAGGTGAAGTAGTGTAGTCAATTGTTGTTGAGTAAATATAAATATGTTAATGTTTGTGGGTATCATTTCTGGAAATCCTCACGAGACTTTACTCGTCCACTTGGGGTAATTTTGTGGTTTAAAGGCTTGTTGCATATGCTAAATGCAACCGTTTTCCCACGAAAGAGGAACTAGCTAGATTTTGTTTGATTTTATTTTATTTTTATTACTTGCTTGAGGACTAGCAAGTCGTAAGTTGGGGGATGTGATTAAGGCCGAATTGTACATCATTGAGGCCGTTAATTATAATCTCTTTACTTCACTTGTTGGCCAAACCGTATACTTTATGTGTATTGAATGTCAATCAGGTTGTACGTAGTCGGAGCATAAAATGGGCCAAAAGACAGAATTTGGAGAGAGTTGACCGAGCCGCACGTGCGTTGACTTTTTTTGGAAAACTATGCCCGACTTTTTAAACTTGTTTGGAAGGGATCAGAAGTATAAAAAGGCAAGGAAAAGACTGGATTAGGGTTTTGAACTTGTTTTGACTTAAAAAGAGAGGCTAGGGTTTGAAAGGGAAGAGAAACTTAAAAGTTCAAGGATGTCTCCCATGGTGGTTCCTTCTCCATCTACCTCCTTCCACTCCTCCATGAGTGGCTAGTCTTATTTTCTAGGGTTTTGATGAAACCCTAGCCATGTAATTATTTTGTTTTCTTTTTGATTCTCAATTATGTAAAGGTTTGAACAATTGTATGGTGTTTTAGAAATTCTTTATATATAATTTTCATTATTTCTTCAAGTATTCGGCTTTCTGTGATTATTGAATATCTTCCATACATGAGTTTTATATTCTTTCACATTCAAGGTATGAGACGAATCATACTACGAGTGATGGGTCGTGTCACTACCCTAGTTTAGAGTGAACGATTCGTACTACTTGAGATGGTTCGTACTCGTACATTGAACGTGATGATTTTCTTGTTAAATGCTTTGAACTTGTAGTTGCAAAGCAATATTCCGTTCAAACCATAACATAATTGATTTTAATTGGAAACCCTAATTACGTGACTAGTGGTGGATTCTTTACCCTAGGTTTTTCTCCAAATCAGTAAACCCAATTTCATTTATTATTGATAATTTAATTCCTTAGTTTAATTTATTTGTTATTAAATTAGGTTATGAACAATCAATCTTTTTATCGAAATTAATTTAGGAATTTAATAATTAAATTAGTTTAATTTCACAATTGTCCCTATGGATCGATACCTGGACTTACCATTATTCTAAAAGAATTTGGTGTAGTTTAGTGTTTAATTTTGGTGTATTCAACGACCCATCACATCCTTAGCACAAGGCCCTTGCTCGGGGGTAACAATACCATGGTCTATAAGCACAAAGCTCTTGCTCAGGGGTAATAATATTGTGGTCTTATGGCCCTTGCCCGAGTGTAACAATGATGTGGCTTAAGTACGTTATCTGTTCCCGGTACCGGAGGTTCCTTTATGGAACTGGTCAGTATGACCCTTAATGCTCTGTATCTAATCTGTTAGCGCCAATGGGTGTACCATGTATGATCCTCAGTGAAATTGAATAAGTACATGCTTCTAAACTCTGAATAAGAATATAAATCTATTTTTGCTTTCTGAATTTGATGTTTTTGTTTTGTTTTTGTTTATATGTACACTAGGCTAAGTCCCTTTTGATAATATCTATATGGTGGCGCATGACTTATGTAATTTTGGCGTCATATGTCTATATATAAGTTTTACTATTTCTGTCTCATGTATGTTTGCACAGCTCTAAGGACATTGTATTTTATATATTTGCTTATGTAGCCCCTTATAGTATGATATTCAGGTTAGAGGCCTTTGGTAATCCTAGGATTATTGGCCGATTACAATGCTAAACCTATAAGGGTGGGTTTTGGTCGTAATAAAGTTGTTCAACTTCAGGGTTCATACTTGCAAGTATGCCAAATACAACCTGAATAGAAGACATCTGAACAACCAGCGAGAAAAATTCATCAAAGTCAACATCTTTCTTTTGCCCAAAGCCTTTCACAATAAGGCGTGCCTTGTACCTTAAATTCTTGCCATCATTCTTCAATTTGAAGACCCACTTATTTTTCAGAATTTTCCATCCCTTAGGAAATTTCACCAAATCGTAAGTGTGATTTTCAAGCAAGGAATTCATTTATTCTTCCATTGCCTTTTTCCAATCACCTTTCTCTGCATGCTCAATTGCTTCTTGGTAGCTCTCGGGCTCCCCTTGATTGGAAATCAACACAAATTCATTGGGAGGATACTTTTTCGAAGGTTGCCGGTCCCTTGTAGATTTCCTCAACTCAAGTTGTGGTGGTAGTTCTTGAGTTGAATACTCTTCCTTAATTTTTTGCTCAACTTCATTAAGATTAGTATTATCCTCAAAATCTTCAATAGGTGGTTGCACATCTCCACTATTTTCATCATCCACCAAAGATACAGGAGATGGATTATCACGACCCAAACCCGCCCCTATAGGTTTAGTATCATAATCGGCTAGTAATCCTTAGATTACCTATGACCTCTGAAACAAATTAACAAAATAAGGGGCTTAGCGGAAGCAAATACATAAATATAATCGTCCAATGAGTTGTGCTGACTTATATGAAATAGAATATTTAAAACTTTATATACATATCCAAAAGTCACTCTTACATTATACCCACACACATTATAGTATCTTAAGTACAGCTAACAAAAACAAACAAGTCTCATATACATAAACAACCAGAACTTATAACACGTGACACTTCCGGAATCTCTACGTAAGGCACAATGGTTGGCTGACAATAGAACACAGATCGAGACAAAAGTCTTTAGGTCTGATCTCCAGAACACTCACCTATATATATATACAAACAGTGAGCTAAAGCCCAGTGAATAACATCAATGTAAAGAGATTAATGAACGAATTCCGAACATGTCGTATTCATAAATAGATCATAACATAATCATCCTCATATCTGAACATAATAATGGTACATCCAATAGAACATATCACATCGTCTTTCGACTAGAGTAATCGGTTCCGGATACCGCTTAAACACAGCACCACTTTGACAAGTGGCTAATGAGATATCGTAATCACATATATGTCATGGACCCGCATTAACATGCCGTTTCCCATGACTTGGGATTATCTATGGATGAGATAATAGATTTCAAACATAGGACATTCGTTCATGTAAATAATCATCATTTCAAAAATCATAACTTATCTAATCACATTTGGAATATAATTCATATGAACATATCTTTATAATAATGTTACTCACAGTGGGCTTCCAGAAATGATTGGTTAGTCTCCGAACGTCGACCTTCAAGCAAAAATGTAAATAGCACAAAGCATGTCTCATTATCACTCATTCATATAGCCATACATGGCTTAGCTTTCTTGCTTTAACTTCTTATTCATTCCATGTCACATAACTTGTTTATATTGAACCACATACTCGGATTCAACACATAATTTCTAATTCACTTATGTATGTTGTTTCTTAGCTTATTAATCTTTAATGGCTCATAAATCATGCCTAAGAATGCTCGAAAAGAGATGGAAGCGAAGATATCTACTTAAAACATCTTTTGAAAATATGCTGAAAATAAGTTGTTGGCTAGAGCCAGCTGAAGGCAAAAACTGAGCTCGCTCGAGCCACCACTTCTTCGCTTGAGCCAGCTTTTGCAGAGTTCAAAATACTGGGAGCTCATAATGTTGGCTAAAGCCACCACTTCGTCGCTCAAGCCAACTGTGAAATTCTAGGTTTTTAAAACTTAAAGTTTGAGCTCCAAACACAAATTCAAAGCCTTGGGTCATGCATAACTCATTCAAAAACACAAAATTACTTTAGAAAACATATATACATGACCTCTTAAAAACCATTTGCTTTGAAATCTCATGAATTTACCAAAATTGAACTCAAAGCTCTTGCATGTAAGATTTTCAAACTATTTTCATGATTTTTTCAAAAACGTCCAAATGGTTGTTACGAACCCATGAATTCCAAAACATTATGCAAGATATGAACTCACATGCTTGCAATGGCTTTAAAATTAAAACTCAAAATGATGGCACCAAAGGTTAATCCCCAAGAATGCACATGCAAGTTATCTACAAGCTCAAAGACCCATTTCTCTTACTAATTTCATGAAATTAGTTCAAAGATATGTTGAAATCATGATGCATGGAGGATTTACAGTAGAAATTAGTCATAGAATTCTTACTCAAAGCTTTAATTTCAGAAATGTGAGATGAATCTTCCTAGTTTTCTTCTTCTTCTTCAAACTTTTAAGCTCTCTCTCTCTAAAGCCAAACTATTTCTCCCTCTCTAGCTTGAACTCTCTTAGCATAAAGAATCAAATGAGCAAAATGTATAATACAAACATTCCTTCACTCAAGCTGAATATGCACATACACACACCTCACTTCTTATCAAAAATTCCCACGTGGTTATGTATGCAAGGCTCTAACACACATAAGGGTTGTGATCCCCTACACTCAACATCACCAAATGCCCAACTCAGATTTCTCAATACACCCACACAGATTTCTCAGTACACACCCACTAAAGGATTTTAATCCTCCACACCCAACATTACAAAATGCCTTAGCACATCATACACTTAATCACATCTTGGATCATTAATAGGATTAGATTAGGTACCAATCATACATCATTTAAATCAAACACAAGTAGCCATACTTAACCAAGGTTAGTACAAAATTCAATTAATCTAAAATAGTTCCCATTAAGGCCTTGTTTGGGGAGTAACTATTTTAGCCAAAAAGTTAAAAAGTTACTATAAGTTATCACATCACTCTCTCTACTTTTCTACACATCTTTTTGTAAAAGGCCAAAAAGTTACTGAAATAGCTTGTTCCCAAACGAGGCCTTAGGCATAATTTAATCACATATCTTACTGAATTGAATCAATTTTTAACAAAACTACTCATATGGTTCCAAATATTTCCATTAGTCTCTCCATGTACTCAAATTCGGTTTCTGAAAGCATTTAGGCTACCAATTTCGGATTCAAAGCAAAAATCTTGACAGATAATTCTACGAGTAATAGATAAAAAGCCAAATAGCACACAAAATACACAATTGGCACATAATTCCATTTTAAACACTTATTTAACATTCTTAATTATGGATTAATAGTTAATTACGGATTAGGGTTGTTACATAGATCTATATTAATAAGATCACTAGTGTTTGTCTTATATTGATCATCTTTTCTAAAGTCTTTAATTGTTTGGTATTCAAGAAACACAACATCACGGCTTCGAATAACTTTTTTGCCGGCCGGTTCCCACAATCTATAACCAAATTCATCACATCCATAGCTAAGAAAAATACATTGTCTTGACTTACTATTAAGCTTGGACCTTTCATCATTTGAAATGTAAATAAAAGCTCGGCAACCAAACACTTTCAAATGCTCACAAGGCACATCTTTGTTAGTCCAAACTCTTTCAGGAACATCACCATTCAAAGGATAGGACAGATACAAATTGATTATCTCAACTGCTGTCCTTATTGCCTCACCCTAAAAGGATCATGGCAATTTAGCATGTAAAAGTAGACACGTTGTTTTTTCCACAATGGTGCAGTTCATCCTCTCAGCCACGCCATTTTGTTGAAGAGTCTTCTTAATTGTCTTTTGGTGTCGAATACCTTAGCTACGACAATACTTGTCAAATGGCCCAATGTATTCACCACTATTGTCTGTTCAGATGCACTTCAATTTTTTTCCCTATTTCTCTTTCAACCATGGCCAGAAAATGCTTAAATACATCTAGAACTTGATCTTTAGTTTTTAGTGCAAAAGCCCAAACTTTCCTTGAATATTCATCAATGAAAGTAACAAAATAAAGTGCATTACTATGTGTTCTAACTTTTAAAGGACCATAAACACCCGAATGAATCAACTCCAAAATATTTTCTTTTCTAGAAGCAACATTTTTATGAAAAGAAACTCTATGTTATTTACCCGCCAAACAATGAACACAAGTTTTAAGATGTGTAACTATAACAATCCTGACCCATGATTAACTATTAATCCATGATTAAATATGCCTAATAAGTAATTGAGATAAAATCATGTGTTAATTGCATGCACTATATGGTATTTGAGTTTATATCTGCCTATTGTAGAAATATTTGTTTGTGTTTCTATTTTGTTCTGCGAATTGAGGGCCTTATCAGCATCCGATCACAAAATTGACTACGATTATGTGTTATTTGGAATTTTTAGAATTTTATGGTAGGTTGAATTGAAATCCGATTCGGAACGAATTAAATTAGAATAATTAATGTCAATTTGATTAACATAAGTCAAGTTTAATTAAGCCTCCTTAATCAACCCTATATGAGGCCAAATTGGTGTTAGAACTTCCCATTGCGCTCTCATTCCCTCATCCTTGAACTCAAAAACCGTGGGAGAGAAAGAGAAAGAAGAAAATTGAGATCAAAAGCTAGGAAAAGGGGGAATTGCTGGAGAATTGCAAAGAATTTGGGAGTTTAAGCTTCTACACTTGTGCATTTAAGACTCTAGGTAAGAATTTTGTCCTTAAGCTTTGTAATCAAGACTTTAATACATGAATTCTAGAGAATTAAGCTAAGTTATGCAAGAATTGAGCTAATGAATTAGAAAGGAGGATCATTCCATGCATGCATGCATGCATAATTCATGGATTTTGAGTTTTAATTCCACCAATTTCATACATGCAAGAGCTTATCTTTGTTAGATTATGAGAACTCACCATGGTTTTATACCCAAACACTTCATTTGTACATGTTTTGGAAGGTTTAAGTTCTTGACAACACATGCATGATATGTATACATATGTTCAAGTTTGGTTTTGAAGAATTCACTCGCTTTTGGGCCTTGATTTTGTGTATTGAACCTTAATTCATGATGTTTTATAAGTTTACAAGTGTTTTCTCAAGTTTTGGGCCCAAAGGTTGTGTTATGCAACTTTGAATTTGAGTTTTGGACTTAGAACATTAATTTGGAAATTCCAAAATTTGGTCTCTCTGCTCGAGTGACAGAACCTACGCTCGAGTGACCACTCTGTATTTTGCCCTCTCGCTCGAGAGACCAAAAGTTGGCTTGAGCATAAAATGCATTCTCCTAGAAGTTTACCATTTTTAGAGACCGCTCGAGCGACAAGAGTTGCACTCAAGCAAGTACCTTAGTTGCATGCTCGAGCGATCGTCGAGCGGAAAAATCAAGCAACCAGTACTTTTGCAGAGTTTACAAAACCGCTCGAGCAATTGAAGTTGTGCTCGAGCGACCACTCTTATTTTTGAACCTCTGATCAAGCGAAGAAAGTTGCGCTCGAGTGAAGACTCTATTTTTAGCAAATCTGACCAAGTGGTTTCAAGTGCATTCTGCCATCATCATTGCATCTTGGGCATTCGTAGGCCATAAGTAAGACATAGTAATGAGGACAAAGACTAGAAACATGCTAAGAACGAAACGAAATAAATTGAGTACTCTGAATGTGTGTTTCAATATGTGTATCTATTATGTTTGTGTGGGTCACGCGCCATAAACCATCTAATTTGTCTACTCTATTTGTCTGCTTTTGGAGCCCTCTGTGAGTACTATTTTCAACTTTATTTATTTTCTGTATGATGAAACAAGATCTGTTTTCTAGAATGATATGTTCTGTACAATGAATGATTGTCCAATTCTGACAGCATATTCGTAGCATCCTTAGCATCATGTGATATCTGTTAGCTGTTACTCGGTATCGGAGGTTCCATCATGGAACTTAATATGTCTGTTATCTGTTACCCGTATCAGAAGCTTAATTATAGAGCTCAGCATATCTGTCATCTGTTACCCAGATCCAGAGGTTCCTTTATGGAACTGGTTAAACATAACCACCAGTTGTTCTATATCTATCTATATCTGTTCAGTATCTATTCTGTTAGCGCTAATGGACGTACCACGTATGATTAAGCATGAACTCTGATTTGTATATAATAATATGTATCTGTTTTTGATATGAACTCTGTTTTCCGAATCTGATATGGGACATCATTCAATTAAAACCATTTACTTTGTTATTGTTCACTAAGCTTTTGCTCACTCTATTATTTATCTATGTAGGTGACCAAGCGCAAGACCAGGCTCAGAGTTGATGACCTGGAGTTCTGGTTTGTCAGCCAGCCTTTGCGCCTCCCGAGGAGGTTCTGAATGTCAAGTGGTCATGTTTTGAGAACATATATAAGATTTTGTTTACTTTCTGGACTACGTACAAGTTTTTTTTTTTTTTTTTTTTGTATATTGGGCTAAGTTCCCTTTTAGCTGTATCTGTAAAGAATGTGACGTAAGACTACTATATTTATGACGTCACGTATATATATATATATAAAGTTTTGAAATTTCTGTCCGATATATGTCTACTCAGCCCAATGGACTATATATGTTTCTATATTTGCTTATGCTAGCCCCTTATTATTTGCTAATCAGGTCAGAGGCCTTCGATAATCCGAGGTTATTGGCTGGTTACAACGCTAAACCTGTAGGGATGGGTTTGGGTCGTGACGGTACCTTTCAAACCGGGTAGAAGCTCTTTCTTGAGCAAAGCTTGTAGCCCTTTTTCACTCATGTGTCCAAGCCGTTTATGTCACAATTCGGTAGAAGTATCATCTTCAAGTGCATTGACAACACCTTTATAAAATTTTTCATAAATGAAATAAAGTGTATAAGTCTTCTTGCACTTAGCCACCACCAAAGAACTCTTTGTGAGCTTCCATTTTCCATCACCAAATTTGTTATTGTAGCCTTCATCATCTAGTTTCCCAATAGAGATCAAATTGAGGCGAATGTCGGGAATGTGCCTCATATCTTTAAACAATAACTTGCAGCCCAAATTTGTTTCCAAGCAAACATCACCACCTTCATTACCCATTCGAACACAACCGTAATCTCCTTTGGTATAGTAGTGAGGAAATCAACTCGAGAAGTCATATGAAAAGAAGCACCGGAATCAATCACCCAATTGCTCTCTTGGCCCACAAAATTAACACAATGATCTTCACAAACAACCATAAGATCACCATCGGTAGTAACTGCCGTTGTGTCTTCTTGCTTTTTATCTACACTTTTGTCACTCATTTCCTCCTTGTTCTTGAGCTTTCGGTATTCCCGCTTCATGTGCCATTTCTCATGGCAATAATGGCACTCAATGTCTTTCTTTAAAAAAGAATCATCTCTTAATTTGTCACGGCTTTAATCACGACCATGAGGAGTCTTACTCCTCCCCTTTGTTTTGCTTCGGCCTCTGACAACAAATGCTCCAAATGGGAGGGACCCACTAATTTTCTTCTAGTTTCTTCATGCAATAAGCTACTAGTGACTTGGCTCATTGTGATCATTGTGACAACTCCATCGGCCACCGAATTACTAAACGTCACAACTAAAGTCTCCTAACTTTTGGGCAAAGAACTAAGTAGCATCAAAACCTACAACTCATCATCAAAAACAATTTTCATAGAAGCAAGTTGGTTAACAAAATTGTTTATTTCATTCAAATGTTTCGAAATATGGTTGCCCTCTTTATATTTTAAATTAACCAACTTACGAAACAGAAAAGTTTTATTTGTGGCTGATTTTCTATTATAAAGACCTTCTGATTTTTTCCATAAATCATGTGCCAAAATTTTAGTTGTAAGATGATGAAACACATTGTCATCAATCCATTGATAGATAACACCAACGGCTTTTCGATTAAGCCTTTTCCATTCATCATCTTTCATACCCTCGGATTTGTCACTATCACCCTCAATGGGTCCATACAATCTTTACAAAATAATAAGTCCTCCATTTTAGTTTTCCAAGTTACCTAATTGCTTCTAAGCTAGACATGCGATCCCCATTCCCCCTTCATTGATTTATACAAATAAATAAACTCAACTAAACCGTAAGCTCTGATACCAGTTGTGAAGAAAAATAGATGATTTCCCATAAGTAATTCAATCAATGGAAATAACAACTAATGCAAAAAAATTAAATCAACGATGACACAAGAATTTTACGTGGTTTCCTCAATGTGAGATATGTCCACGGGATCAAAATCCGATTCCACTATTAACCAAAAAGTTTTCAAACTATTACAAATGAGATACGAATGGTTTCACAAACCACCCTTAGGTGAATTTTAAATAATCACAAATAAATAAGATGAAAGACCTCACCAAATAGATGAACAAAAATTTTTGAAATAGATTGTAAAAGACCCAAAATAATAGACCCAAGTCAGCCGAATCAAAGACAATAGCTGCAACTCCACCAAGTCAAACCCATCGAATTTTTCTTTAGCAACAAGCACAATTTCCACTACAATGATGATAATCACGGGTGCTCCACCACAGAGAAACAAAAACAATATCAATATATATTGTGAACTCTTGGGTTTTTTTTATCAAAACCCTAGTTGCTACCAAATTTATTATTAAATATCCATTAGACTTCTAAAAGTTAGATATAATATATAAAAATATATTATAACCAACACCAAACCAAATTAAATATTTTAATAAACTAATTGGGTCTCATACTCCAATAAGGAGGTATACCCAATGCCAATATGATTACAATAAACAGGTGACCATTACTTCTTATATTTGTACTAGCGCATGTCCGCACGATGTAAATAATGTTGAGATTAGAATATAATTATAATGTACACGTATTATATTTAACTTTATGGAGTCTGTAACATTTTTTGGATAAAGATATTGAAAAAATATAAAATAATATTATTCTTCTTAAAGAATTTGTAACAATTTTACTTGTATCATACGCTCTACAAAACTTAAATAAAATAACAACTTCCCCTAGTGTATGGCCCCCGTGTCTAAAGACACATTATAAATAATAATGAGATCAAAATGTAATTAAATATAATTTATTTAATAGAACCAATTTTTTTTAATGATATTATGTTTCTCAAAATGTAATAGAACCAATTTTTCAAAATGTAATAGAACCATTTATTTTATTTTATTATTTTTTTTTAATGACGTTAGGTTTCTCAATAAATATATATTAAGTATTTGAATAACCAAAGCTACTTAATAAGTTTTATTTTTTTAATAAAAAAAACTTATTAATATAAAAACAATTATTTAAACATTCCTATGCAATAAACAATCCTGTACAACTATTTAAACAATCCTATACAATTATTTAACCAAAGCTACTTTTTTTTTTCTTCTTCTACTTCTTTTTGCTTTTGTTCTTTTTTGAGTTGAGAGCTCCGTCTCTCTTTTTTCTCTATGTCTCTCTCTCTCTCTCTTTCTATTTGAACTCCCTTGTTGCTCAAGTTTGTGCTTCGAATGAGAGTCATAACCCAGTTAATGAAAATTCATTAAAACACATTAAAAATCACAAACCTAAACCCAAATCTTAGAAACACAAATCTATACACAATGAAACCTTTCATAAATCAAAACACATTTCAAAATGAAACCCATTTGAAATAGATCGGAGAGAAGATCTAAAAGAGAGATAAGAGATGAAGAGTTGAAGAGTTGTTATAGGTGGTAAAGATGTTACTTCCGGTGGTGGCAAAGGAGGAGGAGGGAAAGGGAGAGGAGATGAAGAGAAAAAAAATCTTTCTTCAAACCCAAAAAACCACTTCACCCAAACACCATACAATGCAACTCTAGATATCACAATCAGATCCATGAACCTCGCTAGAGTCAAACATCATACAATGCAGTGAAAATTAATACAATCTTGGTTGCAAAATCAAACAGAAAGAATTATATTACCGGGACTACACAAAAACAACTGATTTGATGAACACCCAGATCAAAAGAACAACAAAGATTAGTTTAGTTTAACCCTAATTTAATACAATTGCTGTCATAACAACCCCAATTTTGCTCATTCATGTAGCCCTGTCTTGTATCCCTCAACTAAACCCTTCATTGATCGAGTTTCAAAACCAAACCCAGAAGCCAAATGGTTTTGATAGAGAGACAGATATGTGGGTATTGTCAATTCGTGACCTAGAAAGATTGTGAGGAGAGTTTTTTGGTTGGAAATTAGAAAATTTATGGGCAGCGATCTCTGAGAACCAAGTGTCGGTGCAGTAAAGGTAGGGTCGGTGGTGTGTTGGGACAGAGCAGAGGAAGCGACCCAAAAGATTATTTGCCAGGTTTAGCCACTGCCGTGTCAGAGAAAAAGAGAGGGAAATTCATAAACTATGTTAAGAGGTTAATTAGAGGTTGTATTGGTTGTGAGGGCATGAAGAGAGAGACAGTGTCGAGAGGAGAGGTGGTGAGTGACAGGTTGAGAGGAGAAGAAGAAGACAGAGTGATGGGAGGTAAAGAAGAAGACAGAGTGATGAGAGGTAAAGGGGAGAGAGAGAGAGAGAGTATGTGTGTGTGTGTGTGTGTGTGTGTGTGTGTGTGTATGTGTGTGTGTGTGTGGACATGGGCTAACACCTGGACGTGGAGAAGATGTTAATGGGCGGGAATCTGAAATCCTTAGATCGGTTCATACATTTTTTAGCATTGGATGTTGTTATTAGAAGTCATCTCAGCCGTTCAAATGTCCTAGTAGGACAAATGTATGTAGGACAAATTCAAAAACAATCCTACTTTATTATATAGCTCTCCAATATAAGCGATTGGCTAGCCTACAAAGTTCAACAAGTGGTCATTGTTACTGTCCATTGTGAAAAATGAACAAAAATACTTTCCAACCATTGTAGTTTTGTCAAACATGTTATCAAAATTAAATCTTAATGTGAATCACAAACCCATTGTGACAGTTAAGTAGCAAAAATCATGATATCAAGTGGCTTTAGAAAATTAAATTTTTTGACAAAATTAACAATGTCAAAAAATATAAATTCAATAAACATGAATTGTTTATAATTTTCAACCATTTTTGACTTAAAATCGTACCCCAATTTGATTTGGCACTTGTTCATTTGCATATGGAACCATTGGGGGCTCTTGTACGCTTATTGGGAAGGGCTGGGCTGGGCTTCCCTCCCGTTCGTGATCGGACTAGAGGGTACTATTAGGTTCGTGGGGGCCCACTACGGGTCCTGTTTTGATAATCCGAATCGTTTAATATGTATAACTCGTCGAGTACTATATGTTTGTAAAAAATCACGTTGATCGGATATCGATAACTATCTCATTGGATCGAATTTCTGTCACCCGTTTATTTTTTCACTATCCATTTTTTTTATACAAAACTGATTTGATCATGTAACTATCGATATCTAATCAATGTGATTTTTTATAGACATATAATACTCAACGAGTTCTACACATTGAACGGGATGCATGGAGGGCCCCCATAGGCCCAACAATACCCTCCAGTCCGATCACGGACTAAAGAAAAGCTAGCCCCCAATGAGAATATATTCATATTTACCATCCCAATTTGCAATTCATCATTTCCACGATCAATGTGGCCTTGTTTTAGTGTTAGGCCATTAAGCATGATCAATGTGGCCTTGTTTTAGTGTTAGGCAATTAAGCATGTTTTTTTATTTCAGCAAGGAAAATTTGGTCAAAATCTTCTCATAATAAAATTTTAATGTATTAAAGTTTGTCTTGAAAAGTCCAACACATACCACTATAATCAAAATATACTTAGTGAGTAATTTAATATTTTAAACTTTAAAATAATATAACTTTTGATCTAAATGTCGATTTTTAATAAAATTAGTATTTTTAAAATTCTCTTATCAAGATCGATTAAATAAGATCTATATTAATTATGAAATTCTCAAAAAATAAAATAAAAAATATTGTCAAAATTGACATAAACAGTAATATATTACTCTGGTTCACAGTAATATTTTTATATTACAAAAAACAGAATACATACTAGATGAACCAATCAAAAATACATATACACAACATTTTTAAACTTGTATAAAATAAAATAAAATAAAAGTGTTTCTCGTCAAAAGAGTTATATGAGATATATATGCATGAACAATATTATCCAAGAAAAAAAATATACTTTGCATTTGCTTAATTATGCACCTTCTCCTTAAAAATATATATGAAGCAAAATAAATTAAATTATATTTTTCACCAAATATAAAAAAATTTTGACTAAATTCTCCTTTTAACAATCCACTTTTGTTTCTCTTGAACAGTCATTCTTGTTAGAGTAGCGATTGGTAGCTCGAATTTACCGGCTCGAATTTGGCTCGAATTTGTGCTAACTGAGAAGAAGAAGAAGAAGAGAAGAGGTGAAGCGAACTGCAGGAGGAGGAGGAGGAGGAGGAGGAGGAGGAGGAAGGAGGAGGAGGCGAGGGGCCCAACATTTGGGGTCGAAGCGAGAGGCGGAGGAGGCGATGGCGGTGGTAGTCTCCTCTTCCCTTCTCTCCTCTCCTCTCTCTTTCTCCCTCTTCTGCTTTCTCTGTGTTCAACAAAAACGAAGAAGAAGAAGAAAAGAAAGGAAGGAAAGAAAGGAAGAGAAAGAAAAGAAAAAAAAAAAAAAAAAAAAAAGACAGCCCAAAACGACGAAAGGAAGGAAAGAAAGGAAGAGAAAGAAAAGAAAAAAAAAAAAAAAAAAGACAGCCCAAAACGACGTCGTTTTGGGCTGTCGAGCCAAACTCGAGCCAATCTTTCGAACTACCAGGAATTTTTCTTCTTGTTAATACATGTTAAGCTGCAAAAGTAAATTTCTAATTAGTGGCCAAATCAACGGTGCTAGGGACCCCAGTGGGAGCACCCCCAGCACCCCTAGTTTTTTGTCATTGGTCAGTTCAATTTTTTTTTTTTTTTCTTTTCTTTTAATTACCCACAATCACGTGGGGCTGGGGTCACTGGGGGTAGGGGTCTACCGCATTTTTTCGTGGCCAAACAGAGGCACTTGTTTGACCTTGACTAGCCATCCCTTGGCCACTGTTTTGGCATTGATTAGTCATTATTTGGCTTATGGTTGGCTTTTAAGATCTTCTTGCACATCTTCTTGCCTTCCCATTCTTGCCATCATTCTTAATTAAAAAGTTGTTTTTGATTGTACGTGTAAAAAACTATTAGTAAAATTTATGTTAACTCTCAATTAGCAGTAATTGAGCAACAAATTTAACCAAACAATTAAACAAAAGAAAACAAGTGATTGTGTTTTTTATTCAATACCTTAAAAGTATAAAGACTTCTTCGAACTTCAATTAAACAATTAAATAATTTTTTTAAAATAATAATACCGATTTTCTGTAATCATGTTTTAAAAATGTAGATTTTAAAAAAATGAAAAATACGTGTTTAGTTGAGTAAGATTTTTAAAAGGAATAGTTTACTTTCGTTTTTAGTGATTTTTTAAAAAATAATTACACAATTTTAATTTTTAATTTTTTACTTTTCAAATCTTCTAATTAAATTTTAAATTTTTTTTTTTTGAAAAAGGTTTAGAAAAGACAAATAAAATTTAGTTTTTGTTACATTTTTATTTATTTATATAGAATTTGATTTATTTTCGTTTTTAACGAAAAAAAAATCCTTGATTTTTCTAATTTTTAAAATTTTATAATTGAAAGCAAGTCTAAAAAAATAATAAAATAAAATAAAATTTAACTCAAGAGAAAGAGGATATTTTGATCTTATTACAAAAGAATTAAATTCCATTAATATCACTACATTAGTGTATACAAAATCAACATAATTTATCTTACACCTTCAATCTAATATCAGTATTATAATAATTCCCTCATTCAAACCTACTATATTTATAATCTCATCTAATTTAATCTAACGAATAAACATATATTAAGAGAGTTGAATATTAATTCATACTTTTCAACTCAAAAAATTGTTCTACCAATCATCATGTATTCTCCAAAGCTAAACATGGTTTGTCCAAAGAAACGACATATATAAATTTTTTTCTTCTCGAAATTGTTAAAACATCTTTATCGAATTAATTATTTTTAATTTCTTTTTAGCTAAAATAGTTAATAAATCACTAAATTTCACATCTATCAAATTAATATTATAAAATTAGCCATTTTAGTTTTGATGGTTTTGACTCAACAAATATGGTTAGTGATTTAGCCTAATCAAATATTAAAAAAGTATTACTTTTAATATTTTAGAATTAATTGTGTTGAGTTTATAAAAAATAATTTCAAATTAAAATGAAAATATAATATTCAAATAGTATAAAGAAATAATAGAGAGTTTGTTGGAGAATATATTTTAAAAAATGTAAAACTAAAATAAAAAAGTAACTATTAATTTAAAATATAATAAAATTTTAACGAATTTGATGTTGATACTCTTGTGTATCACTTGTTTATTTGTTTTTAATTTTTTAGAGAACTTACGTGTAGATCCTAATAGATAAACTTATTGTTTAATATGTTTTGTGAGAAGTGGCGTTTTTCATCAAACAACATTAGAAAACGCCACTAATTATTAATTTTTAACAACAGTTTAAAAATTTGGACACACAAATATTATTAATTATAAGTTTTAGCGATAGTTTAAAAAAATCATTACAAAAAATTACTAATTTTTAACTTTCAGTGACAATTTGAAAAATTCATCATAGAAAAACGTTACTAATTGTAAGTTTTAGCGACAATTTATAAAAAAGTGTGACAAAAAAAGTTATTAATTGTCAATTTTTACCGACATATACAAAAAATGGTCACAAAAATTTATTTTTAGCGATGATTTTATTAGAACTTATTTTTAATAGGACTTGATGAGAATTAAGTCTAACTATTATGACCTATTAATAATTTACTTTAATTTTTTTAATAACAAACTATTTTAAAAAGTATTATTTATTTTTAGTATATCCTTCAAAAAGTGTGCAATATATAAACCTCATAACTAAAAAAAAAAATAATATAAATTCATACTTTCACGAATTAAATAAGAAAATAACATAATTATGTGTACCCTTCCGGGGTGTGTATCTTATTATTATCAATTGTTTTTTTTTTTTTTTTGGGTAAAGTTTATGAATTGTTTTTTGGTCGCAATCAATTTTTGGACAATATTGTTTAGTATTAATTACACTAATAGCCCTTATAGTTTGGGACTTGTATCACTTTAATTCTTAACTTTTCAATTGTGACACATTTGACTCTAAATTTTGAATCTTATTTCAAATAAGGACAATTGAAAATATTATTAGATTTTTTAAGGGTAAAATCGTCAATTTGATAAAATATAGACTAATTTGACAAAAATAAATGTCAAAAAAATATTTTTAATTTTTTTTAAATTATTTTTATCCATCAATAATAAAATTATATAAAATTAATAAAAATTACATGATTAATTTTTTAAAATTAATTTGGTAAAAAAAATGTCTAAAAGATTTATCAATTTTACATAATTTTAATTTTAGTAAGTAGAAATAATTTTTAAAAATTTAAAAATATTTGTTTAACATTTATTTTTGTTAAATTAATTTATAATTTATCAAATTAACAATTTTACTTTTAAAAAATTTAATTATATATTCGATTATTCTTTTTTAAAATAAGATTTAAAATTTAAGAATAATTGTATCATAATTAAAAAATTAAAAATCAAATGGCACGAGCGCGGACTGTTTGTGTAATTTGCCCTATTGTTTATGTTAGGAAGAGCATCTTCAAATTGTCTCTCCAAATCCAAACTCATCATGGATTCAAACAACTGTTTTGGGGGATCCCAAAGGCTCACAACCTTAGCTCGGCAGCTCCGACTGTACACACCCGCTCCAACTTTCGATGAATCCGATATTGAAGAGCAAAGAATCGAAGAAAGTGCAGGAAAGTTGGTTTCTCAGGTGGGTTTTGTGGAATCTGCAACCCCAATTGCAGGCCAACCCGAAAGATTCAAACCCAAGAGAGCCGCTGTTCTGATTTGTCTCTTTGAAGGGGACGATGGTGATCTTCGTGTCATTCTCACTAAGCGATCTTCTAGACTCTCCACTCACTCAGGTTACTCAAACTGTGTTGAAATCACATCTATGTATATGTGTATATTTGTATCTGTGTTTGGACTGTCAAGTGGGTGTCTTTGGTTGATGATGATCATTTTGGTGAGCATTTGTTGGGATATTGTGCAATTAACCAAGTGGGTTTTGTTTGATTTAGCAAATGGGTGTGTTTGTTGTTGATAATTATGGTATATACAACATAATTTATCTAGAGATGACTAGGATTTGGAAGAAATGCTGGTTTGTTTAGTTTACCAATTGGGTTTTTATTTTTTGTGTTTTTATATTTTACTCGTTTAAGGGGGTGATTTTGTTCTGATGATGGTGGTTGTGTGTAAAGTGTGGGTTTTTGTTTGTTTCAGTATGTGGGGTCTCTAGATGCTTATAATTGTTTTAGGTAGTGTTTGGTTCATTCGATTGAAATTATCATTCAGTAGAATGTTCATCCTTATGGTGGTTCAGTAGAAAAATAATGAAAATACAATGCAAAATAGAATCATATCATTCCCCATTAGAAATAAATGGCCATTCCGTAGGGAGGCTAAGCAATGAGCATTCAACTTTCATTCTAGTGAACCAAATGATGTAGGACGAATAGGGACAGCATTGGATTTTCAAAACAGAGGTTATTTGATGGCCTAAACAGTGAGTAAATTATGGTTTCAAGAGTAAATTGAAGGCTAATAGGTAGGGGAAGGGATTATGATTGATTTGATGGTGATTAGATGGAGTTTTGAGGTTGAAAAATGCACTTTTAGAGGGCTGTAAATAGTAATCCGAGAATAGCAAATTGAAACATAAAAGAAGAAGAAAGGAGAAGAAGAAGATAGGTCTAGCCATCACACCTAGATTCCATAGCCATTACACAATCCATAAAAAAGTTTAAACGCTCTTTAACTTTTTATAAAATATCAACGCTATTGAATTAGAGGCTTTACATGATTTTATATAGAGTTTAGAAATGTCCTAAACCAATTAGAATAAAAAAAGGAAACTACTATAATATCTTAGACTTTCAAAACTAATTTAAGACCAAATAAGAAACATAAATAAAACTCAATTAAATAACTTGAACCACAAGACGACCCATGAGCGACCCATCTAACCCATGTCAGTAAATAGAAAATTACCAAAATATCCCTAATCTTAAAAATCCTAAAAAACATAAAAATAATAATAAAATAAGATTATAATAATACTAGAAACATAATTATAGAAGATTTCTATCAAGTTCTCTATGAAATCATGCCAATGTCCAAGTATCATCACTTCTCTAAACTTAGCCTTCTTTGATCTTCTTATACTCTGCATCACCAAACATAGCATTAGGGTATTGTGTTTTGTTGATTTCATCTATGTGTTGTGTTGTCTTTGGTTGCAGGTGAAGTTGCATTACCAGGTGGGAAAGCAGAGGAGGGAGATAAAGACGATGCAGAGACAGCAACTAGGGAAGCAAAGGAGGAGATAGGGTTGGACCCTTCTCTCGTGTATGTTGTCAATGTCCTTGAACCATTCTTGTCCAAGGTATGTGATGCCATTCTTCCCCCCCCTCCCCTTTTCTATTCTTTGGATCTCAATGATCTGTCTTTATCCAAATGCTCAGTGAACTTGAAATTGGGTCTGTATCATTAGTTTAAATTTTTTATTTTGCTACTGCTGGAGATATTTGTGTCATCGGTTTTTATTTTTGCTCTTTAGTTGCTCCTTGGAAAGGTCATGGGCTTTTTGTTGTTGTGTGTTAACTAATCGATAAGGTTGCTTTTGTATTTTACTTCCACAGAATGAAAGAATGTGTGTAAATTAATAGATGAACTTCTTGTAGCTGTTTGAAATTCTATTAGCCCAGTGTTGCTAAAATTAACATTGATTAGAACAAAGTAGAAGAGTTGGTAGAAGAGATGGGAGTATGCGAAATTTGATGCCAAATTAAAGGACTTTTATAAAAGAACTATAGTTTTTGCAGTAGAATTGGCAAGTGCTTCCCTTTCAAATGCTTATTTCCAAAATTCTGTTTTGGAGACGAAGGACCTTAGTCGCACAAAGTGGGTTGGGGGGCCTAGAAAGCGAGGGAACATAGAAAAATTGAAGGTTGAGAACACCTATGTAAGCGTTTATGTATATCTCACAATACATATATATATAGATATTTGCTTAGCTGTTCAAAGATGAACAAAAGGCAAGAGATTTGGGTAATATATGCTATTTTAATTTGGTTTTCATTTTTTTGCCGTTATTTTATTAAGATGTAGATTGATACATTTGTCATTTTTTGCCATGCATGTCATATATTTGTTCTCCACATATTTTCATTTGCCTTGATGGTTTTTCATTTGTTCATTTAGGATTTGTAAATTTGAGCTGTCTCGACTCTCATCCCAATTGGAGTCATGATTGTATCTCAAAGGGAACACTGGTTCTAACTCAATTCTCGTGCTAAACCACAGAATTGCGGTTCTAGAGCAAAAACATCACCCTAGTAGGTGGTTCTTGCAACTAAGAGATGAAGAAGTTGGTACCTTAAGGGGGTGAACAGGCCAAAATCTAAGGAATTGTTATTAATTTAAAATAGAAATTCCAAGTTCAATGATTTAAGAAAGTGTTCAGATTAAATTGCTCCATCTATCAATAAATCTTAATGGCAACCACACATATCAAGTAATAATAATGGCAAGTGGGCAACCACACATAAATTTTAGTAAAAAAGGTGAACATAATGATTTAAATGGAAAACCTTGAAGACAACAATCCTCCAAGAAAAACCATAGAACAGTCAACTAACCAAATTCACCATCCACCAAGAGTTTACATGACTCAAGAATACAGTGCTTTCAACCCAACCCTATTTTTTCTAATCTTGATTATTATTATTATTATTATTTTTTTTTTGGGCTAAGCTCCTGACTTGCTCTCAATCTAGAACTCTCAAACATGTTAGAGTAATAATGAAAAATAAATAAATAAATTCAAATATTAAAGAACACAGTTTCAAATACTTTTGAAGACTTATGAATAAACAAGGTTTTTCTTTCACTTGAAAGCTGCTAAAATTTGTGGGATTCCTAAACAGAAAATGTAGTCCAACTATATAGGTTAGACAAAAGTACAAAACAATTTGGACTTCTTTCCGTTCATGAACTTTGGGCACAGTTTGTGGGATCTCCAATTTTGTATGCAGGCTAAAGTGTGCTGCTCATTCTAACTTTGTTATTTTGCCTATTTTGAATATTTTTTCAACATATAAAAATCAAGACTCATCGAGGGCAAATTGTGCAATTTGAAAACCTAGTGCCCTACAGCTAATGCAACATGCTCATGCGAAATTTTCAAATTATGCAACTAACGAAGCAATGCTGGCATTTATTGTGCCGATTTTCACATAGAAACTTGTCAGACACAAACTCTTTAGTCTTTATTTTTTAGCATTATTTTCTTACACTTGGGAAATAGAAAGTCCTCTTCTTGTTGACTTAAAAAAGAGCACGTTGCTCATTCCCATGTATACACGGTTGCTTGGTAGAAGTCAGTAGCACACTTACGTGCACTGTTACACTTGGACCACACTTGGTCCCGGCATTCCCAGCACACAAGCCAACTGTTCACATATCTTCACTAAAGAATGGAATAAAAATCTTTATTCAAAAATAAACTTGTTGCAAAGAAGTGCCAACTAAGGATCCTGTCACAATTTGAAGAAAGCCATGCCCATGAGATATTGACTCATATTTATGCACTAGCCACCCGAATATTGTATCATGGAACTGGATTTAATGCCAATTTTCTGGAAGTATGAGTATGATTTTGGTATACAGAGAACTTACTGCAAGATCAATATGATTTTGGTAACTTTCTTTGTATGAAAATGAAAAGCACAGCTAGGATTCTTAATCATCCGAATATTGTGGTCCATACTTCCTTTTGCTTAGTCATGATTAATGTGAATTTCTATGTAAGGAACACATTAAGAACTAGTCTAAATTTGGTACTTGGGACTGCTATCTTTGAGCCTAATCGAGACTTGCATTAACTGCCAAGTTGTTTAGTTCAGATGATTCTATTCCAGATTGAACTGTTAGTTGGATTAGTTTAGAATTGGTTTAGTCATAGTTCATAGATTTATTTGATTAATGTAACGGTAGTTGGCTCTATATATAGAGATGAGGTCAAATAGTCAATGTGTCTTATGTTTTGAAGTTGCAAAAGGATATTGCAGGTTGTAATTCTCTGTCACGGAGAAAAATGGTAGATAGTAGACTGGATTAGCTGTTTGCCATAAAGGATTCATATTGAAAGTGGTGGCAAAATAGAAACTATCCAAATAAGAGTGCTTTTCTTGGTATTTTAAAATGTTTCTGATGAATGTACTCTATTCTCTGTGCAGTTTTTTCTTTTCTGGTTATGATTTGGCACTTTGTAGAAGTGGCATTGAGGCTGCATGAGTTTATTTGAATTCATATGACTTCTTTTACATGACACGCTCAAGATGTTACAAAAACTGTCTGGTTTTGATAGCTCAAAAATTGGATCCCATTTTTTTTACAGCTATTGTGGATTCTAAAATGAAGTGATTTTTGTTTCTAGCATCTGTTATGATGTTTACATTCTCTTTGCCTTATTACTAAAATCCCATATTTTAATATAACCATATGACCACGTAAGTTGGATCATAAAGTTGTATTTAAGGTTTTAACCCTACTTTTTGGCCTTTAGTAACCCTACTATGCCTACTAACCTCGAGTTTGTGGATTCAAACTCAAGCGCAACAACTTCGTATAAATTGTGTCAAATGTTAGGTCTATTTCTAGAACTAAACTGGGCATACCTTTTAGTAACATTTTCATTATTTATGCAGCATCTCCTTCGAGTAATTCCTGTTATCGGCATACTTTCCGACAGAAAAGCATTCAATCCTGCTCCAAATGCTGCTGAAGTGGAAGCAGTATTTGATGCTCCCTTGGAAATGTTTATAAAGGTTCTGCTTTTTGACTTCTGTTGCTTTATTTGCCTTTATATACCAACTCGCAACTCGATTTTAATAAAGACATCCATTTTGTAATGTTTTGATTCAGGATGAAAATCGGATGGCAGAGGAGAGAGAGTGGATGGGTGAGAAGTATCTGATTCATTCCTTTGACTATGAAACAGATAATAATCAGAAGTATATGATATGGGGTTTAACTGCTGGGATTTTGATTAGGGCGGCATCAGTTGTGTACCAAAGACCACCGGCTTTTCTTGAGCAGAATCCCAAATTCAAGATTCCTAGGATTGCAGACAAACATACTGTAATGCCTTAAATTCAATACAAATTTGATCAGGCTGTATTTTTTCTCTGTGCAATAAAACTACTAGCAACATTGTTCAAGATAAATGAATATATACTTAAAACTGAGACAAAAAAAGTGTTCCTGCTGTAAACCATTTAGATCAAGAAGTTAAGAAATTGCTGCAAAAAAATTTCAGAAGCAACGAAGCAACTAGGAAATTTACTGTCGAAAAGGATAAACTAGTGGAGTGTTTTGTGAGAGTGTGGCTGATTTTCCTTCAGGTGAGTCATCCTAAACTACAAATCTAGATTCACTCAGATTGCACTACTTGTTTTTTATGTGGTAGATTCTGTGTCTTAGACTTACTGCATCGTAAATGAGTTTAGAAAATTGTTTGTGTACGGTTTTAATTGTTTTGTTGTTCATGCAGGGCCTATTTCAAGTTCAGGAAGCTTGTTTGGTTGTGCATACACCTTTACATTACACATTATCCTTTCTATTCATTTATACTGTGCCAATGCTTATGAACATGAAGGGCAAAGATGGTAAGTCACAACATCCCAACCCCCCCATAACACTTAAATAATTGAGAAACCCTTAGTTGCATTTATCTGAGCTCAACTTGTGTACCAAAAAATCTCTACAAACAACACAATGACATTAAGGGAAACTCATCAAGGATATTCTCTAATGTTTTGAATTAGACTGTGGACATTGGCGCAATGGTGAGATTGTTCCATTGCCACTTGGGTGTCACAAGGATATCAAAGGCAAGAAGTAACTCACAAATGATCAAACTACTTTAGAGTAATCCTAGTTAAGTTGTAATTCATCAAGGCAATTCAACCTCAACATACAATGGGTCTATTTAGTTAAAATTTAATAATAATAAAAAAAGAAGTCAAAAGCACCGTTTCGCTTCTTTAGTTTTTAGATAATCAATTTTTATTTATTTATTTATAATTTATTTATTTATTTTCAGTTTGTTTAAGTTATTTTTATCTAATAAGGTGTACGTAAAAGATGTACTAAATAGTTTAGCATAGACTCGAAAAATAAAATAAAATAAAGTAAAATAAAAATTATAAGCAACTCACATAAGTTACGCGAAACAGTTTCATTGTTACACACTTGAGAGGCTCAAACATTGATGCTAATGCTAGTGTCATGAAAAGGTTGGATTTGTAGGATTGCAATAAGGGGTAAAAGTTAAATCAAGTGATCTTTGACCAGAGTGAGGGTCTTCTAAACTGATTTTTTTTAGAATGATCTTAAAGGATTGGCCTATTGGGCTCCTCAGGGCTTATGTGATCTTGAGTTGTTACCTCACCTCTCAACCAATGATCATTTGTACAATTTGTTTGTTTGTTTTGTTTTGTTTATTTTATTTTATTTTATTGTTGTGTATTTATATATACAGTAATGATACGTAGTTCAAAAATTTTCAAGTTTGAATTTATTCTCAATTCAAAACGACGTCGTTTTAAACAGTAGTTTCGTTTTACGAGAGGGTTATTTAATGAAAATTATTTTACCGGTAAAAGAATTTTAATAAATCTTATCGACAAGAGAATTCAAAACGATGTCGTTTTGGGCAGTTGGGGGATTCGGGAGAAAAAGATTCGGGGAATAAAACATTGTTGTTATATATATATAACTGGTCTCAATTTATTTTTGAACATTTAAAAAAAAATTCAAATATATTTACACATTATTTTAGTTTTGAAATCATATTTTTAAAACTAAACTGCATTGAATTAGTGTTGTTAAAACACCGATTCAATTAATTTACGAAAAAGTCACTTTACCTCCTCAAACCACGATACTTGTGTTATTTTGGCTCTGAAATTATCAATTTAAATAATTACTCTCTTAAACTATTGACATTAGTTTACTTTATCTCAAATCACTAACAAGGTTAATATTTATTTATCAAAAAATAAAAAATAAAAAATAACAAGGTTAATATTTTTGATAGAATGTTACACTTGCCAGCGCATGTGATTAATTGAAGGCATTGATTCGCTTAGCTCCATAATAAGGAGACAAATATCCAGATGCAATACAACAAAACACAGTTAATTATTATAAAAAAAAAAAATTAATAAAACATAAAATACAACCAATAGCAACAAATTAGTATTTTTGTATACAAGTAATGTAAGTAAATCATGTGCACTTTTGTGTACCACAAGCATGATGATATTCTGTTAAAAAGTATTTATATATATATATATTAACTCTGGTAATGATACTAGATAAAGTTAATTAATGTCAATAATTTAAGGGTGTAATTGTTTAAATTAATTGTTCAAAGAGTATAGTGTGACAAATGTAATAGTTTGAGGTTCCAAAGTAAAATTTTTCTAATGAGCATTGGTTAAAATACAAATAGTGTTAAAAAAGTTACATTTAAATATACATATTTCAATACATTCATGTATACATATATATTTTCACATAGGGTTGTGCTCTCCTCTAGTTGGTGATTCAATCAGAGTGGTTCTATTGGATCTATGAATTCACTTTGGATCCATTTCAAATAAGAAAAATATTATAGATCTTAAATAATTTATTAAATTTTTTTTTTTAAATCTCTTACGTAAGTGTGGGATCTATAAAAATCCACATGTGTGTGGATCCCACATTTGGGAGGGTCGCACATCATATGAGAGATTTGATAAAAAATTTAATAGATTATTTAGGGTCTCTAACATAACTTTTCAAATAATTTGAGTTTATATTTTGTAAAGTCTATTGAAAAAACATTAATGTAAAAAAATTAAGTTTATCAAATATTAATAATCAAATGAGACTTACATTAATTATGTCAAATATTGATAATCAAATGAGACTTACATTAATTACCTTCTTAACAAATCCTTACAAAATTAAATTTGAGATGAATTCCAAAGTAAACCTACCAGCCCCAACAACATTGAACCACTCCACTCTCCATTGAACCTGGTTAGTCAGCATTTTCCATTATAAAAGCAAGATTGGTAATAACTTGGCTGGGTTGATTAAAAAGCTTACATTTGACCAAGACATCATCAACCAATCAAACTCAACCACAACTCTCTCTCTCTCTCTCTCCTCTAATAGAGCTCATGGATTCCAACAGCATTGGATCATCAGAGAGACTAATGAACATAGCTCAACAGCTTCGACTCTTCAACACCAATTACAACCCCATTGAAGACCCAGCAATCAAAGACAGTGCAGGCAAGGCTGTTCCTCAAGATCTGACTACAAATTCAGAATCTGCAACAAACCCACCACCTGAAAGAATCAGATCCAAGAGAGCTGCAGTTCTGATCTGCCTCTTTGAAGATGAAAGAGGAGATCTCAGAGTCATTCTTACCAAGAGGTCTTCAACCCTGTCCACTAATTCAGGTCAGTTTGTCTAAAATTCAATTCAATGCTCTCAGTAATTTGGTGTGTGCAAATAAACTGGAATATGATCCAATTCCAAATTAGCGGTTTGAGAAGGCGAGCGGGTTAGATAATACAAATTAGTGGGTAGGTAGGAGCGGAGCAAGGATTTCAACATTGGCGGCCAAAAACATGTACCGGGCTCTCGTTAGTTGGGTTTAAAACGTTTAAAAATAATAATAATTTAATATCAACCAATTAAAAATTATTAAAAAATCAATAATAATTCCGTTTAGACATATTATCTACTTCTTAATTCTTATAAGGCTGGGTTGCCTCCCGTCCACCATCTGGACTAGAGGGTCTAATCTGATCCATTGGGCTCATTTTTAGGTTTTTTTTGATAATTTGAATCGTTCACATTTTAATATTTGTTGAGTATATTATTTTTGTAAAAAATCATACCGAGCGGATAACGGATATTATATATTCGGATCATTTTTTTATGAATCGTTAATTTTTTAACCATTCATTTTTTTTTTTGACAGAAATGATCCTATTAAATAGTATCCGCTATTCAATTGACGTGTTTTTTTGCAAGAATAATGTACTCAGCAAATCTTAAAATGTGAACGGTTCTGATTATCAAAAAGGAATCCAAAAGTAGGCATAATGGTCCGAACTGGACAAGACTATCCCATATCTGGACTGGAGACCGTCCGGAACCTATAAACCCATGTAATTATTCATGAATGTAACCTTAATATATATAGGCATTAAACATTAAATATATAAATAGACTGGACATAAATTAAAAAAAAAAAAAAGTATATGTACAAATTAGAGATAATTTAATTAATCAAACTAAACAATCACCAACACAAAATCTATAAAATATTATTAGGAAAATTCATATATACAGTGTTTTTCAACTTTTTGCAGAGCTAAGCCCTCTAACCCGAAAAAGGTTATTTGGTGATCTTAGAGGAATATTTCACAGCATAAACCAATACTTTTTTACCAACACAAAAGTATTGGATCCATCTATATCTGTATATATAAGGGAAATTACTTTACATTTGTCTCATGTGCTGAGGCATTTCTATTAGATTGTTACAGTAATTATATAAATTTCCTTTGGTAGTTGTGTGGGCAGTGTTTTACTATGTATTTTTTAGTTGAGTTTTTCTATTGGAATCTTGTTCTTGTTAGTGCTATAAAATTTTAATTTATGAAAAAAATGATGATAAACACCTCATTTTCATTGAATTTAATTTTTTTAAGTTTAATTGTTTTGTTTATTGATTTGTGAGTTGTGATTTTGATTAACATCGTGCATTCAATTAGTCGTGGATTTTGTGTCAGAATTTAGAATAAATAACATATTTTTAATATTTAAAATTCTATAAAAAGTTATGGTCATACGTTTACTATTTTTTTTTTTCTTCTCATTTTATATATTTATAACATGCTCGTATCGTTGATAAGAAATCGCTAAAATATTCACTCAACTTGTTCATTTCAAGGATGAGTGAGCAAGTTAAAAAAATTTCAATCCACAAGTGATGATTTTTCTTCAAAATTAACCCAAAACCACTTGTGCACACACCCTATGGGGTTTGTTTGGTTACAGGGGATGTGTCCTTGCCAGGTGGGAAGACAGATGAAGGGGATGCCAATGATGTTGAGACAGCACTGAGGGAGGCCAAGGAGGAGATTGGCTTGGACCCTTCACTTGTCATTGTTGTCACTGTTTTACAACCCCTGGTAACAAAGGTTATATTTCTCAGATGTGCAATTCAATTTATGCCTTGGTTTTTTCTTTTCATTACTCTATATTGTTAACCATCTATTCAAATTTTATTAAGTCCCCAAATAAATTTTATTGTTCACAGTAAATGAGTATGTAATTACTCACTCTATCCCTTGATAGGGTTATATACAGTGCTATTATGATGGCTTATGATCTGATAGATTATATGAAGGATTCTGGTAGTGGAGTGTGATTGTAGTTTCTCATCATTTTATTTGAATGAATAGAAAAGAATGAGCATGCAAGTGTCTTTTCATTTCCTTTTGCTGTATACTTAGATAAAGAATTTTTGGTTTTAAAGAATTTTAAGAGATTTCTCTTTTCCTTTTTTTATTTTTTATTTTTTATTTTTGGGATCCCTCAATCCAAATGGTGCAACCGAATCTCTCTAGAGCCTTGTCAAGTTTAGAGGTTTTTTTTTTTTTTTTTTTTTGGGAAAACAAATTTGTTTGCTGAACTTTCTGAAAATGGTTTTTAGAATGAAATTTCAAGAGCACACCATTTTTTAGGAAACACCCAAAAAGAAGTTTTCAAAACTTGGAAAGATGTTTTTCACACAAAAAGAAAAAATGTTATGAAAACAATGGATGTTTTTTCAAAGATTTCACTATTTTGTTTCCGAAAACATGAAAACAAATATGAAGAAAACGAAAACACAACCAAACAATTGTAGCATATTTAGCTTTGATATGGAATGTAGGACTTCAATTTTTTGTAATCGTTCTTGTGCAGGTTGGTATTACTGTAGTTCCGGTGGTTGGCATACTTCCAGACAAGAGAGCATTCAATCCAACTCTAAACACAGCAGAAGTGGAATCTATATTTGATGCCCCTTTAGCCATGTTTCTCAAGGTATTAATCACTCTCTGAAATTCTTTCTCACTTCAGCTCTGATTTTCTTATGCGATTTCTTTTCATGCTGGGTTTTTAGGATCAAAATCGGAGAGCAGAGGAGAGAGAATGGATGGGTGACAAATACCTGTTGCATTACTTTGATCATGAAACAGAGAATGGAGTGAATTATGTCATATGGGCTTTAACAGCTGGTATTCTGATTAGAACAGCATCAATTGTGTACCAGCAACCACCTGACTTCCAAGTGAGTGAGCCTAAATTCTGGACTAGAAGTTGCTGATGCAGATCTTAAAAGTCAAATTATACCAAGTTATATCCCAACCATACCCGCAATGAAGATAGTCTCATGCACTAGGGCTATCCTTTTTGTATACCGATGTTCATTTTATGCTTCGTGTAATAACATCACACCAAACCCTAAATTCAAGACTGCGGGAATTTTTATCAATTTTTGGCAGAAGATACCTTATCAAGGAGAAAACTTAACCATATTGTAACTTTATGATGGGAATGGTAGCAAATAAAAGGATATCCATATAATTTGGGGTCCGGTTCATGAAATGTAGCGTTGAAGAAAATTTTCACTCAAATATTCTACCATCAGATAGTAAAAGCAAGAATGTGAAGTACTCAGCTTATCAACAGTTAAACTAAAAAAAATAGGATGCGAAAGATTAGTTATATTTCTGGTCCACATCTGGGCTTTCTAATACTCGTCTCATTGAAGGTGGTTTTGTGAGAATATTATGTTAATTATGGAAATATATCAATTAGGTTGATTGTATATTTTAGATTGATCGTATGAATATTAGATTGATTGTATAGGGTTATTATTTCCTATTTCAGGTTAGGATTGCTATAAATATTGGTTGTAATTTTTGTATTAACACAAGCTGAATATATAGAAAGATTCAGAAACTTATATGGTATCAGAGCTAGGGTTTCATTTGAACTCGTTGGTCGAAGCCCTTCCTGTGTCGCGAAGGTCTTCTCTGTGGTTCTTCGAAGTCGCGACATACTTCTGATCACTAGTTTGAAGTCGCGACATCTCTGGTCAAGTCGCGTCCCTATGCTTTCTACCTTGCGCAAGCCTATTCTCTTTCTGGTTCGCACCTAGTTCACGACCTCCCTCTCTCATATCGGCTTCGCAAGTTCTCTCTCTAGTTCGCACCGGGTTCGCGATCTCTCTCTCTCGTCTCGGCTTCAGGCTCTCTCTAGATCTCTATGATTGATATTTGTGTTTGGGTCAAACCGTTGCTTCTAGAAACTCTGCTTATTAGTATTTGGATTTAACTAGGTTCTAGATATTATAAGTTTGACCTAACTGGTTTTACTATACTTCATTTAGGTCCTTTATAATTAATTTTTCATAATATTGTCACCATGTCAGACGACAAAAGTCAATCTATAGCTTGCAAACTTACTGGAGCCAATTATGCTTATTGGTCCACTATTATGAAATTTTTTTTTCTTGGTCGAAAAAAATGGGGATATGTTTCTGATTTTGTCTCTCGTCCATCAGATCCCAAAACAGATGGATATTAGGTTGCTTGTGATACTTGGGATTGTGATAATGCCCAAGTTCTAACTTGGTTTCATAATGTTGTGGATCGCATTGGGATGATGTTCTCCAAATATACTACTACCAAGGAGGTTTGGGTCTATTTACAGGGGGTTTATCAACAGTCCAACTTTGCCAAACGGTATGAGTTGGAAATAGCTATTTAGAATGCTCGTCAGCGAGATCGGTCTATTCAGGATTTCTGCATTGAGATGACGGGACTTTGGGATCAGCTTGCTCTCATGGAACCATCTAGTCTTAAGGTACTAGATGCCTGTCTGCAGTTTTGTGAAGAGGATCGTTTGGTGCAATTTTTAACGGCTCTTTACCCTCAGTATAAGGCTATCCGTGGTGGCATCCTTCACTGGTCGTCTCTTCCCTCTGTGGATGCTATTGTTTGTGAGCTCCTCTTCGAGAAAACCCGTCTTAAGACGGCCAGTCAGACTCTGTCTCCATCTGTCTTCTTGGCTCCTACTTAGCCTCTTATGTTGTCGTCCCCTCTACCTCATCAGCTTCAGGGCAATGCAAAGCCCAAGAAGGGGCCACTAGCCTCTGATGAGTGTACTTTTTGCCACTAGAAGAGCCATTGGAAGTACAACTGTCCCAAGAAGGGACGTTAGTCTGCTTAGTCTTCTCAGTCACCTCAAACACAGTTTCGACCTCCTGCTGCTTATACTGCATCTGCTCCGGCTTCTGATCCTGACTTGGCTTCCTTACATGCCCAGATGGCTCAGCTTCAGCATCTCATGTCCACCTCTCAGCCATCCTCCTCTGCCTCTACTTTCATCTCTCTTCATTCAGGTTTGTTTGGGTCCTCTTCAAGTATCTCCTCTTCTGTTTGGCTTTTTGACTCTAGTGCCTCTCATCATATGACTCCTCACATTTCTTTACTTCAAAACTATATCCCCCATTCCTCTCCTATTACTGTTAATACTGCTAATGGGTCTGGTATGCATGCTCTATTTATTGGGTCTGTTTTACCCTCTGCCATGTCTGTTCTTATTATTCATTCTGTTCTTTATGTTCCTCAGTTATCTGTCAGTTTATTATCTATCAATCAACTTGATATTTCTGGTTTTGTTGTTATATTTTCCTCTTCTGTCTGTTGTGTGCAGGATCGGGCGTCCAAGAAGCAGATTGGGACCGTAGAGTTAGAAATCTCTATGTGGTAGAAAGCTTGCATCTCCCTCTATCCATCTCTCCTATTGTTTTTTTCTCATTTTAGTTAGATTCTCAATTGAGTCAGTTTTACTTATGGCATTCTCACCTAGGTCATTTGTCTGTTGACCGCTTATGGTCTTTAGCTCAGTCAGGATTATTAGGTAAAGGTTCTCTTAGTCAAATTGATGAATGTCGGGGATGTAAACTTGCCAAAATGTCAACTTTACCTTTTGATAAAAGTACTTCAATTTCTGTTTCTCCATTTTCTCTTGTGCTTACTAATGTTTGGGGACCCTCTCCTACTCTCACTGAAGGAGGTGCTGCATACTATGTGTCTTTTGTTGATGATTGCACCTGTTATACTTGGGTTTATCTTATGACTCATAAATCTGAATTCTACCAAATAGATTGTCCATTTCAGTCTATGATCACTACGTAGTTTAGGGCTACCATTAAATTGTTACGATATGACCTGGGTGGGAAATATTTTAAAACTGAGTTATGTGAGTATTTGGCCAATTTGGGTACTATTCACCAAACTTCTTGTACTGATACACCTGCTCAAAATGGTTGAGCCGAGCGTAAATACCATAATCTCCTTGAGACAGCCAGGTCTCTTCTTCTCTCTACCTCAGTTCTAGTTTCATTTTGGGGAGAGGCAGTTCTCACTGCTGCTTTTCTTTTTAACCTCATACCTGCTCTTCTTCTTTCTGGTCGGTCTCCTTATGAGACTCTATTCTCTCAACTTCCCAATTACTCTCTCATTCATGTGTTTGGGTTTGCTTATTTTGTCTTTCTTCCCCGCAAAGATCAAACCAAACTTAGTTCCCGATCTGTTATATTTGTCTTTTTGGGTTATAGTCTTACTCAAAAAGACTATCGGTGTAACGACCCTATTTCCCGTCGTCTTTACGTCTCCTGTCATATTTCTTTTCTTAAACGTCTGCCTTACTTTCAGCTTCCTCCTATCACTGCTTTAGTTTCTAAAGAGGATTTGGTTCACATTGATCCATTTCCTTCTGAGGTCCCTTCTAGTGAGTACATTTCTACTGTTCCCCATGACCTTCCTCCATTGTCTTCTCTTTTTCCCCACCCTACTCCTTCTCCTCCTCCGTTGTTAGTTTATTCTCGTTGCCACGCTCTCCCTCTACCAATTGTCTCTGCTCTTAATGCTAATCCTTATACTTTTGATCCTGCTGCACATCGATATCCTACTTGAGCGCGTCATCCTCCAAACAGGTTGGGTTGGTCTAATACATATTTTTTTATTTTCTATCGTACTTTTTTGTCTGCTATTTATTCTTTTTCAGAATCTCAGTCTTATAAGGAGGCCTGTCAGGATTCCCATTAAATTCAAGTTATAGAGGATGAGTTGTCTGCTTTACAGAAAACTAGTACTTGAGAGTTAGTTCCTTTACTTGCTGGTAAGAATCTGGTTAGTTGCAAATGGGTCTACAAAATCAAGACTCATTCTAATGGTTCTCTTGAGCGCTACGAAGTTTGTCTGGTTGCCAAAGGTTTCTCACAGAAGTATGCTATTGATTATGAGGAAACCTTTGCTCCTGTTGTCAAGATGACTACTGTCCGTTCTTTAATCTTTGTTGCTACTGTTCGTTCTTGGCCTCTTTATCAGATGGATGTTAAGAATGTTTTTCTTAATGGCTATCTCACAGAGGAGATTTACATGTGCTCTGTATGGTCTGAAGCGGTTTCCTTGTGCTTGGTATGATTGCTTTCATTACTGTTATTGCGCTTGGGTTTTATCCTTGTGCTCAGGACTCTGCTTTATTTTTTCTCTACACCTCTGCTGGATTTGTTGCCTTATTACTGTATGCAGATCATATGATCATTACTGGCTTTGACTCTTCTGTTATATCTGAGATCAAGTAGCATCTTTTCTGCACATTTGAAATAAAGGATCTGGGCCCCTTACAATATTTTCTTGGTATTGAGGTAGCTTCTTCTCCCAATGGCTACTTTCTATCTTAGGGAAAGTATGCCAATGAGGTTACTCATCGTGTCGGTTTTACTGACTCTAAGATTTCCGATACCCCCATTGCGCTTAATGTGAAGCTTACCAGCTGATAGTGTTTTTCTAGATGATCTTACTTTATATCAAGAGCTCATAGGTTGCTTAGTTTATCTGACGGTTACTTACCCTGATCTTCTCTAAGCTATTCATGTGGTTAGTCAGTTTGTTTATGCTCCTCGTTCTACCTATTGGGCTGCTTTGGTTTGGATTTTTCGCTATCTCCAGGGTACTATCTTTTAGGGTTTACTGTTGTCTTCTACTTTCTCTTTGGACTTGGTGGCTTATGCTGATTCTAATTGGGTTGGTGATATCATTGATCGCAAGTCTACTTCTGGCTTCTGCATGTTTATTGGTGATTCCTTGATTTCTTGGAAGAGAAATAAACAGACTATTGTTGCGTATTCCGCTGCCGAGGCTGAGTACCCTGCTATGGCTCATGCCACTGCTGAGATTATTTGGCTTTGTTGTCTCTTTACTGATTTGGGCATTCCTCAGTCTTCTCCGACCTCCCTTTACTATGACAATCGTAGTGATATTTAGATTGCCCATAACACAGTCTTTTATGAGCGAATGAAGCACATTGAGATTGATTGTCATTTTGTACGTCATCATCTGCAGTTTGGCTCTATCTCGCTTCTTTTCATCTTCTCGGCATTGAGTTTGAGCAGGAGTGTGAGAATATTATGTTAATTATGGAAATATATCAATTAGATTGATTGTATATTTTTAGATTGATTGTGTGAATATTAGATTGATTGTATAGAGTTATTATTTCCTATTTCATGTTAAGATTGCTATAAATATTGAATGTAATCTTTGTATTAGCACAAGTTGAATATACAGAAAGATTTAGAAACTTACAGCTTCGTGCCTTCTCTTTATGAAAGATTCATTATATTGGAAGTCATTGGATCGTATTTCACTTTTAACGCTGTAAACGTGTGACAACCTAACAGATAGCTCAGTTTCGCACCCTCAATGACAGGACGTATTCAAATAGCAGATTTGCAGTGAAAAGAACAACATATGCAACGATTAATGAATTCCTTGTGAGAGGAAAGTAAAATTAACAATGGCATTATGGTATATCGACTACAAAAATGTAACTCCAAAGAAATTACAAAGAGAAGAATTTGTGTACACATGCATAAAACCTGTGTGCACTTGCATATCTCCCTTCAACCTAATCTTCTAGCTGTAGCTCTTTTCAACAATGTTAAACACGACAACTCAGTATCTATTTGAATATCTCAAATAGTTTCAGATAAAAAAGGAAAGTGGGAATTCCAACCAAACAATTGAAAAAAAAGAACTAAACGAAAAGCAGTTCTAAAAATTACAGAGAAGCCCCTATATTTATCCCTTCAGCTAAACACCTCATAGAATTTCTCAGTGACAAGCAAACCAGAATCAATTGATTCCAGGGTTGGGAATGACAGTTGCAATATCCTCTGTTGTTACTTCCTCTCTGCCTTTTAGAGTAGCCAAAGCCTTTACTGCCCTATTTGTGACCATATCACCTCTCAATCCATCAACATTCAGCTCTAAACAAACATGAAGTTCATGATCAAGCTGCACAAAAGGAAGATAGCTCCTAGCTGAAGCAATTTGCTGCTGGAGCTTCTCTTGCTCACTCTTGTAACATTCTTGGAATTCCTAAGGGTTTCTATCAAACTGAGCTCTCTCCTCGACAATCTTTACTCTCAACTCAGCATCCCTCACAGTCCCAACTTGTGCGTGCATTCCAAACCGATCAAGCAGCTGTGGCCTGAGCTCTCCTTCTTCAGGATTTCCTGAGCCAATTAGTATAAATCTAGTGGGATGTGAAATTGAAATTCCCTCTCTTTCAACAGTGTTCCATCCTGAGGCAGCTGAATCCAAAAGAACATCCACTAAATGGTCATCCAAAAAATTGACTTCATCGACATATACAATTCCTCTATTAGCTTTAGCAAGAAGGCCAGGCTCGAATGCCTTGACACCCTCTGTAAGGGCCTTTTCTATGTCGATTGTTCCACAGACTCTATCTTCTGTGGCACCTAGTGGCAAATCAACCATATTGATTTTGGTCATCACGACAGGAAGTTCCTCACCTTTCATGACTTTTTCTTGGACTTCCATGGCCATAGACTCGTGATCTTCTGGATCAGAGTTAAAAGGGTCACTGGCAACTACCTTGATTTCAGGAAGTAAATCAACCAAAGACCTAACAGTTGTAGATTTTCCTGTTCCCCTATCACCCATAATCATGACGCCCCCAATCTTGGGATCAATCACATTCAACAGAAGGCATAGTTTCATCTCATCTTGTCCTACTATAGTGGAGAATGGGTACACTGGCCTCTGATTTTCCTTAGAGGCAAGCTTCCGGGCCTGAAATTTAAGGAATTCACAATGTTTTATTAGACTAAATTCAAACTATGTCGTTACAAATTCGGGGTGGTGTTGTCATCCGAGTAACACTTTCTTCAACCAATTAGAATCTTTTTAGTTTGAACTTACAGCCCATTATTTGAATCTTTGCTGACACTGTTTTCTAAATGAGAAGTGCAATTCTACTTCTCCAAGTTCACACAAACAATCCACAGATTCTATTCTATGGTGCCATATCACATGTAAAATTACAATAAACAAATTTTGTGGTTCTAGCTAGAATTATAGTTTCCAATGAAGATACCCAAATAAAGAAACTTCATACCTGTTCTTGGGTAGGACTGATTTCAGTGGCGACATTAGAAACTGAAACACGGAACTGAGACATCCCCTTCTTCACTGGAATTGCAATTCCTCCATAGAACTTCCTCCCATTACTTCGCCCTGAAATCAATTTTTTTTTTTTTCTTTTTCCCAGCAATTCGAATACTGCATAAAATTCTGCTATAAACCCTTACGTTAATATTCATCATTGACCACAAAAAACAATGCAACCACGACCCAAAAAAAAAAATTTAATAATAAAAAATATATATATATATAATGAACTGGGTCGAAAATATATGTAAAAAATTAAAAAGAGTAATGCGATAATTTAATTTTACATTGTAATTATTTTAGCTAAAAAATTACTCCCCAAACAATTCCTAAGTATCCCTGGTCTAGTTTCTTAGATATTCAATTTTTAAAAACAAATTATTTAAATTATTTCTATTAATAAACTACAAGTAAAAATCAAAACTGTTACATATATACATATTTATATAAATAGTTCATATAAGTTACACTAAACCATCTCATCAAGCGTTATTAGTGGCAACATAGATCTTTACAGCAATATACATTTAAATTTTTTAAATTATTATGTCAATTAAAAAAAAAAATTAGTAGGCAAATTGACATATACAAATATTACATCTTTGAAAAGACGCACACTATTTGATGTGCTCTTGTCAAATTCACATGTTAAATTATTATAATAACGTTATTATGAATTTCACATAATAAAGAAATCAAAGGATTAAGAAATGATATCTATTTCATATTTTAAAATGTCATAGTATCGATGGAATATGATCTAATAACATAAATGAGTGATTTAGAGATAGAAGATCTCATTCGATAGCCAACAATACCGTAAATTTGGCAACTTCATATAGACTGGCACGCATATATTTCTTATTGTTTCTTTTTTTATTTGATTTATCAAGCATTTTAAAATGAAAATAAATATAATGATGCTCCATACACATGGAATAAATATTGAATGTATCCAAATAGCCTAACCTATAAAAAAAGAACAAAATTCCCTTACTCTTATAAAACTAAAGAAAGAAAAGAGAAAGTGAGGGCCAAAAGGCAATAATACAGAATTTGTGTCAAAAGAGAATAGATACTTCTTTTCTTATGGTGGCAATTTGGGCTCAAACTCGTCAATCCACCCATAACAAATAGGTTTATGTTTGGATTGAGTGATTTGGAGAGAAAAGAAAAGAAATAGAGTGATATGTATTTCTCTTATTTGTTTGGATAACCTAATGTTGTGTTTGGTTGGGGGATTTGATGAGGGATTTGGAAAGGGAAAGGGAAAAAGTGTGTGAAACTAGGTGAAATGTAAGATTTTTTTTTTCATATTTCACCTAACTTTTCCTTTTCCTTTTCCCTTTCCAAATCCCTCTTCAAATCCCTCAACCAAACACAACGTAAGTAGAGAGAAATGGGAAGAAATGGAGAGAAAGGGAGAGAAACTTATTTCTCTTATAAGGTCCATTTTCAATCTTTCCAAAAGTGGAGAGATTGGGAGAAAAAAGAAATCATTATTTTCATAATACCAATTTTGTCCCTATAAAAATAAAAGAAATAAAATGATTGAAAATATAAAAAGGTTATTTTGGTAATATAACATAAAATAATTTATTTTCTTTTCTCTTAATGAAACATAACCAAACAAGAATGAGAGAAATCACAATCATCTCTTTTCTTTTATTTCTTCCTTATCCAAACAAAAAGGAGAGAAATCACTATCATTTCTTTTCTTTTTTTTCTCTTATTAGTTAAGTAATCATTTCTTTTCTTTTCTCTTCTAACTTCCCAAACATAGTAGGCTGATCTATTTTTGTAAATGAGTACAAGAAAAATGTTGGTTTATTAATGGGTTTAAACGGGTAAACCATTAAAACCCATAGATATCCAACAATACAACCCGTTCATACTCAGAAATTCAGAACATTCACCAAAATAGATTGATCGATTGAGACTAGGATTTTCTGGTGTGGACGTTTGTTGTAGATGGTTCCTGGCAGGCACAAGGGCAAGTAGCAGAATATGCTTGGGTGTGTTATGATGAGAATAAAAAATGTTGGATTTAAATCCTCTCCACTATATAAATAGAATAGCGATATATGTTTTGAAATTAATGGTTGTAATAATCACACTTTAACATATTTTATTTCAAATTCTTAAACACTTGAGTGTGATGCTAAAGTTTGAATTGAGTTGATAATTATTGATCATTGATTTTAATTTTTAATAATATGGTGCAACTTTATAAATTGGAATGAATTTTTTTATTCCAACCATGTAACAGGGAACAATCCACTAATAACATATGTTTGTTATCATGAAGGTTTTTGATTAAATTACAAGGTTTTGAAAAGCGGTTGCAATCGCCGTAACGGTGGCGGTGGCGCAGCTGCGGTTGCGGAGTGTAAAGGCCGTAGCGTAACTGTTGCGGTAACCGAAACCGTGAATTTTTTTATTTTTCACACAATTTGAAAAAAACTTACTGATACGCACATTTTTTTTTCCATGATCATAGTTATTGGGTTTTAAAATAAATATTGATCAATTTTTATAAATTTTTAAGTTTGATCCAATATTTCATATTTTTAAATCACTATAAACTGAGTTTTTTACATTTTATTTTAATAATTAATGATTTTATATTATACAAAAAAATCAATCACTAACTATTATATATAAGATAAACAATGACAAAAATAAGAGAATAAATAAAAACCTAAATATATATATATATTAATCAAGCTAAATAGATAATGACCACACTTACTATTATTATTATTATTATTATTATTATTATTATTATTATTATTATTATTATTTTCAAACAATATATAGATAGATACACACAAACAAAATGGTTGAGTGATAGCAGCTGAATAGAATAACACAGGTCTTACAACTTCAACAAGTCAATAATATGTTCTTCATCTTCCCTCTTCTCTCTCTCTATCTCTTATTTCTCCATCTTCCTTCTTCTCTCTCTATCTCTCTTCCCCCATTTTCAACTTTTTTTTTTTTAGTTATCTTTTTGTGTTTTTTCGAAAGAAGCAATTCGGAACCGTTACGTAACGATGTGTAACAGGTCATTACGGCACTGCAAACGCGGCCGTAACGGGTGGCGGTAAGTACCACAACCATTACGTAACGGTTGTGATCGTTTTTTAAAACCTTGCTAATGGGGCAGTGGATCTTCTAACAAAGTTAAATCAATCTATCTAATCTTCATATTAGATTGTGCAGCTTTTGTAAACTGAAGAATGGAGAAGATTTAAGACATTGAACAACCAATGTAGCAAAACAGACCTGCAAGTCATTCTTTATTAGTCTAAGCTTTACTTCAAAACCCAATTATTAAAAATATTAAACCTAGAAACACAGTGACAAAAAATGGTACAAAACACTCGCTTTTGGGACTCACACAACTACATGGTCCATAATAATCATGTGAGTTTTTGTACCATTTCCAATGATTGAGTTCTGTATCCCTAACATTTCTTTTTTTAAAAAAAATCATAACTTGGGCGAGTACATTCAAGGAAAATTAAAATCCAATCGACTAAACTTATCCATCTCTGCCCTAAAATCATTCACAAAAGTCTCTCTCAAATACACAAGAACTTTAAAACCATCCTTATCACTCCCCTCATTGGCTGAAGAATATGGCAAGAAAAAACAAGGCTCGGTGCTGCCAAGAAGGTTCCTAGAGAGTGGTAGAACAGTTACAGGGCCTCCCGAGCCAAAGTCAACTGTGGAGTGGCCTAAGTGCCTCCAATCTGTGAATCCACTCACCCTTTCACCAGCTGTGATGCCTTCAGCGTAATGTAGCTCCTGGAAATCGATGAAGGAGTGCACGTATTCGTTGTTGGCTTTGCGCTTGCTCTTCTTGATCAACTCAGCTGTTTCCCAGATGGGTTGGTGGATTAGGTCTTTGGCAGTGAGTTGAACATACATTGCTATGCAGCCATTGCCCCAGTAGCCCGCTGGGAGTGGGGGATTCACTAGCTTTCTTATGTTGATGGAGTAGGCAAATTTCACCCTTGCATCACCTGGAATCCCTGAGGTTTTCACCCTGTTTCATCAATGTTGACAAGTCCACATCAAGAATATAGTACTCATTGCATTTTTTTGGCTTACATCTTTGAATTATGTATATACATAATTAACTGTAAATAATGCTTATCAATTAAACTCAAGTATTTTGTGTCTCGTGAGAGTCGAACATGAGACATTTGGAAATTACTTTAAAATAGACCTCTCAGGTCAACTCCGTAACTACTAGACCTAGTGGCGTAGCCAGAAAGTCAACTTAGTGTTGTCATTTAGTTAATTATTATCGACATTATTATTTCATATTGATTGAGCAAAGACGGTGCAATTTTTAATTGATTAAGAGAGAAAATAAAATGTAAACATTTGTTAATCTATGTTAAAAAAAAAGAAGATAATTTTAAACTTTTTTTTTTGGGTTCTTTTTGTCAAAGATTACTTACAAATATAATAAGTATTATATCAAATTAGACAATTAAAAATATACCAAGCTCAATAACCAAATAACCCGTCCAACAATACACCAAGCCCAAACTTGAAAAAAATAATAATCAACTACCTATAACTCTCAAGAGTAGAAATAAACACTACAAATGATATTAAACTCATTTCCATAATAGTTGGAACCTACAATCTCACACCACAAAGTAGTATTATATAAACATTAAGCCAAATGTTCTTGGATAAAGTCTGAACTAAGTTCTACCTTTCAAAAAAAGATAATGATATATAAACAAAATAGTAGTACAGAATGAGTTAACTTTTTTTTAATTTTTTGTATTCATTTATAAAACACTCACTATTATCTCCATAATTTTAAAAATATCATTAGTACATCATTTTGAGTGTACTATTAATTTTTTTAACAATTTTAACGGTTTCAATTTACAAAAACCTCTAAATATTTTTACAAAATACTATATAATTGTAATAGAAATTCAAAGTTGACTGGGTTCAGGTGAACCCACTAAAGTACATGTAGCTCTGCCCCTGACTGGACCAGTTGTGTGGGTTTACTCATTGTATTTTTAAAAATAGTACTACTATATCCATAATTTATACCCATAGATTTTTCAAAAGAATGAGTGTGTTGTCCAAATTTATTTCAAGCTTAATGCTGTGTTTAGTTGGGGAATTTGAGGAGGAATTTGGAAAGGAAAATGGAAAAAGTAGGTAAAATGTGAATAAAACATACTTATATTTCACCTAGTTTCACACACATTTTCTCTTTCCTTTTCCAAATCCCTCTCCAAATCTCCCAACCAAACACAGCGTAAGTCTCCTCATACAAAAGTTAAATATGAATCATACATTACCTTTCTATGTTTTGACAATGGCTCAATATACTATTTGTTGTATAGAATGCCATGTAAATTGCAATGAAACATTTTCAATTTTTGTGCGAGGCCCAAACCTCCAATTAGATTTTACCAGTAAATTATGAACTAGTCCACTGCATTTTACACAACATTAGTCATACACAATTCTTAGTGCAACATGAAAGCTGATAACTTGGTAAAATGCTGTACAGTATTATATAAACAGAGAATTTATATAAAATTATTATATATAATAATGTGATTTTATTATAGTTATTATTATTTTTTTTAAACACAAGACTGATTATAATCATAATTTACAAACATGTCATTATCACATTATAAAACTAAATTTCACATAAAAATTCTATTAGTATAACAATTATCTATATGACATAAAATTAAGCAGCTATAGATTATAGAGTGCAATTAATAATTGTTATACCATATGAATTAGCAAAAGTAAAAAGTCTATCGACCAGAAAATGATTCAGAAATTGTTTCAGAATATAAAATCTATGGTGTATAATCAAAGTTATTATTTTGGGACTACACTATCCATGCATCTTTCTATTTGATTTGAAATTCGAGATTATATCGGGTTTTTTTTTATGTCTCTGTTCCTTTAAGATTTGTTAAATAATAATAATAATAATAAATTAGGGCAGATTACACCACTCATCCCTACATTTTTGTCAATTTGAAAAATCGAAAACCCCCCGAAATATTAATTTATGTCTATGATTCAATTTTAAATAATGAACAGCAATCTCAATCAAACAATCAACGACAAATCGGGACATCGATTTAGCGTGAAAAAAAAAAACCCCCCCACAATTGAACTCTTTCAATTGTGACCAAAAAACAATCATGAGTCAAAATCAAAAAATTATCTACTAAGAAGATAAAAAGGAATTACACATGAGATCCTTCAATTACCTAGCGAATCCACACTCGAATTGAACTAAACCCGATATGTCTCTTTCACCACTGTCTTTAACTCGGAATTGTTTTGCCTAACGTTGAATTTACAATGCCGATGTTAAATCTACGACAATGAGCCATTCTAGAATACACCAAAGCATCAGGCTCAAGTTGTTCGAAATCCACCGATGAATACCTCTATCTTTATGTGAATAAAAGAACGAAAAAAAACCCTTAATGTTTGACACTATATAGTTCGTTGATCAATTGATCACCTTCTATATATCAATGAAACTTATATAAAAACACCTTACAATATAGAACACATTATACTTTATCTCTCTCTGAGAATCTAGACAGGTTAAATCCTAAAAATAGCAAACAACGCACTTTATACTAAACAGAGTCGTGAAGACCGCTCGAGTGGTGCGAGTAAAGGTGGTTCTCAAATATAGGCCAATCGCTCGACCAGTAAAACTTGTCTCTTAGAAGTTCAGAATGTAGGCAGAAATATTGAATGAACCACTTTATCGCTCAAGCGCACAAATGACCTGTCAGGGAGCACTGCCCCCTGGACCCCTATGAGCTTACCGGGTAGTACTTAGTCAGCAAATTGACAAATAAGGAATGCTCAAAATAAGATACAAAATGCAACACCAGCTCCTTTACTCAAGCACAACTTCGGTTGGATTCGCATCTAAACTCTCATAACTGACAGAAATAATAAAGCGAATAAAAATGCAATTGAATGGATTATCGAACGAAATTGCTAATTACAAAAACCTAACATGTTATTTTGGTCATTACAATTTTAATTGGTTCAATTTTAATCATTCATTTTAAATTTTGTGTCAATTTGATCAAATTGACAACACCAATAAGATTTTTTACTAAAAATGATCACCAAATTTATTGAGATTACCTCACTAAATTGATCATTAAATTTATAATTCTGCCAAAAAATACATAATACTTGCGACATGTGCATTTTTATTTTAGTTTCAAAATAAAATAAAAATATAATCAATCATCTATTATAACCAATCTGAAACAACCCAAACAAAAGCATTGGTGCCGTTTGGTAACACTTACGTTTTCAGTTTTCTGTTTATATTTACAAAAATTTTAAAAACTCAAATAAAAACTTGTTTGGTAAAATTTTTGATTTATAAATCAGTGGTCTCAGTTTATAAATTTGGCCAAAAAATGAAAACACAAAAAATGTGTTTCCATTTCGAGTTTTCAGTTTTTTTTTTTTACCACCCAACACTAGCCACCACCATTTTCCACCACCGTCTTTCGCCACCACCACCCACCCACCACCACCACCACCTGCCACCACCACTCACCACCCACCTACCATCACCACCACCACCACCACCCGCCACCCGCCACCACCACCCACTTGCCACCCACTCGCTGCCACCACCACCCGCCACTACCATCCACCACCCGCCACCTACTTGCCACCACCACTCACCACCAACTTGCCACCACCATCCACCACCAACCATCCATCACCACCACCAGTCACCTGCCACCCACCCGCCACCACCACCAACCACCCATCACCACCACCACCACCACCACCATCACTCGCCTGCCACCATCACCCATCACCCACCACCCACCTGCCACCACCACCACCCGTCACCTACCCGCTACCCACTTGCCACCACCACCACTCGTTACCTACCTGCCACCCACCTGCCACCACCAACCACCACCCACCACTCTCCACCACCACCACTACCACCCACTCGCTACCACCCACCACCTGCCACTACCACCCACTCACTACCACCCACCACCGGCCACTGTCACCCACCCATCCACCACCACCACCACCACCACTCGCCATCCTCCACCCACCACCCGCCACCACCACCACCACCCCCTTGCTACCACCCTCCACCCGCCACCGTCACCCACATACCCACCCACCACCACCACCACCACCACCACCATCACCATCACCACCAGCCACCCACCACCCATTGTTATCACTTTCCACCACCGTCTTCCGCCGCCACTTGCCACCACTTGTCATTTTTTACTCTTTTTTATATTTTTAAATTTTTTTAAACATTTTGTCAATTACCAAACGCGTTTGTAGTTTATGTTTTTCTAAAAATAAACAAAAATCAGTTTATAAAATTTTTGTAAATATAAACTGAAAACGTAAACATTACCAAACACACCCATTGAGTTGAGGTTAAATTGATACCTTGTCTGCCAAATGAAAGCACCCAAAGCTTCAAATGTCGTGAAGCTTGAACCGGAACGTTCACGCAAAAACCCCTTGAACCGGTCCAACCACTCTTCCCTCACATGAAAGCACTCCCTCACAACCGGTCCACTAGACGACGAATATGGAGAAAAGCCCTTATCCAACCTCAGAAACTCATGAACCGGAAATTCCACCCTAGGCGGGTCTCTGGGTCCAAGCAACGTAGCCCGGTCCCAAACCGGTTCAACCGATAACTGACTTGCTCCGCGAGCCAACTCAGCCATACCATTGAAAAACTGAGTTGCACCGAGTCCATCACACAACGAGTGATGCACCGAAGCCCCGAGACTGTACCCGCCACACCCGAAAGTCGTGACCTGTAAAACCAACGGGTTTTTCAACGCATCATCCGGGTTCGGATCGGGTACCAGGGTTTCAATCCAATTCTCAGCCGGGTCGTCAAGGTAGTTAACCGAGTCTAACGAACAGTCCACATTGGCGCGAACTACTGGGACACCGTTTCCCGCGGCGCAGTGTAGCTCGAGCCTGCCGTCCACGTGGGGGCGGCGGAGAGTTCCAGTGAAGGGGTAGTAGTGAAGGAGGGTGGCGGAGAGGGCGGTGGTGATGATGTGGAAGGGATCTGTGGTGGCGGCAGTGGGGTGGTGGTGGTTGGTGCTAACGTACGCGCGGAGGTAGCGGAAGGTGACGTGGAGGTTGGGGTCGGTGTCGAGGTGGGAGAGAGGAAGGATGTGGTGGTGGTGGAAGGGAGGTGTGGAGGGGTAGACAGTGGTGGTTTCGGAGATCTTAACCTCCATTGTTGTTGGTGAAGTATTTTTGTGGTTCATGGTTGGATTGGTGGTGCTAAATTAGTAGTGTATTAAAAGGTGTGGACCTTGGTGGTTGCACCTACCAAAGATATGTAGAGCGAGGTCCCCTTTCATGGTTTGAGTTTGGAGAGGCGACGTGGAGCATATTCCAGCCTCATGGGTGATTATTTACTGAGAAATGGGAGTGAGAAATGGTAGGGATCATGAAACTTTTTTCATGAAAATGATCATGAAAGATTTGTGACTTTTAGATTACTTTGATTAATGTGTACTGTTTTATTCTAAGTGTAATCTAAAGATCACAAATCTTTCATGATCATTTTTATGAAAGATTTTTCATGGTACCTAGCATTGCTGATATTTACTTAGTAAAGTATGATTCGCGAAAAATATGAAATATTAATTATTTGTATTGAGCGATTAAGAAATATGAAAAAATATAATAAATAATTATTAATTCAGGATTGTTGTATAATTTTTTCAGCGCCAGTCCCTCAACTTTTTTTCTTTTAATTTTTATTTTTTTTTCACAAAATATTGTTTATTCAAAATTAAAATATATAATTTAGATTTGAAATTGGTGCATTGTGTAACGTACCTAAAATGAATCAATGCGGTTGATTTCAGTTTTTTAAATTCAATTTTCAGAAAATTGAATTTTTTTTTTGTTTTTTTGCTTTTAGTAAATATTTTTAAAATTTTAAGTAAATTTTTTTTAGATACACCTTACTTAAATGCATCTAAATAGTAAAATATTTGTGAAAAAATATTTTTAAAAATTAATAAATATTCAAAAATACGAAAAATGTATTAAATTTTCATATATATATATATTTGTATTTTGGTATTTAGTGAATTTTTACAGATTTTTTTTTTAGAAATATTATAATTTTTAAGTGTATTTATGTTAGGTGTGTCTAAAAATTAAAAAAATTTCTTAAAATATTAAAAAAATCATTAAAAATAAAAAAATTGAATTTTATGAAAAGTGTTTTCTAAAAATCAAAACCAAACAAGCTGAATGTTGCCTACAGTAATAGATATATGACGAGACTACAAAAAATTATTGGTTTATTTAGAGATATCACGTGGTTATGTTTTTGAGTCTGGATCCTCTGCCGTGATACCTTGCAACGCTTCCTACCGTGGTACTTAAACGACATCATTTTAATATTTTTTTTTTCTTTTTTTCTTTTCTCCTATTTTCTTTACTCTCTAAGTCCTCAGATGACACAGAGCTGAAGCACGAACGACCAAAGATGAAGATGAGCGTCACGGCAGTGGCGAGGATCTGGACTCGCACAATCTAATCAAATGATAGATCAAAATGAAAATCTGGGTTCGAAAATCTGAGAATTGTTTCTTTGCTTCGAAAATCTAAGGTTCAAGGCGGCGACTGTTGATCCAGATTTATGGCCTCATGGGTCTTTTTCTTATGATCTCAAATCTTACTTCCGTAATCTAACCAATCTTCAATATCTTAACATCTGGGTCAAGACTTGCCTTCATGTTCATGAGTGATCTGAGCTCGACATTTCCACAAATCGGTAAAGGGTGAGCAAGTGTGAAGAAAAGAATGAGAGAGAAGAGAAATGATAGGAAACCCATTATTGATTTGGGCTTAAAATGGATGAAGATAAACTCTTTTATCTCTAGAAATGTTTTCTCTTGGTACTAGGTTTTCTTATTATTCTGGCTCTCTCTCTCTCTCTCTCTCTCTCTCTCTTTATTATTATTATTCTTTGTGTTTTTAGGTTTATATTAGTTTTAGTAAATCCCATTTATGTTGATTGATTGATTAGCAGATCATTAAGGTCCATTTGTGCTAGTTGGTTTTGAATTTTTTTTGTTTCATCTTGCTTAGCGTTCTCTCTCTCTCTCTCTCTCTCCTTCATTTTTTTTTTCATTTTTTTTTGGGTCTTCATTGCAGAGACAAATCTCTCTCTCTCTCTCTCTCTCTCTCTCTGTGTGTTGACATTCCAGTTCCAGTTCAAGCTCATATAACTGCACTAGTTCAAGGAGTTCAAGGAGCTGAGCTGCGGTTTCATTGTGGCATTCCTGTGCTGCTACCTCATGAGAATATCTCTTTAGTCAGTTAGATGGTTAGACATTTATCAGTAGGTTGTTAGATAGTTAGAATAGTTAGTCAGCCTCTGATTTGTATATATAAAGTAAAGAATAATATGCGTAAAGTATGGAGAAATAGATTATGAAATACGATTGGTTTCAGTTTTTCTTCATGGTATCAGAGCTCTAGTCTCTCATGAGTTCTTGATCCATAGCAACTTCATCTTCTCTATCTTCATCTGTTTTGTCTTCTTCAATTCGTTCAAATTTAATTCTACTAATCTCCAATTTTCATCAGTTGTCACAGTAAAGCTTGATGGATCCAACTTTATCATCTAGAAGACTCAATTGTCTAATATTCTCAAAGCTACTAATCTCATTGGTTTTGTTGATGGTTCAACACCATGTCCTATTCTTACAATTATAGATTCAACAGGAATAGAGGTTCCTAATCCAGATTTTCTTCAATGGCGTATGATCGATGCTCATCTGTTGAGCTATATCACTGCTATACTTACACTACCAATCTATTTTACTGTGCTTCGGTTCCAGCACTGTTATGAGATCTGGTTTTCTCTTCACAAGAGATTTACATCTCTTTTTAGATCTCATATTCATCTATTGAAGAACAAGTTGAATCTTGTTTCCAAGAAATCTGATACAATGGAGGAGTATCTCTCAAAGATTAAGGCCTTAGTTAGTTAGTTAGCTGCTTCAGTAATTGTTGATGATGAAGATTGGGTGTTAATCACTTTGAATGGCCTGCCATCTAAATATGATGCTTTCACCATAGCAATTCGTGCTCGATCTGACACTATTACTATGGATGATCTATCATATATGCTGTGTTCTGAGGTAATCCATTTGAAAGCTAAGCAAAAGAAGGTTGCAGAACTAACTGTTGCTTTCTCTTCTGTTAAAGGATCTGCTACTTCTTCTTCATGTGCACCAGATTTCAATTATTCTGGAGGAAGATATCTTCCTATAGAGGTGGAAGAGGCGGTCCAAATTCCGGATCCTATAGATGCAATGGTAGATTCTACAACAACAACAGAAGCAGATGAAGAAATTTCAATCAGGTTTATTCTACTCAAGGTTGTCAAATTTGGGGAGGAGTAAGTCATTTTGCACTGGATTGTTGGCATCGCTTGGATCCTCAATTTCAGTCATCTTCAAATGCTTCTTCTCACTCTCCATCCTCTTAATTCTCTTATTCTTAGCATCCTAGAGCTCTTCTTGCTTCTTCTTTACCTGGTTCTAGTGCTTCTTTCTCACATTTGTCTTAGGCTCCTACAGATTTTCAATCTAGTCCTTGGTACATAGACTCTGCAGTCACCGACCACATTACTAATGATCTAAGTCATCTTAGCAGCTATCAGTCTTATCCAAGCTTAGATCACATTACCATAGTTGATGAAAATTTGATTCTAATTCAAATACTAGTAAAGGTCTCCTTCCTACCCCTCATTATTCTTTCAAACTTAATAATGTTCTTCATGTTGATTCGATGTCTTCTAATCTTGTTTCTGTTCAAAAGTTGGCTCAGCATAATAATTGTATTATTAGTTTTGATGAAGCCAAGTTTGTCATTCAGGACAAAGTTACGAAGAACATTCTTCACCAAGGATCTAATCTCAATGGATTATATCATTTTCTTCCATAAATCAATCACACATCATCATCTGCTGTCTTTGTTGCTCAAACCACAGCACCACTCACATCTGCTGCTCATTCTGCACAAGATTCTTTTGTTAACAATTCATTACCTGCTTCTAGTATTGTTTGGCATAATAGACTAGGCCATCCTAGTAGTTTGAAATTTCAGCATCTTGTTCTTTATTTGCAGCTTACTTCAAATAAATCTGTCACTTCACTTGATTGTATTGACCCCTGTGTTGCTAAGAGCCATCGACTTCCTTTCCATTTGTCTAACTCATCTGTTAATAAACCTCTTTCCCTACTACATAGTGATGTTTTGTGACACCCCATATTTTTTGAGATATTAATAATTTAGTGAGTGGTATTGGTGATTTATGATAATAGTTTAGTCGTGAGATTTTTAGATAAGAATTTAATTTAAAATTATTTATTTGTATTTATTTATTTATATTTGCCTTATTGCTATTCATCCTTAGCTGAAAATAAATGTAACCCCATATTTCACCTTTCCTAGTATTCTTTTGGTGAAAAAAAAAAAAAAGTGGCCTGCTATGCCACCCGCCCCCATACCATTTTGTCTACCCTTTTTAATTCTTTTCATTAATTTTATTTATTTTCTTTTACTTTATTAATGACCAACAGTCCATGCTGCCAAACCATACACCCATTTGCTTTCCCAAACTTCCTTGATTTATTGGGAACATAATTGCCTTTTATTTTATTACCTCGTCTTGTTCTTATAAATTGAGCTTGTCATTTCTTAGTTCCTCAACTTCTTCTTTGCTTTGGCTTCATCTCTCTCTTCATATTGTTTTCTCTCTTAATTTGTTTAGGATCAAAATATTAAGTTTAGATGTGGAATTTAGAGTGAGAGTTATTGTTTTTAATATGAGAGTTGTATATTTTATCAAAGTGAGATCAAAGTTATTTTTGGAGACCCATGGAGTAATTTTAGATTTATGGTGGCAGAATTAATTGATTTGAGGTAAACTCGGATTGTATACAATATGCTCTATTAAATCTCTTTGCAAAGAGTTCTCTATTTTTAATTATCCTCAATTTGTAATCCACTTGATTATTGTAGTTATGAATAGATTTTGTAAGATCATTTGTTGTTGAATCGTTGATATTTTGATCATTTGGTAAAATTCTCGACAAATATTTATGTGTTAAAATAGTGATTTGCCTGACTGAATGGCATGGAAATACTCTGTACATGGATCGAGTGAATCTTGTTAAATTGTTTACACCAATATGCCCGGATAAGCGTGGAGCTTAGGTGAGGTGGGTGAATAAATGAATTTGTTCACTGGCCATGTACTGAGTATGACTGGGTATTTGGTCCAGATAAATTATGGTTGATTTGTTGTGCAATTTGGTAAATTGCTTGATTATCATATCATTGATTTAATGTCATAAATTATTGGATTCTTGTTAATTTATTCTGTATCGAAGCCTTGTATTCCTGTCGTATTGTATACTCCTCGAGTCAATTTATTTTTCAGGTGCGGAGCAGATTTTAGCGGAAATCGAAATTGAGATTCGAAATATTTATTAATATAGAGATTTGGGACTCACCACTGTAATTGTTAAATGTAGAGATAGTTGTAATATTATTTATTTTGGAGATAATTGTATTATATAATATTTTGGAGAATATTGTACAATTTGGGGACAATTTTGTAGTTATTATTTTTGGGAGCAAAACTTGTAATTTTTTTAAGGCTATTTTAGTGCATTTAACGACCCGGAAGTGGGCCGTTACAGTTTGATATCAGAGCATAAGGATTAGGTCTTACATGAGATTTGTTAGGTGGGTAGTAAAAAAAAAAAAAATGATATTTGAAGTAAAAAAGAAGTTGTGGATTTTTTGAGGTATTAGAGGGGGGGAAAAAAAATATCGAAATGTGTTATTTGAAGATTTAGTCATTATCAAAGTTTTGGAGCATTAAGAATTGAAATTTCGAGGATGAAATTAATTTAAGGGGGATAGATTGTGACACCCCGTATTTTTGAGATATTAATAATTTAGTGAGTGGTATTGGTGATTTATGATAATAGTTTAGTGGCGAGATTTTTAGATAAGAATTTAATTTAAAATTATTTATTTGTATTTATTTCTTTTATATCTACCTTATTGCTAGTCATCCCTAGCTAAAAAAAAATTTAACCCCATATTTCACCTTTCCTAGTATTCTTTTGGTGAAAAAAAAAAGGTGGCTTGTTATGCCACCTGGCCCCATACCCTTTTGTCTACCCTTTTTAATTCTTTTCATTAATTTTATTTATTTTCGTTTACTTTATTAATGACTAACAGTCCATGCTGCCAAACCATACTCATTTGCTTTCCCAAACTTCTTTGATTTATTGGGAACATAATTGCCTTTTATTTTATTACCTCGTCTTGTTCTTATAAATTGAGCTTATCATTGCCCAGTTCCTCAACTTCTTCTTTGCTTTGGCTTCATCTCTCTCTTCATATTGTTTTCTCTCTTAATTTGTTTGGGATCAAAATATTAAGTTTAGATGTGAGATTTAGAGTGATAGTTAATGTTTTTATTATGAGAGTTGTATATTTTATCAAAGTGAGATCAAAGTTATTTTTGGTGACCCATGGAGTAATTTCAGATTTATAGTGGCAGAATTAATTGATTTGAAGTAAACTCGGGTTGTATACAATATGTTCTATTAAATCTCTTTGCAAAGAGTTATTTATTTTTAATTATCCTCAATTTGTAATCCACTTGATTATTGTGGTTACTAATAGATTTTGTAAAATCATTTGTTGTTGAATCATTGATATTCTGATCATTTGGTAAAATTCTCTATAAATATTTGTGTTAAAATGGTGATTTGTCTGACTGAATAACATGGAAATACTTTGTACATGAATCGAGTGAATCTTGTTAAATTGTTTATACCAATATGGCTGGATAAGCGTGGAGCTTGGGTGAGGTGGGTGAATAAATGAATTTGTTCACTGGTCATATACTGGGTAGGACTGGGTATTTGGTTTAGATAAATTATGGTCGATTTGTTGTGCAATTTGGTAAATTGCTTGATTATCGTATCGTTGATTTAATGTCATAAATTGTTGGATTCTTGTTAATTTATTCTGTATTTGAGTCTCGTATTCCTGTCGTATTGTATACTCCCCGAGTTAATTTATTTTACAGGTGCGGAGCAGATTTCAGTGGAAATCGAAATTGAGATTCGAAAGATTTATTAATATAGAGATTTGGGACTCACCACTGTAATTATTAAATTCAGAGATAGTTGTAATATTGTTTATTTTGGAGCTAATTGTACTATAGAATATTTTGGAGAATATTGTGCAATTTGGGGACAATTTTGTAGTTATTATTTTTGGGAGCAAAACTTATAATTTTTTTAAAGGCTATTTTAGTGTATTTAACGACCCAAAAGTGGGGCGTTACATGTTTGGGGCCCATTTGACTCTACCTCTGGATTCAAATATTATGTTCTTTTTGTAAATAAATTTTGCAAATTTACTTGGCTGTATCCTTTAGCTTATAAAAGTGAAGTGTATGATAAGTTTCTTGAGTTCAAGGCTTATGCAGAAAATCAATTCTTTACTTCACTTAAGATTCTTAGAATTGATGGTGGCATTGAATAAGATGAAGGCTTTCACTACAGCTCAAGGTATTGTACATCAACATTCTTACCCATATACACCACCACAAAATGGTGTGGTTGAGAGAAAACATCGACGTCTCACTGAAGTCGCTATAGCCCTATTACATCACTCTTCAATTCCTCTCCATTTTTGGTTTGATGCTCTTGCTTGTGCTACTTATCTAGTTAATAGATTGCCTTCTTCTAAGCTAGGCCACAAAACTCCATTTGAAGTCTTGTTTCATCATCTTCCAGATTTTTCACTTCTAAAAACCTTTGGATGTCAGTGCTTTCTTTGGTTAAAACCTTATACATCTACTAAATTACATCATAAATCCATTGAATGTGTGTTTTTAGGCTATCATTCCTTTGCTAAGGGTTATAGATGCCTTGATCCAATTTTTGGTAAAATTTACCTATCTCGACATGTTGTGTTTAATGAACATGTGTTCTCTTTTTCTGTTTCCACATCTACTCCTAATTCCCTTCCAACTGTTTCTTCTTTACCTTAGATTCAGTCTTTTTTCTAGTATTCTCTAGTTTCTTCTCGTTCTCCTTCAGCTGTTAACAACACTTCTTCTTCTTTAACATCTAATTTTTCCTCTCCAGCTGAGTCAGTCTCTTTGCCTCTGGTTTCTCTTCTTATTCACCTTTCTATTCCAATTCAATCTCTATTTGTTCATTTGCCTTTGGTTTCTCTTATTGTTTCTTATTCTTCTGCTTCATCTTCTTTCAATCATCATCCTATGGTTATTAGATCTAAAGCTGTTACTCTGTCCTCTGTCAAAACTTCTTTTGTGTCTGATTTTGATTCCACTATTGAGCCTTCCTCTCACAGAGAAGCTCTTCTCATTCCCATTTGGAAAAAGGCCACATTAGAAGAATTTCAGGCACTTCATAAACAACATAATTGGTCCCTTGTTTCTTTTCATCCTGGAAAAATTGCTATAGGCTGTAAATGGGTGTTTAGAATCAAGACGAACTCTGATGGCACTATTGCTAGGCATAAGGCCAGGTTGGTCGCCAAGGGTTATCTCCAACAAGAAGGTATTGATTACCAAGAAACATTCAGTCCAGTGGCCAAGCTTCCCACTATTCGTATCCTCTTATATATTGCTTTAAATCATAAGTAGCCTATTAAACAGTTAGACATATCCAGTGCTTTTTTTCATGGTGTGCTTGAAAATGAAGTCTATATATTACAACCTCTAGGGTTTGAGACTTTTTCTCAGTCCAGTTATGTCTGTAAACTTCACAAGGCTTTATATGGACTTAAGTAAGCTCTAAGACCTGGTACTCTATCTTTTCCTCATTTATGATTTCTCAAGATTTTGTTAATAGCAAGTGTGATTCTTCTCTGTTTATTCAGAAGACATCATCTACCTTTATTGCTCTTCTAGTGTATGTAGATGACATTTTAATCACTGGCAGTGATACTAAGCATATTTACTCAAATGCACCAAGTGTTTTCTATGAAAGTACTTGGCCCCATATCCTATTTTCTGGGTATATCTGTTGACTCCTCAGCATCTGGCTATGTTTTATCTCAACCAAAATATGCTCAGGACATTCTTCAAAAAGCTGGGATGATGGATTGTAAACCTTGTTCTTCTCCCCTTACTGTCAAGCCTACTGTGTCTCCTACTTTTGATACTCTCTTTGCAAATCCAACTCTGTATCGTAGTGTGGTTGGTGCTTTGCAACACTTAACCATCACCAGGCGTGACTTGTCTTTTGCAGTCAATCAATTGTGTCAACGTATGCAAGCACCTACTAATGCTCATTTCTCTGCAATTAAGAGGGTTCTTTGATTTGTTAAGGGTACTCTCAATCATGGTCTCACCTACATTCCTAGTTCTTTTGACCTTCCTGCTTATTCCAACTCCAACTGGGCTGGGGATGTCCTTGACAGAAAATCAACCTCTGGTTATTATGTGTTTCTATGGTCTAATCTCATCTCTTGGTTTGCCAAGAAATAGGCTATAGTATCTCGGCCCTTCACTGAGGCTGAGTACAGCTCTTTGGCCCATACTGTTACAGGACTTGCTTGGCCTGACACGCTTCTCCATGATTTTTATATTGCTTCTCCTACTGTGCCTTTGCTCTGGTGTGATAATGTTTATGTCATTGCTCTGGCATACAATCCTGTTTTTCATTCTAGATTCAAATATATTAAGGTCGACTGTCATTTTGTGAGAGATCAAGTTCTTGCCAAACATCTTGTCTTGCATTATGTTCCTACCATTGATTAGCTTGCTAATATATTCACCAAGCCATTATCTCTCTTAATTTTCCTATCTTAAGGACAAGCTTATAGAGGTTTCACCTTCCTTCGCTTGAGAGGGAATGCTGACATTCTAGTTCCAGTTCAGGCTCATATGACTGCACCAGTTCAAGGAGTTGAGTTGTGGTCTCATTGTGGCATTCTTGTACTGCTGCCTTATGAGAATATCTTTTCAGTCAGTTAGATGGTTAGATAGTTATCAGTATGTTGTTAGATAGTTAGAGATAGTTACAATAGTTAGTTAGCCTCTGATTTGTATATATGGAGTAGAGAATGATATGTGTAAAGTATGAAGAAAGAGATTATGAAATAAGATTGGTTTCATTTTTTCTTCATTCACTCTCTCTCTCTCTCTCATTATTATTTTTTTTATTTTTTTTTTCTCTAGGTCTTCATTACAGAGACAAATCTCCCTTTCTTTGTAAAACACCAAAAAGTAGAAAACCATTGAGTCCTAGATTCCCCCTCATTCCCTCTCGCTATAAACCTCCATAGTCAAGCTCAAAGCTCTCTAGTCTCCACTGTTTATCTTGCATACCAATATCCATTTTTGTGAACTGAACTGAGTCAAAAAATGAAGGGAATGAAAGGGAAGTTACTAGAATTTATCTGGGTCTTGTTCAACTTGCTGTTGTCGTCCCTATTCGTTGTCTCTGGTTAGAGAGATGAGATCGAAAAGAAAAAAAAAAAATTTAGTGCCAAAACGACATCGTTTTGACACCAAAGCGGGGACCATGGCAAGAAACTATGGCAGAAGATCTGGACTCTATGTTTTTAGCCAATCACAAAACTATGCCTTTATACATTTTGTAATCACTCAATACAAAGTTATGAATCTTTCCTTTTCTATCAATCAGAACATATTTAAAACACCACGTGATCTTGGCCCTGGTCGTGCTTGTGGCGGTGCCTATACTCGTGTGCCAGAACCAATCAATAACTTCTCCACCACCAAGGAAGACACGTGTTGCTGCTCAATTATTTATTTATTTATAATTACACTATTATCTTTATATTTACAAAGTGTTTTTTTTGTTTAACCCTTCAAAAATTCTAATTACCTTAAATCATTTAAGATTCCTTTAAAACTATATATATATATATTCAAATACCCTTATCATTTTTCTATTAGTCACATAAAAACTCTAAATACATAAATGACTCTTCATCTTTCTCTCTATTTTCTTTATTTTGTTCTCACCTCGCAAAATTAGTGTTTCTCTTCCAACATAGTTTGTTTAATTTTTCTTTGAAGACCTTTCTTAAGTTTTTATTGGGCAAATTGTTTGTATGGTTTCTATAGGTTGCTTGTTGTGTTGAGTTAATTTTGGCCTTTAATTAATTAGTAAGGCTCATTAATAAATTGAATCAAAATTAAGTAAAAAAAAATGGTCAATTTTCTCTCTTCATAGTTGTGTAGGTATGATTCTACAATGTAGAGAATGAATGTGCTTCATGGCTGAACTGCTCTACTCCGGGGAGGTGAAGGTCTGCGCAGATAACAAACAGTGAGGTCGGGATTTGGTCGGTCTAGAGAGATATAGAAGACGAGTGAAGAGAGAGAGAGAGAGAGTAAATGAATTTGAATCCTTTCTTAAGAGAAAGAGTTCACCTTATATAGGCGGTGCTGCCTTGCCCTCCAAGGGCTCATGGTCGTGACGTGAGAGAGAGTAAATGAATTTGAATCCCTTCTTAAGAGAAAGAGTTCACCTTATATAGGCGGTGCTGCCTTGCCCTCCAAGGGCCCATGGTCGTGACGTCACCTCTTTTTCAACCGCTTTTTGTTGACCTCAAGGTTCGTCAAGTCTTACATGTGCTCTTGGATCAGGTTGCTGCGAGTCAAGTTGGATTGTACCAAATCCTTTACGAACCTACCGGCCCATTGGGTTAGGTTCTCAGCCCAACTTAGCTTTACTTGGCCCAAGTTCATACTTGGGCTATGTAGTTCGAACCAACTAATGTGGTCGGCCCAAGTTCGCATTTGGGCTTATGTTGTTCGGATCAATCTGTTCGTTGGACTCAAACTTGTGCTTGGTCTTTATGTTTGGTCATCTTGCAATTCTCTAGTCTTTTTGTTTGGGCTTGTGTGGTTTGGACTGATGAACGCTAGCTTGGCCCAAGCTCGTGCTTGGGTTTGATGCTGCTAGGCCCAAGCGTAGTGGTTGGGCTTTGAAGTTGTTTTTTGTTGTTTTAACTGTGCTTGGCCCAAAGTTACATATGACCCCCTTCAACAGTGATTGAGGGGTTGACTTACACTTTGGAATGGTCCATTCACTTTTTGAATGAACCCTTTGACCATTAATTGTAGTACAATTTTTTTAAGGGGAGTATTCAATTTTATCCAATTGGCACAACTTGAAAATTATAAGGGCTAAATTGATGCTTTTGAAATTGTGGTGACTAAAATGACACGTTTCGTAATTTTGAAATGTATTTTTCTTTTGTAATGGATATATATGTTTTGTGCTTATTATTAACTCAAAATTTTGTAATATATTACCGTTGTTGAGAATTTTTTTTTTTTGAGTTCGAGATTAATAAGTGTTCATCTTAAAGTAATTTTCTGGCATCACTACTATTATGAACATATTTAAATTTCTTTTACAACATATATGTAAATTAACTTTTTAATTTCTTTAATATAAATAAAAAAAAATTCTTATAAAATAATCAATTCTTATAACTTCATTCAAAAATTTCATAAAACAATTGTAACTTTACCATTTTAGAATTGTAAATGAACTGGGTTAAGACAAGTAATAGTTTGTTAAAATTTGATTTTGAAATGAGTTTCAAATGTGTTTAAATTCATCTTATTTACCTTTTAACCGATTTCAATGGAGTTTAATTAAGCTTAAATTCTTATAATGAATATAAATCAAGTACAATAGATAGTTTAGGCTTAGTTTGAAATTTAACAAGTATTAAATATATGTTCAATCTTCTTCTTCTTCCCTTTTTTTTTTCTTTTTTTTTTTTGGTGTGTGTGTGTGTGTGTGTTACAAACGGGTGAAGCCAAGCAAAAAACAAAAAAAGAAAAAATAAAAAAAATATTACAAAACAAAATGCAAGGGGCCTCCCTGCTGCCTAAATTCTTATAATGCATATAACTAATCATATTTTTGTCTATCTATGTTAGCTTACAGTATCATTACTGGATTGTCTCGTCTTTTGTAATTTTAGGTTTAGGCCTCGCTTGGGAATATGCTATTTTAATAACTTTTTAACTTTTTGAGCAAGTTATATGAGGTAAAAAAAACTTGTATGTTTGAGGTGACTTTTTGGCTTTTTACGAAAAGATGTGCAAAAAGTAGGGAGAAAAAGAAATTTTTGACTTTTTGATATAGGTTATAGACTTTTTGACTTTTTTAATAACTTTTTAACTTTTTAACTAAAATATTAACTTGCCAAACAAGACCTTAGTAGTTGTGACTCTTAATTTTTATCCTTGTTCTTGAGCAAGTTAAATGTCTATCTCAGTTGTAACCAAACATAGGCTTTCCCTTTATTTCATTCTCTACAATTTTTCTTCATACCAAATCATGTCCTTTTTCTTTTCTTTTATGGCTGCTAGCATTATGTTGGTGCCTTATTTTTTTAGGGTCAAAACACAGCTGCTCTTCGTGCTTTTACTATGGATATTGTTTTTTTTATTGTGGTTTCTTCTTTTTTATTTTATATTTTTTTTGGGTCCAATTTTTTGATGCCTTCCTCTTTTAATTTCTCACCTAGCAGTGTTGCAATTTCATTCCATTTCTTGCTCAACTGCTAGGAAGAATCATTTTACCCATTTTGTTGTTTGTATGAGGGTTTTTTTGTTTTGTTAGATCTATTATTTTATTTCTCTTTTATCAGTTCTCTCTCTACCAACCCTATCAATTATTTTAGCAATTCGGACATCGCTGAGATCATATTTTAGTTTGAGGATGCACAAAGATTTGTACATAATAAAATCAATTACTTTCATTTAGTGAAATGTATTAAGTACATCCAAACTTTAATGTACTTGACATATATATATATATTTGATCGGCAAAGGAAATCTTTATTGATGAAAATGTACAAGGTATGATAAATTACATCAATAAAGAGGAGTTTGGAACTATCACAAAGCTCCAAGCGCCAGTTGGTGAGAAACCAACAAACCAGAGAGCAAAAGATGCTGCCACACATTAGACATGGATGAAAAAATACACAAAAAACCAGAGAGTAGCAGCGGAGACTAACAGATAGTCAAACTTGAAGACAACAACACAAACAGCAGAACAACACTGTAATCAAATAGTAGAACAACACAAAACTTCATCACAAAACTTCACCCACAACTTCACCCGAAAGCTCAAACAGCTGAGCAGTATAGCAATCCAAATAGCCGTTCACCACAAAAACTGCACCACAAAGGCAACTTCTTACATCACAACAACACAGTAATCCAAACAGCATTACATATTTACAACAAATAGCACTACATATCTACAACAAAACCTCCCAAGCACTTCCTGATTTGCCTCAAATTAAGAATGAAATCCTGCATTGAAAAATGGAAGTCTCTGAGGAATGGTTTTAACCAAAAAGCAATCCTATACTTAATTAAATCATAGAGATCCGTCAGGTTTGGAAGAGTTGCTCTAAACACACATTCATTTCTACACTTCCAGATTGACCACATCACAACCAATGGAATGACCCTCCAAATCTTCCTTTCTTTCTTCTTTAGCTTCCCTCCTGCCCACCACAGAAGAAGACTCTCAACAGAACTTGGTATAGCAGCTTGGACATCCCACCACTTCAGCATTTTAGCCCAAATCTTCCACACAAAGGGACACCAAATTAATACATGGTTCACTGATTCTCTGCCACTGTCGCAAAACACACAAGCTGTGGAGGCAGTTTGATTAATCACTCCCAGTTTTTGTAAAAACTCCTTTGTCTTAACTCTCATTTTCCAAGCAAACCAACCAAAAACCTGAACCTTAGGAGGGATGTACTTGAGCCAAATCAGTTTGGTAATACTCATGGTGGCACCTGCGTTGTCCACAACAAACTTATATAAAGCTGATACATTTAGAACCCCAGAAGGTGAGGCTGACCATACAGGCTGGTTAGCACACTTTGGACACACTGCAAGAGCCACCAACAGATAATTAAGAAGCCTATCCAGCTCCTGCTCCTCCCATTCATATAACTCCCTTCTAAATGCCAGGGACCAATCACCAACTATAATTTTCTTATCAACTAGTACTCTCAAGGATTCTTTTTTTTTTTTCTTCAATAGACAACCTATACAAAGTTGGGAATTCATCCTTCAAACAAGTAGACTGACACCATGTATCAGACCAAAACCTGATCCTCCTCCCATCTCCAACCTTCAAATGAAAATTATTCAATTAAAAACCCTTTAGACTATTGCACTGTTCAGCAACAAAAATGATCCCTTTCCAGACTGTCAAGTGGTTATTAGATGGAATAAGAGATGGAATCTAGCCACCTACCCCCATCTTATATCTACTGTAAAATACTCTTTTCCACAAAGCATCCTTTTCACTACCAAACCTCCACCACCATTTAATTAGCAAACACTTGTTCACATCCCTTATTTTCCTAATGCCCAATCCTCCTTGATCTACTCTTTTAGACAATTCCTCCCATTTGATCATATGAATTTTCCTTTCCAGTTCAGAACCACCCCATAAGAATGTAGCTTGAAGCTTCTCCAACTCTCTAACAACCCCTTCAGGTATCTTGAACAATGACAAATAGAACGCTGGCAATGCTGATGTATTTAACAAGTGTTAGCCTCCTTGCAAAAGACAACATTTTCCTTTTCCAACCAGCTAGTTTGCTTTTGACTTTATCCACAACTGGTTTCCAAGTAGCTTTCTTCCTTGGGTTAGCTCCTAATGGCAGCCCTAAATAACTAAGCGATAATGATTTGATTTTACAATTCAGTACTGCAGCAAAACCATCCATCATCTCCGTAGAAACACCCACACCACATACAACACTCTTATGAAAGGTTATTTTCAGGCCAGACATGATTTCGAAGCACCTTAGCACCCTTTTCAACTTCTGCATCTTATCCACCTCAGCTTCACAGAATAATAATGAGTCATCTGCAAACTGTAGATGAGTTAAAAACACACCATCATAGCCTACCTTTACACTTTTAATCAGGCCTAACTCAAAAGCTCTGTTCAATAACATATGTAGATCTTCTACTGCTAGATTAAACAGAAAAATGGACAAAGAGTCTCCTTGTCTTAGACCCCTTTGAGGGTAAACTCTTTAGTATAGGAGATCCATTAACGAGCATTGAGACCCTTGCAGTTGTTACACACTCCTTAATCCAATTGGTCCACTAAGCTCAAAACCCAAACTTAGAAATCATAGAGAACAGAAAACCCCAATTAATGGAATCATATGCCTTTTCAAAATCCAACTGAATAAGCACTCCCTTCTTTTTGGCTTTCTTCTATCCATCAACAACCTTATTAGCAATTAGCACCCCATCTAGAATATTTCTTTCACTTAAGAACGCAGGCTGAGACTCACTTATGATATGTGGTATCACAGTTTTCAGTCTATTTGCCAACAGTTTTGCTATGATCTTGTAGATTGAGCCCACCAAGCTTATAGGTCTATAGTCAGATAGCCCTGTTGGATTATCTTTCTTAGGAATGAGGGTTATGAAATAACTGTTTATACCTTTCACCAATTTACCATTCTTATGAAATTCTTTTACAAAGTTAATCACATCACCCTTCATGACTTTCCAAAACTTCTGAAAACACAACAAATTAAAACCACCAAGTCCTGACGCTTTATTTCCATCACAATCCATCACTGCTGCTTTGATTTCTACTTCTATATATTCTGTTTCTAATAGACCAAACCTCACCCTACCTTCTACTGATGGAAAATGACCCCCCAACTCAGGTCTTGATGGCCAGTGCTCTGAGTACTGATTCTTAAAGTGCTCAAAAACCTTGCTCTTCACTTGACTCAGATCTTCAAACACCACCTCCCTTTCTATGATAGAATTTATTTCATTTCTTGTTGTTCTGCACTTTGTTACTACATGGAAATATCTTGTATTTTTATCCCCTTTCATTGCCCCAGTTAAGTCTTGATTTTTGCAACCATAACCATTCCACTATTCTACTCAACCTTCACATCTCAACTCTAACTTCGCTTCTCCTAACTTTTTTCGCATCATCAAGGTCTCTAACCTCAGCTAGAAGATCGAAGCTATGAAGTTCACGCTCTATTGCCTTCAATTTATTTAGTACATTTCAAAAAATCTCCACATTCCAACTTTTGAGGCCACTTTTCAAGCTCTTCAACTTTTGAAGCAATATAAACCCAGCCCAGCCTTCTACTCTGGACTCTTGCCAATTTGTCTCCCAGAAACTTTGAAATTTTTTGTGTAAGAACCAAGCATTTAGTACCCTAAAGGACTTTGGGCCCCAGTCCCTCTCATCCTCTGTCATAAGGAGAGGGCAGTGATCAGAAACCAGTCTAGGTAGTCCCCATAGTTTCAAGTTGAACACCTCAAGCCATTTTAGGTCTACTGAGATTCTATCTATTTTACTCCACTTCTCACCAGCACATGAATTGCACCAAGTGAACCTTCTCCTAAGTAGTTGTGTGGACTCGCCTTTTTCCGTGCCTCGCATTTCAGAAAGGGTTTGAAACGAAGGCCTCATAGTTCGGACTTCCGTGGTTCTGAATCTAATCTCACAAGTGCAATGTGAAATTGACAATCACCAAAGAGTCCAAATCCGGCAAACCTTTTTGGAAAATTGATTTTAAATCAAATAATGTCAAAATTGGACTGCTTTGCCAGATAGAGTCGCCACCTAAATATTTTATTTTGAAAAAATTTAGGAAACCCTGACTCGTGCCAAAGGCTACGTGTCCATCATCACCAAAGTTGCCTCGGCTCGGGAACTTAGGTATGAGAGGGGAAGGTTCTGAAATGAGCACCCCCGCTCGCCCGCTCAAAGATCGGCCTCTACTAATCATGATATGTTCTTTTATAAACATTATATGTTTTTTATTCTGGTTATTAAGCTAACATTACTATGTGGCGCACACAAGCAAGTATAGACTAAAATTGCAAGAATTGGAACAACTTAACTCATGTTTGTTTACGAAAATGGTTTGAATTTGCCACTCTCAAGTGGGCTTAAAGATGTGGATTTGCCACCAAACATAGTGGGCTTAAAACATGATTTTGCCACCAAACATTGTGGGCTTAAAACTCATATTCGTTGAATCGTTCCAATTCAAACAACAAGCCTTCATCCACAGGCATCCATGCAGTTAAGCATTTAAGCACATAGCCTTATGGTAAGCATGCGAAACATGGCAACATTCACCGAGTGCTCCAAGCCAAAACATAAACTAGTTAGAAAAATGCATGATCCTAACTGTAGACACCTCATTTTTGACCGACCTTAAGACTCAGACGACACCGATTGAGCGCTCGGTGATGTTGCATATTGTGCTCGTTCAGAAGTCTCAGAGTTACGGCCGTGAGCCCTGCCTCCGGACTTCCGAACCCTCTTTTATACCTTGCCTCGGTTTGCGAACCAGACGCGGTTTTCTCTGTTTCTCTTCCTGAAGGGAGGGAGAGGTCCTGTAAACCATCTCTCAGTGGCCGTGGGCTACATTTCGTGGCTGTAGGCCATTTTGCCCATTTCGGAGCCCGGTTCCCGGTTTTCGGAGCCGTCAGGCCGTGTGCCTCGGTTCGGGACCGTCTAATCATCTCCGATTTCTCCGGTTTTTGGCATATGTCTTATTTACTCCCTTTAGACGGACACTGAGGTCTGAGAGACCCACTTCGTGGCCAGATGCCACTTTCGGTGCTTGACAACCTATTTTCGGGACCTCAAACTGCGTGTTTTGGCCCCCGAGCATTCGTTTTGCATCGGTTTTCATTCATTTTTGGTAGGTACCCCTGTTTTATCACCAGGAAGGTCACTAAAGGGTGGGAGGCCAGCAATTGTCTCAGCAACCAGTTACATTCCTCCGGCGCCCTCCGACGCCCATTTTTCTTACTTCCGAGCCAATGTTGACCACCCTAGGGCCATTTTCTTCAACCCGAAACCACATATTTGTGTTGTACACACATGGGAGGACCCTAAAAGTCTATGGCCGGCCAGTAATTCTTTTGTCCATTTTGAAACCTCTTTGAAAAGTGGCTTGTTGTCTCTCTTGTTTTACAGTTGCCAATTTCCAACCACAGGGTCTTGTTGTGGACACATGGGAGGCCACCAATATGTGGTGGCTGGCCAGAAAATTAGCTTTTCATTTTTACCCCTTGGCCGGCCGGCCATAGGGGGTGGCCGGCCGGCCACCTGCAACAAAAATACCTAGTCGGCCATGATCCTTGGGAGGTGTGCCTTACAGCTGTATAGTTTTTCCCCCCAAAATATCTGATTTCGGGGGACTTTTTGTAGAGAAGGGAACTTAATCCCTTAAGACTACACACTTTCCCTCCATTGCTCATCCATCCTTGCATACATACAGCAGCCCTAGCTCTCCCTCAAGGTTTTGGAAACTTGCTCTCAAGCTCACACATACATATCTCTCCATTTCTCTCTCATTTTCTCTAAGTTTTGCACCATTTCTCCATCACCACCAAGCACCACCACCACCACTCCATTTCCAGCAGCTTGGGGGGCTTTCCAGCAGCTAGGAAGCAACATTTCTCAAGCCAAAAGGGAGCAAAAGTTTGGTCTTCAAGGGTAAGTTCATCTTTCCCTCTTTTGTAGCATTTTTTTGTCCTATTTCTTAGCCCTATTTTCTTGCTGTTTTGGGCTCCGACTCTAACTGAAAGGGTCATTATTTTGAGCCATTCTTCATGTTTGTTTAAGGGCTCAACCCTGTTTGAGCCCTCCATTTGGTACTTGCTTCAATACCTCTTTGTATGCCATTATTTTGCATGATGTTTCTAGCCTATGTGTGATCTGTTTTTGAGTATGATATAAACTGTGAGTTGGCTTATTTTGATTCATTCTACAACATTGTAGAAGGGATCAACGCTTTTGGGGGCCTCCATGTAGCACTTACCATTATACCCCTCTTTGGCCCCCATTTTTGCATGCTTTGTTGGCTTGTCTTGCTTCTGTTTTTAGGCCATCATCAGAACTGAAAATGGCCATATTTTGACCTTCTTGGAATATCTCATTATGGGTCTTTGGCTGTTTGATGTATATTTGGCCTACTTCATGTTATACCCCTCTTTGGCCCCCCATTTTTGCATGCTTTTGTTGGCTTATCTAGCTTCTGTTTTCGGCCATTATCAGAACTGAAAGTGGCCATATTTTCACCCCCTTGTCATGTTTCATTAAGGGTCTTTTGCTGTTTAATGTATATTTGGCCTACTTCATGTTATACCCTATTGTGGCCTATTTCTTGCATTGCATTTTGAGCATGTTTTCATACTGATTTGAGGCTTGTCATCTACTGTAAATGTTCATATTTTTAGTCCCTATCCAGTGTTGTAGAAGTGTATTTTTCCATTTGGGCTTTGCATCTATCACTTGCTTCATTGCCTCCCTTGCGGAGCCATTTTTGTATGCCATTTTAGCCCTACTTGTGATTGCTATTTGGCCATGTTTTGTACTGTAAAAATGTGATTTTTGGGGCTGCCTTGCTTCTTCCTTTTCATGTCATGTATCAATTATGCATGTATGGTATAGCTGTAGGCCATTTTATGCATTGAAATCCATGTTTCGGGATCATTTCATACATCGGGTATTATTTCGCCTCATTTCGGGGCTGTTTTGCCCTTCATTTTGTCACTGATTTTTTCATGTTTACATATCATATTCCATGTCTTTGCCGTGTCTCATTAGAGTGGCATTTCGGTGCCCGACACACACTTCGAGGTATCTTGTTTTCATCTAATGGCCTCTTATGTGAGTGTGGCCGAGGTCCACTTATGTTAGTATAAGTCCATGTTGCATTGTATATGCCATTGTAGCCTCATTGCATTGCGTATGCCATTTTCTCGGTTTGCGTGCCCGTGTGCACGCATTTTGAGGCATCTCATTTTCATCTCACGGCCTCTTATGTGAGTGTGGCCGAGGTCCACTCGTGTTAGTATAATCCAATTTGCATTGCGTATGCCATTTCATGCCTTAGGATCATTTCCTCGGTTTGCGTGCACGTATGCATGCATTTCGAGGCATCTCATTTTCATAGCATTGTGCATGCTAGGTCATATGTTAGTTGCATATTAGCTACATTTCATACATATTGCATTGTGTTCGGGATAGGAGTTAGCCTGGGCACGGGAAACGAGGCACGTTTCGTACTCCGAGCGACGGAACGGGTCTCAATTCCCAAGTCACCGACACTCCGGATTATCCATGATGGAGTTAGGTTTTGTTGTAGCATTCATATGCATTCACCCTATATTGAGTTGTGCAATTCGGCTCCTCGGCCATCATGCATCGATATGCGTGATTGGTGGCACGAGGATCGAGGCATGCATATATTTGTGAAATACATTGCTATGCCCCTTTCCTGCTTTTACATTGCGGCAAAATGAAGAATCGACAACTTTTGAGTCATGCACATTTAGAAACATTGCAAGCGAGGCTAATTGGGGCATCGATTGGATTTCAGCGCCAGATCAAACATGCATTATTTCATTATCCGGGCGAGTCAAGGCGATCCAGCTTGCATGCGATTCTGATTCTTCTTAGTTAATTTGTTAATTAATTAGGAATTTGTATATTATTCGGACTGTAATATTCGGACTGTATTATTCTTTCATTTTGGGACCGTATTATTTATTCGGACCCTCTGTGCGAGGGCATAATTGTAATAAGTGTGGGTGAGTGCGATGTATGTCTTCCAACTCCACGTCTTTCTTCCATTTTATTTACCCGCTTATGATGGTTAGATTAGGGCGTATTTCAATTAGCATACAGTATGACAGCATGTTTGCATCATTCATCTGTTTTGCACGCACCGGGCTCGGCGCATCATACAAACTGCATTTGTATTTCAATTCCAAATTGAATACATGTTAGCTGTAGCATTCCATATGCCATGTTTAGAATAGCCGAGCCTGCTATAGTTTGCATTTTTGCATGTGTTGCATTAGGCATTTTCTGTATATCTAGGATCACGCATGATTTCTAATAAGCTTCTGTTTTGGCTTGGAGTACTCGGTGAGTTTTATGCTTTAGCATCCTTGCATGCGTGTGAGTGACTGCCATGAATAGCATGCTTACCATGAGGCTATATGCTTACATGATATAACTGCCTTGAATGCCTGTGGGTGGAGGTTGAGTTACTTGAATTGGGACAATTCATCAAATATTTATTTTTTTAAAGCCCACTAGATAGTGGCAAAACCATTGTTCTTCTAAGCCCACCCGAGGGTGGCAAAATCTGCATTTGAAGCCTACCTGCGGGTAGCAAACCATTTTCAAACAAACATGAAGTGTTTTGTTCCAATTCAGGCGATTCAGTCTATACTTATATGCTATGTGCATCACATAGTAACCTAGGCTAATAACCGGAATAAGAACTCACAATGTTTTCAAAATCAGATATCATGGTTAGTAGAGGCCGGTCTTTGGCCAAAGCGAAATGCTCACGAAGTGACCTTCCCCAATCGTACCCAAGTTCCCGAGCCGAAGCAACTTTGGTGATGACGGACACGTGGCCTTTGGCACCGAGTCAGGGTTTCCTAAATTTCCCATTTTAAAAAAATATTTAGGTGGCGACTCTGTATCTGGCAAAGCAGTCCATGTTTGGCACTTCTTTCAAAAAAATTTGTTTTCAAAAACGATTTGCCGGATTTGGACTCTTTGGTTCAAGATTAAGAACCGTGACATTTGAGTCCTTGAACTGTAGTGACCCAATATCGAACCAGAACGGGGGGAACTCGCACTCCCTTTCCCCAGGATGCGTTCGGGGACGTCCACAGTTTCTGGCGACTCTGCTGGGGATTTAGAGAACTTGACTCGAACTCATGATATCTGGTTTTGACTACACTTGTGTGTTTCTTTGCATTGCATTTGCATTGGTGCGCCTAGGACACCGTGTTTGCCATCTGCTATTCCTGAGCGGTTTGCCGGAGGCTTGTCTTGTCAAGGCATGTCCATAAGGTCGACTCTGACAGGCTCTGCCAAGATGGAACACAAACCCCGGTTTTACCGGGGCACCCTTTTTGACCATTCGACCTAGTGCATATTCGGATCCATAGTGACCATTCCAAACTAGGACAGGTTGCTTACCCGTTTATAGGTTGTTTGAAACCGCTGCGTGCGTAGTAAAACCCTAGCTCCTGACAAAATAGGACAGGGAAACCCTACCCCAACATAGGGGTGTTTTGGCTCTCACTTATCTGCTATGTGCTTGTTAGAGTGTGTCTCTACAGGGAATGCATGTATCAGTCTATGAGTTTGGGCATCAGGCCTGCGGGCATCAGTCAGTATCTGAGAATCAGTTGTCTGCGGATATCGGATTCAGTTTTGGAGAACAGTGATACAGGAACAGTGATCAGTGATTGAGGACAGTGTATTTTCAGCTTATCAACTGTGTGTTGTATGCCCGACTGTGTGTTGTGTGTATTTAATTTAAGCTGTTATGCTGCCCGTTTATCTGGTTATTTATTTCCTTTTCGCTTTATTATCTTTTTGCTAGGGCAGTTTTTAGCACGATTGCTTCCGAACCAGTAGATACTCCCCAAGCACTTTGGACACGAGGTCGCCGACTCAATCGATCCGAGGATCTGGTTGACGGACATCCAGTGTTCCACTCTCTACCCCCAGTTATCAGAAGAAGGCCGAGGAGGCGATTAATGTCGAACAGGATTACCGACAGAGGGCTACTTTGATAATGCAATCGAGTTGAGATTTCTGTGTCTGCCATAGAGATACATTTACCGGTCATTCAGATGGAACAGCAGAATACATCAGGGATGGAGGCGATGATGCGCCAAATGCACGAGAGCATGAAACAGATGCAGGAGGATGCCATCCGCCAAGCGGAATTTTCTAAACAACAAGCCGCAGTCATGGCCCAGCAGGCCGAGCTGATTACTAGGCTGCAACAGCAGAATGCAGCGTCTGCTTCACATCAGGCTCCTCCTCCGCCAGCGGCTCCACTACCCGAGCAGGCACCTACTGGTCAGAATACCCTGCCAAATCCTCAGAATACCCTCCCGAACACCCAGAACACCCTACCCAATGTCCAGAATATCCAAGAGGACACCAACCTTCCAACGGGGCTGACTCCGCCCCCGCTTCTGCCGCAACTGTCCAAGAATCTTACACCCAACCACCCGGACTCTCCATTCGAGTTCGAGGTAGATCATACAGCTCTAAAACTGAGTAAGTTGGAGAAGCTTTTCAAGAAATCGCAGGGGGTGAAGGCCATTCCAGACATTGAAGACGGGTACACCGATGTGGCCGTAACATTGCCAGACAGATTCAAGATGCCACAGATTGATCGTTTTGATGGGTCAGGGGATCCTATGGTCCATCTCCGGCTATTTTCAGACATCCTGAGGCCAATGGGCCTAACCCGACCACAAAAGCTTTCCCTGTTTGGCCGAACTTTGTCGGGTGTGGCAGCCATTTGGTACGCAAAGTTAGAAGATGACGTGAAAAGAAGCTGGGATGAGATGGCTGAGGCCTTCGTTGCACAGTACTCGTACAATACACAGATCGAGATTACAACCCGTGATCTCGAAACGACGAGGCAGGAACCCAAGGAGTCTTTCTCCGATTTTGTAACTAGATGGAGGGCAAAGGCGTCGATGATGACCTTGAGGCCTACAGACAAAGATCAAATCCGGATGATTGTGCGCAATCTCCAACCGAAACTTATGCAGAAGATGATCGTACTCCCCTTTCCCACCTTCTCAGATTTACACGAGATGGGGGTACAGATCGAGGATGCGATGAAGCAAGGTCTGATCGACCAGGACCGGGAGCAGCCCCGAAGGACATTCAACCGCAATAACAACGCAGGCCCGAGTGGCGCTGCAAACACAAGGACTTCTGAGGTTGGCATGGTCACCACCACTCCTCCTCCCCATCCAAGGCCCATGGCACACCCTTTTCAAAGACATCCGGGAAGCGAGACCCAAGCCCCGAGATATCAGTCCAGAGGCCAAAGAACCTTCACTCCACTATACATGCCTTTGTCCAAGGCTCTCGGGGTTCTAATAAAAAAGGGGCATCTGAAACCCCTAGAGCCGAGGCCATTACCAAATCCACTCCCCCCTTCCCACAACCCGGCCAAGTACTGTGCGTACCACCAGCAGCATGGCCATGATACAGACCAATGTTTCCGGCTGCGTCACGAGATTCAGGACCTCGTTGACAAAAATATTATTCTACCTCCCGAAAGACCCAACGTCACAACCAACCCACTCCCCGCACATAACCAAGATCCACCTCCCAAAAGAGTCAACCTCATCCAAACTGGGGTCGTGTCCTACGATCCTAGTATCTATATTACTCCCTCTCACCTACCCAAGCCGGAGGTGATCCTTCCTGACTGCACTGACTTGTGCATGTTGGACACCTTCACAACCCAATCTGAGCCAGAGGTGGTGACCATCGAAGATGGAATGGGGCAGGTTTCAGAGGAAGAAAGAATTATTAAGTCTGGGATGGAACAGTCTGGGAATCTAGCTGGAAGAGCCTATGATCCAAGCGGATACATCCTACCAGTGGGCCAGTCGAAGCTGAGTGTGGGGCTACCAGAAAAAGTTGAACTGTGCATGATTCGGGGGGACAGACTTGAACAAGGGACAAATGATCTGACAACAGTGGAAGGGAACTTTGCCAACCTCCAGTTCTTCAACGACCAGGAATCAGGGGATGTAACAATCAACTAGTTTGGATATGAGGAGTCGGCGGAAGTTATCGGATGGTTAGATGATCAGCCCGATGTTGTGGAAATTCAGCCAGAGCAAGGCCCGGCAGGGGCAGGGGTATCAATGATGGCCGGAAGGGCCGAGAGTCAGAATGGATTGCCGGAGAGCGCCGGTACAAAGAATTTCGCTCAGGATCAAAATATTGTGAAAACTGAGCAACAAACCGTACTAACACAGGAGGAGCAAGGGAAGAATTGGGATTCTGAGAGAATCCGGAAAGCCAAAAATCATGAAGAGATTGAAAGTGTTGCGAGCACGAAAGCAGGATATGCTGTGAGCATATGGGATGAAAGTACCGAGAGTACAAATTTGCCAGAACTAGATAGGTGTCTGTTGAACGCTAGCGGGATGTGGTGGGAAGACGATGACTTATGTCTTGCCCACACGGATGAAGATTGGGCAGGCGCTCAACCAGATGATACTTGGTACCTCGATGAGGTGGACCACATGACCAGGAGCGGGCGGTACTTCAAGCCCCCACACCTAGACCAACCCGAAACATCTGGAAAAGATAAAGAGGCTGAGAAACAGAGAGAGAAGCAAATTGAAGAAGAAGCTGTACTGAGACAGTTAAAGAAGATACAAGCAGACATCTCCATCTGGGGACTGCTTATGGCGTCAAGGGTACATAGACAGGCCGTCCTATCTGCTATGGACAAGGCCAAACTCTCCATCGATACTACACCAGAGCAGCTGGTTGGGCTGGTTTTTCCGGGAGGAGGTTCCCCGGCATTAACCTTTTCAGACAAAGAACTGCCGCCTGAGGGCGTAAATCATAACAAACCCCTCTACATCTCCGTGGAATGTAGAGATAAGTGGATACCGGTGGTACTTGTTGATACCGGGTCTACTATCAACGTCTGCCCAGCCAGAATAGCATATGCAATCGGGTTGAAACCCGTGGACTTCATACCAACCACTTAGGTGATCAAAGCTTACGATAATACTAGTAGAGAAGTGATGGGGACTGTCAAGGTTCAGGCCTAGGTTGGTCCAGGATAACACAACATCAAATTTCATGTCTTGGACGTTCCCATAACCTTCAACTTACTCTTGGGGCGGCCGTGGTTGCACCAAGTAAAGGCAATCTCTTCCACTCTACACCAGATGTTGAAATACCCTCACGGGAAGGGGGTAGCAACATTTCTCAAGCCAAAATGGAGCAAAAGTTTGGTCTTCAAGGGTAAGTTCATCTTTCCCTCTTTTGTAGCATTTTTTTGTCCTATTTCTTAGCCCTATTTTCTTGCTGTTTTGGGCTCCGACCCTAACTGAAAGGGTCATTATTTTGAGCCATTCTTCATGTTTGTTTAAGAGCTCAACCCTGTTTGAGCCCTCTATTTGGTACTTGCTTCAATACCTCTTTGTATGCCATTATTTTGCATGATGTTTCTAGCCTATGTGTGATCTGTTATTGAGCATGATATAAACTGTGAGTTGGCTTATTTTGAGTCCCTCTACAACATTGTAGAAGGGCTCAACACTGTTGGGGGACTCCATGTCGCACTTACCATTATACCCCTCTTTGGCCCCCATTTTTGCATGCTTTGTTGGCTTGTCTTGATTCTGTTTTTAGGCCATAATCAGAACTTAAAATGGCCATATTTTGACCTTCTTGGAATATCTCATTAAGGGTCTTTTGCTGTTTGATGTATATTTGGCCTACTTCATGTTATACCCCTCTTTGGCCCCCCATTTTTGCATGCTTTTGTTGGCTTATCTAGCTTCGGTTTTCGGCCATTATCAGAACTGAAAGTGGCCATATATTGACTCCCTTGTCATTTTCATTAAGGGTCTTTGGCTGTTTGATGTATATTTGGCCTACTTCATGTTATACCCTCTTGTGGCCTATTTCTTGCATTGCATTTTGAGCATGTTTGCATACTGATTTGAGGCTTGTAATCTACTGTAAATGTTCATATTTTTAGTCCCTCTCCAGTTTTTTAGAAGGGTATTTTTCCATTTGGGCTTTTCATCTATCACTTGCTTCATTGCCTCCCTTGCGGAGCCATTTTTGTATGCCATTTTAGCCCTACTTGTGATTGCTATTTGGCCATGTTTTGTACTGTAAAAATGTGAGTTTTGGGGCTTCCTTGCTTCTTCCCTTTCATGTCATGTATCAATTATGCATGTATGGTATAGCTGTAGGCCATTTTATGCATTGAAATCTATGTTTCGGGATCATTTCATACATCGGGTATTATTTCGCCTCATTTCGGGGCTGTTTTGCCCCTCATTTTGTCACTAATTTTTGAATGTTTGCATATCATATTCCATGTCTTTGCCGTGTCTCATTAGAGTGGCATTTCAGTGCCCGAGGGTCCGTTCTCGGCACTTCGAGGTATCTTGTTTTCATCTGATGGCCTCTTATGTGAGTGTGGCCGAGGTCCGCTTATGTTAGTATAAGTCCATGTTGCATTGTATATGCCATTGTAGCCTCATTGCATTGCGTATGCCATTTTCTCGGTTTGCGTGCCCGTGTACACGCATTTCGAGACATCTCATTTTCATCTCACGGCCTCTCATGTGAGTGTGGCCGAGGTCCACTCGTGTTAGTATAAGTCCAATTTGCATTGCGTATGCCATTTCATGCCTTAGGATCATTTCCTCGGTTTGCGTGCACGTATGCACGCATTTTGAGGCATCACATTTTCATAGCATTGTGCATGCTAGGTCATATCTTAGTTGCATATTAGTTGCATTTCATGCATATTGCATTGTGTTCGGGATAGGAGTTAGCCCGGGCACGGGAAACGAGGCACGTTTCGTACTCCGAGCGACGGAACGGGTCTCAATTCCCAAGTCACCGACACTCCGGATTATCCATGATGGAGTTAGGTTTTGTTGTAGCATTCATATGCATTCACCCTATATTGAGTTGTGCAATTCGGCTCCTCGGCCATCATGCATCGATATGCGTGATTGGTGGCACGAGGATCGAGGCATGCATATATTTGTGAAATACATTGCTATGCCCCTTTCCTGCTTTCTGTTGCAGCAAAATGAAGAATCAGCAACTTGTTGGAGTTCGGCACGCATTTTGAGAAACATTGCAAATAGAGGCTAATTGGGGCATCCCAGTGGATTTCCGCGCAAAGCAGTCCAAACATGCATTATTTCATTATCCGGAGCGGAGTCAAGCGATCCACGGCTTGCATGCGATTCTGATTCTTCTTAGTTAATTTGTTAATTAATTAGGAATTTGTATATTATTCGGACTGTAATATTCGGATTGTATTATTCTTTCATTTTGGGACTGTATTATTTATTCGGACCCTCTGTGCGAGGGCATAATTGTAATAAGTGTGGGTGAGTGCGATGTATGTCTTCCAACCTCACGTCTTTCTTCCCTTTTATTTACCCGCTTATGATGGTTAGATTAGGGCATATTTCAATTAGCATACAGTATGACAACATGTTTGCATCATTACATTTTTGCATAAGACTCGGCGCATCATACAAACTGCATTTGTATTTCAATTCCAAATTGAATACGTGTTAGCTGTAGCATTCCATATGCCATGTTTAGAATAGCCGAGCCTGCTATAGTTTTCATTTTTGCATGTGTTGCATTAGGCATTTTCTGTATATCTAGGATCACGCATGATTTCTAATAAGCTTCTGTTTTGGCTTGGAGTACTCGGTGAGTTTTATGCTTTAGCATCCTTGCATGCGTGTGAGTGACTGCCATGAATAGCATGGTTACCATGAGGCTATGTGCTTACGTGATATAACTGCCTTAAATGCCTGTGGGTGGAGGTTGAGTTACTTGAATTGGGACAATTCATCAAATATTTGTTTTTTTTAAGCCCACTAGATAGTGGCAAAACCATTGTTCTTCTAAGCCCACCCAAGGGTGGCAAAATCTGCATTTTAAGCCTACCTGCGGGTAGCAAACCATTTTCAAACAAACATGAAGTGTTTTGTTCCAATTTAGGCGATTCAGTCTATACTTGTATCTTTGTCGCATCACATAAGTAACCTTAGCTAATACTTAGGAATAAGAACTCACAATGTTTTCAAAATCGGATATCATGGTTAGTAAAGGCCGGTCTTTGGCCGTGGCGAAATGCTCACGAAGTGACCTTCCCCAATCGTACCCAAGTTCCCGAGCCGAGGCAACTGTGGTGATGACGGACACGTGGCCTTTGGCACCGAGTCAGGGTTTCCTAAATTTCCCATTTTAAAAAATATTTAGGTGGCGATTCTGTATCTGGCAAAGCAGTCCATGTTTGGCACTTCTTTCAAAAAATTTGTTTTCAAAAACGATTTGCCGGATTTGCACTCTTTGGTTCAAGATTAAGAACCGTGACATTTGAGTCCTTGAACTGTAGTGACCCAATATCAAACCAGAACGCGCGGGGGAGGGGGGGGGGACTCGCATTCCCTTTCCCCGGGATGCGTTCGGGGACGTCCACACTAACTATGTTAAATGACTAATGCAACTGTAGACGCGCTCTTGGGCCTCACTACAGTTCGAACTCAATTTGTGTCGGTTCTTAACCTGTTCTCACAATGTGCAATGTGAGATTGATAAATCACTAAAGAGTCCAAATCTGGCAAATCGTTTTTGAAAACAGATTTTTTGAAAGAAGTGCCAAACATGGACTGCTTTTCCAGATACAGAGTCGCCACCTAAATATTTTTTTTTGGGAAATTTAGGAAACCCTAACTCGTTGCCTAAGGCCACATGTTCGTCATCACCAAAGTTGCCTGGCTCGGGAACTTGGGTACGATTGGGAAAGGTCACTTCGTGAGCACCCCTGCTCGCCCGATCAAAGATCGGCCTCTACTAACCATGATATCTTGTTTTGAAAACATTATACGTTCTTATTCCGGTTATTAGCCTAGAATTACTATGTTATGCGCATAGCGAACAAGTATAGATCAAATCACCTAAATTGGAACAAAACATTGCATGCTTGTTTTGAAAATGGTTTGCTACTCGTAAGTAGGCTAAAATGCAAGTTTTGCCACCCTCGAGTGGGCTTTAGAAAAGATGGTTTTGCCACTATCTAGTGGGCTTAAAACTCACAGTTTTAATGTATTATTCCAATTCAGGTAATTCAACCTCCATCCACAGGCATTCAAGCAGTTATATCACATAAGCAAATAGCCTCATGGTAAGCATGCTGTCATGGCAACACTCACACGCATGCAAGGATGCTAAAGCATGAGAACTTACTGAGTACTCCGAGCTAAAACAGAAACTAGTTAGTAATCATATGCATGATCCTAGTTCATGTTAAGATGACTAATGCAACACATGCAAAATGCAACTAAGATAGGCTCGGCTAATCTACAATGACATGTGAAATGCTACAACTAACATGTATTCAATTTGGAATTGAAATACAAATACAGTTAGAATGATGTGCCGAGCCCGGTGCATGCAAAACGAATGAATGGATGCAAACATGCTATCATACTGTATGCTAATTGAAGCATGCCCTAGACTAACCATCGAAAGCTAGTAAATAAAAGGAAAGAAAGACGTGGGGTTGGGAGACATACACATACTTACGCACACTTATTACACAATTGCCCTCATTCGGGGTAGGGGGGGTCCGAATAAATATTACAGTCCAAATAAATAATACTAAATTAATTATTACAGAACTTCTAATTAATTAACAAATTAAATGCGGAAAGAAGGTGGCCACAGCCCCGCCTCAAAATGCGTGAATGATGCATGCTCGACTCATCTCGCTCGAAAACTTGCTGCCATAGCACTGTTGCCTCTGTTTACACTGCCTCACCCCTCTGAAATTTATGAAAGTCTCTAGAATTGCTTTGAACTTCATTCTGAGTGCAGTGGAGTGCCATCGGCCAAAGAAAAAGGCCACCGGCCATGGGAATGAGGTTATCGGCCAAAGATGGTGTCACTGGCTGGACTTTGGTGGCCAGTCGGCACTGTATATGGCCGGTCGGCCATTGTTTCCTGCAGAATCCTGCAGTTGACTGCAGCAGAGGGCAAGCAGTGTATGGCATGGAATTTCAAAGCAATGTGTGCATGGCCACTCTCCCAATCATGTAATGGACTCAAGGGAGTATGGCCCTCGACCCTCGGGCCATCAATCACGCATTTCAATGCATGATGACCCAAAAGTCAAGTGTGCAACTTCAATATCAAATGAAATGCACACACAAAACACATCAAAGGCTCCAACCTCTATCATGCTTGATCAAGAGGGAAGGAATGAATGCACAATGCAATGCAACCTACGTATGCAAGCAAGGCTAATGCAACATGATTATGCAATGTATCTAATATGCAATAGGCACACAACCTAAACATGTAAACATACATGGCATACAACAACATGCGATGATGGACTTAAACTAACATGGATAGCTCGCAAGCATGCCAAAATCAGTGGCCATATGATGAAAATGAGACAATCGAAACACATGCAAACATGTACGATGCAAGGGGCCGGACCTAAGGCATCAAATGCCACTCTACCAAAGCATGGCAAGGGATGAAAGATGGCATACAAACATGCAATTTCCAGCTCTGAAATAATATGCTCAATGGTCTCGAATCATGGAAACATGTCACCCAATGCATGAAATAAGCCCCGGAACTCAAAACTAGGCAAATGCATTGAACCACAAGTATGCAAAGCAAGCATTATTTGATCATGAGGCATGAAAACAGAGCCAAGGCAGTCCAAAATAAGCACAATATCAGTTCCAAGCATGGCCCAAAAATGCTAACATGAAGGGGTAAATCAACATGCAACCTAGGCTAGTAAGCATGGTTTACATGGCATGTATATGAAGCACGAGAGAGGTCACCAAACCAGCCAAAAATAGGAACATGATATGCTAAAATATGCCTAAATAACCACTGAAATGCATCCAATTCATGCAAAAATGATGAGCTCCTTTGGAGGGCCATGCAAGGGGTTACTCAACACATGCATCAAGGACACTTAGCATAGCAAAACCAGCTCTGGAACTCAGTTATGACAGCCCTAAAACTTACCAAAAAGGCCCTAAAATGGCTCAAGGAAGTATACAATAAAAGGTCCCCTTGAAAGGCCTTAAGGAGGATTGCTCCACACATGCATGATAGACATAAAATATGGAAAAATGGGCTCTGGATAGAGTCAAGGAAGACCTTAAAACTCACCAAATAGGCCCTGAAAAGTGACTTCACAACATGAAAAATGGGGGTCCTTTGGAAGGCCAAAAAGGCCAACAAACAAGACAAGGAGAGAGGGGGCCACCCCCCCTCTGATTTTAGCTCTCAAAAACACATTTAAGCCACTGAAAATCCACTAGATTTTAGTGGCTAAGCAGCCAAACCAAGGCCAATGCAAATGCTCTAATGTATAGCCTTAATCATGAGGAAATGAAGCATTCAAAGGGGAAGATGACCCCAAACAGAAAAATGCCCTGAGTCAAACTTTAAGAGAGGCTCAAAATAAGACTTTTTTTAGTCCATGGAAAATCTCAAAAATGCTCACAAATAGGGCTAAGATATGAAGCAAAGTAAGCCTACAAAGAGGGATGGAGCATACAAGAAGATAGATGGCCTCAAACAGAAAATTATCCTTAATCAAACTTCAAGAGGAGCTCAAAATAAGACCTTTTCCAGTTTCAGACAAATCTCGAAAATGCTTTCAAGTATGGCTAAGCTATGAAGCAAGATAAGCCTTAAAAAGGGAGATGAGTGTGTTACCCTTGTAGCCAAGAACTCCAGTAGCCTTTGGTCCCAAAAACCAGTCCCTTAGCCTCTGAAAACAAGCTCCAAGATGCTTGGATGGATGATGGAGAGGTTAGGTTATGAGGTGTAGGGTAATGGAGCCAAGAACCTTACATTTTGAAGCTAAAATGGAGGAGATATAGAGAGACAAAGAGGGATATATGTGTATATGCCCTAACCAAGTTCTGAACTAGGTATATGGAGAGGGGAGCCTTCCTTTATAGAGCCAAGAGAATAAAGTTTCTCTTAGAAGCTTCAAACCAAGAGCAAAGATCCTCCATATACGTGTATAAAGGATCCAGTCTGTGCCCTCCAACTGGCACAGCTGGCATCCATTCAATCTATAGAATACACCGGAAGGTTGTCGGCTAGCAAAATTGGTCGGCCAGCTACTTTAACTGGTCGGTCGGCCATCTATTTGGTCGGTCAGCCATCTGTTCTGGTCGGTCGGCAGGAAAAATCTGCTCTACAGGTCCAACTTCAAACGGGCATAAATCCTTCATGTGAACTCATTTTCAGGTCATTCTTGTGTCCAAATTGAATCCCCAGAAGTAAGATTTCCAATGGCACTAGCCTTGAATCGAAATTTCAACTGTGCAAAAAGTTATGCTTGTTTTGGTAAAGGTTGCTCAGTTTCGGTCCAACCGGGATGATGCCCAACTTCAACCAATCATATCTCTCCCATCCGAACTCGGCTTTAAGAGATTGTTGAGTGCGAAACGAAGCCCCAGAAGTCTTCTTTTCAACGGTAGTGGCCTCATAGCTTAAATCCAGGTGCATAGACAGATAAGCCTGATTAAGCGAGGACCACTCGACTCTCTCTTAGCGATTCATACCCAACTTCTTCCCCAGCTAGGTTTCTTCTCTCTTCTCTTCTTTTCTTCAACTCTAAACCCCTAAACAAGGTGTTTTGAAAGATTTTTCAAAGATTTCATTTCTCTTTCATTCATTTCCACTTTGTCCTTGCTTGGTTTATCGAAAAGCGTATCATTTGACAAAATGTGAGCCTCGGAACATTGTAGAAACTTTATTTCAAAAATGTTTTGAAAGAGAGGGTTCTAAGGTCTAAAAACCATCCAAAATAACTTCGGTCCAAAATGGGGTGTGAAGTTGAGATTTGTCTCTCTCATTGCCGAAGAAACTGAACCTTGGCCCTGCACACCTTTCTCCACCAAGTAAACCATCAGTAACACCCAAGTCTTGAGGGCTGTCAAAAATGGGGTGTCTACAGCAACACATTAGCAACTAAATAGGCTCGGCTACTTAATCATGATATTTGCAACACTTTGATAGCATGCTTTGAAACACGTATTCAAAGAAGTATTGAAATTGACAATGCAGTTTGAATGATGCGCCGAGCCTCGGTGCATACAAGACAAATGAATGGATGCAAACATGCAAGCATAAGGTATGCTAATTGAAAATGTCCCTAATCTAACCATCAAAAGTGGATAAATAAAAAGGAGAAAGGCGTGGGGTTGAAAGACATACACACACGCACGCACACTTATTACAACATTATACCATCACGAAGGAGGGTCTGAATGAATAAGCCAAGCTAACTAGCTACGCTAGTTAAGCTAATTATTACGAAATGAAATTACTTAACTAATCTAGCTAATCATTGATTATTACAAACCAAATTAAGCTAACTAATTACAAAACGAATCAATTAATTAAATAATTATAACATTTGCATGAATGAATTAGCTACAACTAACTAACAAAGCAATTAAATGGCCTCGAGGGATGAAGGATGCATGCATACTCGGATTCTCCTCCCGAAAATGCCACCGCCTTGCCATTGCAGCCTCTGTTTGCACATGTTTGAACACCAACAGTGCCGCCAACTTCCAGAATGCCTTTGCTCCAACTCAGGAGCACACTTGTGAAAAATTTCATTTATGGCCGGTTGGCTACAAATGGTGGCCGTCAGCTACCATTAGTGGCCGGTCGGCTACTGCTGGTGGCCATCGGCCACCTCTTCCCTAGACTTCTTCTTTTGCTGCAACAGAGAGAAAACAGAGGCAAAGTAGCGTATTCTCACAGAGTGTGTACTGTTGCTCTCCTTATCATCACATAAGCTCAAAGAAGAGTAATTCTTGGCCCTCAAACCATCAACTGAGCATTCTCCATGCATGATGGCCAAAGAACCAAGCTTGTACAAGCTTAATGAGTGCAAAATAAGACTCAACAAAACCACAACCCTATCATGCATGATCAAGGGTGATGTTGACCAAGAAAAGTGGCACGTTTCATCACTTTGAGTATGAAACGTCCCATTTTTCTCGTGTTCAAATTAACGTTCGATTTGAACACATGCGATGCAACACAAAAGATGCTTAATCTAGCCTCCTTTACTTGCCATGTTTTGTTTACTCATTTTAGTTTACCAATCCATTCTTTAGTTGATTAGTCCAAAGGGTGAGTGTCCTCTAATTGAAAGAGGGCTTAAACCACAAGTGCCTTGAGCATGAAAGAGACCTCATGCTGTTGATAATGAACTCCTGAAGGAATTAAACCATTAAGCATGAATGTCTCAATTTCACACTTAAGCCAACAAGGGGTTCAAAGCCACTTTCAAAATGAATGAAAGAGTGAAACAAAGGAGCATGTGAAAAAGCTTATGACGCTGAATTGGAATGCAAAATAGCACCATAACGTGCTTTCGACTCAAAAGAATGATGATCAAAGCATTGAAACAACAAACTAGTGAAGGAAATTACATTACAACCACACAATACAAGCCTCAAAGGACCAAACCAGCTCAAAATAGAGCTGTAACCAGTCAAAATAGTAGCAAAAACATGATGAGATTAAGGTACAAATGCTAGAAAAACATGCTCACATGCTAAGCTATCTAGGCATGCAAACAAGACACAAGGAGAGGAGGCTACCTCTTCCAATTTTGGACTTCAAAACAAGGTTTTTGCCACTGAAATAACTCTGAGTGGTTAAGAGGCCCAAAAAGTATGATTTGAATATGCCAAAAGATGGTGCAAAAGTCTACACAATTAAGCAACGAGAAAGGTGTAACACCCCTTAACAAAAAATAGCCTCAAACCATCATGTTAAGCCTTAAAAACCAGAGGTTTTTGTAGTTGAAAACCAGCTCAAAAACAATACAAAAGGATGGCAAAATAAGTGTGCACAATAAGCTTAAATGGGGTAAGTTCTCTACCTTTGAAGCACAGCACAAAACAATCACAATTTTAGGCTCAAACCTCCTTCTGAAGCTCAAACTAGGCTCCAAGAGACCTCAACTCCAAGGTGGTCAAGTTTGGTTAAGGGTTAGTGTGCAAAAGTGTAGAGAAAACTAACTATAAAGCACAAAATAAGAAGATAGAGAGAGAATTCTAGAGAGAGAGAGAAAATTTTGTTTTAAAATGTCTAACCCCTCCAAATGGGGGAGAGCACCCCCTATATATAGAAAACCAAGGTTGAAGCTTGAATTCATCCTACCATACACGTGTATGAAGATGCACTTCAGTGAGCAACAACTAGCACAGCTGGCAAACAAATATCTAAAAAAGAGACAAATGGCCGACGGCCACTAATCGGCCACCACTAGTGGCCAACAAGGTACAGGGCTAGACGACATGCCCTCCTCCCTTTAGGCAAGAGACAAGGAGCTCTCAGTCCAAAAACAAGCACAAAACAGATAGGTTTAGAGGCTCAAAGACAAGGCATTCCGCCGAGGACTTCAGGCGCTCAAAACGAACACAAACAAACACAATCATCGAGTGCACAAACGATGGCGTCCAAGTTTTAAGGATGGTCAAAAATGGGGTGCCTACAGTTGCCCCTCTTTGACAGAACTCGGAAGTCATAAAATGACGTGAGTGAATGTCAAAGCCCAGAGACGACCCATTTTTGACAAGGCCAAAGACTCGGTCCAACAAAAAAACAAAACAAAGAATGGTTGCGCCCGTAGGTTGCCTACGTATCCCTTTGCAAGGAATCAAACCAGCGTAGTTCTAGGGCAAGATGCAAAATGATATGCACGATGCAAGAACATAACTTATGATCCTGTAATGAGGCTGCAATGAAACATCTAGATGCAAGCGTTATGTAAAGAAATGCTACATTCATACAAACCGAAACAAGATATAGCAACCTCACACATGAAAGTAAGTAAATACGAACCAAACTACATTTCATGTAGAAATGATGTAAGAAAATTATGCAATCTTAACTACGCATCATGCAGGAAAGGCAAAGGACAACACAAACATCGGGCGCACCTGAGGTGTCAAACAAGATCCTAACGTGTTGCACACGCGAGAAAAAAGATGGTCTGAACACAGGGAGACACCCGAATGCTCCTAACCGGAGCAGTGATAAATATCGAAACACGTCCAACTATTTGTAACCAAAACAAGGAGTGGTATAAGCGTCGGAACTCGTTCGAATGTGTTTAACCAAAGCGTCCTAACGCATCACACGTGAGAGGAGAAGAGAGTGGCGTAATCATCGGGTGCACCCGAATGTTTCTAACCGAAAGAAGTGGTGTAAACACCGGGACACCCGAATGTTTCTAACCAAAGGCATTCTAATGCATCGCACGCGAGAGGAGAAAGAGGTAACGAGAACATCGAGATGCATCCAAATGTTTCTAAACCGAAGCATCCCAACACATCACACGCCAGGGGAGAAAGAGGGTGGTGTAAACACCGAGCGCACCCGAATGTTTCTAACCAAAAGGGAGTGGTGTGGTATAAGCAGTGGAACGTATCCAAATGCTTTTAACCAACCGAAACAAGGCTGATCAAAGGACAGGAGTGGTCTCACCTGGAACTCCTCTAAATGAACCGTACATACAATATCGTACTTGTATAAGAAAGCAACTTAATAGGCATAACACAATAAGAGTGCATGTTCTATGCAAGATTAGCAAAGCATGTTCTATGTAGTAATAACAAAAGCATGTTTTACACAAGAGACGAAGAAATGCATATTCCATGCAATAGGATAGGATGTATGCAATAACCAGTTGTGAAAATGCATGTTCAATGCGAGATTAACAACATGCTCAACGCAAAATACTGAATAAAGAAATGCACGTTCTATGCAATGATAAAAAAGCGTGTCTAATAAAACCGACTAAGTTGCAACCTTTGATTTACCTCTCGGAGGAGTTACAATATATTTCAAAAGGATACACCTCATTCATGCCGACTAGTGATGAGTCATGCACCGAAGACATGGTTCGAAACTTTCATAGAGACATTTTGAGCTAAAAAGTGAACTTTCCTTGTACTTTCTGTTTGCCACAAATGGTGGCCGTCGGCCACTTGTGGCAATTTGGGCCATTTTGGTCTTTTTGCATATAGATCTTTAAGTACACACCTCCAAGCCTCATTTCCTCACACCTCCATTGCCGAAATTGTTTCTCCTTCCTCTCTAGACACTTTTCCCCTCTAGATCCGAGCTTTGTACGTGTTTTCCAACGCCCCACGCGAAGTTGATTCGCTAAAACTCTTGATTTCCTTCATTTTGAACTGATTGGAATTTGTTTTCAGTGCTTTTTTCTTCATTTTCACCACTTGAGGTTTGTTTCCCTCGAGTTTTTCTTGAGTTTGGTGCCTTTTCCCGGGCTTTGACTTTTTTTCCCATTTTCTCTCTCTGAGAGTTGACTTTCGTTGACTTTTGGCATTTTCCGCTCATTTTGCTCATTTTTGCTCGCTTTCTCACCCTTTTTCTAGATGGCAGATGACATTCCCCATGATGGAGGTTCTCCAAGGATGGAGGGAGATCCTAGGCATATACCATTGCCACCCTAGGTTTGACCCTTCAACCTGGAGACATACCATCCTGAGGTGCATGTACTACCGCCCGATACAATCCGTTATTTCAGCGGATTTGCACGAGGCGCGCCAGAGGATCTCTTGCTGCGAGAGCCGGAGTCTTACTTATCCTAAGGTGCCACAGTGGTATGCACTATTTTCTTACATTTTCTGCATTGTACTTTGCGTTTTCTGCATAGCTCACACTTTTGCACTATATTTCATCAGCTCATCCAAAACATATTCATGCACTGTATTTCTTACACTGCCTTTCATCTGCTCATGTTGAACACAGGTGGACTCTCGTTTCACCCAAGGATATGGGACCACATCTACGAGGGAATGATACATGGACCTCCCCGTTGGTGTTCGCCAGATCGTCAATGAGGCTGGGTTTGACTTATTCTGCATGGGGTTGTCGCGTCTCATGGTGAGCAGGTCCTTACTGGGCACGCTGGTAGAGAGATGGTGAGACACCACCAACTATTTTCATTTCTTTACCGCGGGAGATATGACGATGACCTTGTACGATTTTTCTATGCTCACGAGCATCGAGGTAGGAGGTCGGTCGATCCCATATGATACTGACATGGGCGAGTAAGAGGCCGCCTAGATCTATTTGCTGGGGGCACGCCCACCTATCTTCTGATCAGGGACAGTTCAGTACAGCTGGTTTGCAGACCAATTCAGAGGGACAACTCCGGAGACTGTAGAGGAGATCAAGCAGTATGCCCGAGGCTTCTTGATGTTCCTCTTTGGCACCACTTTATTCGCTGACAAGGCGAACACTGTCGGGCTATATCTTTTGAGTGCTTTAGTGGACTTGTTTCAGGTCCGGCACTACGATTGGGGCGGCGCTAGCCTCGCTACCTTGTATTGCTATATGAGCTTAACATCCTACAATAGCGAGAACAGAGTTGGTGGCTACTGGAGAGCCTAGGAGGTATGCTTTACTTTCCTGCTTTACATTCCCTACCGTGCTTTCTGCTTTGCACTTTTTGTACACTGCACACATATAGTCTAATCTTTGCTTTGCATTTGCACTTTCTGTACGTTGTACTACACACCTCACTTTCTACATTTTCTCTATATTCTGTATTCTGCATTTTCTAGACATTGCACACATATTATGCTTTTCACATTACTTGTGTTTTAACTATTGTATACTCACTGTTGCCCTTTTTCTTTCGCAGCTATGGGTGTATGCCTATTTTCGGCACTTGTCCCAGAGCCGGAGGCCAGGATGCCTCCTGGTGTGCCATACTCTCACCGGTATGACGGGAGATGCCAGTAGAGGGCCCGAGAGACTCTTTCATTTTTCCGCCAATATTTCGATACAGTGAGGGTAGCAGAGGTAACTCAAAACTCACATTTCTTTCTACTGTCAGCTTCGATTCATATTACACATCTAATCGTAACTAACAATCTGTGCATTTGCTGTCTGTAGATCTCATGGCAGCCCTAGGCGACGATGCCAGAAGATGTCAGATATGAGTTTGATGGTGCCCGGGGCACTTCTCGTTATCGACTCGTGCTCGAGGGACCAGTAGGTCAAGCCTGGTTCCTGGGCGAGTGCTTCCTGCGCCAGACTTTGGGTTTGCCACTGCAGATGGTTTCCATGCCACCTCCGCCATCCATGCAGGCCACAGAGAGTCTCTCCTTCCAGGAGATGATCGACTTTACACGAGGCATGGAAGCCGACTACTTTCTGGGAGAGGGGGACTATACGACATACATCCAGACACATCTCATGCCTCATTTGACGGATATTCATGCTCGTGCCGGGAGAGCAGCTGATGCCCCTTCGATGAGTAAGGCCTAAGCACCGAGGGGCAAGGCTAGAGGGATGCCCCCCGCTAGGCAGAGTTTCGGTTGGCCAGAGCTTCCGACTGAGTTGACGGGTTGGCGGTACTCTGGAGAGGCTTATCAGATTCCGCTTGAGCCTCCGTTGCCTGGTTATCAATATGTCAGGACACTTGATTCACCTCCAGTATGTATTACAGTTGTCATTTTTTGCATTCTTGTTTAGATACTCAGATATTCATTCCAGACACTGATCATTCCAAATTACATTTATAGGCACCCGCAGGGTACATCGAAGGACTACTTGAGATGTTGGTCTCATTTGAGGGCATGATCTTGAGAAGGGAGGCAATACTCGGCTTCCATGGTATTCAGGTAACTTAAAAATTTTTTGGCGTTTTGGTCACCACATTTCTGCTGACATACTAAAACTGACATTTCAACTGAACACATCCTTGCACTGCACTGATACACTGCATGTATAGATCACATTTGACACATTAGATTTACACACTGTATTTGACTTCTGCCTGTTCTCATTCTGTACATCATACTTGCATCTGATACACATACTAAGCCTGACATATAAGCATGTGACCGAGAGAGACGTTGTGAGCCTATCATGTGTAATGACGATGAGACCAGTGAGACTGAGGAGGCTGCAGATCAGTATACCAAGTCATCCGAGAGCGGAGATGATGATGTTGGCTCAGATTCTGCTAGTAGAGATGAAGCTAAGCCAAGTTCTGATGCAAAGGATGACGACGACTTTGGTTCTGGTTCTGATTCAGCATCAGGTTCAGATAGCAGTGCGGATGGAGACGGCTCTGCAGAGTCCACTCCACCAAGGAAGAGAATGAAGAGGGCCTCTAGAGCTTGAGCTAGCTGGCGTTGATTCATATGTTTTTGCTTAGTTTTTTTTGCTAGAAGGGTTGGCACATTGTACAGCTTTAGACAGTTTTATTTTCTTAAAAACTTGTACTCTTTGTAAAAAGAAACCATGATCGGATTGAAAACTAGCTTTTGATGAAAAAGTGTTATATTTCTTTTGCATTTGAGCATTGCATAGCACCACATTGCATAAAAACGAGATTGATGGACATTGAACTTTGTACATCGTATTGGCAATTTCTTGATCAGGTAATGAACCAACCAACACATAACAAACAGGGTAAAACAACTTGACGAACAATGCAACAACTCGATAAACAAAACAAATACAACTCGATAAGCAACACAACAACTCGATAAACAAAGTGAAACAACTCGATAAACAAATTGAAGCAATTTGCAAGCAACTCAACAAAACTACTAAAACAAAGCAGCAGAATGTATCAAGAGCAGAACAAAACACAAGTTCTCAGCACTCTCAACACATAGGAAGAGCAAAGGAATTTTGTTGGGCATAAACAGGGGCTGTAGGCCACCACAATTGGCCGGTCAGCCACCAGAACTGGCTGGTCGGCCATTAATGCAGGGGCCTCTAGATTGCTGCCACCTATCTTCCACTCAGCACCTTATCTTCTACAAAAGTTGGGACTTCATATTTTCTTCATTCTAGCTCTGTTTTTTCCACAAATGGAGGCATTCTTCACTAAAAAACTCTCAAATTGGATTGCAACCTTTGATGGCTCGGAAAAAGTGAATTTTTGGGGTTTCGGGATAAATGCACTATTCCCGCTAAGTTGTACCCCACTGTGTTTTCCGTTCCTACATGCCGCGGCTAGGTGTTGGAACTCGTTTACACATGTGTTCAGCTTCGGGGGGCAAGAACTATGCCCAACAATTGAAGAATTCCAAGTTCTAATGGAATCCCAATGCGACGAGGAAATTTTGCCCCAGCCTGTTTTGGCCACATCCCAGCTCTAGGAAGGATATGCAGGCTCACTTTACATGAGTCTCGATCATTGGTTCACAACAGAGAGCTAGATATTCCCAGTCTCATTCATCGATTTTCTGATGCCGGCGATCGTAGCATCTGTCTTTGGCAAACTTTTCGACAGCATGCCTTTTGTTTGTGTATGTTGGCTGATTTCTTACTTGCCCCTGGTTGTGGAGGATCTAGCATTCGCTTGATCGAAGTGACCCAAGGCTTGAAAGAGGGAAAAAGCTATATTGGCTTGACACTAGTCGAGACTTTGATGGGCTTGGACACCTTTCATCGACGGAAGGCAACTAAATTTGCAGGAAGTCCACTACTTTTGCAGGTAATGTTTCCCACCCTATCTCACATGTGTTTCTCACATCACTCGGCACTCACGCTCTGTTTTTCTCTCAAAACCCTTTCTCACTTTTTCTCACCACATACATCTTTCTATTCTTTAATCTCTCTTATTTTTCATCCCTTCCCAAATATGGCTCATGGACAGGTTGAAGGTAGTGGATTCTCTTCTTGCATATTCAGCACGACGCTATTTCTTTCGCCAACAACTAGTTGATTTCTCGAATGAGGGGTGGTGGTGCCATTGGATGTGCAACAGGTCCGCTGCTGACATTGCTTGGCGTTGCCCTTTAGTTGATTAGGTTGACACAGTGTGTCTACTATTTTCCATTCCGATTCAGGCGTTAGATCGGACACGACTAGACTTGCCTAGAAGAGGGAGTAGAATACCAGGCTTCATTTCCAATCCAAGGCTAATAACTAGCTCGATATCTCACAGCTTGGAGGACAAGAAAACTTCTAGCTCCCGCTCCCAATTTCAGTTGCACCCTTTCTGGCGTGCATAGCTTGGCTTGAAGAAGAGGCGCAAACTGGGCCTGCTTTAGCATCTGAAGCTTCATAAGCTCTGGGAGGGGACGCAGGAACATCTGATTTATCTATGCCCTCAAGTTTATTGCTTTGATCTGTACTTTCAAGTTTTCCTTTTAAATGTAATAAAAGCAACTTTGATTTGTATCGAGAGTTAGAGAACTTTGTATTGAAATTAATGAAATGGAAGTTGTGGGCACTAAAAATTTTCCTTTTGGTCCAAAAATCGTCTAAGTTGTAAAAAGATTAATTTGAACAAAATCAACTTTTATTAAAACTTTTCAAAACCATTTTCGATAAGGATCACAAATTGACACACATGGAATCTATCCTCGAGATGTACAATGCCAAATCCAATAACTGGAAAGTTGCCCCTTGTCTAAATAGCACTGTACTATAACCAGCTCTCATAATGAAGACCACAACCGAACTCTTGGATGCAGAAAAGACAAAGATGCCTTGAATAATCTCATGGACAGAAGAGTTGAGTTTGAAGTGTTTAGGATTGGACCTCAGAATGAAGTTGCCTACGTATCCCAAAGATGAGAATCAAGCCTTACGTAGTTCAGTTCGGGTTCACTCGAGTATTAACACTCTCCTTTTATGCTCTAACTTTTGCTAAGACCGCCCTTTCTGTGTTTTCAATCTTGTGAGCTCAGTTTTTCTTATTTCAAAATTTTTTGTGCTCTAACTTTTGCCTAGGTCGCCCATTCGGGTTTTTGGCCTAGCGTGCCACTCAAGGATGGTATTTCTTCAACTTGTCTATGTTGATTGGTTGAGAGAATTCTAGGCCATCTAGGCCTATAAGAATGATAGCTTCACCCGACCAGATTGATTTGATGATGTAAGGGCCAGTCCAATTGGGTCTGAACTTGCCCCAAGGGTCATGGATGGGAGCTCGGTTGTCTTTGAGCACCAAATCCCCTTCTTTCAGATTCCTGGACTTAACTTTCTTGTTGAAAGCCCTGGCAATTCTACGTTGATAACTTTGGACATGGTACAGTGTTTTCAGCCTCCTCTCGTTGAACAGCATTAGTTCCTCAAACCTACTTTGCAGCCAATCCGCTTATGCTATTTGGCACTCAGCTATAACTCGCAGCGACGGAACCTCTATTTTAATTTGCAGAACAACCTCTATCCCATAAACCAAAGAATATATAGTTGCCCCAGTAGATGTCCAAATTGATGTTCTATAGCCCCAAAGAGCAAAAGGCAATTTGTCTGGCACATCCCTGTAGGTCTCCACCATCTTCTGTAGAATGTGCTTGATGTTCTTGCTGGCGGCCTCAACAGCTCCATTGGTTTGTGGCCGATATGTGGATGACTTACGAAAAGCCACGCTGTATTTCTCCAACAAGTCAATCACTTCTTTCTTAAAGTGGGAACCATAGTCTGAAATGATCTCATTCGAGACCCCATAACGACAAATAATGTTATTCCTGATGAACTTGGCTACATATGACGCTGTCAACACTGCATAAGATTGAGCCTCGACCCACTTGGTAAAATTGTCTATTGCCACCAGGATATGCTCATGCCCATTTGAGCCTTTCGGTGTAACTGCCCCAATAACATCAATTCCCCAGACTGAAAATGGCCATGGTGAAGTCATGTTGTACAGTTTTGATGGCGGAATATTCATGCGATTTGCATGAATTTGGCATTTGTGGCATCGTCGAATAAAACCAATGTAATCCTCCTCTATGGTTGACCAGTAATAACCTTGCTTGAGAATCTTCTGAGCTAGCATTACTCCGTTCATGTGCGATTCGCACTCTCTTTCGTGGATGGCCTCCATTTGGCGCTTCGACTCTTCTGCATCAACACACAACTTGTGCATTCCCAGATGGCCTCATTTGTACAATTTACCCCTGCTGATGATAAATTGAGCAGCCACTTGCCATGTGGCCCTCTTATCTTTGGCATTTGCCCCTGGTGGATAAGCCTCCTTTTCCAAGAAGTTCTAGATGTCCTGATACCAGGGGTTCTGTTCTTGCACTTCATCTATTACGGTGATCAACTCGTAGGTCGGCGCGTATCTCTGTTCAATAATGATCGGACACATCCGGACTCCCAACGAGATGTCTATCATGGAAGGTAGAGTTGATAAAGTGTCAGCGAACTTGTTGTTCTCTCTTAACAGATGCGTGAAGGTTAGCTTCTCAAACCTAGGAATCAAAACATCCAGGGTTTGGTGATAGATTTTCATCCCTTCTTCCTTAACCTTCCAGTCTCCTTTCACATGAGACATAACCAGGTTTGAGTCCCCAATGATGTCCAACCATTTTACCCCTAGTTCTAGGGCGACTTCTAATCCAGCAATACATGCCTCGTATTTTGCTTTGTTGTTAGATACCTTGAATCGGAGTTTGAAGGCTAAAGGTATATGGGAATTGTCGGGTGCTATCAGCAATACCCCTATCCCATAACCATACTGATTAGACGCTCCGTCAAAGTACATGGTCCAAATCTCTTCCTCCACCTGCAGAATGGCCTCATATGGGAACAAATACTCTACTGCTTTGCCTCCCTCCACTAGGTGATCTACAAGAAACTCAGCTACTGCTCTTCCTTTAACAGATTTGCAAGTAACATACTTCAAATCAAATTCAGAGAGAAGAAGCAGCCAACGGGCTAGCCTACCCGTAAGTGCTGGTTTCTCGAAGAGATATTTGATAGGATCTAATCTCGAAACTAGAATTACGGAGTGAGCTAACAAGTAGTGCCTCAACTTCCTGGTAGCCCAAACCAAGGCCAAGCAAGCCTTCTCTAGCGGAGTATAACGGGTCTCGTATTCTAGCATCTTCTTGCTCAGGTAATAGATGGCCTTCTCCACTCTATCCTTAGATTCCTACGCAAGCATGCATCCCATTGTTGTGTCCATTACTGACAGGTACAGAATCAACGGCTTCCCCGGCTCTGGCGGTGACAACATGAGTGGATTTTGAAAATACTGCTTGATTTGCTCAAAAGCAAACTGGCATCGATCATCCCATTGAAATTTCTTTCCTTTCTTCAGGAGACCAAATAGTGGTTCACAAGTCAAGGTTAATTTTGTAATAAACCGTCTTATGAATTGCACTTTATCCAGAAAGCCTTGCACCTCCTTTTTAGTCCTTGGTAGTGGTATTTCTAAGATGGCCTTGATTTTGGAAGGATCAACCTCAATGCCCCTCTGTGTAATCAAGAACCCAAACATTTTCCCTGCTGTGACACCAAAAGTGCATTTCTGTGGATTCAGTCGCAACTGATATTCCCTGATCCATTGGAAGAATTTCTTCAATGCGGTGTAGTGGCCCTCTCTTTCCTTGGACTTGACAATTATGTCGTCCACATACACCTCAACCTCTTTGTGGATCATATCATCTAAAATCATGGCTGCAGCCCGTTGATAAGTAGCCCTAGCAATTTTTAGACCGAATGGCATCACCCTATAGCAGTAGGTTCCCCACAGCGTAGTGAAGGTAGTTTTCTCCCTATTCTCGGGTGCCATCAAGATCTGGTTGTACCCGGAAAACCTATCCATAAAGGAGAGCAACGCATGGCCTGTGGTGAAGTCCACCAATTCATCGATGTGCGGTAGAGGAAAGTCGTCCTTCGGACTAGCTTTGTTCAGATCTCTGAAATCCACACACACTCAAATTTTGCCATCTTTCTTTAGCACTGGAACAATGTTGGCCAACCAAATAGGATACTTAGATACAAGCAAAAACCCTGCATCTATCTTCTTGGTGACCTCTTCCTTGATTTTCAAAGTCCAATCCGAGTGTATTCTCCGAAGCTTCTGCTTGACGGGTCGAGCCTCAGGGTCAAGAGGGAGCCGATGCTGTACAATCTCAGGATCAATTCCAGGCATGTCTTTGTAGGAGCATGCGGAAACATCTTTGAAATCTTTTAATAAAGCGACTACGCACTCATGTTCCTCCGAAGACAACGTGCACCCGATCTAGACCAGATGCGGATCCTTCTCAGTACCCACATTAATTGCAACGATTTCATCAACAAAGGGTTTTACAAACCTCTCATCTTCTCGATCAATCAAATGTTTCAAAACCAGAGGAATTCCTTCCTCATCATTTTTATAAAAAATTTGAAAGTCATGATCAATGTAACATACAAGTGGCACAGAGAAGTACTCAGAAACAGTAGTGGTACCATTTTCATTCAAAGCTTCCAGCTAATCAAATTCCTCGGTTACAATTGACTCAAAAGAAAAGAAAAAAGATGGCCTAGACAAAACAACGGCATCCGGGTTGTCAACCCCAGGAATACCGGACTCTGGCTCAGAAGAACTAGGATCTAATTCCAACTCCACACACTCTGTGGAATCAGATTCTAGTTCACTACCTGATTCAAAACTGCTGGACAAAAAGCCCTCCTCTAGCTGCCAAACGAGGGGGAGTGCGATAGATGCATCTAGAATACCACCGGAAGGGTCACACCTGATTGGTCTCCGATCATGGAAACGGTGAAGTCATCCCCCAAGTTCTCCGGTTTGATCTAAGGATTCGAAAGGGGACATGCCAATGGTGCTCCTAACTTAAGTTCACTTCTATTGAACTTATCCTCTGTACTCTGTTCTGCCTCAGTAGGCAAGTCAGTTTGTTCCCTTGTGGCTTTAACCTCTTGCAACTGTAGGTTGAAGAAAATTTCAAATCTGGGCAAACGCCTCTTCTTAGAGTTCAACCATGGCTCAGAAAAGCTACAAAATGGGAAGTCTTTCGCCTCCTAGACAAAGCCGCCATTCAGAGTTCCCTGAATTGGTCTATGTACAAGCTCATAGTGCCTCCCACTTTGCTTTGCTTTGGCCCTTCCTGCCATCTCCTTCCTTTTTCTCACCCAGTCCTCTTTGGTAGGCATGTAGCCTAAGCCAAAGGCATGAGGGTTATGTGGCACTTCGGCCAGTGCGGTAATGCCCTTCCAGCTGCTCTTTCCTAATCCCATCCCGGGTATATGCTGTAGCTTATTCATGAGGTATACTGACTGAGCATTGACGTACAATCCCTCATCAATAGCTAAGATATCTTGCACCATCTGGACCTCAGCCAAGGTAAAACCAGACAAGAAGACATCCTCATCACCGTGTAAAATTTCCAGTACAGTTGTAGTGACTTCCGGCGGAGGATGTATAGAAGAGTTCCCAAAAACAATGGCTATCCGTTTTCCAAGAGGGTACTTCAGCATCTGATGCAAGCTGGAAGAAACAGCTTCTACTTGGTGCAGCTAGGGTAGCCCAAGTAGCAAGTTAAAGGTAGATGGAACATCTAGGACGTGAAACTTGATGTCCTGTTGTGCCGGGCCAACCTGTGTTCTGATTTGAACTGTTCCCATCACCTCTCGACTTGTGTTGTCATAAGCCCAGATCACCTGGGCCGTTGGTAGAAAGTTTGCTGGCTTCAAGCCAATAGCTAGGCCGTATGCGATGGACACACATTAATTGCAGACCCAGTGTCAACCAATACAACGGGCACCCATTTCTCTTTACATTCAACTGAGATGTATAGCGGTTTGCTATGCTCAGAGCCCTCAGGCGGTAATTCCTTATCCGTGAAGGTCAAAGTCAGCGAAGCCCCTCTTGGGAAGACCAGTCCCACCAACTATTCTGGAGTTGTGTCGATAGATAGCTTGGCCTTATCCATTGTAGACAATACAGCTTGCCGGTGTACGCGTGAAGCCATGAGCAATCCCCAAATAGATATGTCCCCCTGAATCTTCTTCAGCTGCTTCAGTACAGCTTCTTCTTCTAACAGCTTCTCCCTCTCTTTTTCAGCTTCCTTATCGTTTACAGATGCTTCTGGTTGGTCCAGGTGTGGTGGCTTAAAGTACCGCCCGCTCCTAGTCATGTGATCCACTTCCTCAGAATACCAGGTATCGTCTGGCAGATTCTGTCCCCAATCTTCATCAGTGTGGGCAAGATGTGAATCATTATCTTCCCATCACATCCCTCCAACAACCGACAAACAACTGTCCGGTTCCGTTGTAAGTATTCTCGCATCTGCATCACAGTCAGTCCCCACATGGCTTTTGGCTTTCCCAACTTTCTGATCATTCTCAACTCTTTCTTGCTCAAACCACTTCAGTGCGACCTCTTGCTCTATATCAACTGCACTAACACTACTCAATTCCTAAGCCAAAATGCTTAGTACCGGTGCTCTTCGACAACTTTCCCTTGTCGTCGGCCGTTATGACCCTTGTAATGGTCCCTGTTTCCGGCTGTTCCAGGTTTGGTTGAGACCCCTCATCCATATGCGGTTCATCACTGAGCCACCCCAATTATCCACTGATCCGTTCATATCAAACCAGTCAATCTGTACATTCTCCAGATCTTGTTCATCGAAGAACTGCAGATTGCTGATGTCCTTCTCGAGGTCGGCTAAGTCATCTAATCCCTGGCTTGGTCCATCCTCCAGCCTTTTGGCAATTTCACCTCTGCTTTGACTTAATTGGTTGGCACAATGTAGTAGCAAGGGTTTTATTCCTCTTCAGATGAGTCGATGGAGTCATCAGGCACTGAACTGACATTCCCATTCTCTACCAAAGTTACTCCACCTTCCTTTACCACAGTCACCACCACAGGTCTGGGTTAGGATAAGGACGCATTTATCATGCACAAGTCTATGCTCTCTGGGATAAACAACGCCGGCTTAGGTAGGTGGGAGGGGGTAATGTATATACTGGGGTTGTAAGGGATGACCAGTGTATGGACAAGATTTACTTGCTTGGGTGGAGGGGGTTGGTTATGTGGTGGGAGGGGATTTGCATTGACGTTAGGCTTTTGAGGAGGCACTATTATTTTGTTGTCAATGAGATCCTGAATCTCATGACGTAATCTGAAGCACTGGTTGGTGTCATGACCATGCTGTTGGTGGAAGGCGCAGTATTTGGCCAGGTTGTGTGTAGGAGGGAGGGGATTGGGCAATGGGCGTTCTTCTAACAGCTTCAGGTGCCCTTTTTTGATCAGGACTCTCAAGGCTGCAGATAAGGACATGTATAAAGGGGTAAAGACCTTTTGGCCTCGGGGTTAGTGCTTCGCAGTTTGTGAGGTTGTATCGGATGTACCGGCAAAGGGATTGGTAGTTTTCATTTACGCACTGGCTATGAAATAGCAAAAAAATGTATTATGAATCAACCTGCATCTCTGTTAGAAACCCAACTGGATGTTCAGAGGCTTTCATACATGCTAATAGAAGAGATCACTTTTTCATATGGCCTTGCTTTTAGCTGTCAAGTCAAATTGAGCCAATTGTTTTCCACTGTAAAGCAATTCTACAACATCTCTATCTTATCCCATTATTCTTCAACCATTCCTATTTTCTTTCTTCCTATTTACAAGCTTAAGAGGAGTTAGGTGGTCTTGTTTCTTTAACCAATCCCATTTAGTTACTATTTAAGATTGGTGTCAAATTTGGACATTCTTTTTGTTCACATGGCTCAATATGTGGAGTTGTAAAGAACTTTCTATTACACGGTCTTGGATGGAACTTAACCCCAAAAGCTAGGGGATGTAGGCCACTTGGCAGCACCCTACTCTACCCATTCATGGGGGTACCCTCACACTTGGTAGCACCTGTAGCATGTAGACCAAGGATATGCACCCTAACCATTTGTAGGGGTGTCCTCTTGCCTCTGTACTACACATTACTTTAGTACCCACGCGATGTGGGACTTCATTTCACATCCTTCATTATGCCTAACACTCACACTTTTATACTACACCTTACTTTAGCACTCGTTCAATGTGGAGCTTTGCTTAGCGTGCTTACTCGACAACACCTACATTATGCAAGTTAGAGACATGCACCTCTGATACTATGTTATACAGGTAGAACTCAACCCCAAAAGCAAACTCTTAAGGTGAGGTTGCCCTTATGCTTTTATGCTGCGCATTATTTTAGTACCTAGCTAATGTGGGACTTTGCTTCACACCTTTCAGGCTCAGTGTGTTCATTCAACAACGCCTACAGCGTGCAGGCTAGGAACACACACTTACCATTCCTAGGTACGTTGATTCTGATGCTATGTTACACGGTCTTAAGTAGAACTAAACTTCGAAAACTGGCTATTATATCGAACATTACCTTAGTATCTAGGGGACGTAAGACTTTACATTCTCCCTCATGCCCAATGTGCTCACTTAGCACTTACAACGTGAAAGCTAGGGATAGAGACCCTACACATTCTTAGTACTCCAGTTTTGATGCCATGTTACGTGGTCATGGGTAAAACTCAACCTGAAAATCCAGTTGTTGAGGTAAGGGTGCCCTTGCGCTTGTATACTTCACACTACTTTAATGCATCACTCTTCCAGCTTAGAAGCCCTACTAACTAATGCATCGGTGCTTGAGAAATAAAGTAACTATCTCGTGATCTAAATTTTCTAGTTAAGTGTACATCAATCCAACGTCTTTAAAAGTGATTGGTAGAGTTTGTAGGTTTGTCATACCATAGATCTAGGATTAAATCCATCTTCTATCAAGGTTGAGAGGTGTTTATTGGTATGGGGGACAACTACCCCTTTTGGTGTATCCCTTATTGAATTACAAGAGACAAGACATTTATAATTCTTTTAGCCACCTACTGTAGACACCCCATTTTTGATTGCCCATAAGACTTGGACGTTTTGTCCTATGCACTCGATGATGAAAGTTGTGTTGAATGTGGTTCAAATTCTCAACGAAGGACCTAAGTTCAAGCTTCGAAACAAGCCCAGACCTTTCATATTTACACAGTTTGTACCCCCGAATTTCATTTTTGAACCCTGTGCTGACCTGTATTGCGCTTGAAACAAAGGAATAGGGGAGCACATTGGTAGCCGACCGTACCTCATTGGGAGCCGGCCGTGCCTTTTTGGTGAGAAACACTGTTCTGGGTGGAAGCCCGCCAGTTGTCTATATTTGAAGATATTTTTGACTTATTTTTTTTAAATTCTATAAACACGAGCTGATGTCTTTGCTTTGAGGGTTAAAAAAATTCCAAAGAGCTTATACACACACTTGAGAGCTCCTTCTTCCTTGCCAAGCCATCTTTAAGCAAGCTTACCATCTTTGAACTATATCTATACACCATAAAAATCCTCAAACCTTAACCTTGGAGCATTGGTTGAGCCTTGAGAATCACAATTCAACCTTGAGAGTGTGTTTGGACCAAGTTTGATTCACAACAAGAGCTTGTTTAAGAGGTATAAGCTTACCATCTTTTCTCTTGCTCTCATTTCTGTCTCTTACTACCAATTTCTTGTGTCTTTGTATTGTTTTGGATCCATTTCAAGTGTTGGAACTTGGGTTTGAATAGCTACCAAAGGTAGAAAGGTATAACACCCTTTCTTACACCTTACTTCATAACTCACACCCTTGTCTTTACACTCTTTTTTTTTTTTTTTAATCTTCAAACTCATTTTCAGAGTTCAAAAAAGGCTAAAAAACATGGTTTAAGGTCTCAAAAATGGAGGGGCTAGCCACCTCTTCTTGCTCTTGTTCACTAGTCTTGTGATTCCTTACTATTTCCTATCTTTTTCGTACTCTTTAAACATCATTTTAGTCACTGAATTTTACATATTAGGGGCTGTTCAGGCTTGTTTTAATTCACTTAATTATTTTATACTTTGAATACTTTGCTTATTATGTTGTAAGTCCTTATGGCTTTGCTTGTTTAGGCCTTAGACATCAAGCGACTTGAATTGATAGCTTTTCTTCACTTTTTATTTATTATATATATATATATATTAAGAGTCCCATTCTTAAAATCAATCTCGCACAATCATGTCTGCAACATCCCTCTTTTTTTCTTTTCTTTTGTGTGAGAATTTTTTCAAGAGATTGATGGTAATTCAAGGCATGGGAAAGAGACCTATGCTCGATGGGTTAACCTCTATGGAGGTTCATCGTCAAGGCATAGTCCCTCTTTCATGTTTCGGATCACTTCTTGTTTGACATTTCTTCTTATGTAGTGGACTTAGCCATCACTTTGGACAAATTGATTAAAGAATGGAAAGGACTAATAAAATGGGTTTTAAAACCAATGAAACCGATGTAAAGAAAATGTGTAAGATTGCTTGGATTCGGCCGAACGTTATGCCGAGTCCATAGTGCTAAGAGTCGTCACGCAACAATTTATAATGTGTTGATGAAACTTGAGGCATGCCTGTCTCCCTCTATAAGCTCCCATGATGAGAGGAAGGGGTGGTCATTTTCATTGCATTCATTAATCTTTTTTGTCCAAATTGTGTTCAAAATCATCAAGCTACCAACATGTTCTTGTTGATGATTTTAGAACCAAATCTGCTCTTCTCTTAAAGTTCCATGACAGAGAAGAGCAGAAGGGACAAACAGAGCTTAGAAAAACTCTGTCTGCACTGTTTTCACTTCAGAGCACAGAACCAGACTTTTGTATGAAATCAGGGCACGGCCGGCCTTGTTTGGGCCCGGCTGGGCTCCAATGTTTGGTAAACAATGTGTTTTTACAGAAACAGAGGGCAGTGGCTGAAGGTGAAACAAGGCAGATTCCCAGGTAGGTAGATAGAGTTGTTTTTGAAAATAGTCACGTGCATGCAATCCTTGTGCATCTTTGTTTATATCAATGTTGTAATTAAACGTTCCCGTTGTTGTTGTAATTAGTTGTAACTAATTATTATTGTTGTAGTTAATATGGTTATAATTAGTATTAATGTTTATTTGTAATTGTCATAGTTGGTTAACTTAGATAGCTTATCCTCGTTGTACTAAATTAGATAACTAGTCAATTATTTAGTATTCATTAAATTAATTCATTCATTTAGTTTTGTAATAGTTAGTTTAAATTCGGACATTTGGAAACTCATTTGGACCCTCTTGCATGAGGGAAAACAATGTAATAAGTGTGTATGCCTTCCAACCCCCATTTTTGTTGCCATTTTATTTCTGTACTTATGATGGTAGAATAGAGCATCATGTTTTAATTAGCATTTTCCTTGTCCAAAGTATCCATTTGTCTTGCATGCTGTAGACGTCCCCGAACGTCCTGGGAGGGAATCCCGTTTTGTTCATTTTGGCTCACTACAGTTCAGGACTCAATGTCACGGTCCTGTATCTAATCTCACAGAGTGCAATGCAAGATCGATGAATCATCAAAGAGTCCAAATCCGGCAAATCGTTTTTGAAAACAGATTTTTTGAAAGAAGTGCCAAACATGGACTGTTTTGCCAGATACAGAGTTGCCACCTAAATATTTATTTTGGGGAATTTAGGAAACCCTGACTCGTGCCTAAGGCCACGTATCCGTCATCACCAAAGTTGCCTCGGCTTGGGAACTTGGGTACGATTGGGGAAGGTCACCTCGTGAGCACCCCCGTTTGCCCAATCAAAGATCGGCCTCTACTAACCATGATATTGAGTTTTTAAAACATTATGTGCTCTTATTCCGGTTTATTAGCCTAGAATTACTATGTGATGCGCGCAGCATACAAGTATAGACTGGATCGCCTGAGTTGGAATAAAACATTTCATGTTTGTTTCTTAAAGCGGTTTGAAGGTGCTACTCGCAAGTAGGCTAAGACGTGGATTTTGCCACCCTCAATTGGGCTTTGAAAACATAGTGATTTGCCACTATTAAGTGGGCTTAAAACTCACAGTCGATGAATTGTTCCAATTCAAGTAATCCAACATTCACTCACAGGCATTCAGGCAGGTATATCACATAAGCAGTTAGCCTCATGGCAAGCATGCTATCATGGCAGTCACTCACACACATGCAATGATGCTAAAGCATAAAAGCTTACCTAGTACTCTGAGCCAAAACAGAAACTAGTTAGTAATCAATGCATGATCCTAGTTCATGTTCGTAATGGCTAATGCATCACATGCAAAATGCGGCTAGAATAGGCTCGGCTAATCTAAAATAGCATATGAGATGCGACAATTTGATACACGTATTCAACTTGGAATTGAAATACTATGTAGTTAGTATGATGCGCCAAGCCCGGTGCATGCAAGACAGATGAATGGATGCAAACATGCGAGCATAAGTATGCGAATTGAAACGTGCCCTAATCTAACCATCATAAGCTGGTACATAAAAGGGAGAAAGACGTGGGGTTGGGAGACATACATCACACACACGCATGCTTATTACAATTGTGCCCTCACTCGGAGAGTTCGAAAGAATAATACAAATTAACTAACTAACAAGCTAATTAATTATTACACAACACTTAACTAATTAAATGAAGTAATTAAGCTAAGAAAGCAGTGAAGAGGCCTCGGGAAGAGGGATGAATGCATGCATGTTTAGTTTCACTCGGAAATCCATCACCATACTCATGCTGCCTCTGTTTACACTGCTCTGCACTTCTGAAAACTGCATAAGTCTCCAGGATGTTTCTGAACCACCTTCTGAGCACTGTGGAAGGTCACCGGCCAAAAGGCAAGGCCACCGGCCTTGGGAATACAGTTATTGACCAAAAGTGAGACCACTAGCTAGACTTTGGTAGCCGGCTGGCACTGAAAGTGGCGGACCGGCCATTCTTTCCTGCAGAACACTGGTTTTGCTGCAGCAGAGGACAGACAGTACATGGCAAAGCATTTTCAAGACAATGTGTGCATAGCCACTCTCCCTATCATGTAATGAACTCAAGGGAGTATGGCTCTCGGTCCTTGGGCCACTAATCACGCATTTCAAGGCATGATGGCCAAAGAAGCCAAGTGTGCAACTCAATATGGAATGAAATGCACAAAACACATAAAGGGCCCCAACCTCTATCATGATTGATCAAGAGGCAAGAGATGCACACACAATGCAATGCAACCTAGGCAAGCAAGCAAGCATGCAAATAACTCAAGTGTGCAACAAATCTAATGCAACATGAGCATGTTAACATGCAATATGCAATAGGCATACAACCTAAACATGTGGACATGTATAGCATGCAACAACATGCAAAATGAAACAAGCATGCAACAACATGGTGAGATGGACTTACACTAACATGGGTAGCTCTCAAGCATGCCAAAATCAGTGGCCAAAATGTGTTGGGATGGTGGCTCAGAATGCACAAAGATGAAGCTCATGCAATGGTCCATAAATGAGGTATACAAACACAACTCTCAAATGCATTTAAAGAGTGATAAATGCATATGCATGACCATGAAACATGGACTAAAATTACACTACAAATGATGCCAAATCATTGAAATAGGCCAAGTAATGCATACTAAATGACTCAATACACAAAGCTTACAAGCAAGATTGAACCAAAGCTATGCAAAACAAGTCATGGGTGACCAAGACAACCAAAATCAGACCTCAAGCATAGCAAAACATGGATAAAATATTCTTGAAGTCAAGCCAAAAGCATGCTAAAAGGACATGTCACAACATGACGCATGTTAGGCTATTTCACGGGATTGCATGGCAAGTGTATGGAGCATGCAAGGGCTAACCAAACCAAACCTAAACAAAGGTATGACATGATAAAATAAGCCCAAGAACATGCTGAAATGGACACAACATAGGCGAAAATGAGATGCTACTTCAAGGAGCATACAAAGCTAGTGTGTGTGATTTACGGTACAAGTGTATGAGACATGCAAGGGCCAACCAAACCAAGCAAAAACAGATCTACGGCATGTTAAAAATACACCAAAAATCTACTGAGATGGCCGAAAAACAAGCTAGAAACACATGCTCAAACATGAGGCATACAAGACTAGTTTGCAAAATTTACACTACAAGTGTATAAACCATGCATGGAATGACCAAGATAGGCAAAAAAACAGTGGCATATGACAGAAAAATAACCACAAATACCAGCTAAGACATGGCCGATATGAACTCAACAAAGGTGCTCACATATGAGGCAAATATGACAAGTATTGAAGACAACAAGGAGAGGGGATGACCCTCTCCTTCTTAGGACCTCAAAACACAACCCCCACCACTGAAATCCCTCTGGATTTCAGTGGTGAGAAGGCCAATACAAGGTGGTCCCGAAGCTCACAAAAAAAGCACAAAAATGAGGCCAAACAAGGCCTGAGAGAGGGTAAACAACCCCAAACACAAAAGTGATCTTAAACAAACTTCAAAAGCATGCAAAAACAGAACTTTTATCTGTTATAAGTTAAGCTCAAAACAGCATGCAAGATAGGCTAAAAGTGTGTGCAAAAATGGAGAATAAAGAGGGTAGTTCTCACCCTTGATGCACAGCTGCAAAACCAGCAGGTTCTTGGACCAAGAACCGACTCTTTAACCTCTGAAAATGACCTCCAAGAATCTTAGATGAATGGTGGAGGTGTGTGGCTATGAGGTGTGGTGTAATAGGCCAAGAACAAGACCCTTTTGAACCCAAAATATAGAGATATAAAGATAGATATATCTTGGAGTCTTAGACAAAATTTTCAACCTCTCTAAAGGAGAGAGAGGGCCTCTCTTATAGAGAAACAAGAGGGTTTAGCTTCTTGGAGAAGCTAAAGAGGTTCAAGCTTCTTGGAGAAGCTAAAAAGGTTCAAGCTTCCTCAAAAAGCTAAAAAAAAGGTTCAAGCTTCCTGAAGAAGCTAAAACAAGGGTTCAAAAAAGTTCAAGCTTCCTCAAGAAGCTAAAACAAGGGTTCAAAAGGTTCAAGCTTCCTCAAGAAGCTAAAACAAGGGTTCAAAAGATTTAAGCTTCCTCAAGAAGCTAAAACAAGGGTCTCGGCCAGAAAAAGTGACCGATCGACCAAAATAATGGCCGGCTGACCAAGAACATTGCCGACCAGCTAACACTTTTGGCTGGTAGCAAGAAAACAGGGCCGGTGGCAACATGCCAAGGCCGGTGGAGTGTGGGGGTGGCCAACAAGCCATTTCCTACCCTTAGAGGCAAAAACCTAAGTGCTTGGTCCACAACCAAGTACAAAACAAATAAGTCGAGAGGTCTTGAGGCAAGGTGCGCGGTCGAAACCTCTGAGAACTCAAGACGAACACGAACATGGATAATCATGGAGTGTTCAAATGATGACGTCCAAGTCTTGAGGACGGTAAAAAATGGGGTGTCTACACATGCAAAAGGTTCGGTTCATCATTCTAACGACATTGTCATTTATAATTTCCTCCTCGAATACGCGCGCCACTGCATGCTATCAAAGTGATTTACATGGCATATTGGAGAATCGAAGCTATTAGTTGCATTTTTGCATGTTTTGCATTAGTCGTTTTGCATCATTAGGATTATGCATATTTTTCCTAACTATTTTATTACTTTCGGCTTGCCTTAGAGTATTAGGCGAGCATTTATTGTTTTAGCATGTTTTATGAGTGTTAGTGTTTCCATATTAAGCATGATTTCCATGAGGCTAAGTGCTTAATTGATATACCTGTTTGAGTGCTTGTGGATGAAGGCTTTTTACTTAAATTGGAATAAATTGATTAAAAGTATATACAAACTCACTTTTTCAAGTGACGCGTATTCTGTCATGAGCCGAACCTGCCCCCAAGGGTTAAGGACATAACCGGCCAGTAATCATGAGATTACCAACGGCCTCAAACCAAACCAAACATATTTTAACAGAGTTAATGGGGGCCAAACAGAAGCAATTTAAAACTTTGTCCATAGAGTTGTGCTTACATGGCACATCATAACAAACCATACATATGCACATTAATAACTCACATCAAAATATGTACTACACAAAGCTCTGTACATACAGGATCATATAGGTCTAAGTCAGCCGAACAAAACTATATACAACATATTCAAAGACTTCGCTCATATGACAAAATAAAACAGAATGACAAAAAGGCGAAGATGAGTCTCGTGCATGAGACGCAAGGGTTGACTCTTCAAAACCTTTGTTGTTCCTTACAGACTTCACTGGGGCTGGGTTTGGACTTCTCTTGGCTCACCTACAAACACATGAATGAGCGTGAGTGAAAGCCCAGTGAATAATATCAAATAAATGAGTTATACAAATGGTATGTAGATCAACATGCTTCAAATTGCCTTGGGCCCAATTCATATTTTCATGTCAAAATGGCCTCTGGCCCATTCATTCATGTCAAAATGGCCTCTAGCCCATCCATTCATGTCAAAATGGCCTCTGGCCCATCCATTCATGTCAAAACGGCCTTTGGCCCATCTATTTTGGTATAGCAACATTGTCCAGCAAACGAATCAGTGAACTTATAAAACTTACATAGAAGTAAGCAATTGGACAACAACATATTTCAGATATCTCTGTTAAGATATTACTCACAGTGATCGGTTGGTTGGTTTGCCCTGGAGCTTGACCCTACACATTCCATGAACACAAAAGGGTCACAAACAATTCGATCCGTTCTAAATTCACATTTTCCTCTTTAGGCTTCATTCTTATCTCTTTAATTCAATTACAATGCTCAATGCATGCCTAAGAGTACTTGGAAGTGAAAGAGAACAGAAAACGAAACACAGAATTCCTTTTCAAAATTTCAAAAAACAGGGTCCCTGCTCGAGCGTGGCCTTCCCCGCTCGAGCAAACCCATGAGGTTTGCAAAAGTACCGGATGCATCAAATTTACACTCGAGCGTGAAGTCTAGCGCTCGAGCTGAAGGTCTGTCTACATAGCTCCCCGCTTGAGCGTGAACTTACCCGCTCGAGCGGACATCCAAGTCTGCAAAAATACTGGAAGCACGAATTTCACGCTCGAGCAGCGGTTTCCCCGCTCGAGCGAATATCAAAATTCTAGAAAACCCAGAATTGTTCTTTGAGCTCAATTCGACCTTCCAATCAACATTTCATGCATATAATAGCTCCAACTTGACATATACATATTCTAACATGGTATAAACACCAAATTACAATACAATGAAGCTCAATTTCACAATTTAATGACATGCATGTCTCAAATTATCTCAAACTCATCACCAACTCACTAGATTCAAACACACAAGACTCAAACTCCCATGATTTGCACTTGCATGTGAAATATACACAATATCCTCAACTTAATTGGTGAAGAGATGATCAAATACATGGACTTAAACCAAAAATCCAACATGGATCATGCACATTGTGCTCAAATATGGAAATTCATAGTAATTTCCTACATGCATGCATCTATTGACTTTAAATTCAACAAATACAACTCAATTTCATTTCAATTCTTACTCTTGGTCATTAATCAACTTTGAATACGTAAAATTACACATTAAACTCATGAATTCAAAATTATTGCTTACCTAGAAGCCCAATCTTCCCAATCTATAGTTACTTCTTGAGTTTAACTTCAAGACTTCCAAGCTTCAAGACCAAAACATAGATTTTCTCCGCCCTCTCTCTCTAATTTCGGGTCTCTCCCCCTCTAGAGAGCTAAATCAGCCAAAAGGTGAAACAAAGAGAGGAATTGAGTGTGTATTGCCCTTTTTATAAAAGTCCCACTAAATCAATTTATCAATATTAAATAATTGGGCACTAATTCATCAATTAAATCAATTAATTCTGATCTGAATCAATTTTCAATTAAATTTCACCGTAGGCTCTAAAAATTATGCCTATGACAATGGCGCAATCAATTTCGGGTTCTGTGGCCGATAAGGCCTTCAATTTAATTTCTAAAGCAGAAAATCAAACAGATATTCCTACGGTGAACAGATAGAAATTCAAAACCACATATTTTCACATAATGGCACACAAAATCATATTAAACACATAGTCATACTCATATTAAGGACCAATTAACATATTATGGAACAGGGATATCACAGTCTTCCCCCCTTTAGGAAGTTTGGTCCTCCAAACTTATTTTACCTTCGTCGGGAAACAAATGTGGATAGCGCAGTCGCATTTCCTCCTCTTTTTCCCGTGTAGCATCCATCCCATAGTGTTCTTCCAATTCCACTTTCACCGTTGGGATGGACTTGCTTCTCAATTGTTTCACTTGCCGATCAACAATTCGCTTTGGCCGTTCGGCATATTCCATACTTTCATCAATAGCTACTCGGTGATAATTAATCACATGAAACGGGTCTCGAAGGTAACCCCTCAACATCGACACGTGAAACACATTATGGATTTGTTCGAATCCTGGTGGCAAAGCAACTCTATAAGCGACTGGACCAAGCCTTTCTAGAATCTGAAACGGCCCAATGTAACGGGGCGACAACTTGCCCTTCTTTCCAAACCTGACTTGGTCTTTCATTGGGGACAAACGGATAAACACGTGGTCACCAACCTCATACTCAAGAGGTCTTCTTCGAATGTCTGCATAGTTCTTTTGTCGGTCCTGAGCTGTTTTGAGCCTTTGCCAAATAGTTTTGATTTTCTCAGAAGTATCTTGCACAATTTTTGGCCCAAGTAAAGCTCTATCCCTGACCTCTGTCCAACTATTTGGTGATCTACACCTTCTACCATACAAAACCTCGTATGGTGCCATACTAATGCTGGAGTGGAAGCTGTTATTATGAGCAAATTCCGCAAGTGGCAAATAGTCTTCCAAACTCCCCTGAAAATCCAAAGCACACATCTGAAGCATATCTTCTAAAGTCAGTATTGTTCATTCTGATTGCCCATCGGTCTGCGGGTGGAATGCAGTACTGAATCTTAGTTCTATTCCCATAGCTTCCAGCAAACTCTTCCATAATCTAGATACAAATTTTGGGTCTCTATCCGACACAATGGATACTGGAACTCCGTGTAAACGGACAATCTCATCAATATAAATGGTAGCCAGTCTATAAGCATTAAACGTGGTTCTTACTGGTAGAAAATGTGCAGATTTAGTCAGTCTATCAACTACAACCCAAATAGAATCCATACCTCGAGAAGTCCGAGCTAGGCCAGCAACGAAATCCATAGTTACACGCTCCCACTTCTATTTAGGAATAGGGAGAGGTTGAAGTAGACCGCCTGGTTTCTGATGTTCAGCTTTGACTTGCTGACATTGAAGACACTTGGACACATATTCTGCAATCTCTTTCTTCATTTTAGGCCACCAATAGGTTTGTTTCAAATCTCGATACATTTTATTATTACCCGGATGCATAGCAAATACGGATCTGTGGGCTTCATCTAAAACCCTCTTCTTTAGTTCTGGAATATCTGGGACACACATTCTGTTCCGAAATCTCAACACTTCATTTTCAATGCCAAACTCTGCTTTCGGACTTGTCTCAAATTCATCAATCATCTTTTTGAGGAATTCATCATCTTTTTGTTTCTGTTTAATTTCCTCCATGATTGCCGGCTTGGCTGTAATAGCGGCTATCAATTCGCCCTGTTCACACATTACCACTTCGATTTCAGACTTCTCAAAATCTTGCAAGATCTCTTTCTGTTCAGTAAGCAAACAAGCCATACTCCCCGTTGACTTTCTACTCAAGGCATCAGCAACTGTATTAGCTTTTCCGGGGTGATACTGAATCTCAAGATTATAGTCTTTTATCAGTTTGAGCCTTCTCCTCTGTCGCATATTCAACTCCTTCTGTGTAAAGAAGTATTTCAGACTTTTGTGATTTGTGTAGACTTTACACTTTGCCCCATACAAATAATGCCGCTAGATTTTCAAAGCAAAAACAACTGTGGCCAATTGTAGGTCATGTGTTGGATAATTCTTCTCGTGTAGCCTCAACTGTCGGGAGGCGTAAGCAATAACTTTTCTGTTCTGCATTAGCACACAACCCAAACCCTTGTAAGACGCATCACTAAAAATTACAAAATTTTTCGTACCTGACGATAGTGTCAAAACTGGTGCAGTGGTTAATCTCATTTTCAGCTCATGAAAGGCAGATTCTCTTTCATCATCCCATTCAAATGATTGCCCCTTGCGTGTCAACTGGGTAAGAGGTACAACTATCTTGGAAAAGTCTTTCACAAATCTTCTATAACAACCAGCTAAGCCCATGAAACTGCGGACCTCTGTTACATTTGTCGGTGTAGGCCAATTCACAATTGCCTCTATTTTCTGTGGGTCCATTGAAATTCCTTCCTTGTTGATCGCATGCCCTAAGAAAACAACTTCATCCAACCAAACCTCACTTTTCTTTAGTTTAGCAAATAATTTTCTTTCCCGAAGTATTTGTAGGACAGTTCTGAAATGATGTTCATGTTCAAGTCTATCTTTAGAATATATCAAAATATCATCAATAAAAACCACAACAAATTCGTTAAGATAGGTTTTAAAAATTCGGTTTATTAAGTCCATAAATGCTGCCGGAGCATTAGTCACTCCAAATGGCATAACAAGAAACTCGAAATGTCCATACCTTGTTCTGAATGCAGTTTTCTCAAAATCCTCTGCCTTAACTTTCAACTGATGATACCCGGACCTCAAATCAATCTTAGAAAACACCTGTGATCCCTACAACTGGTCAAATAAGTCATCAATACAGGGTAGGGGATATTTGTCCTTTATTGTTACCTTGTTCAATTCCTAATAATCGATGTACAAATGCAAAGTTCCGTCCTTCTTTTTCACAAACAATACTGGTGCACCCCAAGGCGAAGTGCTAGGTCGAATAAACCCCTTGTCAAGCAGGTCTTGCAACTGTTCTTTCAATTCTTTCATTTCTGTAGTAGCCATTCTGTAGGGAGTCTTGGAAATAGGCTGGGTGCCTGGCACGGTTTCAATAGTGAATTCTATCTCCCGGTCTACCAATTCCCTTGGTAATTCATTTGGAAACACATCTGGAAATTCTCTAATAATAGGGATACTGTTCAATTCAACATTCACAGATTGTTTAGACAACACATAATACAAATAACCCTGGCACCCTTTCCTGATCAGTTTACATGCTTTCATTGCAGATATCAAATAAGGTGGAGGCACTACCCCATTACCCATAAACACAATTTCCTTATGTTCTGGTGGTTTAAACACAACCCGTTTTGTCACACAATCAATGGTGGCACAATATTTGGTCAACCAATCCATGCCCAAAATTATATCAAAATGCCTGAAGTTCAAGGGTAACAAATCTACATATAGGATAGCATCCTCAATACGCATGTCACAAAACCGGTATATGGATTCACACAATACAGATTCCCTAGATGGAGCAGACACACATAGCAGATATGGTAGTAATTCTAGAGGTCTACTCAGTCTAGATGCAAATGCACATGTTACAAATGATTGTGTTGATCCAGAGTCAATTAACACAAAAGCATCCTGATTACATACAGAAATAGTACCTGAGACAACTGCGTTAGCATTCTGTGTATCGCCCGGAACAAGCGCAAAAACTCTCCCTTGTCTCACGGTATCCCCGGTGGTAGCGAATCTCAAAGTATTTCCCGGCTTCGAGATCGATGCAGTTGAGCTAGCAGCTAGCTTCCCACTGTTTTGATTACAATCTCGGGCCATGTGGCCTTGTTTACCACACTTGAAACAGGCCCCTGACACACGGTAACAAACCCCACGGTGCCTTTTGCTACAAATATTGCACATGGGAGTTGTGTCTCGGGAAGAATTCAAAGTATTTAAGGAGCTCGTGTTTTGCTTTTTCGAAAATTTCTTCTTTGAGAAGAAGCCTTGTCTTTTGTTGCCTTTCCAGTCAGTTGTTGGCTTAGCCTGTCTGGCTATGTTAGCCTCTAATATTATGGCCCTGTCTAGTTTCCCAATGTAGGTTTCTAGCTTCAAGACATTCACTCTTTCTAAAATGTCACTACGAAGCCCACCTTCAAAATGCCTTGCTTTTTTGTAATCTGTATCAATCACATGTGGTGCAAACCTAGCAAATTCAGTGAATTTGGCCTCATACTCGGCTACAGTTATACTGTCTTGCCTAAGTTCCATGAACTCTGCTACTTTCTTGTCCCAAACACACTGCGGGAAGTACTTGTCATAGAAAATCTCCAGAAATTTCACCCAGTCAACATTTTTATGATTTTCTCGCATTAACATCCACCATCTTCTTGCCTCGTCTTCTAGCATAAAAGTGGCTAGAAGCACTTTCTGTGTCTCCGAGCAAGGGAACACTTCAAACAATTTCTCAACGCCAAGAACCCATGCCTCGGCTTTCAACGGATCTAATCCACCATGGAACTGTGGTGGTTTCATCTTCTTGAATTCTTTGGTGAGAGCTATTATCCGATCATCATTCTGATTATCTGGCACAGACGGTGCCGGAGGTGGAGGTGAAGGGTGTGCTTGCTGCCACTCCTGTTGCTGTCTCAAAGTTTCTGCCATTTCCTGTATCAGTCTTTCCATTCTATCTATTCTGGCAGTAGAGAATTCCTCTATCTCATCACCTCTTGTTCTCACTATCTGATTAAACTTACATTATACTTTATACAAACAATACACAAGTATGCATATACTAAAAAGCACACATATTTAAACAATTGCAATGCAAGCAATTCACAACCTTATAGCACATAATCATTCGTATCAAAACAGTTAGGCATATTCTCGATGCTTCCAAATTCATACTCATCACATGAATGCATCCTAGATCTTTTCTAGACGCTTACTGCTCTTTTTGGACAAGTGTGTGAGTTATTAACTCGTGCTCTGATACCACTCTGTCATGACCCAAACCCGGCCCCAAGGGTTAAGGACATAACCGCCCAGTAATCATGAGATTACCTACGGCCTCAAACCAAACCAAACGTATTTTAACAGAGTTAATGGGGGCCAAACAGAAGCAATTTAAAACTTTGTCCATAGAGCTGTGCTTACATGGCACATCATAACAAACCATACATATGCACATTAATAACTCACATCAAAATATGTACTACACAAATCTCTGTACATACAGGATCATATAGGTCTAAGTCAGCCGAACAAAACTATATACAACATATTCAAAGACTTTGCCCATATGACAAAATAAAACAGAATGACAAAAAGGCGAAGACGGGTCTCGTACGTGAGATGCAAGGGCTGACTCTTCAAAACCTTTGTTGTTCCTTAGAGACTTCACTGGGGCTGGGTTTGGACTTCTCTTGCCTCACCTACAAACACATGAATGAGCGTGAGCGAAAGCCCAGTGAATAATATCAAATAAAGGAGTTAGACAAACGGTATGTAGATTAACATGCTTCAAACGGCCTTGGGCCCAATTCATATTTTCATGTCAAAACGGCCTCTGGCCCATTCATTCATGTCAAAACGACCTCTGGCCCATCCATTTTGGTATAGCAACATTGTCTAACAATCGAATCAGTGAACTTATAAAACTTACATAGAAGTAAGCAATTGAACAACAACATATTTCAGATATCTTTGTTAAGATATTACTCACAGTGATCGGTTGGTTGGTTTGCCCTGGAGCTCGACCCTACACATTCCATGAACACAAAAGGGTCACAAATAATTCGATCCGTTCTAAATTCACATTTTCCTCTTTAGGCTTCATTCTTATCTCTTTAATTCAATTACAATGCTCAATGCATGCCTAAGAGTACTTGGAAGTGAAAGAGAATAGAAAATGAAACACAGAATGCCTTTTCAAAATTTCAGAAAACAGGGTCCTCGCTCGAGCGAACCCATGAGGTTTGCAAAAGTACTGGATGCATCAAAATTACGCTCGAGCGTGAAGTCTGGCGCTCGAGCTGAAGGTCTATCTACATAGCTCCCCGCTCGAGCGTGAACTTACCCGCTCGAGCAGATATCCAAGTCTGCAAAAATATTGGGAGCACGAATTTCATACTCGAGCGGCGGTTTCCTTGCTTGAGCGAACATCAAAATTCTAGAAAACTCATAATTGTTCTTTGAGCTCAATTCGACCTTCGAATCAACATTTTATGCATATAATAGCTCCAACTTGACATATACATATTCTAACATGGTATAAACACCAAATTATAATACAATGAAGCTCAATTTCACAATTTAATCACATGCATGTCTCAAATTATCTCAAACTCATCACCAACTCACGAGATTCAAACATGCAAGACTCAAACTCCCATGATTTGCACTTGCATGTGAAATATACACAATATCCTCAACTTAATTGGTGAAGACATGATCAAATACATGGACTTAAACCAAAAATCCAACATGGATCATGCACATTGTGCTCAAATATGGAAATTCATCGTAATTTCCTACATGCATGCATCTATTGACTTTAAATTCAACAAATACAACTCAATTTCATTTCAATTCTTACTCTTGGTTATTAATCAACTTTGAATACGTAAAATTACACATTAAACTCATGAATTCAAATTAATTGCTTACCTAGAAGCCCAATCTTCCCAATCCATTGTTACTTCTTGAGTTTAACTTCAAGACTTCCAAGCTTCAAGACCAAAACATAGATTTTCTCCCCCCTCTCTCTCTCTAATTTCGGGTCTCTCCCCCTCTAGAGAGCTAAATCAGCCAAAAGGTGAAACAAAGAGAGGAATTGAGTGTGTATTTCCCTTTTTATAAAAGTCCCACTAAATCAATTTATCAATATTAAATAATTGGGCACTAATTCATCAATTAAATCAATTAATTTTGATCTGAATCAATTTTCAATTAAATTTCACCGTAGGCTCTAAAAATTATGCGTATGACAATGGCGCAATCAATTTCGGGTTCTGTGGCCGATAAGGCCTTCAATTTAATTTCTAAAGGAGAAAATCAAACAGATATTCCTACGGTGAACAGATAGAAATTCAAAACCACATATTTTCACATAATGGCACACAAAATCATATTAAACACATAGTCATACTCATATTAAGGATCAATTAACATATGACGGAACAGGGATATCACATATTCAAAACACTTTTTCCAAACAAAACCAGCATGAAATGAAAGAGTTCCAAATTTTGTGAATTGGTCTATACTTGTGTGTAACACATAGTAAAAATAGCCTAATAATCGGAACAAGAGCATATAATGTAAATAAGAATCATATCATGATTAGTGGAGGCCAATGTTTGATCGGGAGAGTGGGGTGCTTAATTCATGACCTTCCTCTCTCGTACCTAAGTTCTCGAGCTGAGACACTTTGGTGATGACGGACACATGGCCTTTGGCACGATTCATGGGTTTTCTAAATTTCTCGAAAACATTTAGGTGGCGACTTTAAAATCTGGCAAAGCAGTCCATTTTTGGTATTTTTGTTTCAAAATCTATTTTTCAAAAGATTTGCCGGATTTGAACTCATTTGTGTTTATCTATTTCATATTGCACTTGTGGAATCAGATTCAAAACCATAGGAGTCCGAACTGTAAGACTAGTCGTATCCGAAAGGAGCGCGAAAAGCAAGCTACAGTTTCTGGTGACTAAGCTGGGGTATTTAGAGAACTTGACTCGAACTTCATGATGTGAAATTTTATCTACACTTATATGTTCCTTGCATTGCATTTGTAATTGTGCACTTAAATTAGTGTGTTTGCCATCTGCTATTCCTGGATAGTTTACCGGAGCCTCGCCCAAAAGGCTTGCTAAAAGGCTGACCGGTCGTGGGCTCTGCCATGATGGAAACACAACCCTTGGATATAGACTACCGTCGTACCTCTTGATTCTCCTTTCACTTCTTGGTGTTAGGTATGCGAGGTATATTAGGTAATCTTGCTGATGTATCCTTTTGACCAATCGGCCTAGCTGCATATAGTAAAGCCATAGTGACTGTTCCAACATAGGACAAGATGCTCACCCATATGCAAGATTTGTGAATCTACTTGCTTGAAGTAGTGAAACCTTAGTTCATGCCAACACTAGGACAGGGTAACCCTACCCCCTCGTAAGGGTGCTTTGGCTCTCTTTAACTAGTATGTGCTTTATAGTGAAACTGTACAGGAATGTTTATATTAGTGGTATAGTTTGTATCTATTTTAGGGCAGAATTAAGTGGGGAGTATAGTCACTCAGCTGTGATCATATCTGTTCTAGTGAAATTTAGGCTGAGATGCTGTCTGTTTTCTTTTTTGCTAGGTAGTCTTGGAACCATAGTTTCAAAAGGCTCCGATATTCCCTGAGTACTCTGAACTTGTGTCGATAGATTTTGTGCGGTCAAAGATTTAGTTCAGGAGCAACCAGTGTTTGCTTCACTGTTACCAGTTGCAAGGCGAAGAAGTGCCAGGCAAAGGTCACCAGTTTAGCAATTTCAACAATCACCCCTTAGCTCACCTATACTTAGTCCACCTCAAGCACCGCCATCTACTCCTAGAATGGCTCAGTATCCCTCATCAGATTTGGAGGAATTACTACTCCGTCTACAGTAGTTAGTTGACTCACTCTAGCAGGATATGTCCTGACAAACTGAGGTCGTTAATAGGTTGTAACAACAATAACAACAACCGGTTGCGGCTTCTACTTCTCATGCACCTAACGTGGCTACTCCTATGCTAGGCACCGCTGCCAATAGAACTGTGGATCCATCGGGTGTTCCTAGTCCTCCAATCTAGACAGATCCAGTCCCGGTTCAAATGTCTAGAGCTCCAACTAAGGCACCTCACGAGTTAGAGTTTGACCCAATCTTGCTCAAAGTCAACAAACTCGAAAAACCATTCAAGAAAGTGCAGGGGGTTAGCTCTATTTTGGGAATTGAGGATGGATATATTAAATCCACTGTTACTTTCCCAGAGAGGTTCAAGATGCTGCTTATTGACTGTTTCGATGGCTCTGGAGATCTAATGGTGCATTTGCATCTGTTTTCTAATATCCTGTGACCAATGGGTTTGACCCGAGTTCAGAAGTTGTTATTATTCGACCAAACCATGTTTGGAATAGCTACCATCTGGCATGCAAAATTGGAGGACTTTGTGAAACAGAGCTGGCAAGAGTTGGCCAAATCCTTCATTGCCCAATATTCCTATAACACGCAGATCGAGGTCACAACTCGTGATCTTGACGTCATATGTCAGGAACCGAAGGAGGGCTTCTTAGAGTTTGTTATTCGATGGAGGGCAAAGACGGCTATGATGGCAAACAGATCTCCAGAGGAAGAGCAAGTTCGTATAATTGTTAGAAATCTACACGAAAGGTTATTGTAGAAAATGGTAGTCCTCCCACTATTCAACTTTAAGGACTTCCATGAAATTGGGGTTCAAATCAAGGACACCATTAGGCAAGGGATCATTGTGGAAGGTAATGAGCCTATGAGAAAGAATGTTGTTCGCGGTTGCAATGCTACTACCAGTGGTAGCACAACTGTGAAATGCTCAGAAGTAACTACTATCACCACTCCTATCAAAAATTATTTTCTTGATAATAGCCAAAAACCAACCACTTCAACTCGGTCCCAAGCCCAAAATTTCCATCCTCTTTACACGAGTCTCTCTCAAGCCTTGAAAACATTGCTAGAAAAAGGGCACCTAGAGCTCCTAGAACCCTGACCCCTTCTAAATCCTCTTCCACCAAGACATGACCCTGCTAAATACTATGCTTATCATCAACAACACTGCGATGATACAAATCGTTGCATCCGCTTTCGTCATAAGATTCAGGATTTTATTGACAAAGAGATCATAGCTCCACCAAAAAGACCTTAGGTTAACACTAACCTATTATCTCCACACCTCCACCTAATCCATACACTTCTATCTACCTACAACCCCAGCATATACATCACTCCGGCCCGTTTACCTAAGCCTAAGGTGTACATTCTAGAAAGCACGGACTTGTGTATGATGGATGCACTAGAACCCCAATCATCTCAAACCCATGGACCCACTACTTCTAAGCTAATGAATATGATTGAATATCTTCAGAGAACTGTGGCACATCTAGCCCTTGGGATATTGGCTCCATCATCGACCACATCACATACTTGAAATTTCATATCAAAAAGGTCCCCAATCTTAGTACGAGCTACATTTGAAGAAGGCCAACCCGAAGCTGTTTCAAGTCTGGGTGACAACATGTCAACAACAACTGGGCCTTGCCTCAACGTAGCCACCCAATCCCTTGGCAAAGCTGAAGCAAGCAGCAAGAATAAGATCGGGGCAAGTATTGATCCTTATGCACATCTTTGGTGGGCTATAGAGACTTTGAAGGTCGAAGGGCTGAACAAGTAGCAAGTGCTTACAGTTGTTCAAAAGACTGTAGATGACACTTTTGTCACTCAGGTTGGGAGCATTTTGAATCAAGGGGCAAGCCAGGAAAAAGGATGCCATATCAGAAACCCCCATTTTAGCTCCAATCATACACTCGTAAGAGATCATCAAACCTAGTCAACATCTGCTGACCCTTCTGTTAATCCTGTCAAGACTGGTAACCACCATTTTAATCCCTTTTTTATGACCTTATCCAAAGCTCTCCAAATCCTCATAGGACAAGACCATCTCAAACCCCTTAACTCTTGGCCTCTCCCTGATCCCCTTCCAGCCAGGCATAATGTTGCCAAGTACTGTGCATTATATTAACAAACCGGCCATGACACTGACCATTGTTTTCATCTTCGCCATGAAGTTCAAGATCTGATTAACAATAAGGTCATCACTCCACCTGGTCCTACAAAGTGAATCGGCACTGGATCGATGAACTTGGGGGATAATGTGACTATATGATCGGAGAAGAACCACCTACTGATGGCGCTCATTTTACTACAGATGTGGTGGATGGCATGCACTATTTTAGCACTTTGAAAATGTTGTTTATTGTACTTTTGGACTTGGGTATTGAGTCAGTCTTGTTGTATTGAGTCAGTCTTGTTGTGTTAGAGGTTAGTGATTTCGGGGGTGTTAACTCGAACATTATTTTCTTGTTTTGTGTTTGTCTTTTTCACACTTTCTCTCATTGAGCCAGTTGAACCAAAAGATCTGAATGAAACGGCAATAATTTTCACCTACTTCTCTGTGCCTTTAAATCATTGCATTGACCAAAGCTTTTCAAAACTGTTTCTAAAACTATGGTGAAAACAAAGAGGGATGAATTCCTCGGGATTTGCAAAATTTGATCGACACTGAAAGAAAGAGAAGCATGCTAAGCCCTTAATGAATGAGATCATGTCTGTTAATGTGAGTACTGAGAAAGATCCTGGCTTGGTCCAGATTGGTTCTATATTGTTTTTAGAGAAGTACGAGCGACTAGTCGCTTTATTAAAAGATTTCAAAAAATATTTTGCGTGGTCTTATGAAGACATGCTTGGAATTGATCTTGAGATTGTACAGTATAGGATCACTCTTGGCCTCGAGACTCGACCCCTTTGCCTTCAAACTTTGATTTAGAATGTTCAACGATCAACAAAACTATAAGGCTTGCATGGCCAGATTTGAAGCAGCCTTTGAACTAGGAACAATAAGGTCCTATGTCATTAAAGGAAGCTTGCATAGCTAGATTAGAAGCAACCCTTGAACTAGGGGCAAGTAACCCTTGAATTAGGGGCAAAAATGTTAGATATGCTTGAAGATTCAAAACAGGGTCATTTCTCAAGCCAATGGAGATTGACAAGAAAGCCAAATCCCAGAATCTAAGAGAAGAATTTTTTGTTTCACTAAAGGACAATCGAGTTCCTATCCACGTCACTAGGGGAAAATTTAGACCTAATTGGATGGGCTTTTACATTATCAAGACTAGCTGTCTATTTTTGAAGATATTTTTGACCTATTTTGCTCAAATTCTATAAATATAAGCTGATGTCTCTGTTTTAAGGGTTGAAAAAATTCCAAAGAGCTTATACACACACTTGAGAGCTCCTTTTTCCTTGCGAAACCATCTTTGAGCAAGATTACCATCTTTGAACTATATCTATACACCATACAAATCCTCAAACCTTAACCTTGGAGCCTTGGTTGAGCCTTGAGAATCATAATTCAACCTTGAGAGTGTGTTTGGACCAAGTTTGATTCACAACATGAGCTTATCCTCATTAAGAGGTATAAGCTTACCATGTTTTCTCTTCCTCTCATTTTTGTCTCTTACTATCAATTTCTTGTGTCTTTGTATTGTTTTGGATCCATTTCAAGTGTTAGAACTTGGGTTTGAATTGCTACCAAAGGTAGAAAAGTTTAAAGCCCTATCTTGCACCTTACTTCATAACTCACACCCTTGTCTTTACACTCTTTTTTTTTTTTTAAGTCTTCAAACTGATTTTTAGAGTTCAAAAAAGGCTAAAAAACATGGTTTGAGGTCTCAAAAATGGAGGGGCTAGCTACCTCTCCTTGCTCTTGTTCACTAGCCTTGTGATTCCTTGATATTTCCTATCTTTTTTGTGCTATTTAAACATCATTTTTGTCACTAATTTTTACATATTAGGGGCTGTTCAGGGTTGTTTTAATTCATTTAATTACTTTATGCTTTGAATACTTTGCTTATTATGTTGTAAGTTCTCATGGCTTTGCTTGTTTAGGCCTTAGTCATTAAGCCACTTGAGTTGATAGGTTTTCTTCACTTATTATATATATATATATTAAGAGTCCCATTCTTAAAATCAATCTCGCACAATCATGTCTGCAACCTCCCTCTTTTCTTCTTTCCTTTTGTGTGAGAATTATTTCAAGAGATTAATGGTAATCCAAGGCATGTGAAAGAGACCTATGCTCAATGGGTTAACCTCTACGGAGGTTCATCGTCAAGGCGTAGTCCCTCTTGCATGTTTCGGATCACTTCTTGTTTGACATTTCTTCTCATGTAGTAGACTTAACCATCACTTTGGACAAATTGATTAAAGAATGGAAATGACTAATAAAATGGACTTTAAAACCAATGAAACCGATGTAAAGAAAATGTGTAAGATTGCTTGGATTTGGTTGGACGTTATGCTGAGTCCATAGTGCTAAGACTCGTCACGCACCAATTTATGATGTGTTGATGAAACTTGAGGCATGCCTGTCTCCCTCTGTGAGCTCCCATGATGAGAGGGAGAGGTGGTCATTTTCATTGCATTCATTAATTTTTTTTGTCCAAATTGTGTTCGAAAACATCAAGCCACCAACATGTGCTTGTTGATCATTTTAGAACCAAATCCGCTCTTCTCTTAAAGTTCCATGACAGAGAAGAGCAGAAGGGACAAACAAGGCTTAGAAAAACTCTGTCTGCACTGTTTTCACTTCAGAGTACAGAAGCAGACTTTTGCATGAAATCAGGGCACGTCCGACCTTGGTTGGGCTCGGCTGGGCTCCAATGTTTGGTAAACAGTGTGTTTTTACAGAAACAGAGGGCAGTGGTTGAAGGTGGAACAAGGCAGATTCCCAAGTAGGGAGATAAAGTTGTTTCTAAAAATAGTCACGGACATGCAATCCTTGTGCATCTTTGTTTATCTCAATATTGTAATTAAATGTTCCCGTTCTTGTTGTAATTAGTTGTAACTAATTATTATTGTTGTAGTTAATATGGTTGTAATTAGTATTAATGTTTATTTGTAATTGTCATAGTTGGTCAACTTAGATAGCTTATCCTCGTTGTACTAAATTAGATTGCTAGTTAATTAGTTAGTATTCATTAGATTAGTTCATTCATTTAGTTTTGTAATAGTTAGTTTAAATTCGAACATTTGGAAACTCATTCTGACCCTCTTGCATGATGGCGAACAATGTAATAAGTGTGTATGTCTTCCAACCCCCATTTCTTTCTCCATTTTATTTCTCTGCTTGTGATGGTAGAATAGAGCATCATGTTTTAATTAGCGTTTTCCATATCCAATGTATCCATTTGTCTTGCATGCATAAGGGTTCGGTTCATCATTCTAACGACATTGTCATTTGTCATTTATCATTTCTTCCTCAAATACGTGCGTCACTGCATGCTATCAAAGTGATTTACAAGGCATATTACACAACCGAACCTATTAGTTGCATTTTTCCATGTTTTGCATTAGTCATTTTACATCATTAGGATCATGCATTTTTTTCCTAACTATTTTATTTCTTTTGGCTTGCCCTGGAGTACTAGGTGAATATTTATTGCTTTAGCATATTGCATGAGTGTTAGTGTTGCCATATCAAGCATGGTTTCCATGAGGCTAAGTGCTTAATTGATATACCTGTTTGAGTGCCTGTGGGTGAGTGCCTTTTACTTAAATTGGAATAAATTGATTAAATGTACATGCAAACTCACTTTTTCAAGTAATGCGGATTCAAAACACTTTTTCATAACAAAACAAGCATGAAATCAAGATTTCCAAATTTTTTGAATTGGTCTATACTTGTGTGCAACACATAGTAAAAATAGCCTAATAATCGGAATGAGAGCATATAATGTAAATAAAAATTACATCATGATTAGTAGAGGTCGATATTTGATCAGGAGAGTGGGGGTGCTCAATTCATGACCTTCCCCTCTCGTACCTAAGTTCTTAAACCGAGACACTTTGGTGATGACGGACACATGGCCTTTGGCACAAGTCATGGGTTTCCTAAATTTCTCAAAAATTTTTAGGTGGCGACTCTGAAATCTAGCAAAGCAGTCTGTTTTTGGTATTTTTGTCTCAAAATTGATTTTTCAAAAGATTTGCCAGATTTGGACTCATTTTTGTTTATCTATTTGACATTGCACTTACGGAATTAGATTCAAAACCACTGGAGTCCGAATTGTAGGGCTAGTCGTATCCGAAAGGAGCATGAAAAGCAAGCTACACAAACATTATTATGGAATTGAATTGTGTTTCTAAATTATATGCACACTATTCATCCTTGGATATTTGGGTTAAAAAATCCAAACACTTAACACTTGGGGCAGATCTGTTATTTATATAGATTTTTAGCGTGGTGAAAAAGAAACATGAGGTGGTAAATGAAATATTAGTTCAAGCTATTGTAAACAACAATAATTTGCTGATGGTCAACCATCCCATTTATAATGAGAAAATATCCTTCTCACAAGTCTTATGTGCTACATTTTCATTGTTTGGCATAACTTGTGACATAAACAACAGTCGTATTTTCCTTAATTATTGAAAACTTCCGTAATGTTAAAAAATTTGCTTCTTAGCTGATGTCCAAGGAGCTTCACACATAAACTTAATTTGCTAGGAGAGCAGTTTGTAATTTAGAGGTACCTCTCTCTCTCTCTCTCTCTCTCTCTCTCCCTCATTCCCTTGACGTTGTGTGCTTGTGTATCGCTGTGTAATTCTGCAAGAAGTTCACTTTTGGCTTCTGGATTATGTATTCACTACTTCTGTTTGGTTTTAGTTGATAATTTGCTAGGTCAGTTCAGGGTCAACTATTTGTTCTATGCCCTGATATATTCTGAAGAGCTATGTTAATTCCAGAGGCAACTATTTGTCATGCAAAGTCTACTTTTACAACCTTGTTGGTATAGCATAAGCGTTGTAAACATGGTACACGTAAAAAATGTGGTATCTCATGTATCAAATTCTTTTTTAATGCTTGAAACTAATGACTTATGTATATTCTTTTATCTTGTTCTAGATGCACGGATTTCACGTAAGCTTGGGCTTCAACTAGATCGTCTTTGATGAAATTGTCAACGTTTGTCAGTTTGTGATGACAAATTAAGCCTCAGGTATATTTTCTTCATAACAAAACATAGCCAACATGAATTCATTCCATGTATATAACGTTTGACTAGATTTTTCAAGGTTGAGATAAATGTTGAAATCAGTTAAATGCTTTTATTTGTATATCCTTGACTACAAGATTCAAATAAATATTCAATTCCCTTTATAGCTAAGTTGGATCTCAGTTTTGTCCAAGTTTTATCTATGAATTGATCAAATTTAGATTGAATTCTTTCATTTCTGAAAGGCATATTTTTGGTGTCACATGATTAATTGACTAGGCACTGAATAGCTGAAACTGTATGTGATCATAAAATCTATTGTCATTTCACAAAATCTTCATTGATTCTAAATATGATTTTCATTTCCTTTTGGTCAAAGTCAGAGTGACACTGTATTTGTGTCAATCCGACCATAATCTGAGGTTGACAAGCAACATTCAAACACCTAGGATTCGCCTGAGGGAGCCACTTATCCTTGTTCAGAATCTAACTTGTACATGTTGGATTTTGTTGTAATCCATCTTGAAGCCAATCTGTGCTCAACCAGAGGATAATTAATCTTTGGCTAAGGCCATATCTATTGCCAACCAAGGGTATTTCTTTAATTCTAGGTTTTAGAAATAGGCATTTAAAATTCTTGAAGGTAGGGTTAGCAATTGAAGAAAACATAACTTAAAAATCACAACCTAGACACAGCTGGTCCAATATAAAGTAAAACCTTTGCTTGCAGGCTCGTCTAGGTCCCTTCTGTCCGGATCCCAATTGGGGAAGAGTTCTAATAGTAATATCCAGGGAGGGTTGTCATATGTTGGTTGTCCCCTCTTACCCTTCTTACTTAGAAACTTAGGGAGTGTTGAGGAAAAAGAGTTGGGCTAAAATAGGCCACTAAAAGGCAAAAATAGCTAATAAACAAATTATCACATCCAACTCAGAATCATTTCACTTTCCTATCACAACCATCAAATCAACTACCAAAAAAAAAAAAAAAGCCAACCAACTTCTCAAACATAACCTTTTTAGCCAGATTAAAATATTCAAAAAGTAAAATAGCCAACTTTCAAAACAAGCCTTAGAATCAAATCTTACCTTTATTTGGGTTGTGGGGTGTAGGCACCACATTTTGACCGCCCCTAAGACTTGGGCGCTTTATTCCAAACACCCGATGATGAAAGTTACACTTTGCAATCTTTTGAATTTTCAGTAAAGAAATCTAGATTCAAGCTTTAATCCCAAACCTTGCATCCTATTTTGGCCAAACTATTTCAGACATTGAAACACTCTTTTCAAAATATTTTTTCAAATGTTTCTACGATATTCTGAAGCTTGTATTTCAATTAAAATATTGCACTTTTAGGTAAACCGAGTAAGGATAAAGTGGAAATAAATGGAAGGGAGATGAACTCTTTGAAAAATCTTTTAAAAACATCTTATTTATAGGTTTGGAGTTGAAGGAAATAAGAGGGGTTATAGGTTTGGAGTTGAAGAAAATAGGAGGGGAGGGAAGAAAACTAGTTTAGGAAAAGGTTGATCATCAAACCGTTAAGAAAGAAATGAGCAGCCTTCACTAAATTGGGCATATCTTTTTGTACACTTAGCATTTAGATGAGGGGCTACCACCATTGGAAAGTACACTTTCGAGGCTTCAATTTAGACTCAAGAATCACCTCAAACCAAGTCGGGATGAGGGAGATATGCTCGTTTAAGGTCGGGCCTGAGATATAGATTTTTGGACCCAGCCGGGTTTGTTTAGATCCGGGCATGGGTTGTTTAGACCCGGTTGGGTTTCAATGAAAACTTGTCTAGAGTGCCTTTTTAGACCTAGCCTTGCATTATTTGGTCCGGCCATGGGTTTTTTGGGCCCGGTTGTGGTTTTGGGGCCTGGCGGGGTCTTATTAGCGCCAAACAGAACAGCTAGCGGGAATTTGCCAGCTGGCGTTTTTTTAAGATATTTATGACCAATTTGGCTAAAAGTCTATAAATTTGGCCTCTCTCTTCAGAATTGAGGGTTAGCAAATTTTTCAAAAGCTTTGAAGAGCTAAAGAAACCCCCTCTCCATCTTTAACACCGTTCTTCACTTTCAAACCTTCTTTAGCTATAAATACACAATACACACACCATTAGAGCTTGTTCTTGGAGTTTTTTGTTGAGATTTCAAACTAAATTTCAGAAACTTGAGGGTGTTTAGAATCAAGTTTATTTAACTATAAGTATTCTCTCTTTCAAGAGGTATAAGCTTGTCACCTTTTTCCTTGCTTTCATTTCAACCTTTTTATATCTTTTTTCTTGTGTTTTCCTACTGTTTTGGATCCATTTCAAGTGTTGGAACTTGGGGGTTGAATAGCTACAAAAGATAGAGAGGCTTAACACCCTTTCTTGTACCATATTTCATAGCTCATCCCCTTTGTTTTACCACTATTTTCTTGGCTTACAAACTGATTTTCAGAGTTTAAAAGGGCTAAAAAAAATGGTTTAGAAGTCCAAAAAGTGGAGGGGTTAGCCATCCCTCCTTAGTCTTGCTTACTAGTTTTGTATCCCTTTGTTTTTCCCTATATTTTGTGCTCTCTTAAACATGTTTTAGCTACTGTTTTTGTACATGTTAGGGGCTGTTTAGGGCTATTTTAATTCATTCAAATAGTTTATGCTTTGAATACTTTGCTTGTTGTGTTGTAAGTCCTCATGGCTTTGGTTGTTTAGGCCTTAGATACTGAGTCATTCGAGTTGATAGCTTTCTTTACTTAATTTCTATGTAAAGAGTTCCATTTTTTGTTATAATCAACTCTGCATAATCATTTTTGAGCTCTCCCTCCTTTTTTGGTTTTCTTTGTTTGAGAGTTGTTTCAAGCGATTGATTGTTATTCGAGGCATGAGAAAGAGACCTCCTATGCTTAATGGCTTAATCTCTTCGGATGTTCATCGTCAAGGTATAGTCTCTCTTTCATGCTAAGGATCGCTTCTCGTTTGACATTTCTTTTCATTTAGTGGACTTAAATCTCACTTTTGGACTAAATGATTAAATAATGGAAAGGTAAGTCAGAAAAGACTACTAAAATTGGATTAAAATCAATGAAACCGACATGAAGAAGGGTAATAAAATTGGTTGGATTCGGCCGGACGTTATGCCGAGTCCATTGCGTCAAGAGTCATCACATATTAATTCATGATGTTTTGATAAATTTTGAGGCATGCCTACCTCCCTCTTTGTGCTAACTTCATGATTGGAGGAAATGTGTGGTCCTCTTTCATTGCATTTATTAACTTTGTGTCCAAACGTGTCCAAAATCATCAAGCAATTAACTTGCGGCTATTGATGGTTTTAGAACCGAATTCGTTCTTCTCTTGAGTTTCCCTATGATTAGAGAAGAACAAAAAGGACAAACGTTGTTTAGAAATGCTCTGCCTACACTGTTTTCACCTCAGAGCACAAAAATATTTTTCTGCAACAAAACAGGGCGCGGCCAGATTTTGTTGGACCCAACGGAGCCTTATTGGGGCCCAGCCAGGCTCCAATGTGTGGTACACAGAGCAGTTTTGAGAAATACAGAGTAGTGGCTAAGGGTGAACACAGGGTAGTTTCCCAGCAAGGCAGACAGAGTAGTTTCTGAAGACTGTTTCGGCGTGCATGCAATCCTTGTGCATTCTTTACATATTTTTTGTTTTAATATTAATGTTGAAATAAATTAGATAGTTATTCATTTATTATTCATTTGGATTTGTAATAAGTAGCTAATTCGGACACTTGGACATTTGGACCCTCTTGCATGTGGATGTCTTCTAACTACCATTTCTTTCTCCCTCTTATTAGCCCATTTATAATGGTAGCATCATATTTACTTAGCAATTTCCATGAATTGCATCCATTTGTCTTCCAAGCATAAGGGTTCGGCTCATCATTCTAACAAATGTCAATTTCAATTTCTTTGCTCGAATACGTATCCCATGTTTTGAATTGGTTCATGTGCCATGCTAGTAGCCGAACTCATTATTTGCATAATGTGTGCGTTGCATTAGTCATATTGCATTGTTTAGGAGCATGGTTTTCTTCTAATTATTTGGCTTTGTTTGGCTTGCCTTGGAGTACTAGGCGAGCATTTCTTGCTTTAGCATATTGCATTGTGTGTTTGTGTTGCGATATCAAGCTTATTCCATGAGGCTAATTGCTTAAGTAATATAGCTATTTGAATGTCGGTGGATGGAGGCTTTTCACTTAAGTTGGGATGATTTGACCAAATGTACATATGAGATCACCTTTTTAAAGTGGTACATATTCAAACACTTTTCAAACAAACATGAAATCAAAGCGTTCCAACTTTTGTGAATTAGTTTATCCTCATTTGACAACACATAGTAAAGATAGCATAATAATTAGAATAATAGCATATAATGTAAATAAAAATCACATCAAGATTAGTAGAGGCCGATCTTTGATCGGGTGAGTGGGGTGCTCAATTGATGACTTTCCCCTCTCATACCTAAGTTCCTAAGCCGAGACACTTTGGAGATAACCGACAAGTGCCCTTCAGCATGAGTCATGGGTTTCCTAAATTTACCAAAAATATTTAGGTGCCGACTCTGAAATCTAGCAATACAGTCCATTTTCGGCATTTTTGATTTAAAATTGTTTTCCAAAAGATTTGCAGGATTTGGACTTTTTTATGTTTATCTGTTTCACATTACACTTGTGAAACCAAATTCAGAACCACGAGAGTCTGAACTGTGGGGCTAATCGTATCCGAAAGGAGCACGAAAAGCAAGCTACAATTTCTGCCGACTCTGCTGGGGATTTAGAGATCTTGACTTGAACTTCATGATATGAACTTTTATCTACACTTATATGTTCTTTGCATTGCATTTGCATTGTTACTCTAAGTCACTGTGTTTTCCATCTGCTATTCCTGAACGGTTTGCTGGGGGCTTGCCCAAAAGCTTGCCAAAATGCTGACCGGTCATGGGCTCTGCCATATAGGAAACACAACCTTTGGTTCTGGATCACCGCCGTACCGCCTGATCCACCTTTCACTTCTCAGTGTTAGGTGTGAGAGATATATTAGGTGATCTTGCTAAGGTACCCTTTTGACAATTCGACCTAGCTGCATATTGAAAAGCCATAATGATTGTTCCAAACTAAGACAGGATGCTCTCCAACTTTTCAAAATGTTGTGATACCACTTGTTTGAATAGTAAAGCTGTAGATCACTGCAAAACTAAGACAGGGAAACCCTAGCCTCTCATAGGGGTGTTTTGAATGCTTTTGTGCAAAATGTGAAATCTTTCAAAATATGTGATGCAATCCCAAGAGAGTCTTAATCTTGAGGCGATTGCTTTCAAAACTTGAGGGTCATATAAGAATCAGAATTTGGGTTAAAATCTAGGGGTTTGTGTTTGATATGGGTGAATTTTCAGCAAAACCAGAGCCAGGGCCCAAAATTGTATCTTGCTTTGTTTTGACCAGAATACGCTGTATCGCGATCTGATGGGGCATTTGTTTTTAATGCTAGGTTTGACTGAGCCAAAGAAGGAGCCATACTCAACTTAGAAAAGGCCTAGTCCATCCAATCCTTAAAAAAAAAAAAAAAAACTCACTCAGCAAAGGCCTAGTCCATCTAATTCTGAAAAGCAAATTCAGAAAAGATCCATCTAATGCCAAAAGACCCATTTTAAAAAAGCCTAATCCAGTCGAACTTGTCTAGACTAATCTAGTTCAGATACATCAAGTGTAACCAAGTCAAAATCCTTGTTAGTCAGCTCTCAGCTTACATCCATCCATTTCCCCAATTGCCAACTTAGCAGACCCGTGTTGGCTCAGAGTCTAGAAGAAGTTGTGGCCATGATAACAGCCCTAAATTAGGGAATTGCTATGCAAGATGAGACCATTGCTGAAATACAATGCCCATCTAGGGCATCTACCACACATCTAGTCCCTGGCCCCTAGCTAAACTTTGATCCACCTCTGCTAGCTGAAGATTTTCAAGACCCAGATCCTCGAGAAGGGTTGGCTCAAGCTCAAGTTTTTGGACCCCTGGTGTAGCCTAGTGAGGGGCCTTTTCCCCTTGATATTAATGATCTTGATCCGACCTTGTTAAAAATTGCTAACCTTGAGAAGCAATTCAGAAAGGCATAGGGACTTAACTCCATTCCCGACATTGTGGATGGGTACACCGAGTCTATCGTAAGGCTCCCAGATAGATTCAAAATACCACCTATTGACCGTTTTGACGAGTCTGGAGATACTATGGTACATATCCAATTTTTCTTGGATGTCCTAAAATCGATGGGTCAGACTATGCCTAAAAAACTCTCTCTGTATGGAAGAACCCTATCAATTATAGCAGCCACTTGGTATGCCAAGTTGGAGGATAAAGTAAAGCAAAACTAGGAAGATTTGACTGAGACATTTATCAATCAGTATTCTTATAATACCCAAATTAAAATGACCACCCAAGAGCTTGAAGCAACCCACCAGAATCCTAAAGAACCTTTTATAGAATTTGTTGCAAGGTAGAGAGCAAATGCAGTGCAAATGACAGATCGATCTTCTGAGAGGGACCAAGTGCGGAGAGTGCTGTAAAACCTTGAGCTTGATATGTTACAAAAGTTAATAGTCGCTCCACTGTTCACTTTAAAAAATTTGCATGAATTAGCGGCTCAGATTGAGAGCGCATTTAACAAAAGGATTATTCCTAGAATAGGCAAACCAACAAGGAGGGTGTTTTTCAAGAGTATCAATGCTAGCGATAGCACTATTCCCAAACCTACTGAAATCAATGCCATTGCCACCGATCCCAAAAGTATCAACTCATTTGCTAGTACTAATGCAAAAATAGTTGGCCCAACCCGAGCTCAAGGAAGAACCTTTGCCCATCTCCATATGAGCCTAACCTTCACCTTGAAGGTACTGATGGAGAAAGGGTATCTCAAACCGATCAATCCTCGACCTCTCCCTAATCTTCTTCCACCTAGACATGACCCTACCTAATATTGCACATTCCATCAGCAGTACGGTCACCATACTATTCGTTGCTTTCACCTTTGCCATGAAATTCAAGGCTTGATTGACAATAAGGTCATCACCCCACCAAATCTCAAAGCTGTCAGTAACCCTTTTCTTGATCGCAATAGATTGTCATCCCATAACATAAATCCCATATATGGCTTGCCAACAACCAACCTTGACCCTAGCCAGCATGGTCAAAAAGATATGTGGGGACAACCAGGGTAATTGTGAGGCTCGATCTATGAGACTCAATTTGAAAGTCTAAAATCAATCCTGCTGGGTGTGGATGTTAGTATTGCTGAATTGAAGGCGATTCCTTGAGGTTTTTCATGAATTCTGCAGATGGACTTGGAGAGTGAAAACCCCCTTGTTTTCTCAAGGATGCTGATTTTGTTTTGAAACATGTCTTGTAAATAGTTGAGTTGTGTGTTTTATTTTCTTTGTCTTTTCTTGTGTTGTTGCGTCAGTTGACTCTTTTCTCTTAAGTCTCTCGCTTATACCGTCTAGTCTTCGTTTTTCTAAATAAAGAAGGTAAAGGTGGAAGTCAAGTTTTTGATCATTTTGTTGTGCCTATAGTAATGCATGTGTGACCTTTTAAAAATAGAAAAGCTTTGAATTTGTTTTTTGAATGAGATTCCATTAATAAGCTCGAGTGTTGAGAAGGATCCCCCGAATGGGTTGAGTAGATTTTGAATTATTGGTTAAACTGTTTCTTTTGCAAACTTGTGAAGATAGGTTCAGAATTGTGCTTAGTATTCTATATTGTCCTAGGTTTTTTTCTTTACCTCGGTGATCATTTTGGCAAGCACAAGATGACTTTCAGACTTCACAATCATAGAATTTCTCCCCTAGTGTTTTCATTAAAGAAACAAGAAAAGAAGAAAAGAAAAGAGAAAGGAAAAAGAAAAAAGAAGAAAAAAAAGAAAAGAAAAAGGGAAAAAAGAAAAGAAAAAAAGAAATAAAAAAGAAGAAAAAGGGAAAAAGAAAGGAGTCAACCACCAATCTAAGGGTATTCATTGAAATGAAATTCAAGCAACTGTGAGGAAATGAACTTTGGTTTGAAATTCGAGGAAACCAATACAAGAAAGTACCACATTGGGAGAAGCACCGACTTTGAAAATGGAGCAAAAGAAAAGAAGAAGGCATGCATGAGAAAGTGGAGAACCAAGCTCAAATCATAGTGAAGCCAGTTCCAGTGTTAGGGTAAGAATGACTATTGATCAAATTCACCGCAAATGTTGTAACGCTATCCTTGAGAGGCTCGCGAGGCCGAAAACCTAAAAGGGCAACCTAGGAAAAAGTTAGAGCATGAAAAATGAAAAATCAAATAAATAGAGCTCACAAGGTTAAAAACACCGAAGGGGCGAGTTTGGCAAAAGTTAGAGCACCAAAGGAGAATGTCAACACCCGAGTGAACCTTAGTCATGAACTATGTGGACTTGATTCCTATCTTGGGATACGTAGGCAACTTCATCCTGAAGTTCGGTCTCAACTATATCCATCTCAACCCAATCACCTTACCCAATTCACGTCGTCAACTTCGCACTAATCCATGAACTACACTAACTGCTACTTATATCATACTTGCGTTAGGTAAGAAAGAATTAGCTTGAATCAACAAGTGGAGAAATTTTCAATACTTGAACTTATCAGTAGAATCTCTAACTTAAGCAAAAAAAAAAAAAAACAGAATCACAATTGAGTTCTAAGGGGAACATAGGTAATACTAGGGGCACTATGAATGATCAATTACCTTAAGTTTTTTTTTTTTCCTGCTTTTGGGTCAGTTGTGAGTTATGTTGTGTCGCCCCTGGTGTTTGTCTCAGTCTATGCTCTTTATCGAGTCACCATAGCATTCTTGTCGTTCAAAAGTGCTCTTCATCGAGTCACCCTAACGTGTTTGTCGCTCAAGTTCACCAGAGTGGCATGGTCAAAATTTCATACACGAATGTTCGCTTCAAACTCAAAAACAAGTCCATGTGTGGAATTTATAAACAAACTGAAAGTGCCCATACAAGGGCATTGCATTCATGATCATTGGAAAGTATATATAAGGAATCCATCACTGCTTTGGGGGGGGGGACTGGAGTAAGTTCTCAACATGTCGGGAAAGAAGGGAAGCATGAGCCTGATTGGTTGGCAACTATTCCAGGATCTGATGATCCTCATCACACGTGCCTGCATAATGTTAAAAAGGTGGCCAATGACTGGACACTAGGGGCAATTTTTAGTACATCTGATCGGGCCATCAATCGAACAAGGGGCATGAACCCAACCGGTGGGCAGTGACTGGACACTAGGGGCAATTTTTACTACATCTGACCAAGTCATCAATTAAATGAGGGGCATGAACCCAACCTTTCCCTTAGTCAACCAAAGGCATTTGTTGAGCACTTTTTCCTGGATTAGGGTAGTTTACCCCCATGATGATTCTAATATGATTCAGCTTTTGAAAGTTGTCTCCAACCTTTTCAAAACTCTCTTGGGATTGTTATCTTCCCTCTAATTAATACGTGTGTTTTGTATTATACCTGAGTGTTCATGCACCCTGGTTGATTTGAATATGTGATTGGTTGCTCTTGTTCTTGACTTTGTTTTTTACTTAACAAATTTTCATCGAGTTGCCTCCCTGTATGTTACATTTTCAATAAATTGTGGCAAGTTGTCCTGCATTTCATAATGTACATGATGCGCTACTTTACATACTGCTAATTACCCTTGCATCACACTATTCTGTGCAAACACATTGCACTATTTTGTGCATTTTACTTGCATCGCACTATCCTGTGCACCTTGTATCGTACTGTTTTGCGCACCTTGAGTTTGTACTATTTTGTGCATTCACCTTGTATCACACTATACTGTGCACCTTGTATCGCACTATTTTGTGCATTCACTTTGTATCACACTATTTTGTGCAACTTGAGTTCACACTATTTTGTGCACTTTCTATCACACTATTTTGTGCATTCTCCTTGTATCGCACTGTTTTGTGCACTTTGTATCGCATTGTTTTGTGCATTCTCCTTTGCACTGTTTTGTGCACTTTGAGTTTGCACTGTTTTGTGCACTTTATATCGCACTATTTTGTGCACCTTGAGTTTGCTCTGTTTTGTGCACTTTTATAGCAATGTTTTACTTGCATTGCACTGTTTTGTGCATTCACCCCGTATCGTACTATTTCGTGCATTCCCCTCTATCTCACTGTCTTGTGCATCCAAATAGCACAGTTTTGTGCATTCACCATGTGCCGCATTGTCTTGTGCACTCACAAGGTCTAGGAGACCTTAAATCCTCTAAATGTGCAATTCCTTTGGTGTTCATCGTGCCCGAATGACTTTAGGTGGTTTGATATAGCCACCTGATTGTGTTTGTTGTAAGTTCCTAGGAAATCAACTGAGATAGTGGAAGCTAGAGTTCGAATGGCGATCCCCAGAACACAAAGGTTCAGAATTTCCGAGACTAAAGTCTGGTTTAAATACCCAGAGGTGTATCCTCGGCTTGAAATCTATAAAGTAGCCCCCTAGGTTGAGGTAGCTTGTATGCACCTCAATTCTGGGTACTAAACCAACCTAGTCTGTCACCTTGTTGGAGAATAGGGAAAGTTGCGAACATGGCCAAGAAAAAAAGTAGTACCCGTGGTTTGGAAGCACAAGATGAAGGAAGAAGTCTTAAAACCAAGAAGAAAAGAAAGATCCCCAGTAGCATAAGGTGAGTTATCACCAATTGCCTCTGTAAGGTACTTTTTAAAAAAAGGGATTAAGTTTTACATGGATGTGCCGTAAATACTAAATTTACGGACACCCTATCAAATATTGACACCTATGTTAATGGGTTCTATTTTGGCAGGATGTATGCCATGCCATTAATGATGATCGTAATGGAGGAGGGAGCGAGAGCTGACTTTAAAATATATATATATATATATTATTGGTTGATTAACAGATAGACGTGGTTATATCTTCGATCAATTGTAAAAAAGTCACTATCCTATTTAAGTCATATCATCTTATTTAAGTCACATTATCTCTCTAACACATCACTTCAAACACAACCCATACCCAACTCATATTTAATAAAAAGTCAAAAAGTACACTTATTTAGATCATCACAAACCAACCCTTAATATAAAATTATAAAACTTAATCCCATTTTATAATTGATAAAAAAAATATTAAAATTCATAAAATGGGATTAAGTTTTATAATTTTATATTAAGGGTTGGTTTGGGATGATCTAAATTATGAATTTTAAGTTTTATAATTGATAAAAAAAATATTAAAATTCCAAACAAGGGTTGGTTTGGGATGATCTAAAAATACTAATATTTTATGAATTTTCATATTTTTTTTTTATCAATTATAAAATGGGATTAAGTTTTATAATTTTATATTAAGGGTTGGTTTGGGATGATCTAAATTATGAATTTTAAATTTTATAATTGATAAAAAAAAATATTAAAATTCCAAACAAGGGTTGGTTTGGGATGATCTAACAATATTAATATTTTATGAATTTTAATATTTTTTTTTATCAATTATAAAATGGGATTAAGTTTTATAATTTTATATTAAGGGTTGGTTTGTGATGATCTAAATAAGTGTACTTTTTGACTTTTTATTAAATATGAGTTGGGTATGGGTTGTGTTTGAAGTGATGTGTTTGAGAGGTAATGTGACTTAAATAAGATGATATGACTTAAATAAGATAGTGACTTTTTTACTTTTTTAGATAATGCCAAACAAGGCCTAAATAATTAAAAAATATCATAAGAAATAATAATTTATAATTGATCGAAGATATAACCACGTTTATCTATGAATCAACGAATAATTTTATTTTATTTTATTTTTTAAAGTTAGCTCTCTGTCCCTCCTCTATTACAATCATCATTAATGGCATGGCATGCATCCTGCCAAAATAGAACCCGTTGACATAGGTGTCAATATTTGATAGGGTGTCCGTAAATTTGGTATTTACGGCACATCCGTGTAAAACTTAATCCCTTTTAAAAAAGCATCGCTTCATAGCTACTATATCACATTTTATTATCTATTACCTTTATAGCATTGCATATAGCATCTATTGTATGTATCTACTACACTATCCATTCTACCCATTTCATCATACTATTTTATCGCTTGCATCCTTTCTATGTTAAGCTTAGTTCGGCATGTGCTCATATCTTTTCCCTTGTTGAAACATGGTTTTGTTATGTATAAGTACCCATGCTGCGCTAAGGCCAGTATTAAGGGCGTCGGCACCTTTTTTGTGTTAGACGTGGTTTGTTTTGCGTCCATGCCTAGTTTGGCCTGTACATCCTATCCATTCTATCCACTTCATCCATCACATCCATTACATTGTACTTTGTTTTGTTGCGTTCAACATTTAGGATCTTTATCTTTCCCCAACAGATCATTCCTCACTTATATCATACCACCCAATTACTTGTACATTTCCGACGTTACCGCATAGTTCTGCATATGTACGCGCCTATTCCACCAAGAATTGTGGTCTGAGGGTTTCAACACCTTTTCCATGTTAAATGTAGTTTGATTTGCATCTCCATTCCTTTATGATATTTGTGTGTTTTGCATTGCTTGTGGTCTGATTATTTTGTTACGTTGCGTATCATTTGCATCATGCCCCTGAACTATACTGGTTTGATTTCTCGCAAAGGGATACATAGGCAACCTTGGGGTTTGACCAACTGCATCTGCATTTTGTTTGTTTGCTTAAGTCTTACGGCCTTGTCAAAATGAGTCGTCTTCAGGCTTTGACATTCGCTCTCGTCATTTCATAACGTACTGAGCTCTGTCAAAGAGGGGCAACTGTAAACACTCCATTTTGACCGCCTCTAAGATTTGGATGCTTTATTTCAAACATCTGATGATGAAAGTTACACTGTGCAATCTTTGGAATTTTCAATGAAGAAATTTGAATTCATACTCTAATCCCAAACCTTACAAACCATTTTGGCCAAACTATTTTAGGTTTGAAACCCTCTTTTCAAAATATTTTTTCAAATGTTTCTATGATGTTTTGAGGCTTGTATTTCAATTAAAATATTGCACTTTTTGGTAAACCGAGTAAGGACAAAGTGGAAACAAATGGAAGGGAGGTGAACCTTTGAAAAATCTTTTAAAAACATCTTATTTATAGGTTTGGACTTGAAGGAAATAGGAGGGAAGGGAAGAAAAGTAGTTTAGGAAAAGGTTGAGCATCAAACTGTTAAAAAAGAAATGAGCATCCTTCACTAAATTAGGCATATCTCTATGTACACTTAGAATTTAGATGTGAGGCTACCACCATTGGAATGTAGACTTTCGGGGCTTCAATTCAGACTCAAGAATCACCTAAAATCGAGTCGGGATGAGGGAGATATGTCCGTTTGAAGTTTGGCCTGAAATGCAGATTTTTGTACCCGGCCGGATTTGTTTAGACCTGGCCGGGTTTCAATGAAAACTTGTCCAAAGTGCCTTTTTAGACCTGGCCTTGCATTATTTGGTCCGACTGTGGGTTTTTTGGGCTCGGCTGTAGGTTTTGGGGCCCAGTTGGGTCTCATTAGCGCCAAACAGAACAGCTGGCGAGAATTCACTAGCTGGGCTTTTTGAAGATATTTATGACCAATTTGGCTAAAACTCTATAAATTCAACCTCTCCCTTCAGAATTCAGGGTTAGCAAATTTTCCAAAAGCTTTGAAGAGCTAAAGAAACCCCATCTTCCATCTTCAATATATACACCATTAGAGCTTGTTCTTGAAGTTTTTTGTTGAGATTTCAAACTAAATTTCTGAAACTTGAGGGTGTTTAGAATCAAGTTTGTTTAACTACAAGTATCCTTTCTTTCAAGAGGTACAAGTTTGTCACCTTTTTCCTTACTTTCATTTCAACCTTTTTCTAATTTTTTCTTGTGTTTTCCTACTATTTTGGATCCATTTCAAGTGTTGGAACTTGGGGTTGAATAGTTGGAACTTGGGGTTAAACAGCTACCAAAGTTAGAGAGGCTTAACACCATTTCTTGCATCTTATTTCATAGCTCATCCCCGTTGTTTTACCACTATTTTCTTAGCTTACAAGCTGATTTTTAGAGTTTAAAAAGGGCTAAAAAATATGGTTTAAAAGTCCAAAAAGTTGAGGGGTTGGCCACTCCTTCTTAGTCTTGCTTACTAGTTTTGTATCCCTTTGTTTTTGCCTATATTTTGTGCTCTCTTAAACATGTTGTAGCTACTATTTTTGTACATGTTAAGGGCAGTTTAGGGCTTTTTTTAATTCATTCAAATAGTTTATGCTTTGAATACTTTGCTTGTTGTGTTGTATGTCCTCATGGCTTTAGTTGTTTAGGCCTTAGACACCGAGTCATTTGAGCCAATAGCTTTCTTTACTTAATTGCTATGTAAAGAGTTCCATTTTTGGTAATAATCAACTTCGCATAATCATTTCTGCGCCCTCTATCATTTCTTGGTTTTCTTTGTTTGAGAGTTGTTTCAAGCGATTGGTTGTTATTCAAGGTGAGTAATTGAACTCAAGAATTAGCCATAATTGGAAGGGTTGAAGCTTCTATGTGAGTAATTGAACTCAAATTCATGAGTTTAAGTCTATAACTAGGTAAATCCAAGCATGATATGTGACTAAGAACAAGGATTGAGTTGAATGTAATGAAATTGGAGCTTGTGTATACATGCATGTTTACACTTACCATGATTATATTCATTTTAGCATGAAACATAAGGAATTGAGTACCAAATCATACATGCAAGCATAATTTTGTTAAGCTCCATGATTATGAGCATCATTTGTACTATTTGAAATGGAATTAGAGTCAATAAGTTACATGCATGCATAATTCATGATGGTATGCAACTTGATTGCATGAGCTTTGAACAACTTGAAATGGTTTTGGAAATTTGGGAGATAAACCATGATTTTGGGACAATTGGTTTCAAATTATCTAAGTTTTTATGTTACACAATTCCCTTCTACATTTTTGGCATCAATTTGCAACTTTGGAGCCTTTGGGTTATGTTTTGAAACTGAACTAGCTTGCTGGAAACCCAGAATTCGACCTGTCCGCTCGAGCGAGGAAAATGTTGCTTGAGCATGCAAGTCGAGCTCCTAGAAGTTTTACAGAGATTGCACGGTAGCTCGAGCGGCAAACCTTGCGCTCAAGCGAATCCTATTTTGCAAGACTCCTCACTCGAGCGTCGGAGATCTCGTTCGAGCGTAGAATTTATGCAAGCAGCACTTTTACAGAGCTTTGCAGGTCGCTCGAGCGACCAAAGCTGTGCTCGAGCGGAGAGCTCTGTTTTAGAAATTTTGAAAAGTTGTTTTATGTTTTGTTTTCCATTCTCTTTCACTTCCAAACACTCTTAGGTATTCATTGAGCATTGTAAATGACCTAAAAGGATAATAGAGAGGCCTAAGAGAAGTAAATAAACTAAGAACGGATTGAATCACTTGTAACCTAATATGTTATGTAATGTATAGGGTCAAGCGCAAGGGCAAATCCACCGACAAAACACTATGAGTAATATCTTAGTAAGAATGTGTTGAAGTATGCTATTTTCCAAATGCTCACTTCTGTATGAGTTCTACGAATTTGTTAATTTGAATCAAATATTCGTTATGCCAATGATTAAATAAGGCCGTTTGACATAAACAATTGGGCCAAAGGTCGTTTGACATATACGATTGGGCCAAAGGCTGTTTGACATAAACGATTCGGCCAAAGGCCATTTAACATAAATGATTGGGCCAAAGGCTGTTTGACATAAACTATTGGACCAAAGGCTGTTTGACATTAATGATTTGGCCAAAGGCCGTTTGACATAAATGATTGGGCCAAAGGCCGTTTGATATAAATGATTGGTCCGAAGGCCATTTAACATGAATGAATTGGGCCCAAGGCCGTTTGATAAGAATGAAATGGGCTTGAGGCCATTTGATATGTTTGGGCCTAAGGCCGTTTGATGTATTAGATAGAAACATGAATGGGCCTAAGGCCTTTTGATATGTCCATTACGGTTTTTATTCATGTAACTTCTTTATTTTGATGTTATTCACTGGGCTTTTGCTCACCCTCATTTATATGCATGTAGGTGAGTAAAGAGATGTCCAAACCCAGCCTCAGTGAAGAATGTGAGAGGAAGTCAGTTTTGTGGAGTCAGTCCGAATGTCTCACGCATGAGACTTTGTTTTTATTCTTTTGTTTACTCTTTTTGCTATCTTGGAGAATACGTTGGATCACCTATGTACATAAAATTTTGTTTGGCTGACTATATATTTGAAGTTCCTAGATGTACAAGATGTTAATTATGTCTGTATGCGTGAGTTATTGTGGAATGCTTTTGGAATAATTTTGCAATGCCATATAAGCACGGCTCATTGGACAAAATTTTTAAGTATGTTTCTGCTTTGGCCCCTTTATTTCTATTGAAACATGCTTAATCAGGTTTGAGGCCATATGTAATCTCTTGATTATTGGCCGGTTATGACCTTAATCCATAGGGACCAGTTCGGGTCATGACACATAGTCTCTCTTTCATGCTAAGGATCACTTCTTGTTTGATATTTCTTGTCACGCCCTGTATTTTTTTACTCGGATAACCTTACCAATATTCATTAATTAAGTCCATTTACAAATAGCATTTCATCCTTGGATGAAATGATGAATAATTAAATATACATATTCCCTCTCGTTATACAACAATGACATTTACATACAAATTAAAGAAATGCCCTGAGACTTACAATAAAAGAGAGGACACTGCTCTTTACAAAAAAATAGCACTCAGCCCAACAACAAATGAAGTAGTACAATCCATCACTACATTACACTTATGAAATGATAAAAACCATTGTTTGATCTTCAAATCTGGAAAGCATTCCCTGTACACATGTACAGGTAAGAGTGAGCAACCACTAGCTCACCAAACAATCTCATATTAAAACATTAGAAGATATGTAGGTAACAAAATACTCATAAATATACGTGAAATCATATCATGTCAAAGCCATATGATTTTATTACATAATCTCTTAAATCTAATTTATTTAATTAATCACAACAAGTTAATTTAAAAAAATAAACATGTTTCAATAGCAGTAGAACATCCTTTTCAATTCATTCAATTATCTCATTATCAATTGAATCAAATAATTAAACAATTCATGAAATCCATTTTATACAGTCTTATGAGATGAATACATATGTCATGTCTTGCTCAAAATATTTTTCTCATCTTTTGAAAATCTTACACACAATGCCATTTTGAAAACACATTAATCCAACAATTTCAATAAAATTTCAAGATGGTAAATACGGCTCAGGTAATCTCTAGGCTGATGTCTGCAAGTAGACTATACAAGTACTACCAAATTTTTATTTTTACCAGTATTAACTAGAAGGCTCGACACCTATAATCTGTCATTTTTACCAGTATTAACTAGAAAGCACGACACTTGTAATCTGTCATTTTTACCAGTATTAACTGGAAGGCTCGACACCTATCATCTACACCACCTTTCAAGACTTACCACCGTATTTACCCCAAAATCATTTCATGAAAACTTGTTTCCCAACATTTCTTTCTCAATGCAAAGTTTTCAAATCAAATTTCAAAGCTCATCATTATCAAATGAATTGATATGTTAATGCAATGATTAATAATACAATGCAATATTTCTTCAACTTTCAATACTTCCACACAATATTCTCATTGTGATCAAAATTTTCATTTCTTATTTCAATATAATTTCTCAAGATGAATATAAATACTTTTATTCCAATTTATCCATGGGACAACAAAATTCCCACACCTAGAGTAATCTCCACCATTTAATTACTTCAAGACTATATCAACATTTTGTACAAGAATTTCCAAAACTTCAACGATTCTCATATAACATGAAAACCATCATTTATATGTAAACAAATAAACAATTTTTCAAACATCATTTATTTTGGCACACACAATAAATATAACATCTTCAAAGATTATCAACATTTTTCTTAAAAACCTCCAATTTCTAGGTTTTCTCACCAAAACCACTCATTTTCATTTATTGAAAGAAAGTCACAAAAAACATCTCTCTTCAATCCTCATAGTTCAAAACCCTCAATTTCTATTTTTAAAAGGAACAAGAAAGTAAACCCACTTTGAAAAAAAAATCTCTCATCTTCTTAAATCAACAATCAATTTTCAAAACAAATCAAAGGATGATTTTGAAAATCATCTAGATCTTGCAAGAACATATATATAACTCAAAGGAAATCCCTACTTATTAAATATTATCATTTACATCATATTATGTCAAAAGTTATAGTATAATCTTAATAACACACGTTTAACCATAACGGATATAACATTTTAACCAAAGCTAATTTAATTCACTAAATTAGTAAGCTTAGTATATTAAAAAAAATTTCACATAATACAAAACCTAACTTCTCATGCCTCATTCCTCAAACATAACTATATTTCAACATAACCATTTTCACGCTAAGCAATTTAATGAGGTAATATTTTTACCAAATTCCCTACCAATAACAATTTCACAACTTTTTCTAAAATTACTTAACCAACATGATATTTACATAAAAAATTATGAAATATATCCAATAGTAACATTTTCAAGGTTATCAGTTTAAAAGTCCACATTTTACATTTTTATTTTCATAAAAATGAACACAACTTAATCATCAGCATATCATCTTTTATAAAATACCATGAATATAACACTTTTAGAGTTTTTAATTCCAAATCAACCCTATAATTCCTACTTAAGCATTTACTCCATATTCCTCAACATTAATTTATTTTTCTCAAAAATAAATTCCAAATCAAAGATAAAAATAAAAAATAAAAAAAATTCAACTTTATTTTTTTCAAAATAAATCATGTAATCATAATATGATGTAGAGATAATCCATACAACTATTAACTTTTATTTTCGGATTTATTTGTAAAATTATAAACACGAAATGATTTTTTCCAAATCAATTTCAAAATGCCAATATTATTAATATTTCAACCTAATTTTTCTTCCAAAATTACCAAACAAAAATCTGAATATGTATATATATATGCAATATCTCTTATAATGATATATTTTCACAAAATAACCCTAACATAGCTTTAATGTAAAAATATGAAGAAAGTTCCTGCCTCAAATAATAAAGAAGATCAGATCTGGAAGGCACATCATGCCCGATCATGAATCTGAGACTACCATTGCGAAGATCACAACGAGCTCTCCGACATTCATTTACAACATTTTTGCAAAATCCCACTTTAAAGACTCTCATTTCAAGCTCAAAGATTGAGCATAAATAAAGAACAAGGTGGGAGAGAGAAGGAGAGAGAGGCGTACAGAGCCTCCGCCAACCAAAAAGAAAAAAAAAAAAAGAAAGGGAAAAGAAAGAAAGGATAAGGAAAGAGGGAGAGGGGGTAGCCCACGTGGGTCGCTTTTCCAAAAATAAATTGATTTTTTAAAAATATAATTTTTTGTAATAATACCTTCAAATTTTATAATATAAATTATAAAATGATATAAATTTTCTCACCGCAAAATATAACATTTTTGTACACCACAAAATAATAATTTGCTCACTATGAAATATGCACTCATTTCATTTACTATAAAAATATATAATTTTTCACTATGTGGTACCCGCCATAAATTCAACTATCAAATGTTTATTATAATCCCATAGATTAAATAATAATAACTTACCAATCACATAATTAAAAGGGACCAAATAATTAAACGTGAATCATAAACAAATTCAAATTAAATTGAATCTAAATTATGGGTCTCACCCATAAGTCAAACATGGTCCAATTATATACCAAAATAGACCCAACAAATTTATCTCAAATCTTGGTCCAAACACCCAAAACTCAATTTCAAATTCTGTTATAAATTAAATTGAACACTAATCAGTCCGTAAATTTTCAAAAAATAAATACTCAACATTAAATTCTGAAATTTTTATCCAACATGTTAGACTTATATGGGAATAACATATAAAAATTTCATAATTTTCTGAGGTCGGGAACTATTTTTAAAAAATAGAAAACCGAACTGTTTTCATACAGAATTTACACAGCAATCAAATTTGAAAATTTGCTCAATTAAATTATGCACTGACTCTATATGAAATTTTTGTTGGGTCATTACATTTCTCTTCATTTAGTGTACTTAAATCTCACTTTTGGACTAAATAATTAAAGAATGGAAAGGTACGTCAAAAAGGACTACTAACATTGGATTAAAATCAATGAAACCGACATAAAAAAGAGTAATAAAATTGGTTGGATTCGGCCGGACGTTAGGCCGAGTCCATCGCGTCGAGAGTCATCACATATTAATTCATGATGTTTTGATGAATCTTGAGGCGTGTCTACCTCCCTCTTTGTGCTAACTTCATGATTGGAGGAAAGGAATGGTCGTCTTTCATTGCATTTATTAACTTTGTGCCCAAACGTGTCCAAAATCATCAAGTAATCAACCTGCGCCTATTGATGATTTTGGAACCGAATCTATTCTTCAATTGAGTTTACCTATGATAGAGAAGAGCAAAAAGGACAAACATGGTTTAGAAATGCTCTGCCTGCACTGTTTTCACCTTAGAGCACAAAAACATTTTTCTACAACAAAATAGGGCACGACCGGATTTTGTTGGACCCGGCCAGGCCTCATTTGGGGCCAGCTGGGCTCCAATGTGTGGTACACAGAGCAATTTTGAGAAATACAAGCAATGGGTGAGGGTGAACATAGGGTAGTTTCCCAGCAAGACAGATAGAGCAGTTTTTGAAGACTGTTTCGGTGTGCATGCAATCCTTGTGCATTCTTTAAATATTTTTGTTGTAATATTATTGTTGTAATAAATTAGATAGTTATTCATTTATTATTCATATGGATTTGTAATAAGTAGCTAATTCGGACACTTGGATATTCGGACCCTCTTGCACGAGGGCAAAATATGTAATAATTGTGGATGTCTTCCAACCTCCATTTCTTTCTTCCTCTTATTTACCCACTTATAATGGTAGCATCATATTTACTTAGCATTTTCCATGACTTGCATTTATTCATCTTACAAGAATAAGGGTTTGGGTCATCATTATAACAAATGTCAATTTCAAATTCGTTGCTCAAATACGTAATGTATCCCATGTTTTGAATTGGTTCATATGCCATGCTAGTAGCCGAACTCATTATTTGCATAATGTGTGCGTTGCATTAGTTATATTGCATTGTTTAGGAGCATACATTTCTTCTAATTATTTTGCTTTATTTGGTTTGCCTTGGAGTACTAGGTGAGCATTTCTTACTTTAGCATATTGCATTGTGCGTTTGTGTTGCCATATCAAGCATATTCCATGAGGTTAAGTGCTTAAGTGATATAGCTGTTTGAATGCCGAAGGATGGAGGCTTTTCACTTAAGTTGGGATGATTTGATGAAATGTACATATGAGATAACTTTTTTTAAAGTGGTACATATTCAAACACTTTTCAAACAAACATGAAATCAAAGCATTCCAATTTTTGTAAATTAGTCTATACTCATTTGACAACACATAGTAAAGATAGCATAATAATCGGAACAAGCACATATAATGTAAATAAAAATCACATCATGATTAGTAGAGGCCAATCTTTGATTGGATAAGTGGAGTGCTCAATTGATAACCTTCCCCTCTCATACCTAAGTTTTTGAGTTGAGACACTTCAGTAATGACGGACAAGTGGCAACTCTGAAATTTTCTTAAAATATTTTGGTGGCAACTCTGAAATCTGGCAATACAATCCATTTTTGGCATTTTTGATTCAAAATCAATTTTTCAAAAGATTTGCCGGATTTGGACTCTTTTGTGTTTATCCGTTTCACATTGCACTTGTGAAGCCAAATTCAGAACCATGTGAGTCCGAACTATAGGGCTAATCGTATCGGAAACGAGCACGAAAAGTAAGCTACATGGGGTTTATAAGTAGGCATTAAGGTCCTTTAGAGTAATACCTTACAATGATCTCCTATAGTGAAAGAGAGGCAACCGACATGTGGCTCACTCACCAATCAAGAGCTGAGATTTAAACTCACTAAAACGACGTCGTTGGTGAGTAACTTTAAAAAAAAAAAAAACAAAAGGTGAAAAGAGAAATGAAGAGAGAGAGAGAGAGAGAGAGAGAGAGAGAGAATACCACAGCCACTGAAGTTCTTCTCTGTCTCCAGCACACTCTGCTTCCCTCTCAACAACCCCACCCCTCCCCTTTCCTTCTCCTCTCTTCTTTTTCACTTTTTCTACTATTATGCCTGACTTACTACCACTAAATGGGTATGAATCTAACTGAAATAGTGAGCTACTACTCCATGAATCCATTATAGCTACCATTCCTTAACACTTAAAATTTATAAAGTACCATAAACAATAACAAGAAAATCAACCTGTTTCGTAACCAAAACCAAAGAACAGATCAAGATTTTATAGAAAACAAGAAAAACCCAGAAAAATAACTACAATAAATTTCTTTTTGGGTGAGATTTGTTTAAATACCGAAGGATCAAAAAAGGGTTGTAAATAAATCAACCTCTTTTAGCCCAGATCTATGAAAACTAACCTTGAGGGACACAAAAATCCTTCTTTAAGTTTGCTTTTTGTGCACTGTTTTTGACCCAAAAAAAAAAAAACAGAAATCTTGAAAGATAGATGATTTACAGTTTTTTTTTTCTTCTTCTTAATTTTCCTTTAATTTCTTAAGCATATTTCAAAAGATTAATGCCTTATCTTGCATTCGAAAGGACTAGTAGGAAACTATGTTTTCAAATTCAGATGGTCTTGTCACTACTGCAAGGGGCCACAACACTTCAGCGTAGCAGCATAAGAAGGAGAAGAAGAAGAGACGAAAAGGAAAGGGGAGGGAGAGAGAAGGGGTAGCGTGGGGTCGTTGGGAGGGAATGAGAGCACACCGAAGATGGAGAAGAACTCCGATGGTTGTGGTGTCTTCTCTCTCTCTCTCTCTCTTCATTTTTCTTTTCACATTCTTTTTTTGGGGTTTACCTCACCAAAATGATGTCGTTTTGGTGAGGGATTGATCTCAACCCTCAATTCCATTAGTGGGATAGGTGTCGCGCTGTGGACACCCCATTTTTGACCGCCCTTAAGACTTGGGCACTACTGATGGTTTACTTGTTGGAGAAAGGTGTGCAGTGCACAGGTTCAGTTTCTTCGGAAAAGAGAGAGGCAAATCTCAACTTCATACCCCATTGTGGACCAAAATTATTTTTGATGGTTTTTATACCTTAAAACCCTCTCTTTCAAAACATTTTTGAAATAAAATTCCCACGATGTTCCGACGCTCGCATTTCGGTAAATGTTGCGCTTTTCGGTAAACCGAGCAAGGACAAAGGGGAGATGAATGAAAGAGAGATGAAATCTTTGAAAAATCTTTCAAAACACCTTACTTAGGGGTTTGAAGTTGAAGAAAAGAGGAGAAGAGAGGAGAAAACTAGTTTGGGAGAAGTTCAGCATGAATCCGTGTAGGAGAAAGACGAGCGGTCATCGCTAAAACAAGCTTATCTGTCTATACACTTGGATTTGAGCTACGAGCCACCATCGTTGAAAAGAAGACTTCCGGGGCTTCATTTTTCACTCAAGAATCTCTCAAATCCAAGTCCGGGTGGAGGAGATATGATTCGTTGAAGTTGGGCATCATCCCGGTTGGATCGAATCTGCGCGGCTTCACCAAAAAGGGCATAACTTTTTTCACAAGAGGAATTTTAATGCAAGGTTTGCGCCATTGGAAAGCTAACTTCCGGGGCTTAAATCTGGACTTCCACCGGCACTTTTTGACCTCATTAGCCACCCATCGGCACTCTATTTATCCGACCGGCACAAAAGATTGCCGGCTGGCCAAAAGTGCCCAAAACTCAGATTTTTGACAGATATTTATCATCCAGCTACTATACACTGTACCAGATATTTTCAATTGGGATATTTCGACCAAAAGCTCTTATTTTGATATATATAGAGCCTTATATCTCATATTGGATAGGTGAGAACAAAAAAGCAAGTTTTGGGAGCTTCTCACTCTACAAGATCCCTCTCTCTCTACACTTCCAAGTTCCAAACCTCTCAAATCCTTGGCCATTTCTTCATCACTACCAAGCACCACCATCACCACTCCATTTCCAGCAGCAAGGAGGGGTTTTTCAAAGGCTTAGAAGCAACATTCCTTGGTCCAAGAGGTAGCAAAGAAGTGATCTTCAAGGATAAGACCATTTTCCCTCTTTTGTAGCACTTTTTTGCACCATTGCTTAGGCCTATTTCCTTACTGTTTTAGGCTCCAACCCTAACTGAAAGGGTCATTTTTTTGAGCCATTCTTCATGTTTGTTTAAGGGCTCAACCCTGTTTGAGCCCTCTATTTGGTACTTGCTTCAATACCCTCTTAAATACCCTAATCTTGTATGATATTTCTAGCCTATGTGTGATCTGTTTTTGAGCATGACATAAACTATGAGTTGGCTTATTTTGAACCCCTATACAACATTGTAGAATGGCTCAACACTGTTGGGGGCCTCCATGTAGCACTTATCATTATACCCCTCTTTGGCCCCCATTTTTGCATACTTTTTTTAGGCTTATCTAGCTTCTCTTTTCGGCCATGATCAGAACTGAAAGTGGCTATATTTTTAACTTCTTGGCATGTTTCATTAAGGGTCTTTGGCCGTTTGATGTATATTTGGCCTACTTCATGTTATAGCCCTCTTGTGGCCTTAATCTTGCATTGCATTTTGAGCATGTTTGTATACTGATTTGGGCTTGATCATCTACTGTAAAATGCTATATTTTGGGACCCTATTCAACATTGTTGAAGGTCCCTCACTGGTTTGAGACCCCCATATATCAGTTACTTCTTTGCCCCTTTGTTGGCCCACTTCTTGCATGAATTGTTTTCCATACTTGTACCTGTTTTTGGGGCTTGTCATCTACTGAAAAACATCATATTTTTGGTCCCTCTTCAGTGTTGTAGAAGGGTCTTTTTCTGTTTGGGCTTTGTATCTACCACTTGCCTCATTGCCTCCCTTGCGGAGCCATTTTTGTATGCCATTTTAGCCCTATTTGTGCTTGCTGTTTGGTCATGCTTTGAACTTTAAAAATGATTTTATCAGGGCTGCCTTGCTTCTTCTTTTACACTTTATGTCCTAATTATGCATGCTTTGTATAGCTGTAAGCCATTTCATGTACCTAGTTTCGCATTTCGGGAGAGATTCCATGCATCAGGTGTCATTTCGCCTTGCTTCGGGGCTGTTTTGCCCCTCATTTTGCTACTGATTTTTTCACATTTGCATACCATATTCCATGTCTTTGCCATGTCTCATTAGAGTGGCATTTCGGTGCCTGAGGGTCCGTCCTCGGTTTGCGTGCACGCATGCACGCATTTCGAGTTGTCTTGTTTTCATCTGATGGCCTCCTATGTGAGTGTGGCTGAGGTCCACTTGTATTGGTGTAAGCCCATCTTGCATTGTGTATGCCATGTTTCAATGCGTTGTGCATGTTATGTTATGTACATTGTGTGTGCCATGTAGTTGCATTGCATGTTTGTGTGTTAGCTTGCATGCTTAGGTTGCGTGTGCATTGTTGTGCATTGCCTCACCTCTTGATCAACCATGATTGAGGTTGGGTCCCTTGTATGTTTTCTGTGCATTACATTTGATATTAAAATGCACACTTGACTCTTTGGCCATCATGCATTGAAATGCGTGATTAATGGCCCGAGGGTCGAGGGCCATGCTCCCTTGAGTCCATTGCATGATAGGGAGTGTGTTCATGCACACATTTTCTTGAAATTCCATGCCATGCACTGCTTGTCTGCTGTTGCTGTCAAAACTATCCTCTGCAGGAATTTTATGCCGACCGGCAGTTTAGAGTGCCGACCGGCACTATATGGATGGCCGATAATCTTCCCAGCAGCCGACGGAAATTTTAGATGGCCGGTGGGCACTTCTTCCAGCCGGTGGTGTACAGCAGCATGCAAGGAAGGTATTCTAGGATTTTGGAAATTTTTGGAGAGACAGGGCAGTAAAAACAGAAGCAACAGTGGCATGACACGGGTTTTCCGGGCAAGACATACCGAGCATGCGTGCATCCCTCTTCCCGAGGCCTTTTACTATTTTCCATAGCTTAGTGAATTTGTTAATTAATTAAATAGAGTTTTGTAATATTCAATTAGCTAGAGTAGTTAATTATTTATTCGGCCTGTATTATTCTTTTGGTCCCTCCGAGCGAGGGCATATTTGTAATAAGTGTGGGTGAGTGGTGTGCATGACTTCCAACCGCACTTCTTTCTTCCCTTTTATTTACCTGCTTATGATGGTAGATTAGGGCATATTTAAAATTAGCATACCTTATGCAATGCATGCGTGCATCCATGCATTTGTTGACATGCACTGGGCTCGGTACATCATACAAACCGCATTGTATTTTCAAATCTAACTCGAATACGTGCATCAAATGACTACATTTCACATGCCATTTTAGGGTTAGCCGAGCCTATCCTAATTACATGCTGTATGCGATGCATTAGTCATTCTAACATGAACTAGGACACGCATGTCTGCTAACTAGTTTATTGTTTTGGCACGGAGTACTAGGTAAGTTTTTATGCTTTAGCATCTCGCATGCGTGTGAATGTTAACATGATAGTATGATTACCATGTGGCTAAATGCTTATGTGAGATAAACTGTTTGAATGCCTGTGGGTGGAGGTTGGATTGCTTGAGTTGGGAAAACTCATTGAAATCCGTGTTTTAGCCTACTTGCGAGTAGTAAATTCCAAAGCATTTTCAAAACGAACGGATATGCAATGTTTGTTTCCAAATTAGGCGATCTAGTCTATACTTGTTTGCTGTGCGCATAACATAGTAACTCTAGGCTAATAATTGGAATAAGAGCATGTAATGTTTTCAAAATTGGATATCACGGTTAGTAGAGGCCGGTCTTCGGACCGGGCGAAAGGGGGTGCTCATAGCTGACCTTCCCCGATCGTACCCAAGCTCCCGAGCTAAGACAACTTTGGTGATGACCGAGTCAGGGTTTCCTAAATTTCCCATTTAAAAATATTTAGGTGGCGACTCTGTATCTGGCAAAGTAGTCCATGTTTGGCACTACTTTTCAAAACAAAATTTGTTTTCTCAAACGATTTGCCAGAGTTGGACTCTTTGGTTCAGATTAAGAACCGCAACAAACAAAACAGGGGAGTCCGAACTGTAGAAGTGAAGCCCACGGGCGCGTCTACAGTTTCTGGCGACTCCGCTGGGGATGTTTAGAGAGCTTGACTCGAACTCGTGATATCCTGTTTTGACTACACTTATGTGTTTCTTTGCATTGCATGTGCATTGGTGCGCCTAGGACACCGTGTTGGCCATCTGCTATTCCTGAGCGGTTTGCTGGAGGCTTGTCTTGTCAAGGCATGACCATAAGGCTGACCGGTTGCGGGCTCTGCCAGTATGGGAACACAAACCCCGGTTTTACCGGGGCACCCTTTTGACCATTCGACCTAGTGCATATCGAAATCCATAGTGACCATTCCAAACTAGGACAGGTTGCTTACCCGATATAGGTTGTTTGAAACCGCTGCGTGCGTAGTGAAACCCTAGCTCCTGACAAAATAGGACAGGGAAACCCTACCCCAACATAGGGGTGTATTGGCTCTCTTTTACATGCTATGTGCTTTTAGAGTGTATCTCTACAGGGAATGCATATACCAGTTTGCAAGTCTGGGTATCCGGCCTGCGGGCACCAGTATCAGTATTTTGAGAATCAGTTATATCTGCGGGTATCAGATTCAGATTTGGGGCAGTGATTTCGGGGAACAGTGATCAGTAATAGAATACAGTTGTTCAGCTTTGCTCGTATCCGTTCCAGTGAAATTGAGCTGAGATGCTGTCTGTTTTCTCTTTTGCTAGGGGTAGTCCTGGAATCATAGCTTCAGAAGGCTCCACTATCTCCCGGGTACATTGGACTAGTGCTGATAGACTTTGTTAGATCAGAAATTCAATTCAAGGGCAACCAGTGTTCTTTCGCTGAGGCAAGGCAAAGAAAGGCCAGTTAGGGCTCACCGGTTCATCTGATCCGACAGTCACCAGTCACATCATCAGCAGACCCGTGATGGCACAGGGTTCAGAAGAATTTGTGGCCATGATAGCAGCGTTAAATCAGGGAACTACCATGCAGGCTGAGACCGGTATTGAAACGCAGCGCCCATCTGGGGCATCTGCCTCACATCCAGCTTCGGGACCCCAGCCGAACTTTGATCCACTTCCGCCAGTTGAAGATTTACAGGGTTCGAATCCCCAAGAAGGGTTGGCTCAAGCTCGAGTTGTCAGGCCCCTGGTGCAGCCTATTGAGAGGTTTCAACCCTTTCATGTTGATGAGTTCAATCCGACTGCAGCGAAAATTGCGAGCCTTGAGAAGCAATTCAAAAAGGCACAAGGCCTTAACTCCATTCCCGACATTGAGGATGGGCACACTGAGTCTGCCGTGCGGCTCCCAGACAGATTCAAAATGCCATATATTGACCGTTTCGATGGGTCTGGAGATCCAATGGTACATATCCGACTTTTCTTGGATGTCCTGAAGCCGATGGGTCTGACTAAGCCACAGAAACTCTCTCTGTATGGAAGAACCCTGTCCGGCGTAGCAGCCACTTGGTACGCTAAGTTGGAAGACAAAGTGAAGCAAAATCGAAGAACTGGCTGAGGCCTTTGTCGATCAGTATTCGTACAACACCCAAGTTGAAATGACCATCCAAGAGCTTGAAGCAACCCGCCAGAACCCAAAAGAGCCTTTTGTGGAATTTGTTGCCAGGTGGAGAGCAAAGGAAGCACAGATGATGGATCGTCGCCCCTCGGAGAGGGATCAAGTACAGATGATGGTGCGAAACCTAGAGCATGATATGTTGCAAAAGTTGATAGTCGCTCCGCTATTCACTTTTAAAAGTTTACATGAACTGGGGGTTCAGGTCGAGAACGCGTTCAATAGTGGGATCATTCCCAGAACAAGTGAATCGACAAGGAGGGTGATTTCAGGGAATACCAATGCTCGTAGTAACGCTATTCCCAAACCCACCGAAATCAATACAATAGCCACAGCCAACCCTTTTGCCAATCCAAGTCTGCAAACAGCCAGCCCAGCCCGAGCTCAGGGCAGAACTTTCACCCCCCTCTATATGAGCTTGACTAGCGCATTAAAAGCCTTGATGGAAAGAGGGCATCTTAAACCCCTCGATCCTCAACCTCTGCCTGACCCACTCCCAGCCAGACATAACCCTTCCAAGTACTGTATGTACCATCAGCAGCGCGGTCATGGCACCGACCGTTGCTACCGCCTTCATCATGAGATCCAAAATCTCATTGACAACCAAACGATAGCTCCACCTTCAGACCCCAATGACCAAATACCTCATCCACATCTCAATCTAATCCACACATTGGCCGTCCCTTACGACCCCAGCATATACATCACCCCAGCCCATCTGCCCAAGCCTGCGGTGTTCATTCCAGAGAGCCTGGACTTATGTATGATGGATGCATCTGAACCCCAATCATCTCAAACCCATGAACCCACTACTTTTGAGCTGATGAGGATGATCGAAGATCTTCAGAGAACTGTGGCAGATCTGGCCTTTGGGGTTTTAGCCCCATCATCAACCACATCACGTACCAGGGAGTTCATGTCTAAAGGCTCCCTAACCTTGGGACGGGTTGCATTGGAAGAAGGCCAATCCCTTGACAAAGTGGAAGCAAGTGGAAAGAACAAGGCAGGGGCATGCATCGGTCCCCATGAACACCTTCGGGGATATCGAGGCTTTGAAAGTCAAGGATCAACAAAGAGCAAGTCCTTGCGGTTGTTGCAGAGGCTGTGGATGACACTTTCGCCAATCAAGTTGGGGGCAGTTTGAATCAAGGGGCAAGCCGGGAGAAACGCCTTTGTACTAGGAATGTTCCTTTCAACTCTAGTCCCGTTCTCAGAAGAGATCAGCAAACCCAGTCAATGCCTGCCAATCCCTTTGCTGGTGCACCTAGCAAAACTCCACAAACCTCAAAATACCCACCTCGAGGCCAGAGGGTGTTCGCACCACTGTAGATGTCTCTATCAGCAGCCTTGAGGGTCCTAATTAGAGAGGGGGATTTGAAACCCTTGGAGCCGCGACCACTGCCAGATAGACTTCCTCCCTCCCATGATCCGACCAAGTACTGTGCCTTTCATCAGCAAGTCGGCCATGTCACTGATAGTTGTTTTCGTCTTCGCTACGAAATACAAGATCTGATTGACAATAAGGTCATCGTCGCACCAACTCAGCAAAGTCTATCGGCACTTGATCAGTGAACTTGTGGGGGATAATGTGATGTGATCGGGAGATGAACCACCTGTGGATGGCGCTCAATTTACTCCAGATGTGGCGTTTGGCACGCATTGTTTTGAGCATTTGTAAATGCTAGTTTTGTAGTTTCTGACTTGGGTGTTGAAGTTAGTTCTGTAGTTTTGTTTTGAGTCTATTCCCGCCTTGTTGTATCGAGTCAGTCCTGTTGTACAAAGCTCGGGTGATTCCGGCGATGTTACCTCGGGCATCACCCTTTTGTTTTGCGTTTGTCTTTTCATTTTGTTTTGAGTCTGTTTCTGCATGGAGCCAGTTACATCAACAGATTTGAACGAACAGCAGTGATTTTCACATTCTTGTGTTCGCTTCTGCCTTGTGCTAGTTGTACCAGAAGTTCTGAATGAGATGGCAGTATTTGACTAAGAACTCTGTCTTTTCTGTGCCTTGAAGTCGTTGTAATGACCTGAGTTTTTCAAAACTTTTTGAACACTACGGTGAAAACGAAGATGAGGGAATTCCTCGGGGTTTGTAAAAATTTGATCAATTGAGAGAAAGAGAGACATGCTAAACCCTTAATGAATGAAATCATGCTTGTTAGTATGAGTATTGAGAAGGACCCTAGCTTTGATCTAGATTGGTTCTATACTATCTTCAGCGCGAGCGATTTGTCGCTTTCTTAAAAACTTTCAAAAAACAAAATGTTTTGCGCAGTCTAGCGAAGACCTGTGTGGAATCGCTCTTGAGATTGCGCAGCTTAGGATCGCTCTCAGCCTCAAGACTCGACCCCTTTGCTTTCAAACCTTGAACTTGGATTCAAAACGTTCAAAGGTCAATCATGATGTGAGGCCTGTGTGGTCAGATTTGAAGCAGCCCGCAGACTAGGGGCGAGAAAAGTCAGATCAAGAAGCTTGCAAAGTTAGATCAGGAGCACTCCTCGAACTAAAAAAAAAAAATGTCAGATGCGCTTGAAGAGTCAATGATGAGTCACCAAGTTCCTATCCACAACACTAGGGGCAAATTCAACCCCCATTGGAAGGACTCCTACACCGTTAGCAAACATCAGCCATTCTCTTGGATTTAGATGACTTCAGGATCTCAAAACCATTTGGCATGGACTTGTTATACTTTTACCCTTTGAGAGGCTCGCTGGGCCGAAAACCCGGAAGGGCGACCCAGGCAAAAGTTAGAGCGAAGAAAAGAATGAAGAAAAAGAAAAAAGAAAAAAAAATGCAAAGATACAAAAAAATGCAAAAAGAAAAGAAAAGAAAAATGCAAAAAAGAAGAAGAAAAAGGAATGAAAAGAATAGAAAAAAAAAAAGAAAAGAAAGAAGAACAAAACTCGCAAGGTCGAAAACCTGCAATAGGCGCCTTGGTAAAAGTTAGAGCCTAAAAGGAGAGGTTAATACCCGAGTGTACCTTAACCCCGAACTACGTAAGGCTTGATTCCCATGTTTGGGATACGTAGGCAACTTCACTCTGAAGTCCAGCCGTAAAACAATTCAAATTCGACTATGTCCATGTGATGGTTTTGATCATCTTTGCCTTCTCTGTATCCGAGAGTCTGGTCGTGTTCGTCGCTCGGAGGACTGACTACAATGTGCTGTGACATCATCCAAACAAGGGGCAACTTTCCGTTGCCATTCAAAATGCCGCAGTGTCATTTCAAACAAGGGGCAACTTTCCGTTGCCATGCAGCTCTCTTCGAACAAGGGGCAATTTTCCATTGCTATGGGTCCGAGGTTGTGCATCTCAAGAGTTGGTTCCGTGCCCGTTGAGCAGTGACCGTTTGCAAAAACAGTTTTTGGGAATTTTTATTGAGGTTGACTGATTTTCTCTAGAAAATTATTCCATTTTTCCAAAACTGGACCGTTTTCTTGGATCCAAAAAAAGAAAATTTTCAGTGCTCATAGACTGACTTGCATGATTTTAAATCAGAAAATCGAACAAGCATGTTAATCTAACTCTCATGTTGGTCAAAATTGTTTTAGTAGAAAGCCAAAAAAAATGGTCAAAATGATAAACTAGGGGCACAGTTGAGTCAGGTGTCTTGTCTTTTTCCCATTGCCAACATACTCGCCAAGGAGGGCACTCTACCTGCCAAAAAAGGGCACAATTGAAGTTAACAACAAAGGGCTGAAAGCTCTTTCATCCTCCAAGCAACAAAGTATCAAGCCAAGTGCGAAGCACAGATTAGAATAGATCAGGATATTCCACTCCCTCATCTAGACAGATCTAATCACGTCCAAACTCCCCAGTAGAGCATCGTCAACCGATGTCAGCTGTAGATCTGCTGCACATCCAGCCGCATCGCAACCCCTCTGTGGGAAAGTTCACTGTTGTGCGCAGAAGAAAAAGAATCTAGCTGAATGCTAGGGGCGCGAGCCCACAACTTGCTGTTTATCCATCAACCACCCAGGGGAGGGATTGAAAAATGAGAGATTGAAGAATAGAGAGATGTGTGATGAGAGAAAAAGTGAGGAAAATGGCTTTTTCAGAAAAACAGAGCTTGAGGGCCGAGTGATGTGAGAATCACAAATGAGAAAGGGTGAGAAATAATACCCAGTGAAACAGGCTCCCTGTGCACATTTGAGTCTTGTGTTTTGTTTTGTCTATCTTGATTCTTGTTTTGAGTCGTTTCGAGTGTCAAAAAACGTGTTTAGGTTGTTTACCTTTTTGTTTTCCGTGTTGAGTCGTTTTGCCGTGTTCAGTTGTAGGCTCAATACCCGGTCAAGAACTCATCTCTCAATTTCAAATTCAGAAATAAAATCATTTTGTGCTCAGAGTGCTGTGCCATTCTCCACATTTGTGCAAAACAAGATTCGTCCTTTCATAAAACTACAGGGCCCACCCCCGATAAGTGTGAACAGTAAAACAAGGACCTATCTGAAGCTATGTGGGTTCCAGACTGCAAATAAAAAGAAAAAGGAAAATTTTGATGCATCTTAGTGTGTTTCAATTTCGGAAAATTCCGGGATTGTATTCCGGATGTACCTCTTCAGACCTTGTCAGTGTTCTGAAGAATGAGCGTGCCTCTACTTCAAGTGTAGGCCTGCTTCAAGTCAGAATGGCAGTCCAAGCAACATCCGAGGGTTTCACATGCAGATGTTACCTCTTGCCAATATAGACAGGGTGTCCCCTTTTGAACTGAGTATGTTGTAAAGTCGTCTAAGAGGTAAATCAGAGGCACCAGAGTACATGTTTGATGCCCCTCTATTGCATAGAATGTGCACTTTCATATACACTTCTGTTGCATGCGTGCCACGCATCATTATGATACATGCATAGAATACGCTTACTTTCGATTCCGCATAGAATATGCTTTGCTTTCAATATTGCATAGAAAATGCTCGTATCTTTTGCAGAGAAAATACATTCTTCCTCACTTGCATAGAACATGCATTTTATCGCACTTTCTTGTGCATTGTATCTCACTCGCACTATTTTTGTTCACTTACACATTGTATCTCACTCGCACTATTTTGTGCATTACATTTTACTCGCGCTATTTTGCGCAATGCACTATCTTATGCATTGCACTGTCTTGTGCATCACATTTCATTCGCGCTATTGTGCGCATCGCACTGTTTTGTGCATTACACTTCATTCGCGCTATTTTGCGCATCGCACTATTTTGTGCATTACATTTGCTCGCGCTATCTTGCGCACCCCATCTGCACTTGTTAGTGCATTGCATTTCATTTACGCTATTTTGTGCATCGCACTATTTTGTGCAATTCATCATTCGCGCTATTTTGCGCATCGCACTATTTTGTGCACCTTACTTGCATTTTGCATCCATTCAATCGCGCTATTTTGCGCATCGCACCATCTTGTGCACTCAATCGCACTGTTTTGTGCATCGCATCATCACGCTATCTTGCGCACCTCCATCGCACTGTCTTGTGCACTCGCGCTTTCTTGCGCATCGCACTATCTTGTGCACTTACATGCTATATCTCACTCGCACTCTCTTGTGCATTCCATTACACTCGCGCTGTTTAGCGTATCGCACTGTTCTGTGCAATTTACTTTCGCGCTTTCTTGCGCATCGCACTGATTTGTGCATTACATTGTTTCATTCGCGCTATTTTGCGCATCGCACTATTTTGTGCATTTTACTTGCATTGCACGTGCATTTTATCGCGCTATCTTGCGCACCTTACCTGCACTTGTTAGTGCATGACATTTCATTCGCGCTATTTTGCGCATCGCACTGCTATGCCACATCGCACTCTTTTGTGCATCTTGTTAGCACTGTCTTGTGCATTCCAACCTGTTCCGCACTGTTTTGTGCATCTCCTTAGCATTGTTTTGTGCACTCACTCTGCATCACATTGTCTTGTGCACACTGTGTTTTTGCATAAATCCTGAATTTTCAAATCGGCTTCGCGTAGCGTATAAGTCCAATTTTCAAACCGGCTTCGCGTAGCGTATAAGTCCAATTATCAAAGTTTTCCTGCATATCCTTTGCATCTTGCCCCAGAACTACGCTGGTTTGATTCCTTGCAAAGGGATACGTAGGCAGCCTGCGGGCACAACCATTTATTCATCTGTATTTTGTTTGTCCAAGTCTTCGGTCTTGTCAAAAATGGGTCGTCTCTGGGCTTTGACATTCACTCCCGTCATTGTTGTGACTTTCGAGTTCTGTCAAAGAGGGGCAACTGTAGACACCCCATTTTTGACCGCCCTTAAGACTTGGGCACTACTGATGGTTTACTTGTTGGAGAAAGGTGTGCAGTGCACAGGTTCAGTTTCTTCGGCAAGGAGAGAGGCAAATCTCAACTTCATACCCCATTGTGGACCAAAATTATTTTTGATGGTTTTTATACCTTAAAACCCTCTCTTTCAAAACATTTTTGAAATAAAATTCCCACGATGTTCCGACGCTCGCATTTCGGTAAATGTTGCGCTTTTCGGTAAACCGAGCAAGGACAAAGGGGAGATGAATGAAAGAGAGATGAAATCTTTGAAAAATCTTTCAAAACACCTTACTTAGGGGTTTGAAGTTGAAGAAAAGAGGAGAAGAGGGGAGAAAACTAGTTTGGGAGAAGTTCAGCATGAATCCGTATAGGAGAATGACGAGCGGTCATCGCTAAAGCAAGCTTATCTGTCTATACACTTGGATTTGAGATATGAGGCCACCATCATTCAAAAGAAGACTTCCGGGGCTTCATTTTTCACTCAAGAATCTCTCAAATCCAAGTCCGGGTGGAGGAGATATGATTCGTTGAAGTTGGGCATCATCCCGGTTGGATCGAATCTACGCGGCTTCACCAAAAAGGGCATAACTTTTTCCACATGAGGAATTTTAATGCAAGGTTTGCGCCATTGGAAAGCTAACTTCCGGATCTTCAATCTAGACTTCCACTGGCACTTTTTGACCTCATTAGCCACCCATTGGCACTCTATTTATCCGACCGGCACAAAAGATTGCCGGCTGGCCAAAAGTGCCCAAAACTTAGATTTTTGACAGATATTTATCATCCAGCTGCTATACACTGTACCAGATATTTTCAATTGGGATATTTTGACCAAAAGCTCTTATTTTGATATATATAGAGCCTTATATCTCATATTGGATAGGTGAGAACAAAAAAGCAAGTTTTGGGAGCTTCTCACTCTACAAGATCCCTCTCTCTCTACACTTCCAAGTTCCAAACCTCTCAAATCCTTGGCCATTTCTTCATCACTACCAAGCACCACCATCACCACTCCATTTCCAGCAGCAAGGAGGGGTTTTTCAGAGGCTTAGAAGCAACATTCCTTGGTCCAAGAGGTAGCAAAGAAGTGATCTTGAAGGGTAAGACCATTTTTCCTCTTTTATAGCACTTTTTTGCACCATTACTTAAGCCTATTTTCTTACTGTTTTAGGCTCCGACCCTAACTGAAAGGGTCATTTTTTTGAGCCATTCTTCATGTTTGTTTAAGGGCTCAACCCTGTTTGAGCCCCCTATTTGGTACTTGCTTCAATACCCTCTTAAATACCATAATCTTGTATGATATTTCTAGCCTATGTGTGATCTGTTTTTGAGAATGACATAAACTGTGAGTTGGATTATTTTGAGCCCCTCTACAACATTGTAGAAGGGCTCAATACTGTTGGGGGCCTCCATGTATCACTTATCATTATACCCCTCTATGGCCCCCATTTTTGCATGCTTTTTTTAGGCTTATCTAGCTTCTATTTTCGGCCATTATCAGAACTGAAAGTGGATATATTTTGACCTTCTTGGCATGTTTCATTAAGGGTCTTTGGCTGTTTGATGTATATTTGGCCTACTTCGTGTTATAGCCCTCTTGTGGCCTTAATCTTGCATTGCATTTTGAGCATGTTTTTATACTGATTTGGGCTTGATCATCTACTGTAAAATGCTATATTTTGGGACCCTCTTCAACATTGTTGAAGGTCCCTCACTGGTTTGAGATCTCCATATATCCGTTACTTCTTTGCCCCTTTGTTGGCCCACTTCTTGCATGAATTGTTTGCCATACTTGTACCTGTTTTGGGGGCTTGTCATCTACTGAAAAACATCATATTTTTGGTCTCTCTTCAGTGTTGTAGAAGGGTCTTTTTCTGTTTGGGCTTTGTATCTACCACTTGCCTCATTGCCTCCCTTGCGGAGCCATTTTTGTATGCCATTTTAGCCCTATTTGTGCTTTTTGTTTGGTCATGCTTTAAACTTTAAAAATGATTTTATCGGGGCTGCCTTGCTTCTGCTTTTACACTTCATGTCAAAATTATGCATGCTTTGTATAGCTGTAAGCCATTTCATATACCTAGTTTCGTATTTCGAGAGAGATTCCATGCATCAGGTGTCATTTCGCCTTGCTTCGGGGCTGTTTTGCCCCTCATTTTGCTACTGAGTTTTGCACATTTGCATACCATATTCCATGTCTTTGCCATGTCTCAATAGAGTGGCATTTCGGTGCCTGAGGGTTCATCCTCGGTTTGCGTGCACGCATTTCGAGTTGTCTTGTTTTCATCTGATGGCCTCCTATGTGAGTGTGGCTGAGGTCCACTTGTATTGGTGTAAGCCCATCTTGCATTGTGTATGCCATGTTTCAATGCGTTGTGCATGTTATGTTATGTACATTGTGTGTGCCATGTAGTTGCATTGCATGTTTGTGTGTTAGCTTGCATGCTTAGGTTGCGTGTGCATTGTTGTGCATTGCCACACCTCTTGATCAACCATGATTGAGGTTGGGTCCCTTGTATGTTTTGTGTGCATTACATTTGATATTAAAATGCACACTTGACTCTTTGGCCATCATGCATTGAAATGCGTGAATGATGGCCCGAGGGTCGAGGGCCATGCTCCCTTGAGTCCATTGCATGATAGGGAGTGTGTTCATGCACACATTTTCTTGAAATTCCATGCCATGCATTGCTTGTCTGCTATTGTTGTCAAAACTGTCATCTGCAGGAATTTTATGCCGACCGGCACTATATGGATGGCCAATAATCTTCCCAGCAGCCGACGGAAATTTTAGATGGCCGGTGGGCACTTCTTCTAGCCGGTGGTGTACAGCAGCATGCAAGGAAGGTATTCTGGGATTTTGGAAATTTTTGGAGAGACAGGGCAGTAAAAACAGAAGCAACAGTGGCATGACACGGGTTTTCCGGGCAAGACGTACCGAGCATACGTGCATCCCTCTTCCCGAGGCCTTTTACTATTTTCCATAGCTTAGTGAATTTGTTAATTAATTAAATAGAGTTTTGTAATATTCAATTAGCTAGAGTAGTTAATTATTTATTCGGCCTGTATTATTCTTTTGGTCCCTCCGAGCGAGGGCATATTTGTAATAAGTGTGGGTGAGTGGTGTGCATGTCTTCCAATCCCACTTCTTTCTTCCCTTTTATTTACCCGCTTATGATGGTAAATTAGGGCATATTTAAAATTAGCATACCTTATGTAATGCATGCGTGCATCCATGCATTTGTTGACATGCACCGGGCTCGGTACATCTTACAAACCGCATTGTATTTTCAAATCTAACTCGAATACGTGCATCAAATGACTACATTTCACATGCCATTTTAGGGTTAGCCGAGCCTATCCTAATTACATGCTGTATGCGATGCATTAGTCATTCTAACATGAACTAGGACACGCATGTTTGCTAACTAGTTTATTGTTTTGGCACAGAGTACTAGGTAAGTTTTTATGCTTTAGCATCTCCCATGCGTGTGAATGTTAACATGACAATATAATTACCATGTGGCTAAATGCTTATATGAGATAAACTGTTTGAATGCCTGTGGATGGAGGTTGGATTGCTTGAGTTGGGAAAACTCATTGAAATCCGTGTTTTAGCCTACTTGCGAGTAGTAAATTCCAAAGCATTTTCAAAACGAACGGATATGCAATGTTTGTTTCCAAATTAGGCGATCTAGTCTATACTTGTTTGCTGTGCGCATAACATAGTAATTCTAGGCTAATAATTGGAATAAGAGCATGTAATGTTTTCAAAATCGGATATCACAGTTAGTAGAGGCCGGTCTTCGGACCGGCAAAGGGTGCTCATAGGACCTTCCCGATCGTACCCAAGCTCGAGCCAACCCAACTTTGGTGATGACGGACACGTGGCCTTCGGCACCGAGTCAGGGTTTCCTAAATTTTCCATTTTAAAATATTTAGGTGGCGACTCTGTATCTGGCAAAGCAGTCCATGTTTGGCACTACTTTTCAAAACAAAATCTGTTTTCTTAAACGATTTGTCAGAGTTGGACTCTTTGGTTCAGATTAAGAACCGCAACAAACAAAACAAGGGAGTCCGAACTGTAGAAGTGAAGCCTACGGGCGCGTCTACACTCGCCCTTACAAATTCACTCCACCAGATCACTTTACCATTTCACTCTAGAGGATCCCAACGTAATAAATAGAGGTTGGCTACACTTCACTGCATAGCCACTTGACATTGACTCTAAAAATGAGAATGATCAGACCACTAGTCCCAAAACATGGTCCTAAAAGAAACTTTCACCATCAAGGTTGAAATTTGTTGCACAAAATTAACCTAGTGAGATAAAAGGAAGCAAATATTTTACCAAACGTGTTTTGGTTTCGATATTTCAAAACTTTTGGAAATAAAAAATCAAAAAAAAAAAAATGAAATTTTTTTTTTACTAAACAGGCCCCATGGCATTTGGTTGTGATTCTTGCTAAGGTTCAACCAGGCACAAGTGTTGAAACTTTTAATAATGGTATGATTGTCCTGATAGGTTCATGAACCAAGCTTGCTTGAGCTTGTCAACAGGTACAACCTCTATGAACCATGCCTTTTGACCTTGATTGACCTAATTTTTCTCTAGTTCCATGCACGTTCTAGTGAGACCAAGGCTAGGGTAATTGAAGTTGAAACTCAAACTTTGGGCACCCTACACACCTTATGTCATGACCCAAACCCGCCCCTAAAACTATGGTTTATAACTAGTCAGTAATTACACAATTACTTACGGCCTCATATAGAAAACAAATATTTTTAATAAGGGGGCCTTAAGGGGAAACAAATAGTATAAATAACGTTTATTGAGCAGTACTTAAATGATCAAGATAAACTCTTATAGACATATCATGATTTCCAAACATAACTTATATACGCATAAGAGTCATCAACATTAAGTTTACATAATCACAAACCCATTTAACAAAAACCAAACATAAGACTTAACATAAAGCATAACACCAAAAAGACAAAAGCTTCATTTTGGAGGCTTGGCATGACAGGTCTACATAGACAATTCTTAAGGTTGACTTTAAGGCTGATCTCCCTGCTGATCACCTATATACATATAAAATAGGAAGTGAGCGAAGCTCATTGAGTAATAACAATGCAAAGGGTTAATAAATGAGTTTGAACCAAAGAAAGTATTTAACATAAAACAATAAGTTTAAAGAAGTAAAAATGATCAATAGTTTTCTTTGTATTCAAATTTGACAATCGGTCTCGGATCCAATATGATATGGAACGACCTTAAGTCAAATCATACAAAACGACCTCGAGTCCAATTATACTAGATGGCCTCGGACCCAAACATACAAAACGACCTTGGGGTCCAATAAGCAAAACGGCCTCAGCCCAATCACATGACAAAGTGACCTCGGGCCCAACATATTACAGAACGATTTCGGGTCCAATCATATTACAAAACGGCCTCGGGCCCAACATTTTACAGAACGGTCTCGGGCACAATCATGTTACAAATGGCCTCGGTCCCAATCATATTGCAAAAGGGGGTCTACATATCATTCAGTCGGTAACATTCGTAAAGCATTTTATAACATTTGTAATAAAGTATTCTATAACATTCGTAAAGCATTTATCGAAGGTTATTCATATCATAACATAATACAATTGCAAATATATATATGCCTTCATCTTGTTCCAAAATCATAATTAAGAACATATCTTTACAAACTTATTACTCACAGTGATTTAGGCCTTGCGATGATTCTCCGTGCAAGCAACCTACGCAACATATCACACATACAAATTCAATAAATAATACTTTTAATTTCGGGCTCTTGTCTTTTTAATTAATCAGGTTATTTCTCAATAAGTTTCTATTTATCTTTTAATTCTCTAGAGGGTCTAAATAAGGTCAAAAACACGTTCAGAAGGTCGGAATGGTTAACAAAAGTCAACAGAATTTCCCCTGTATTTTGCACGTGCGGAAGTCCTTGGCAGCACGTATGAAAGGTGCCGCCCGTGCAATTAAAATAGTGTGCGAGCCTTTTGTTCTGCCCTGTGTTCCGCACGTGCGGGGCTCATAACTGCACGTGCGGTCTTGGGTAAATTTGTGCAATCTGAAATTGGTTCAAAGTTCACGTTTCCAAACTCATTTTCAAGTCTAAGTTCATGCAAAACTACCTTGAAAACATGATATACTAGCATAATTAAAGTGTAATTCAAGCTCAACTGAATCAAACTTACTTTAATTTCAAATTCAAAGTCCAAGCTTCCATGAATTCAAAGATTTCAATATTTAAGCTTCATATTCATATTCATGTAAATTCATTTCTTGCATGGTTGGATTTCACTCATAACTCTTTTGCATGTAAACCCTAGAGCTCATTTCATGTATAAATCTCAACATTGAACTCAAATCAAACAAATTCAAAGGATTAAGGTTCAAGGTTCAATTTCTTGCATTAAGCTCAATTAAACTTACCACTCAAAATCCTAGCTCAATTAGGTGTTTAATCTTCATTTTAATCCTTGAATTCAAACAAATAATGAGTTAATTCCATGAGTTTTAGTTAAATTTTATATACCTTGAGTCAATTTCTTGAGTTCTACTTCAATTTATTCAATTCCCCTATTTCTCTTTCAAGTTCCGTAGCTTTTCTTCTCTTCCTCTCTTGAACTCTCTTCCTTTCTCTCTTTGTTTAGCTCTAAAACATTTTGGTTGAGCTCCTAAGGCTCTTCACTAAGTCAATATATATAAGGCTCCTTAATTAACTTTACTTAGATTAGATTAATTATTGATTTGGCTTAATCAAGCAAAACTTAAGTTAATCATCTAAAAAATAACACTATATTTGGGAACCTAAGATAGAAAATAAAAGAAATGATTACTTAAGTTATAGGAGAAAAGAAAAAAAAAAGTATTATCATTTCTTTCCTTGTCTAGATAAGTAAGAAATAAAAGAAAAGAAATGATTGTGATTTCTCTCTTTCTTGTCTGGTTAGATTTCATAAGAGAAAATAAAAGAAACTATTTTATGTTATATTACCAAAATAACAATTTTATATTTTATCAATCATTTTATTTATTTTATTTTTACAGGGATAAAATTGATATTGTGAAAATATAAGAATCTATTGGTTTCTTTTCTCTCTCAATCTCTCTACTTTTGGGAAGATTGAAAATGAGAGTTATACGAGAAATGAGTTTCTCTTCGTTTCTTTCCATTTCTCTCAATTTCTCTCAATTTAAGTTATCAAAACAAGTAAGAGAAATGCATATCTCTCTATTTCTTTTATTTTCTCTCAAAATCACTCAATCCAAACATAGTGTTAGTTTAATTGATTTAAATCTAATTAATTTATTTTGAATCAAATTTTTATCAAATTCTCATTACTCTAAAAATTATACTGAGTACAAATAATTAATCAATTTTGGTTTCTGACACCTCTAAGACTTTCAATTTTCAGTTTAAAATTGAAATCACAACAGATTTTCCTACTAATAATAGAAATAAATCCAAAACTATATGAATTACATAATTAAATATATAAATTCACATCAAACACATAACCACTTATCTAATTAAGAAATTATAATATAATACGAGATAAGGTTATCACACCTTAACTTTTACGAGACCCCCTGGTTATTGTGAATCTGGTAGGCCATGTGAACCTAAAAAGTCTTTAAATTACCACATGTTTATTTCCTTGTCAAGCTACCTATGTTGATCCCTCTCCACGTCCTGGTTAAAATTCATGCAGTCCTGGTTTGTCATACACATTTGAACAAAATCAACTAGGAAATGAATCTACTTTAATACTCCATTTGTTTCTCTTCGTATGTTTTGTTACGGCTTTGAATCTAATGTTACAGTGGTTGTGATAGTGGTGGCGTGGTGGGGTGGCGATGGTGGTGGTAGTGATGGAAGTGGAGGCGGGTTGGTAGTGGTAGTAGTGATGGCGGCGGTGGTGGTATGGTGGGGGAGGTGGTGGTGGAACCGCTATATGGAAGTGTTGGTGGTGGGGTGTCGGTGGCGAGGTAATGGTGGTGGTTGTGGTAAGGTGGAGGTCACAGAAAACATTTTGTCCATATGAATTTATTTTAGGTGGAATTACAAGCAAGTAGGAGAAGGGAAAAGAAAATATGAAGTGGTGCAAGTGACATTTGCACCCTCACAACTTTTTATTTGCACCCACCAAAGACACACTTGCACCCCCATATGTGAGTAATTTTTTTCTCTTCTCCCACCTACATGTAATTCTCCCTTTATTTTATGCCAACTATGAAAAATTGTTTTCTGTTCATTTTTGTTTTACATATTATTCAAAAGCTAGAAATGCTAAAATATTTTCTGGTCAAAACAAAACAAGAGCATAACTTAGTGAGTTTGACTCAGCCTATCAAAGTGGATTTCACTATAAGGTTTCCAACTGCAAATCCTAGTATACGGTGTTAAAAGTTGTTCATAGACAGGAGCAATGGCAAATCGCAAAGCACTCATGCGTACGACGCAGCACTGCGGCCGGCCATTTTTGCAAGTGGGTTCCTCATAAGATTACAATTGAAAAATACCGAAAGGACATGCCCTTAACAAAGAAGGGAAAATAAAAGAAAAAGAAAAAAGAAAGGAAATTCACTACAAACAAACTAGACTTGGTATTTTATTCAAAGAGAAGTAGACATAGTGAGTTGGGGGTAGGATGGAGTGCTTTTAAAAATATGCCAAAGTTAGTGTGACTTTTGCAAACCCCATAAGAACGGGCGTTGAGGTTATGCATAGTTTATTTCAGCTGAAAACTTTTTCTATATATATATATATCTATATATTTGGAGACTTGATAACATAAAAAACGAGACTTAACAAAAAAACTGTTTTCTATGGTCAACAGAAAATGAAGAAAAAGTTTCATGTTTTTGAAAAGTTAAAAATATTTGCTAGATCAGGTTTACCAATGTTACTTCCATTGTCACTACTACTTTACTAACTAGAAGTCCAGTATAGCCACCACCAATGCCACAGCTGCCACTATCTTCTATTGTAATTGTCGCTGCTATTACCACCGTCATCACCACTGCCTCCTCAAGCCTACCAAAATCTTCTAATTTCTACTGTTATCATCGCCGTTGTCACTAGTATCCCCTACAACCACTACTGATGCCACCGTTTCCACAACTATCGCCACCATAACACTACCACAACCACTACCTCTATTCTACCCCTGCAGCTGCCACCAATACCACCACAACCCTACCACCACCACAATTGTCATCATCTCTACTGCCACTACCCCTACAATCACCACCACTACTATAACTAATACCACATCATTTTTAACGTCATAATCAAACACAAAAAATTCAATAAAAAAACATTTTGTATAGAAAATGTTTGACCACCTGTGAGTTTTTTAATAGGTCAAGTCATATGCATAATGCCAAAACATTAGAAGACAAATGGCTTAGTGCTGTAAGGATTGAATTAAATTTGTTGAAGATCAAGAGAATGGGTTTTCAAGTTCTAGGTATCTATTGCTGACAAATGAGTTTAATAGGACCGCCACCTATATCGTTTGGAACTGGTCCTTGTTTGTTTTTCTATGATTAGCAAAAGGGAACATACAAAAAGAATTGCAGAAAAAGCAAGTCATACATAACAATAAAACAAGCATTAAAGTGTACAATTTGAGGCCTTCTTTTCACCCACTTCAATTAATTTATAGAAGTTTTGAGCACCATTGTTGTCTATATATAGCAGACCTCCTAGTTTGAACCTGTATCATCCAAGCATTTCTTCAATCCTTATGGCTATGTTGAGATTCTTGGTGTGCTTCATATTGGTCTTGCTTTCATTTCCAGTGTCTGAAACTCGCCCGCTTCATCCACAAGTAGAGGGGAGGAAGAATGTAACTGCTTCGTTTGAGGCCATGTTTAGAACTTTCAAGGTAGTAAACCACTACCAGCCTGAACGAAACAGCCCCGGTGGTCCTGACCCCCAACACCACTAAAAAAACCAGTAATAAGAAACTCCAGTCGGGTTTTCTTCTTGATTCTTCTCGTCGCATATTGCTAATGAGAAATTTCACATTTGATGAGAAGTATATTTTGTGTTGGTTGTAGCAGTCAGAGTCTTGACATTTCATGAATACCTGTATTACAATTGGGAATTTATGTTAAATGTTCTAATAAACATTGTTGTTTTGGTTTTAAAACCACCTTTCTTATTTTATTTTATTTTTTTATTATTAAACACAAAAATAATAACTTCACACACATTAATAAATGTAATTGGACTTGTGTCTTGTGTTGAGTTGAGTGATAGAAAAGATTAATGCTGTGTTTGGTTGGGGGATTTGGAGAGGGATTTGGAAAGGGAAAAAGAAAAGGTGTGTGAAACTATGTGAAATGTAGGTATATTTTTTTCACATTTCACCTATCTTTTCCATTTTCCTTTCCAAATCCCTCTTCAAATCCCTCAAACAAACACAGCATAAGTGAAAAATCCATTCATATATAATATTTCTTTTGTAGAATAATGGTTACGAAGATGTGAATCAAGAACATATCATTATCGTTATTGGGTCTGTACAAAAAGCCACATTTAATTAGTTATAATACATTAATTAAATTATTGCCTAAAGTAAAACAGTTAGTCGGTGCTCAATGAGTAGGGATAAAAGGAATGAATATTATACTACTTGTTCCTGTTTTTCTTTTCATAGGTTTTGGCAGCAGATGTGCACTGGCCTCTTTTTCTTTTATTTATTTATTATTTTTTTTATGAGTGGAAAATTACATTAGTAGTTCATTTAGTTTTTTAATTTTTTAATTTTTTTTTTTTAATGTTAACTTGATTCCTAAAATTTCAATTATAATAATTTTTCATTTAATTGTCTATACTATGTCAATTTAGTTTAATCGACAATGGCCCTTAAAAAATTAGACAGAAATCAGTTACAAAATTAATTGTGACAGAGGGAGGAACAGTGAATGAACTGTTTTACACTAAATTTTTATCTAATTTCTTAATGGGTACAATTAATGAAATTGAAATTACAAGAATAAATTGACATAAAGGGCAAACTTAAGGGGCCATTAGAATCGTGTATTTATTTTAGGTGGAGAAAAACTACAAAGACACCAAGGAAATGGCATAACACAAAAGGTCTTTCTAAATTATCCTTATAAACTCCGGTTGACATTTGAAGATCCAAGTTGACATTTGCCATCGTAAGCTTGATCGCTGCTAAGCACCTTTTTTAGGATAATCTTAAATTGAAATAAAAAGTTTTGCAATAAATAAAAATAAAATAAAGATTTAGTGCACAAGATTCTTGTTAAGTGAATTTTTTTTTTTTTTTTTAAAAAGAAAGAAAATTATTCTTATGTTTGGAGGGCAAAATAATAAATGTTTATTTAAAAATACGTTTGTTGTCCATTATTTGAAAAACAAACACGATAAAATGAAAAAAATTACAATTATCATTTTTTTTTTTAAGGATATTATACATAAAAAGCCTTACAAAATGAGCATTTTAAATCATGAAAACTGGACTTGCAAGTCATAATATAATTTAAACTCGGGAGAAATTTAACCTCAAATAAAAATAATAATTTAATGCATGTGATTCTTGTTAAGTAGAAATTAGAAAAAGCAACCCATACGCAATTATTTTTATTTTTGGAGAGCAAAATAATTGTTAGATAAGAAAAAATGTGATTTTATTGTTGATTACAAATGGCTAAATAGTAAATGTGTACAACATATATATTAGTCTAAAAAAGGAAACACTTTGCCGCCTTTTATGCTTTAATAGCTAGCACTATTTTATCTAAAATTTGCAAGTGGTTTCGAAATGTCTAACCTGATGAAGAACCAACCTCCAAAACTAAATTATTGAAGTCAAATTTTCCTTTTTTCACACCTTTTAATTGGAAAGCATATAAAACACTAAACACAGTCACTCACTATCATGATTGATCCTGTCTGTCAAGTGTCAATGTCATGTTAGAATGTACGGATCCACTACTAGAATTTTATTTTAGATCCAGAAAAATGGTTGGAATCACTAAAATGAGAGCACTAAGAAAAGTACTAATGATGTGATAGTAAATCTCATTTACTGTCTATGTTTTTTTTTTTTTTTTCTTTTTGTATTCTTAATGTATTAGTATTATTAATGGTATTTTTTTTAGTTATATGAATCATTATTGTTAGATCAAATGACAGAGGCATATTTGTTCTTATCCAATTATGATTGTTTGATGTAATTTATTTGAGTAATATTTTTAAAAAAAACAATTATTGTGTAATTGAGATTGTTTGGTATAATTTATTTGAATTATTTTTAGTCATTTTTAATTTCATTTTGAGAATATGTAGTAGATTGTTTAGTACAATTTTTACTTACAACTTATTAAACAAAAATAACTTAAATAATTTGATTATTCAAAAATTGGGGGATGAGTACTTTTGGTTTTCACATTTTAATTATTAACTTTTAACTTACAATATTGTTTAATGCAACTTGAACTTATAGTTTATTAGACAAAAATAATTTAAATAAAATGGTTATCAAAAAGTTGAAATGAGTTTCTTATTATCAATTTTTTTACCCATAATAACGCTCCGTTTGTTTGGATATGAAACATTTTCTAATGGTGAAACATTTTCTATTGATTTTTTTTTTAAAATATTTTTCTATATTTAGTGGTGGTGGTGAAATGAAGGTGGAGGTGGTGTCATGGTGGTGGGGTAACGGCCACAGTGATGGTGGCGGTGGTCGTGGTGATGGTGGAAGCAATAGTGATAGTAGTGGTAGTGTGGTAGTGACATTGCTAAAATTTTAATTCAGAAAATATTTTTCATCTTTTAAAATTGAAAAATATTTAGATAAACTACCAATAGGTCTTAACAGTTCAACTTAATTCTTATAAAGTTTTATTGAAAATAAATTCTAATAAAATCATAGTTAAAATTATTTTTTTGTAATATTTTTTTTATACATGTCGTTAAAAATTAATAATTAGTGACTTTTTTGTTTTTTATCACGATTTTAATAAATTGTCTCTAAAATTTATAATTAGCAATTTTTTTGTGACGAATTTTCAATTTGTCCCTGAATGTTGAAAATTAGTGACTTTTTTTTGTAACGATTTTTTTAAACTATTGCTAAAACTTATAATTAGTGACATTTTTTTGACAATTTTCAAACTGTCACTGAAAATTAACAATTAGTGATATTTTTTAATAATATTTGATGAAAAATAACATTAATTATTATAGGACTTATTAGATAATAAGTCCACCTATTAAGGCTTGCAACTATAAATTTAAAGAAATATTAGCTGTTTGTCTAAATTAGAAAGGTTTAAATGATTTTTTTTTTTTGAAAAAATAACTATTCACACTCTTTTTTTAAATTTGTTTTTCTTGTGACAATATGAATGACTTTCGTCCCTTTTTGTTTCATTTTTCGACAAACGGTTGTGATTTTTGCTACTTCACCACTAAAAAAGAGACGGAAAAAAAAAAGAAAAACCAATTTTCACACTTCTAGTACGCAATACCACAAATGTCACGACCCAAAGTTGCCCATATAGGTTTAGCATTGTAATCTGTTAATAATCCTTAGATTACCAAAGGCTTCTTAACATAATAATAAATAATTAGGGGCTGCAGAAGCAAATATATAAAATATACATAGTCTATCGAGCTGTAAAGACATACATGGGACTGACAATCTTGAACTTTTATAAATATACGAATGACGTCAAAAGATACAGTATTTACACGCCACTTCATATACATAAAATATATATATATATATCTGGATAACGGAGCAAAATGAACAAAGTTTTATACAATCATAAATAACACAGCCACTAGACGTGACTTAATCTAGAACCTCCTTGGGAGGCACAAAGGTTGGTTGACAAAAATCGAAACGCCACGTCCTCAACTCTGAGCCTGGTCACATGCCTAATCACCTACATACATAATATAAATAGTAAGTGGGAGCCCAGTGAATAATAACAGAGTAAATGGTTAAATGAATGATATCCCATGACTAAGCTTGTACATAGAATATATTCATATTCATATTCTTATTCAATGCGTACACAAAATCTGGAATTCATGCTTGATCATACATAGTTTATTCGTTAGTGCTAACAGATCATTTGCAAAGCATCTTAGATTATATTTGTCAGTTCCATAGAGGAACCTCCGGCCGGGTACGAATAACTTGTTAGTTCCATAAGGAACCTCCAGACTGGGAACGAATAACTTGTCAGTTTCATAAAGGAACGTCCAGCCGGGTACAGACAACTTGTCAATTCCATAAGGAACCTCCGGTCTGGTTACGAATAGCATACTTGAATCATAACGTAAATACTACAAACATTTATTAGAGTTGGACAATCATTCATAGTATAAAACATGGCATTTCATAAAACAAATCTTATTCCATATACAGAAAATAATTTAACTTGAACATAACTTTACTAAGTTATTACTCACAGATAACGGATGGCTCCAAGTAATGAACAAAGTAGGCAATTTAGAAATCTCGTGGCGCGTGACCTACACAGATATAGATTGAATACGCACTAAATTACACCCGGAATCATAAACTTAGTTCTTTCCTGTGTTGGTGTGTTTCTACTTATTTATTCTCATTATGGTGTCTTAAACTTAGCCTAAGAATGCATAGGATGGAAAGAGGATGCAAAAATGTACTTGAAAACACTTAACAAAAATTGCTGAAAACAGGGTCCTTGCTTGAGCATAACTTCCTACGCTCGAGCGGACATGCAAAATGTGAGTGGTCACTCGAGCGCAAGATTTTTTGCTCAAGCGGCCTGTAAACTTTTGTAGGAGTGTTGGTTGCTTGCTTTTTCCGTTCGATACTCGCTCGAGCGTGAAAGACATGCCTTCGCTCAAACGCAACTCTTGTCGTTCAAGCAATCTGCAAAACATAAGAACTTCTGAGAACATGTATTTCAAGCTCGAGCGGACTTCTGGTCGCTCGAGCGGCAGTGCACGCATTCAGAGTGGTCACTCAAGTGTGAATTCCTTCGCTCGAGCGTAGGAGCAAAATTCTGGAATCTCCAGAATTGCTCTCAAGTTCAAAACTTAGATTCAAAGTTGAAGAACATGGTCTTTAGGGCCAAAAACTTGAGAAAGCCATAGGAAACACTTATAAATGGTAAAACCATAGTGAATTCGAAATCATTTCGCAAGACCAATGCTTAAAAGCTTGTCAAGCATACAAAACCAAACTTGAAATGTTGAAAATATATAACTTGCATGTAATGGTATGAATTTTAACCTTCTAAAACATAATCAAATGAGGTAGAAACATGTGAAATGTGATGAACTTCCAAAATCAAGCCATGATCAATGCATGCATGTGAGACTTCCTCAAAATCAAGCTCTAAATGCAAAAGAATTAGCATGTAAGTATGATTATCTTCTTAACTCTTCTTCCTAGACTTGATTCTTGGCTTAATTAACTAATTCTCTTGAATTCATGCATTAAATACTACAAATATACAACTAAAGGAGTGAATTTCTACCTCAAGTCTTGAATTCTCAAGTGTAAGAGCTTAATTGTCCAAGTTCTCTCCAATTCCTTTTCTTTTCTAGCAATTCCTTTTGTTGAGCTCAAATCTCACAAAATTCTCAAGCTTAGAACTCAATCTTCCTATTCTCTCTCTCTCTCTCTCTCTCTCTCTCTCTCTCTCTCGTTTGAGTTCAAAGATGAGTGAATGAGAGTGCAAAATGTATTAAGGAAATCAAAGTGGCCTTATATAGGCTCCACTAGGAAGACTTCATTAATGGTTAATCAATTGACATTATTTATCTAATTTAATCATTTCGAATCGAATTTCAATTGGATCAACCATAAAATTTTTAAAATTCTAAATAACACATAAATCAAGTCAATTTCTGAATCGGATGCCGATAAGGCCTTCAATTCACAAACCAAAACGAAAACATGAACAAATCTTCCTACATTAAACAGATATAAACATAAATAATGCAATGCACATGTAATTAACTCAAGATTTCTTCTTAATTACTTGTTAGGCATACTTAAGCATGGATTAATGTTAATCATGGGTTGGGGTTGTTACAACAAATGATTCAAATAATATCAAACCAACAATTTTTTTCTCTTTCTTATAAACCATAACAAATAATTAGGACTTTTTACTCGAATGATATTAAACATGTTCCTCAAACATGCAATCCCATAGATTCACGATAAAACATAAGATTTAACTTTAGATCATAAACCCTAACCCTCATCACATGCTTTTCAAACATACCCAACAAATCAAGTGTTTAATGCAATAAAATCTACCATATGTCTATCTATAACAAGGTATTGAAGAGGAGCTAAAAAATCTTACCTCAAAGAGAGAAGATGAGAAAAGCCCAAAACCCAACTTTGTCGGAATTTGATCGCTGCCGGTCAAAATGAAACTCTCGACATGCTCGTTGATCGCTGCTGGTCAGAGAATTTGGAGAGCACACTGAATATTATTATTTTTACGATTTTGTATTGTCATATTGTATTTAAAGGGGTTGTATTTATTTATTTATTTTATGAAAAATTGAAAAATGAATGCTCATTCACATTATGGTATATATTTTGAGAATGGTGCTGGATTATATAGGTTAGGTTTCGATAAAAGTTAAAAGATCATTAATTATGATTTTTTTTTTTTCAAAATATGAAAGAAATGGTGGCGTTTTTCTTAAAAACGTCGCGAAATGTCGTCATTATGACATCAGAGATAACTCCTTTAACGTGCGTAGTTGACGGCTGTAAATAATTAGCGGCGTTTTAAAAAACGTCGTCTAAAGTTTTTAGCGGCGTTTTTCAAACGTCACAAAGATACGACGACGGCCGCATCATCGACGAATTTTATAAACGTCGTTTTATTTTTTTGCGGCGTTTTTCTAGCATATGGCGGCGTTTTATAAACGCCGCTAATTCCCCATTTTCTTGCAATGAGTGCGTAGGTGAGCTCCACATAGTGCCCTGGTGGTGGGTCCCCCACATGGTGGGGGTTAATTCCTAGTTGGCAACCGGTTACCCCGGGGTTAGGGCCCACAGGGGACGTGATGACACCTCAGATCTCCTTTTTTTCTGATAAAAAAAAAAAAACTATAAAGATTAAATTGACATAATAGACAAATTATAAAGACTACACATGGGCAGCTCAAGCCTATTTGTGGGCCAAGACGGAAAATATAATTGAGGTCCTTACAATGATTTACATTGTAATTTTTTTTTCATACCATAATTTTAATTTAAAACTCATAACTTTCATAATCAAAATAATTTTATTTATTCAAATTTTATGATTATTTTATAGGACGAATTACACTAACTGTACCTATAGTCTGGGGCTTGTGTCCCTTTGGTCTATGACTTTTCAATTATGACACATTTGCTCCTGAATTTTGAATCTTGTTCTAAATAGGACAATTGAAGACATCATTACTCAATTTTAAAGGTAAAATCGTCAATTTGATAAAATGATAAAAACACAAACTAATTTGACAAAAATAAATGTCAAAAAAGTATTTTTAAATTTTTAAAAATTATTTTTACCCACTAAAAATAAAATTATATAAAATTGATAATTTTTTTAGACATTTTTTTTACGCAATTAATTTTTATTATTTTTTTGGATTAGTGTCATGTAATAGGTGATTATTTTTATTTTCATTAAATTAGTTTCTATTTTTTGAAATGTTAAATATGGCGAGAACTTTGATATTATTATTAAACTAATCCATTAAATCAAAAAATCCAGAACTAAAAGCATTTCACATATTCAATATATCGATTACACATTAAAAGCCCAACAACCACCCATTACATGATCATCATCCAAACACATAATAAAAATTAATATAGTAAAATAAATAAATATGTAAATGTCTAAAGATTTATTAATTTTACATAATTTTATCTTTTGTGGCAAGAAATTATTTTTAAAATTTAAAAAATATTTTTTTAACATTTATTTTTGTCAAATTAGTTTATATTTTGTTAAATTGATGACTTTGCCCTTGAAATTGAGTAATAGTATCTTCAATTGTCCTTATTTGAAATATGATTAAAAATTTAGAATCAAATGTGTCACAATTAAAAAATTAAAAATTAAAGTGACACGAATTCTAAACTATAAAGACCGTTAGTATTATAATATATTTGTTTATTTTATATGACTAAGAGAGTGATGGATAATAATGATGAGGGTTTTTTATTTTCTATTTTATTACAATGCTGGGAGAAAACTTGCAATCAGAGAGGCATAAACAAGCCTTTTGTATTGACCAAGAGAACAGAAGGGGTACAAAAGCAATACTGAGGTTGCTTTTTCCGTAACCAATGAGACATTATTTTGATTGAGAATGAAGATGAGTGACCAAGTGGTATTTTATTTTAATAATTTAAGATTTGACAAATTTGTAGTTATTTGAAAAAATATTTGTGACTACTTTTCAATTTTTTAGAATTATTTTAATTGATATTTCCTTTTATTTATATATACACTGTGAGCTAAAAATATAAAAGGTGAGATCTTTCTCTTCTTGGATCCTAGGCGAGCGCCTAAATTGCCTTGCCTTGAGCCGCCAATGGACCTGCAGGTGTAATTTTCTAAAAAATGGTAGATTTATGCCAATTCAACTCTCTTATGTTATTAATAGGGTCCACACGGTCCAGATTGATTCGATTTTGAGAAAATTTAAAAACCAAACAGATCTTAAAGGTTCTGTGATTTTGAAAACCAGATTAGACCATTACACTTGTAAAATAGGACCAGAACTAAACCGAAATAACGGTTTGATTTCAGTTTGGTTCATGGTTTCAAAAATTTCTATTTATAAGAATAAATTGTTAATATTAGCAAAATAATTACTCAAACTAATTATATTTAACTCATGAGAAAAACTAATAATATTAAGGTATTACTCAACATTACATATCTATATCGTCATAATATCATTAAAATTACAAAAAATTAATTAATAAAAATAAAATTTGATATTATATATATATATATATATTTTAAAATTCGGTTCAGTTCGGTTCGAACTGTGATTTTTTCATAAAATCCATTAACCGAACCGTTTTTACGGTTATCATATTTCTTAAACCAAAACTAAACCGATTCTTAATAGAACGGAAACAAATTGTACGATTCGGTCTGGTTCCGTCCGGATTACCGGTTTGAACGGATTTTTGAACAGCCCTAGTTTAAGCCATGTTTGTTTGAGCGGACCGGATTAGGTTGGATTAGTATTTCCATGACTAATAGTTCTAGGATTACGATTCCATTTGGATTGTGTATCTTATCCTATGTTTGGATTGAGTTAAAATTATAAGGAGGGACTAACAAAATATTATCCAATCCGATGTTTATTTAAGAAGATTGAAATGGATAGGACATGACAAGATACGAGACATCCAATATATTAACCATAATACCCCTATCATAATTAATGTAAAATTTTACACTAACATGTGTTATGATTTTTAAAAATCAAATTTCCTTATTGTTGCTCCACATCCATTTTGATTCATTTGAACAAAATTAACCCACTTTTTTCTATAATCAAAAATCAAAAATCATTCAATTATAAAATTTATATATACATAAGCAACTATTAAAAAAAATACACTGTTATTTTAATCATCTAACCATTCATTGCTCAAATTCAAAAAAGTAATTATTTGAACAAAATTTAACCCCTACTTTTTTTAATAGAAAAAAATAAAAATCATTCAACTATAAAACTTATATAAACAAGCAACCATTAAAAGATATGCATTGCTATTTTAATCATCCAACCATTCACTGGCTAAATTCAAAAAGGCATTCATTTAAACAAAATTTAACTATTTTTTTCCGAACGAAAAAATATCAAAAATATTCAACTATGAAATTGTAGAAATATAAATCTACCATTCATCATTTCAAAATAAGCATTTCAATTAGCATATTGCAACATGAGGTAGCAGAATATGAGTAGTTCAACAACAAAGAAAAGTAGCAGAAAATCAGTCTTTATTACATGCATTAGAGTAATCAAAAAAACTAAGTACGTAGAAGGACATAATGGAGTCACGAGTCTGTCATGGAGCACTCCTAGGTAGCAACCTCATCACCCACCTTAGTTTGTCATCATGTGTCAAGTCGAAGAACATGTCAAGCTTTTGAACATTTTGTGATATGATTTCACAAGAATCTAGCCTTTTATCTAGAGTAATTGGCAACTTAATAAGTTCACCATTTTATAGCTCAACTTTTTTGTGTCCCCTTTCGAAAGACAAATGAGCCTTACAGTATCGGACTCCCATGGTTCTGAATCTGATTCCACAAGTGCAATGTGAAATAGATAAACACCAAAGAGTTCCAATCCGACAAATTTTTTAGAAAATTGATGTTGAATCAAATTGCCAAAAATGGACTACTTTGCCAGATACAGAGTCGCCACCTAAATATTTTTGAAAATTTAGGAAACCCATGACTCGTGCCAAAGGCCACGTGTCCGTTGTCACTAAGATTGTCTCTGCTTAGGAACTTAGGTACAAGAGGGGAAGGTTATGAATTAAGCACCTCCACTCGCCTGATCAAAGATCAGTCTCTACTAATTATGATATGAATCTTATTTACAACACATGCTCTTGTTCCAGTTTATTAGGTTAGCATTACTATGTGATGCGCACACACACAAGTATCGGCTAATTGCAAGAATCAGAACATTTGATTTCATGTTTTGTTTTGAAAATTGTTTCGAATATGTACCACTTGAACAAGTGATCGCATATAAACATTACTCAAATTATTCTAATTCAAGCAACTAACCTTCATCCATAGGCATTCAAATAGTTTATCACTTAAGCACTTAGCCTCATGGCAAGCATGCTAGACATGGCAACCATGCTAGACATTGCAACATCAACATGCAATGCAATATGCTAAAGTGAGTAAAGGCTCACCTAGTACTCCAAGCCAAAAGAGAAACTAATTAGAAAAATACATGATTCCTAACTATGCAATATGACTAATGCAACACATATGATATGCAATCTAAATAGGTTCGGCTACTAATGTGGCATATAAATCAATTAAATAGCATGCAGTCTAAGCACGTATGCAAAGAAGTAACTAAACTAACAATGCAAGTTAGAATGATGTACCGAGCCTCGGTGCATGCAATACAAGTGGATGCAAATAAGAAGTATGCTAAACAAAACATAATGTCCCTAAACTAACCATCATAGTAAATAAAAGGGAGAAAGTTGTGGAGTTGGAAGACATACACATTATTACAACGCACTCTCACGAGGAGAGTCCGAATGAATAAACTAACTAACTAGCTAGAGCTAAACTAATTAAAGTTAAGCTAATTATTACAAAACAAATGAACTAATTAATTAACTAATCTAGCTAATTAAAATAATTACATCACTTAACAAAATTAACTAGCTACAATTAATTAATTACAACAAATAGCTAAGCTAAGTATTTAAACTAAACAGGCTCGATACATGAGAAATGCTCAGCATGTGCTCAGTTTCCACCCATAAAGGCCACTATTTTGCTTCCCCGAAGGTCTCTGTTGCACAGTAAAACACTTACACATTTGTCCACCTTCAGAATAGCTCTGCTCTGCTAAAAAAACACACTGCTGGATTTTGCATTGGTGGCCAGCTAGTCAAGAGTGAGGGCCTGCCGGCCACCAGTGATGCCTTACTGGCCACCAAAGGTGGCCTGCCGACCATAGAAATGGCCTGTCGGCCACTACTGCACAGTTCATCATGTTGTAACAAAGAACAAATAGAGCATGCACAGGGTATTCTTAAGGGTTTATTTGCACAATTCACCACTCCTTACCATGAATAGATCAAAGGAGAGACAAAACTTGGTCTACAAACCACCAATTCAAGCAATTTCATTGCATGAGGGCTTATGAATCAAAGTGTGCAATTTCAATAAATGCAACAAAACAAGACACAAACCTCCTTCCTTTCATAAATGGATCAAGAGAAGTGGTGACCTTGGAAATTTGAACCACTTCTTCACTAATGAGTATGAAATATCTCAAGTTTCCATGTGTTCAATTAACGTCTGATTGAACACAACAGTTTTTATTATCTTGCACCTTTTTATCCTTAATGTTATTACTTCATTTTAGATTACTGGCTATCCTTTAATTCATTGAGTCCAAAGGTGAGTTTAAGTCCTCTAATGGAAAGAGGGCTCAAACCAAGAGTTACTTTGGGCGTGAAAGAGACATCACATCGTTGGTAATGAACCCCAAAGGGATTAAACCATTAAGCATGACATCTCAATCTCATGCTTAAACAAACAAGTTGTTTGAAACCACTTTCAAATCAAAATAAAACCCAAGAAAGGAGGGAGGTTGCAAAAATGATTAAGAGTGATCAGAAGTATGGAAATCCATAAATAAATGGAATCAACTCAAATAAGATGGTGTCGAAGGCCTAAAACACCAAACTCATGAGGACAATTACACTATAAGCATGCAAAACAAAGATCAGATGCAAATATCAACCAAAAACAATGTTAAAACAGTCTAAAAATAGTCCTAAAACATGCTGGAATTAAGACAAAAATAGCTAGATTAATATGCTAAAATATGGCACAAGCTAGGCTAGAAAGCAAAACATAAGGGGGGGAGACTAACCCCTCTAATTTTGGACTTCAAACCATGATTTTAACCACTGAAATAACTTTGAAAATCAGTGTTTAAAAGCTCAAAGAAAGATAGTGAAAGGACGGGAAACACAAGGGAAAAGGCCTCCAAAACAAGGTACGAAGAAGGGTGAACCACTGCTCAACCTTTAATGGCCTTAAAACCCAAGTTTCAGCCCAAAAATATAGAGTTTTTACAGCCCAAAAATAGTTGGAAAATAGCAAGAAAAAGAATAGTTAAACAAGTAAAGAGGCAAAGCCTTATACCTCTTGAAGAGAAAATCAATTCCAAGTAATAAATCTAAGAAAACACACCCTCAAGAATTCAAACAAGGCTCAAAGATACCTCAGCTCAAATATGGAGAGGTTTGGTTAAGAGTGTATAGGCAAAGGTTAAGGGTATATGGGCAAAGGCTCAGAAATTTGCAAGAGAGAGAAAAAAATTTGCTCCAAATTTTTCTAACCTTAAAACATGAGAGGGAGGTTCTCTATATATAGAAAATATGAAATTCTCCCAAGAACATCCAACCATACACGTGGGAGCAGATGCAAGCATTTGTGCAAACAACTAGCACAGCTGTCACAAATATTTGCAAAAGACATTAGTGGTCGGCAGCCTCTAGAGGTGGCCGGCAAGACACCAGAGGTTCCAGGCTTGAAGAGCTAAGGGTTTGGTCCAAAAATAAGGCAACAAGGGGTGCAAGGTTTGAAAGGCTCAAAGCTGTGGCATTCCGCTGAGGACTTTGAGCACTTGGCAAGCATGTACACTCATCATCAAGTGTGCAAGCGATGACGTCCAAGTCGTAAGGGCTATAAAAAATGGGGTGTCTACATATTCAAACTTGCCCGTTTAGATGCAAGATCATGTTCATAACCCATCCTTCGACCAATGAAATCTGGGTTTTCATTGGTGGCAGAAAAAATCTCACCCAACTTGTTAGCAATCATGGACAACCCTTCCACTACATCATCATTACCTCTAGGCCTCTTCTTGTTGTCATTCTTTTTTGTAGAATTTTCAGGTGATCATTGACTTAATGAGCTGGAGCAATTTATTCCCTCCTCGATATGACTATTCATACCCATATATTCAAGAAATGTGCCATCATCTGCAAGACTGTTGAACAACAATTCTTCCTCAGCATTTATAGCATCAACTGCATTAGCAAGTCCTTCAGCAAAGTCCCCTATAGCTCGATCCTTACAAATATGTGGAAACATAAGTCAAAATAAGAAAAAAATTTGTTTCGTAGGTTTTTCGTATCACTTTCTCTCTATAATAACCAATTTCAATTAATATCTCCAACTTAAGATTAAGAAAAAATTAATTAAAAAATTAATGACTTACACAAACTAACTTAAAGAAAGTATTTTACCCGAACATATGTTTCCCAAACACTATCACTCTCAACATCAATTATTTTTTCAGTGTCATTCCATCTAAAACTACTGGTACCAAGCATTCCTACTATATAGTTGTAGTGCTTCTTCCATATCTTTATCTTTGATTCGATGTGGGGAGTGTGTAGACAACCCATTTTTGACCGACCTTAAGACTCAGACGTCACCGATTGAGCGCTTGGTGATGTTGCATACTGTGCTCGTTCAGAAGTCTCAGAGTCGCGGCCGTGCGCCCTGCCTCCGGACTTCCGAACTCTCTTCTGTGCCTTGCCTCGGTTTGCGAACCAGACTCGATTTTCTCCGTTTTCTTTCCTGAGGGAAGGGAATGGTCCTGTAGGCTATCTCTCGGTGGCCGTGGGATACATTTCGTGGCCGTAGGCCATTTTGCCCATTTCGAGCCGTCGGCTCGATTGTGCCTCGGCTCGGGACCGCCCAACCATCTCCGATTTCTCCGGTTTTTGGCATGCATCTCATTTACTCCATACCGAGGGACACTGGGGTCTCAGATACCCACTTCGTGGCCGAACGCCACTTTCGGTGCTTACAGCCCATTTTTGGGACCCCGAACTGCGTGATTTGGGCCCCGAGCATTCATTTTGCATCGGTTTTTGTTCATTTTCGGCGAGTACCTCTGTTTTATCATACCGAGGGACACTGGGGTCTCAGATACCCACTTCGTGGCCGAACGCCACTTTCGGTGCTTACAGCCCATTTTCGGGACCCCGAACTGCGTGATTTGGGCCCCGAGCATTCATTTTGCATTAGTTTTTGTTCAATTTTGGCAGGTACCTCTGTTTTAGCACCAGGAAGATCACTGGAGGGTGGGAGGCCAGCAATTGTCTCAGAAAACCAGTTTCGCTCCTCCGGCGTCCGTTTTGCTCACTTCCGGGCTAATGTTGAACACCCTAGGGATATTTTCTTCGAGCCGAGACTACATATTTGTGATGAGGGGACATGGGAGGACCCTAAAAAGTGGTGGTCGGCCAGTAATTGTTATTTTCATTTTTGAGCCTCTCTTTCAAGTTGAATGTTGTGCCTCCTGTTTCAGAGTTGCCAAATTCCAACCATGGGGTCTTGTTCTACACACCTGGGAGGACACCAAAATATGGTGGCCGGCCATTAATTGTTCACTTCATTTTTGGCCATGGCCGGCCGGCCATGGGGAGTGGCTGGCCGACCAGTGGGGTGGCCGGCCGGCCATCTTCAAGAAAAGCACCTGGCCGGCCTGCTTCCTGCTTTTGACCACTTTACAGCTGTCCAGCTGTTTTTCCAAATATCTTTGCCCTCCGGGGGATATTTTGGGAGGGAAAGCTTGGGTGCATTTCCCTCCCTTTTACACCCCTTTTCTTGCCCATTTAAGGGGCTGACCTCCTTCTTTGTTAGGGTTACAAAATTTTTCCTCAAGAGCCTATCTCCCTTTGCCTCCATTTTCATCCCCAAAACCTTGAAAAACCTTCAAGTCTCTAGCTCATTTGTTCATCAACACCAAGCCTCACCATCACCACCTCCATTCCAGCAGCAAGGGAAGCTTTTTCAAAGGTTAAGGACCAGCAAATTCAAGCCAAGAAGCATCAAAAGACTTGTCTTCAAGGGTAAGTCTCAAATTTCCTTTTTCTAGCTTATTTTTGCTTCAATTTTCTACCTATTTGCTCACTGTTTTGGGCTCCGACCCCTACTGATTTTAGGCTTATTTTGAGCCCCTCTACAACATTGTAGAACGGCTCAACCTTGTTTGGCATCTCTATCATGCACCTCTTTCAATGTCACTCTTTGTGCCAATATTTTGCATGCTTTGTTTGGATTATGAGTGAGCCATTTTCGAGCCTGATATAAACTGTGAGTAGGCTTATTTTGAGCCCCTCTACAACATTTAAGAAGGGCTCAACCATGTTTGGTGGTTCTATCATGCACTTGTTTTGTAATTCTTCCAATTTACCGTAAAATTGCATGGTTTCTTTAGCCTATTTGAAGTCTGATTTTGAGCATTCCATTAACTGAGATTGAGCTTATTTTAGGTCCCTCTACAACATTGTAGAAGGGATCAATCTTGTTTGGGGCCTCCATGCATGGCCTCTCTTTGTACCTCTCTTTGGCCCCATTTTGCATGCCTTTTTTAAGCTTATTTGGCTTCTGATTTCAGCCTTCATCAGGCCTGAAAAGAGCCTTATTTTTTCCTTCTTGTCATGTTTTGTTAAGGGTCTTATGCTATTTGGTGAATACTTTTGGTACTTCATGTTATACCCTCTTATGCCCCCTTATTTTTGCATGCCTTGCTAGATCATCATGCTTCTGTTTTTGAGCCTTCATCAGGCTTGGAAAGAGTCTTAAAATAACTCATTCTTCATTTTTTTTAAGGGTCTTAGGCTGTTTGGTGCATCCTTTTGATACCTCATGTTATAGCCTTTGTTGGCTCATATTTTGCATGCTATTTTGAGCATATCTACATACTGAATTGGAGGATGTCATCTCTTGTAAATGTGCATATTTTTGGTCCCTCTTTAATATTGTAGAACTGTTTTTTTCAGTTTGGGCATTGTACATATCACTTGTTTCATTGTTCCCCTCTTTTTCCTCATTTTTGCATGCTGTTTTTGCCATACTTGTGATTGTTGTTTGGCCATTCTTTGTACTGAAAAAATGCTAGTCTAGGGGCTTCCTAGCATCTGTATTTACACTTCATGTCCATATTGTGCATGTTTAATAGGGCTGTAGGCCATTTCGGGTGCTTAACGTAGCATTTCGGGCATCGGGTGTAATTTTGTCATAATTCGGGGGCTGTTTTTGCATCTTTTTGGCTGCTGAAATTTACATTTTCCGTATGCCATTTGCCACGTCTCATTTGCATGCCATTTTTGTGCCTTAGGGCCATGCCTCGGTTTGCGTGCCCGCGTGCACGCATTTCGAGGCACTTCATTCTCATCTCACGGCCTCTTATGTGAGTGTGGCTGAGGCCCTCTCATGTTAGTGTAAGCCCAATTTGCATTATGTATGTCATTTCATTTCGTATGACATTGCCTCTGTTTGCGTGTCCGTGTGCGCGCACTTTGAGGCACTTCATTTTCATCCCTCGGCTTCTTATGTGAGTGTGGCTGAGGCTCACTCATGTTAGTGTAAGTCCATTTTGCATTCTGTATGCCATTTTAGTCTCATCGCATTCCGTATGCTATTGCCTCGGTTCGCGTGCCCGCGCGCACGCATTTCGAGGCACCTCAGTTTCATCCGATGGCCTCCTGTGTGAGTGTGGCTGAGGCCCTCTCATGTTGGTGTAAGCCCATATTGCATCGCATATCTCATTTTAGTCCCATTACATTCTGTATGCCATTTTCTCGGTTTGCGTGCCCGTGGGTACGCATTTCGAGACATCTCATTTTAGTCTCATTGTATATCATATTTCTGGTCGTTTCGTGTCTTTATGTCATTACCTCGGTTTGCGTGCCCATGCGCACGCATTTCCATTTTAGCATCATTGCATTTGTCATTACCTCGGTTTGCGTGCAGCATTTCGAGGCACTTCGTTTTCATCCATTGGCCTCCTATGTGAGTGTGGCTAAGGCTCACTCATGTTGGTATAAGTCCATATTGCATCTCGTATCTCATTTTAGTCTTGTTGCATTCCGTATGCCATTCTCTCGGTTTGCGTACCCGTGGGCACGCATTTCGAGACATCTCATTTAGGTCTCATTGTAAATCATATTTCATGTCATTTCATGCTTTTATGTCATCGCCTCGGTTTGCGTGTCCGCGTGTACGCATTTCGAGGCATCTCATTTTCATAGCATTGTGCATGCTAGGATCGTATATTAGTTGCATTCATGCACATCATGCATATTGCATCGTGTTCGGGATAAGAGTTAGCCCGGGTACGGGAAACGAGGCACGTTTCGTACTCCGAGTGACGGAACGGGTCTCAATTCCCAAGTCATCGACACTCCGGATAATCCATGATGGAGTTAGGTTTTGTTGTAGCATTCATGTGCATTCATCCTATATTGAGTTGTGCAATCCGATTCCTCGGCCATCATGCATCGATATGCGTGATCGGTGGCACGAGGATCGAGGCATGCATATATTTGTGAAATACATTGCTATGCCCCTTTCCTGCTCTCTGTCGCAGCAAAATCAAGAATCAGCAAGTCTTCGGAGTCTGGCACGCATTTCGAGAAATATTGCAAACAGAGGCTAATTGGGGCATCCCAGTGGATTTCCGCACCAAGGCATTTCAAAGATACATCACTCATCAAGAGTAAGGCGTCCTGGCTTGCATGCCAGTTTTACTTTTTTGTAATTAATTTGTTAATTAATTAGAAAATATTTATTCATCAGTATTATTCTTTCATTTCGATCAGATTATTTATTCGACCCTCGCACGAGGGCATAATTGTAATAAGTGTGGGTGAGTGTGATGTATGTCTTCCAACCCCCATTTCTTTCTCCCTTTTATTTACCCGCTTACGATGGTTAGATATAGGGCATATTTCAATTAGCATACAGTATGACAGCATGTTTGCATCATTCATCTGTTTTGCACGCACCGGGCTCGGCGCATCATACTAACTGCATTTGTATTTCAATTCCAAATTGAATACGTGTTAGCTGTAGCATTTCACATGCCATGTTTAGGACAGCCGAGCCTGCTATAGTTTGCATCTTTGTATGTGTTGCATTAGGCATTACTGTATACTTAGGACCATGCATGATTTCTAACATAGCTTCTGTTTTGGCTTGGAGTACCCGGTGAGTTTTATGCTTTAGCATCCTTGCATGCGTGTGAGTGCTGCCATGAATAGCATGCTTGCCATCAGGCTAAATGCTTATGTGATATAACTGCCTTGAATGCCTGTGGGTGGAGGTTGAGTTACTTGAATTGGGACAATTCATCAAATGCTTGTTTTAAGCCCACTAGATGGTGACAAAATCATGTTTTCTGAGCCCACCCGAGGGTGGCAAATCCGCATCTTAGCCTACTTGCGGGTAGCACCATCAAACCATTTTCAAACAAACAAACATGAAATGTTTTGTTCCAATTCAGGCGATTCAGTCTATACTTGTATGTCAGGCGCATCACATAGTAACCTAGGCTAATAACCGAATAAGAACTCACAATGTTTTCAAAACAGATATCATGGTTAGTAGAGGCCGGTCTTTGGCGAAGCGAGGGTGCTCACGGTGACCTTCCCAATCGTACCCAAGTTCCCGAGCCGAGGCAACTTTGGTGATGACGGACACGTGGCCTTTTGGCACCGAGTCGTGGTTTCCTAAATTTCCCATTTAAAAATATTTAGGTGGCGACTCAGTTATCCGCAAAGCGATCCATGTTTGGCACTTCTTTCAAAAATCTGTTTTTTTCTCAAAACGATTTGCCGGATTTGGACTCTTTGGTTCAAGATTAAGAACCGTGACATTTGAGTCCTTCGAACTGTAGTGACCCAATATCGAACCAGAACGGGGGGGGGGGGGGGGACTCGCACTCCCCTTTCCCCCGGGATGCGTTCGGGGACGTCTACAGTTTCTGGCGACTCTGCTGGGGATTTAGAGAACTTGACTCGAACTCATGATATCTGCTTTTGACTACACTTGTGTGTCTCTTTGCATTGCATTTGCATTGGTGCGCCTAGGACACCGTGTTTGCCATATGCCATTCCCGAACGATTTGCCGGAGGCTTGTCTTGTCAAGTCATGTCCATAAGGCTGATCGGCTCTGGGCTCTGACAGCATGGGAACACAAACCCCGGTTTTACCGGGGCACCCTTTTTGACCATTCGACCTAGTGCATATTCGGATCCATAGTGACCATTCCAAACTAGGACAGGTTGCTTACCCGTTTATAGGTTGTTTGAAGCCGCTGCGTGCGTAGTGAAACCCTAGCTCCTGACAAAATAGGACAGGGAAAACCTTACCCCAACATAGGGGTGTTTTTGGCTCTCACTTATCTGCTATGTGCTTGTTAGAGTGCGTCTCTACAGGGAATGCATGTATCAGTTGAGTTTGGGCATCAGGCCTGTGGGCATCAGTCAGTTATCTGAGAATCAGTTGTCTGAGGATATCCGATTCAGTTTAGGGGAACAGTGATACAGGAACAGTGATCAGTGGTTGAGGACAGTGTATCTCCAGCTTATAAACTGCGTGTTGTATGCCCGACTGCGTGTTGTGTGTATTTAATTTAAGCTGTTATGCTGCCCGTTTTTCTGGTCATTTATTTCCTTTTGCTTTATTATCTTTTTACTAGGGCAGTTTGTAGCACGATTGCTTCCGAACCAGTCGATACTCCCCAAGCACTTTGGACACGAGGTCGCCGACTCAACCGATCCGAGGATCTAGTTGACGGACATCCGGTGTTCCACTCTCTACCCCCAGTCACCAGAAGAAGGCCGAGAAGGCGCAGTGTGTCGGAACAGGGGTTATCAGAACAGAGGGTCGCTGACAAGAAACAATCAGGTTGAGATTCCTGTGTCTGCCATAGAGGTACATCTACCGGCCATTCAAATGGAACAACAGAATACAACAATGGAGGCGATGATGCGCCAGATGAATGAGAGCATGAAACAAATGCAAGATGATGCCATCCGCCAAGCGGAATTTTCTAAACAATGAGCGTGTCATGGCCCAGCGATGCGAGTTGATCACCGACATAACAATGAGAATGCAGCATCTGCTTCACACCAGGTCCCTCCTCCACTAGGGGCGCATCAGGTTCCTCCTCCGCCAGGAGCTCCACTACCTGAACAGATACCTACTGGCCACAATGCTCCCCCAAATCCCCAGAATACCCAGAACACCCAGAATACCCTCCCAAATCCACAGAACGCTCTGCCGAACTTCCAAAACACTCCAGAGGACACGAGTCTTCCAACAGGGTTGGCTCCGCCCCCGCTTCCACCGCAACTGTCCAAGAATCTTACACCTAATCACCTGGACTCTCCATTTGAGTTCGAGGTAGACCAGACAGCTCTGAAACTGAGCAAGTTGGAAAAGCTCTTCAAGAAGTCGCAGGGGGTGAAGGCCATCCCAGACATTGAAGACGGCTACACTGCCGTGACACTGCCGGACAGATTTAAGATGCCGCAGATTGACCGTTTTGATGGGTCTGGGGACCCCATGGTCCATCTCCGGCTATTTTCAGATATCTTGAGGCCAATGGGCCTAACCAGACTACAGAAACTCTCGCTGTTTGGCCGAACCCTGTCAGGAGTGGCCGCCAACTGGTATGCAAAGTTGGATAATGATGTTAAGAGAAATTGGGATGAGTTGGCTGAGGCCTTCGTTGCTCAGTATTCGTATAACACGCAGATCGAGATTACAACACGTGATCTCGAGACAACGAGGCAGGAGCAAAAAGAGACTTTCTCTGATTTTGTAACTCGGTGGAGAGCAAAGGCATCAATGATGACCTTAAGGCCAACAGATAAGGACCAAATTCGGATGATTGTGCGCAATCTCCAACCAAGACTTATGCAGAAGATGATTGTAGTTCCCTTCCCCACTTTCGCAGATCTGCACGATATGGGGGTGCAAATCGAGGATGCGATGAAGCAAGGTTTAATCGATCAGGACCGAGAACAGCCCCGAAGGACATTCAACCGCAATAACAACGCAGGCCCGAGTGGCGCTGCCAACACAAGAACTTCAGAGGTCGGTATGGTCACCACCACTCCTCCTTCTCAACCAAGGCCCGCAGCGGCCACACCTTTTCCAAAGGCCTCCGGAGCAGAGAGCTGCCCCGAGATATCAATCCAGAGGCCAAAGAACCTTCACCCCACTATATATGCCCTGCCCAAGGCTCGGGGTGTTAATCGAGAAGAAGCATCGACACCCTCGAACCGAGGCCACTACCGAATCCACTCCTTCCCCAACCCAAATGGCATCTTGTGCGTACCACCAAAGATGGCCATGACACGTATCAATGTTTCCAAGGCCACGAGATTCAAGACCTCGTTGACAAGAACATCATCGTACCTCCCGAAAGGCCCAACGTCACAACTAACCCACTCCCCGCACATAACCAAGATCCACCACCCAAAAGAGTCAACCTCATCCAAACTGGGGTCGTTTCCTACGATCCTAGTATCTATATTACTCCCTCTCACCTACCTAAGCCGGAGGTGATCCTTCCTGATTGCACTGACTTGTGCATGTTGGACACCTTCACAACCCAATTTGAGCCAAAGGTGGTGACCACCGAAAATGAAACGGGGCAGGCTTCCGAGGAGAGCAAAACTGTTGAGTCTGGGATGGAACAGTCTGGGGATCTAGCTGGAAGAGCTTATAATCCGAGTGAATATATCTTATCAGTAGGCCAGTCCAAGCTGAGTGTGGGGTTGCCAGAGAAGATTGAACTGTGCATGATCCGGGGGGACAGACCTGAACAAGGGGCAGATGATCTGACTACAATGGAACAGGACTTCGCCAACCTCCAATTTTTCAACGACCAAGAATCAGCGGATGCAACTATCAACTGGTTTGAATACGGGGAGTCAGCGGAAGTTACTGGGTGGTTAGATGATCAGCCAGACATCGTGGAATTTCAATCAGAGCAAGGCCCGGCAGGGGCAAAAGTACCATTTGTGGCCGGAAGGGCCGAGAGTCAGATCGAATTGCCGGAGAGCGCCGGTACAAAGAATTCCGCTCGGGATCAAGACATTTTGAAAACCGAACAATTAACGCTGGAGGAACAAGAAAAGAAGTGGGATTCTGAGAGGATCCGAAAAGCAAAGAACCATGAAGAGGTTGAAAGTGCTGCAAGCACGAGGGCAGGACATGCTGTGAGCATGTGGAATGAAAATGCTGAGAGTGCAAACATGCCCGAACCAGACAGGTGCCTGTTAGATGCTAATGGGATGTGGTGGGAAGATGACGACTTGTATCTCGCCCACACAGACGAAGATTGGGCGGGTGGCCAACCAGACAGCACCTGGTACCTCGAAGAGGTAGACCATATGACTAGAAGTGGGCGGTATTTCAAGCCCCCACACCTTGATCAACCCGAAGCATCGGGGAAAGATAAAGAGGCAGAAAAACAGAGAGAAGCAAATTGAAGAAGAGGTCAGACTTGAGGCAGTTAAAGAAAATACAAGCAGACATCTCCATTTGGGGACTACTTATGGCTTCAAGGGTACATAGACAGGCTGTCCTATCTGCTATGGACAAGGCCAAACTCTCCATCGAAACTACACCAGAGCAGTTGGTTGGGCTGGTTTTTCCGGGAGGAGGTTCCCCGGCATTGACCTTTTCAGACAAGGAGCTGCCGCCTGAGGGCGTGGATCATAACAGACCCCTCTACATCTCTGTAGAATGCAGGGACAAATGGATTCCGGTGGTACTTGTTGATCTGGGTCCGCTATCAATGTCTCCTTGACCCGAGCAGCGTATGCAATCGGGTTGAAGCCCGCAGACTTCACCGACCACTCAAATGTCGAGCCTACGACAATACAAGTAGGGATGTCCTAGGGACAGTAAAAATCCAAACCAAGATTGGGCCTGGACAACACGAGGTAGATTTTCATGTCTTGGAGGTCCCTGCATCCTTTAACATGCTTTTGGGGCGACCCTGGTTGCATCAGGTAAAGGCCGTCTCATCCACTCTACATCAAATGGTGAAATACCCCTATGGAAAGGGAGTAGCCATTGTGTTTGGGAACTCATCAATCCATCCCCCTCCGGAGATATCTACGCCAGTCCTAGAGATTGAACACGGCATGGAGGACGTGTTTATATCGGGATTTACTTTGGCTGAGGCCCGGGTGGTGCAAAACATTATGGCTGTGAATGAAGGTGTGTACGTCAGTGCTCAATCCGTCTACCTCATGAACAAGCTACAACATATTCCCGGGATGGGATTAGGAAGAAGTGGCAGGAAAGGAGTCGCTGCGTTGGCCGAAGTGCCACATAACCCGCATACCTTTGGACTGGGTTATCTGCCCACCAAAGAAGATTGGGTGAGGAAAGGAAAAGAAATGGCCAGCAGAGCCAGAGCGAAGCAGGCTGGGAAGCCTTTTGATCTAATGCACAGGCCCATCCAGGGTACCCTGAACGGACGCTTTGTCCGGGAGGGGGAGGACTTTCCATTTTGCGGCTTCCCAGAGCCATGGTTGAACGCGGAGAGGAAGCGCGTACCAGGTTTCGAAATCTTCTTCGACCTGCAACTATCGGGGGATGACGTTGCCACAGAGCACACAGACCCAACAACCGAAAGGCGAGAATAAGGCAATGGGTTACGAGGCACGGAATTGGAAATGGGGGGTAATCTGCATGTCTCCTCTCTGATCCTCCGATCGACCAAGAGTGCTTGGGGGATAACTTCGTGGTGTCCATGATTGGGGATGAAACGGCTGCGAGCCGACCAGCAGCTATCTTGGATGCATCAATCGCACCCTCTCTCACTTGGCGATCTGAGGAGGATTTTTGTCCAGCAAGAAGTCGGAGTAGTGAGCCGGAATCTGATTCCACCGAGTCCTGTGAGTCGGAATCAGGTTCCAGCTCGACTGAGTCTGAGTCTGGTACTCTTGGGGATGTTAACCCGGATGCCACAGTCCTGTCCAGGTCGTCTTTTTCCTTTTCATTTGAGTCTGTTGTAACCGATGAATTGGACGATTTGGATGTGCCTAATGAGAATGAACTATCTGTGGTTTCCGAGTACTTTTCTGTGCCCCTAATTTATTGCATTAATTCAGACTTTCAAAATTTTGATCAAAAGCAGCGAGGCGAAGTTCCTCCGGTTTCTAACGTTTAATTGAGCAAGAGCAAGAGAGATTTGTTAAGCCATTAATGGATGAAATCATTTCCGTGAATATTGGTACTGAGGAGGACCCGCGGCTGGTCCAGATCGGGTCCACGTTGTCTTCGGAGGAACGCGAGCGCTTAGTCGCTTTATTAAAAGATTTCAAAGATGTTTTCGCGTGGTCCTACGAAGACATGCCTGGAATCGATCCTGAGATTGTACAGCATCGGATCCCCCTTGACCCCGAGGCCCGACCTGTCAAGCAGAAACTCAGAAGGATCCGCCCGGATTGGGCTCTCAAGATTAAGGAAGAGGTCACCAAGCAAATTGACGCAGGCTTCCTGCTGGTATCTGAATATCCGACTTGGTTGGCCAACATTGTTCCGGTGCCAAAGAAAGATGGCAGGATCCGGGTGTGTGTAGACTTCAGGGATTTGAACAAAGCTAGTCCGAAGGACGACTTTCCCTTACCGCACATCGATGAGTTGGTAGATTTCACAGCAGGGCATGCATTGCTCTCATTCATGGATGGCTTCTCAGGATACAACCAGATAGTGATGGCGCCAGAAGACAGAGAGAAGACTGCATTCACCACCCCGTGGGACATACTCGCTACGGGTAATGCCGTTTGGGTTGAAGAACGCCGAGCTACTTATCAAGCAGACGCGACCACAATACTACATGATATGATCCACAAAGAGGTTGAGGTGTACGTGGACGACATGATTGTCAAGTCCAAAGAAAGAGAGGGCCACTACACCGCCTTGCACAAGTTTTTTCAAAGGATCAGGGAATTTCGGTTGCGGCTAAACCCTCAGAAATGTACGTTTGGTGTTACAGCGGGAAAAATGCTAGGGTTTCTGATTACACAAAGGGGCATCGAGGTCGACCCTTCCAAGATCAAGGCCATCTTAGAAATGCCACCACCAAGGACTGAAAAGGAGGTGCGAGGCTTTCTGGGTAAAGTGCAATTCATAAGACGGTTTATTTCAAAACTAACCTTGACTTGTGAACCACTTTTTGGTCTCCTCAAGAAAGGAAAGAAGTTTCAATGGGACGGCCGATGCCAAGCTGCATTTGAACAGATCAAAGAATATCTACAGAACCCACCCGTTTTATCGCCACCAGAACCGGGAAAACCGTTGATTTTGTATCTGTCAGTAACTGAAACTACAATGGGCTGCATGCTTGCACAAGAATCAGAAGATAAGGTGGAAAAAGCCATCTATTATTTGAGCAAGAAGATGCTGGAGTATGAGACCCGATATACACCGCTGGAAAAGGCTTGCTTAGCTCTGGTATGGGCTACCAGGAAGCTGCGGCACTACCTGTTAGCTCACTCTGTAATGTTGGTTTCACGACTTGATCCCATCAAATATCTCTTCGAGAAACCAGCACTTACAGGTAGGCTAGCCCGTTGGTTGCTGTTGCTCTCCGAATTTGATCTCACATATGTGACGCGCAAGTCAGTGAAAGGAAGAGCAGTGGCAGAGTTCCTTGCCGACCACCCGGTTGAGGGGGATGAAGCAGTTGAGTACCTATTCCCGGATGAATCAATCCTGTATATCGACGAGGAAATTTGGACAATGTACTTTGACGGAGCGTCAAATCAACATGGGTATGGGATAGGAGTGTTGCTGATAGCACCCGACAATTCCCGTATCCCTCTAGCCTTCAAACTCCGGTTCAAAGTCTCAAACAATGAAGCAGAATACGAAGCGTGCATTGCTGGTTTGGAAGCAGCCCTGGAACTAGGGGCAAGACGGCTGGACGTCATTGGGGATTCGAACCTTGTTGTGTCTCAAGCTAAAGGAGACTGGAAAGTAAAAGAGGAAAATATGATGATGTATCACCAAACCTTGGATTTGCTGATTCCTCGGTTTGAAAAGCTAAATTTCACTCATCTACTAAGAGAGAACAACAAGTTCGCAGATTCGCTAGCAACTCTATCATCTATGATAGACATCCCGTGTGGAGTCCGGATGCGTCCAGTCATCATCGATCAGAAATTTGTACCTGCTTATGAGTCGATTGCAGCCATAGATGAAGTTCAGGACGAACACCCCTGGTATTACGACATCTGGAACTTCTTGGAGAAAGAAACATACCCGCCAGGGGTAAATGCCAAAGACAAAAGAGCAATCAGAAGAATGGCAGTTCAGTTCATCATCTGCGGGGGTAAACTGTATAAACGGGGTCATCTGGGAATGCATAAACTGTGCGTTGATGCTGAAGAATCAAAGCGTCTGATGGAAGCCATCCACGGGGGTGAATGTGGTGCACACATGAATGGGGTAATGTTGGCACGGAAAATCCTTAGACAAGGTTATTACTGGTCTACCATGGAGGAGGATTGTATTGGTTTCGTCCGGCGATGCCACAAGTGTCAAATTCATGCAAATCGCATGAACATCCCGCCGTCAAAGCTGTACAACATGACTTCGCCATGGCCGTTTTACATGCTGGGAATTGATGTAATCGAGTCATTTATTCGCGAAGGGGTCGAATGGGCATGAGTTCATCTTGGTAGCGATAGATTATTTCACAAAGTGGGTTGAGGCCCAATCATACGCGGTGTTGAAGGCTTCGCATGTGGCAAAATTTATCAGAAACAACATCATCTGTCGCTACGGAGTCCCAAATGAAATCGTTTCAGACAATGGTTCCCACTTCAAGAAGGAGGTGATTGATTTGTTGGAGAAATACAATGTGGCTTTTCATAAGTCGTCTACTTACCGGCCGCAAACCAACGGAGCAGTTGAGGCCGCCAACAAGAACATCAAGCGCATACTGCAGAAGATGGTGGAAACCTATCGGGACTGGCCAGATAAGCTGCCTTTCGCTCTGTGGGGCTACAGGACTTCGATCAGAACTTCTACTGGGGCGACTCCGTACTCATTAGTTTATGGGATGGAAGCCGTTCTGCCTATTGAGATTGAGGTCCCGTCATTACGAGTATTGGCCGAGTGCCAGATAGCCGAAGCAGATTGGCAGCAAAACAGATTTGAGGAACTCATGCTTTTCGATGAAAGAAGAAATTTAAAGCACTGTACCATATCCAAGGCTATCAACGCAGAATCGCCCGGGCTTTTAACAAGAAGGTTAAGTCTAGGAATTTGAAAGAAGGAGATTTAGTACTCAAAGACAACCGAGCTCCTATCCATGACCCAAGGGGCAAGTTCAGACCCAATTGGACTGGTCCCTATATTATCAAGTCAATCTGGTCAGGTGGAGCTGTGGTTCTGATGGACCTAGATGGCTTAGAGTTTTCTCAACCGATCAACATGGACAAGTTGAAGAAATACTACCCCTGAGAGGCTCGCTAGGCCGAAAACCCGAAAGGGCGACCTAGGCAAGATTCAGAGCATAGAAAATTTGAAATTATAAAAACTGAGCTCGCAAGGTTGAAAACCCGCAAAGGGCGGCCTTGGCAAAAGTTAGAGCGCAAAAGGAGAGTAAAAATACCCGAGCGAACCCAAGCCTGAACTACGTAAGGCTTGATTCCCATCTTTGGGATACGTAGGCAGCTTCATCTTGAAGTTCAGCCACAATCTTTTCCCCGATCAACTTTGTCCATTTTGATCATCTCAGCCATCTCTATTCATCAGCATTTATCGTGATCTCCGGTACAGTGCTATTCAGACTAGGGGCAACTTTCCGTTGCCATGAAGTGTTGCGGCACCATCCAGACTAGGGGCAACTTTCCGTTGCTATGAATTGCCGAGGCACTTTTCAAACTAGGGGCAACTTTCCAGTTGCTAGGATTCGGCGTTGTACATTTCAGTGACAGATCTCAGGTGTGTCCAGTTCTGATCCATATCGAAAATAGTTTTGAAAAGTTTTAATAAAAGTTGACTTTGTTCAAATTAATCTTTTCACAACTAAGACCATTTTTGGACCAAAGCGGAGAATTTTCAGTACCACAACCTTCAATTTCATTGATTTCAAAACAGAGTTCTTTTGCTCTTACATACAATTGAAGTTGCTTTTTATTACATTCATAAAGAAAACTTGAAAGTACTAATAAAGCAATAAATCTGGGGCATAGTTAAGTCAGGTGTCCCTGCGCCCCCTTCCAGAGCTAGTTGAAGCCTCTGATGCCGACCTAGGCCCAACCTGTGCTTCTTCATTGAGCCAATCCCAGCACTCATTAGATAAAGAGCAACTGAAAACAGGGGCGGGGGCCAGAAGCTCTCTAATCCTCCATGCTGCGGCCTGCCGAGCCAGCGGTGTACCTCGAACTGGAAATGTAACCGGATACTCTATCCCTCCGTGGGCAAGTCGATCATGGCCGAATCGGCAGAATACGGAATGGGAAATAGAATACACAATGAGTCAAGCCGATCAAGAATCCCGACCGCCGGACATGTCAGAGCTCATCGCCGGAAGATTGAGCCAAGGGCAGCGCCAAGCAATGCGTTCGGCTGACAAATTGCACATCCATTCAAACCACCAGCTCTCATCAGGGGCATTGACTAGGCGTTGCCGAAAGAAGTAGCCGCGAGCTGAGTAAGCAGGGCAAGAGTCTACAACTTGCAATTTATCCATCAACCATATCTGGGGAGGGATGAAAAATGAGAGAATAAAGAATAGAGAGACGTGCGATGAGAGAAAAGTAAGATGAGGGTTTTGTGAGCAAAATCGAGCCCGAGGGCCGAGTGATGTGAGCAAATACATATGAGAGCTTGGGTGGGAAACATTACCTGTAGCAGTAGTGGACTCCCTGCAAATCTGGTTGTCTCCCGGTAGTAGAAGGCATCCAGACCCATCAATGTCTCGGCCAGAGTCATGGCAATGCAACTCTTTCCCTCTTTCAAACCTCGAGCGACTTCAATCAAACGGATGCTAGCCCCTCCGGAGCCCGAAACAAACAGAAAATGAGATAGCATGCACAAGCAGAGGGCATGTTGTCGGAAACCTTGCCAATGATGGTTGCTACGATCACCGGCATCAGAGAATCGGTAAATCAGGCTCGGGATATCCAACATTCCGTTACCAATCAGGGATCGAGCGTCATGTGCGTCAAGTCCGCACATCCGCCCTAAGGTTTGGGCATAGCCAAAATTGAGCTGGGGCAAGATTTCCTCGCCTCGCTCGGATTCCATCAAGGCTTGAAAATCTTCAAAGGTAGGGCATACCTCTTGCCCTCCGAAGCTGAAGACGTGCGTCACCGGGTTCCAAAACCTCGCCGCGGCACAGAGGAAAGGAAGATGCAGTGGAGTCCGGCCCAGCGTGAATAGTGCATTCAAGCCGAAACCTCGGAAATTCAACTTTTCCGAGCCATCCAAAGAAGAAATCCAAGATGTGAGATTTTCTGCGAGAAATGCCTCCATTTTTTGTGAGAAACGATGATGAAATGAATAAGTTCCAAGGCTGGGGCTTTTATAGGGGGCTAAAACACTATTCAGGGGACACTTGTCAAATTTCTGGAGGTCGCGGGGGAAGTGGCCGGCCGGCCATCTATCCTAGTAGGCCGGCCACCCTCTAATCTCTAGCTACAAAATGCTTTCGGCCATGCATTGGTCCTGTTTTGCCCTCCGGAAGGAAGTTTGAGGCACTTTCACGCATCGGGAACGTCGAAGGCCTCCATTTCTATCAGTTTCAGATACGTTCCATCATCCAGATTGTCCGTCCAAAGTGCGTGTTGTTGTATTTTGCTTATCGAGTTGTTGTTTTGTTTATCGAGTTGTAAGTTTTGTCGGGCTGTCGCATTTTCATGTTTTGAGTTGTTACTTTTTGGTTATGCAATTTTTTGTTAAGTCCTGTTTATTGAGTCATTAACATTGTTGTATTTTGCTTATCGAGTTGTAAACTTGCTAAGATTCTGTTATTTCTTAGTGAGTCGAGTTTTTGGATTTGTTATGCTCGGTTCATTACTCGACCGATAAATACATGAGGCACATTTTCATCCAATTCCATTTTGTGCAAAATGATGCGATGCGATGCTAAGAATTTCAAATGCAAACATCTTTTCAAAAGCTGTTTCATTCCATCATGTTTTACAACAAAATAAAGGTACAAGTTTTACAGAAAATAGAACTGCCTAACAATATGCAAAGTGCTACAAACTACTAGCCAAAAAGTAAAATAAAGCAGGAAATAACATCAAGATCCTCGAACGGAATGAGGAGGCCCTCTCATCCTCTTCTCATGACAACCTCGCACCATCATCACCATCCGGATCAGAGCTGTCATCCTCCGGATCTCCTCGGCCTCACCCCGCTTCGAACCAAGACCGAGCCTCCTCCCCAGAGATGTCTCGACTCACGATCATGACCTCCTCCTCCTCATCCTCGATAATGGGTGCCTGCGTCATGCGAGACCCCCGCCTCGAGCTCCTCGGTAAGGCTGGATGGCCCAGCTCCTCGAGGCCCAAGACTGAAAGGTGTCTAGCACCTCGACCTCTCTGAGAAGGCCCTGGTGGCCCGCCTCGCGTCGGAGCATATACGGGAGGCATCTGAAAATGAAAAGTGCAATACATCAGTTCAAACATAAAAAGCAGGTGCAAGTATAGTATGTGAGTGGGGTGTGTGCCGGATGTGTTCTACACAGCCTATCGGTGCAATAGAATGTTTAAAACCAGCATGTCATCACAAATATGGTAAATGCAAGAGAGATGAAGGGTACCTGGAAGCCCATGACGGACATCTGCGCCTCTCTACGCAGGACCATCCCCTCAAGAGAGGCCACCATCCCGAGCATCTGATCTATGTGCTCCCGAGGTGGCTGCAGATACAAGCTCAAGTCATCAATAAATAAGCAACTGCCAAAATGTCTGTGTGATAAATGGAAAATGGTGGAACATACCAGCGGTGAGTCAGGATCACTGACATATCTGTGACCAGACATCGGAGGCTCTATAGGGATCGGAATCGGAGAAGTAGTCCCATACTGCCAACTCATCAACTCGGTCGGCATATCTGGCCACCCAGGATGATCGAGAGTCGGAGGGATCGGAGGAATCGAACTACCTCTGCCCCTAGATGCACCAAATTTCGCTAGAAGAAGGGATGTCTGCAGCACGAGCGCGACTCGAAGATGGTGCGCCAGTGGGCCTCAGTGGCGGAGCCCGCACTCCCGTCAAGGGGGGCATCAGATATATACGGCGATAGGTGGCGTAGTCCCCCTCAATGAGATATAGCAAAGCATCGGTGCCTTGCATATCCCTAATGACCTCCTCAGTAGATAGCCTATCGGCAGTCCGCATAGTGGCTGGAGGCACAGCGGGAGGGTCCTGAGAATCATACCCCCACACCTGGCGCAGGAAGCGTTCCCCCAAGAACCACGCCTACCAACCGTCCTCGAGCAGTACCTATCTGAATTGCTCGACCTCCGGTATCGATTTTGCAGATCATCGCCAAGATCGCCTGTACGCCAAGTAATCTGCAGATAACCAGTGTACAAATCAATCAGAAATCAAGAATATACAAAGCAGATCAAAGATGAAAATGAAAGGAACTGAGAGTTCTGAAATACCTCTGTCGTCCGCACAGTATCAAAATACTGTCGCAGAGAAAAGAGAGTCTCTCGAGGCCTCGATAGGTGCTCGCCCTCAAACATCAATGAAAACGGAGTCATAAGAGGTCCTACCACCTCCATCTCCGGAGCTAATGTGGGAAAATACACATACACCCATAGCTGAGAAAAGCAGTGCGGAATGTGAATACAAGGTGCTAAAGGCAGAATATAGAATGCAAAGTGCGCCGTGTGTGCAGTGAACAAGTAATGAGGAGCAAAAATGTAAATCAAGAGGACGTAATGTACCTCCTGTGCTCTCCAAGAGTCAGCCGAGTAAGTCCCTCAAGGCGAGAGATCGCAAGCCATGTAACAATAAAGGGTAGCCAGGGCAGCGCCGCCCCAATCATACTGACTGACCTGTGATAGGTCCACTAGGGCACTCAAGAGATACAGCTCCACGGTGTTCCCCTATCAGCAAACAAAGTAGTGCCGAAGAGGAACATGAGGAAACCGGGTGTATCGCTCAATCTCCTCGAGACTCAGCTCCATCTCCGCCTCCTAAGCGGGAAGAGAACCAAGTATATCGGACTCTCCCGGAAGCTCTGTCTACAGGCGGGCGAGCCCCCAATAGATGAATCCAAGCAGCCTCCCACTCACCCATATCCTCGTCGTAGGGAATGGGTCCACCGCCTACGTCTAGGCCGGTGAGTACAGCAAAGTCTAGTGGGGTCATGGTCATATCCCCGGTGGCAGAAAAATGGAAAGAATTGGTGGTGTCCCACCATCTCTCTGCCAAAGCGGCCAACAAGGTCCTGCTGATATGGCACTGTGATAACCCCCTACAGAATGCTCCAAACCCCGCTGAGTCGACCAGATCCCGGACAGCCTCCGGAAGCTCAGCATACCACTCTCGCAAAGAAGAGAGCCAGATCCTCGACAAGGCGAGAGCCAACCTGCGTTCAGAATGAATACATGTGTTCAGTACGCAAGAAAATACAAGCTGTGTGCAAATTGAAATGAACAAGTCTGTGCAAATGAAATGAATGAGCTATGTACAAGTCGATTAAATGTGTTCACCTCAAATCTGGCGTGTTCAAGAATCTGAGTTTAGGGTCGTTCTACTCTTAATCGTGTTCAAGAATTTGGTATTTGGGTCATGTGTTCGTAAAATCGAGTTTAGGGTCATGCGTTCTACTCTTAATCAAGGGCTGCGTGTTCACTTCAAATCTGGGTCAGTGTTCAAGAATTTGGTTTTGGGTCGTGTTCAATTCCTAATCGATAATGTGTGTTCACTTCTATCTGGCCGTGTGTTCGTAAAACTGAGTTAGGGTCGTGTTCTATTCTCAATCGCAATGTGGTGTTCACTTTCTATCTGGCCGTGTGTTCAAGAACTGAGTTAGAAGTGTGTTCTACTCTTAATCGAATGGTGTGTGTTCACTTCTATTGGGCCGTGTGTGTTCAAAATCTGAGTTAGAATTGTGTGTTCTATTCTCAATCGTGTGTTCACTTTCTATCTGGCCGTGTGTTCAAGAACTGAGTTAGGGTGTGTTCTACTCTTAATCAATGTGGGTCGTGTGTTCACTATCTATCTCCGTGTGTTCGTAAAACTGAAGTTAGTGTTCTATTCTCAATCAAGGGCCGTGTGTTCACTTTCTATCCGGCCGGTGTTCAAGAACTGAGTTAGGGTCGTGTGTTCTACTCTTAATCGATTAGGTCGTGTGTTCACTATCTATCCGGCCGTGTGTTCGTAAAGTCGAGTTTAGGGTCAGGTGTTCTACTCTTAATCAGTATGGGCTGTGTGCTCACCATCAACTTGGACTGTGCGTTCAGAAAACCGGGGTTAGGGCTGTGTGTTCTACTCTTAGTCATGTGTGTGCTGTGTACTCATTTTCAACTTTGGGCTGTGTGTTCGACAAGTCAGTATTTGAGCCGTGTGTTCAATATCCAACTAATGTGTACCGTGCGTTCACAATCAGTCAGTGAGCTGTGTGTTCAAGAAATTCAAGTGTCTAAGTCACATGTTCAAGATGCAAGTCAAATACTATGTCATAAGCTAAACCGCATGTTCAAGCATGGCAAAGCTGCAAAAAATACAGCAAATGAAGTAAAATACCTCTCGTGCCTCGTGAGAGAGGTGCTGCTCCGGCTCTCGCAAAAGAAGATCCCCGGGTACCCGATCGTTGAACTCGGTGAAATGACGAAAACCGCTCATGAAGCCTATGCGCCATGAGCGATCTCCTGAATGAAAGGGCGGACCCTCGGGGGCAATGCCATAATGTCAAAATCATCTCCGGCACCCGGAAAACCTCCACCATGAGGAAAATGACCCGCCATTTCGAGAAATCTGCAAATAGAGCAAAAATGAGCAAAAATGAGCCAAAATTGGAAAAAGTCAACAAAAGTCAACTCTCGGGAAATGAAAAAGTCAACAAAAGTCAACTCCCGGGAAAATCTTCCAAATATTGAGACAAAATTACCTCAAGTGGTGAAAATGAGAAGAGAAGCCCCGAAATCAAAATTTAGTCGGCTCAAAGTGCTTAAAACTGGAAGATTTCGCGAAAACAACTTGTGTGGAAGGCCGGAGGGCGCGTATAAAATGCAGATCTGAAGGAGAAAATGGTTTGGGGAGCAAGAGGAGGAAGTTTTGCAGCTGTGGGAGTGATTTCGGAGTGAATGGAGGAGCATATATATAGAAATAACCGAAATGACCAAAATGCCCCTACTTTTGGGCAGTGGCCGGCCGGCCACCTTTTCTGGCTGGCCGGCCATTTACTTTTTTGCCCCTAGCCGGTGGCTTCTCCTAGGGAAATGAGCTGGCCGGTGGTGGTCCCCACCCCCTCCCCTACCTCTCTGCAAATTTTGAGGAAGATCGGAGTTCCCGGGACCCGAAAAAGATCAAGAAAAGTGCACTTTCTGGCGCCGAATTGCTCCGCCGGAACTTTAGCTGCAATTTCTGACACGTGTCTCATCATCATTCATCAAAATCAAGGTGTATCCTTTTTGAACATGTTGTAACCTCTCCGGGAGGTGAATCAGAGGCCGCGATCAAGTTGCCTTCACCGAAATGCGCGTTTTCCAGCTCGTTGTTTCGCAACAAACGGGCGCCCTGATTTATGCTCGTTTTACATTGTTATGCACCTAACTCGCATTCTCATGAACATTTTGCATTGTCATGCATTATTTCTTGGTGTACCATACTTCTGTGCTTAAACATGCGTTGTCACGCATTATCTTTTCTTACATTACGATGCATTCACTCGCCGACACTGTGTGTGTCAAACTTTTCGAATCATAGGAATCGCATTGAATATATGTTGTTAGCATATTGTTCTTGTTGAATTTCTCTCTTTTGCAGGCACGATATTGTATGTACGGTTCATTTGAGGCTGGTGCGACCAGACGAATCGCACAGGTATCGTATCTTCTCCGTGTGAGACGCGACGAGAATTGAATGATTCTCCGCATTCCTAACTGCATGAAATGTAGTTGTTGCTTTGCATTCTTGCTTAAAACTGTTGCATCTATTTGTCAATACTTGCTTCATTACAGCTTGCTGCACTTGCATGATCATCTGGCTCCGTGCCTATCACTTTGCATTTTGCCCCATGCTCATGCAAGCATACATATACTGCTCATCTTGTATGATTGTCTAAGTCTTCACCTTGTCAAAATGGGTCGCCTCTGGCTTTGACATTCACTCCCGCCACTTCTTGACTTCCGAAGTTCACAAAGAGGGCAATCAGAGACACCCCATTTTTGACCGACCTTAAGACTCAGACGTCACCGATTGAGCGCTTGGTGATGTTGCATACTGTGCTCGTTCAGAAGTCTCAGAGTCGCGGCCGTGCGCCCTGCCTCCGGACTTCCGAACTCTCTTCTGTGCCTTGCCTCGGTTTGCGAACCAGACTCGGTTTTCTCCGTTTTCTTTCCTGAGGGAAGGGAGTGGTCCTGTAGGCTATCTCTCGGTGGCCGTGGGCTACATTTCGTGGCCGTAGGCCATTTTGCCCATTTCGGAGCCCGGTTCCCGATTTTCGGAGCCGTCAGGCCGTGTGCCTCGGCTCGGGACCGCCCAACCATCTCCGATTTCTCCGATTTTTGGCATGCATCTCATTTACTCTATACCGAGGGACACTGGGGTCTCAGATACCCACTTCGTGGCCGAACGCCACTTTGATTTGTGCCCCGAGCATTCATTTTGCATCGGTTTTTGTTCATTTTCGACGAGTACCTCTGTTTTATCATACCGAGGGACACTGGGGTCTCAGATACCCACTTCGTGGCCGAACGCCACTTTCGGTGCTTACAGCCCATTTTCGGGACCCCGAACTGCGTGATTTGGGCCCCGAGCATTCATTTTGCATTAGTTTTTGTTCAATTTTGGCAGGTACCTCTGTTTTAGCACCAGGAAGATCACTGGAGGGTGGGAGGCCAGCAATTGTCTCAGAAAACCAGTTTCGCTCCTCCGGCGTCCGTTTTGCTCACTTCCGGGCTAATGTTGAACACCCTAGGGATATTTTCTTCGAGCCGAGACTACATATTTGTGATGAGGGGACATGGGAGGACCCTAAAAAGTGGTGGTCGGCCAGTAATTGTTATTTTCATTTTTGAGCCTCTCTTTCAAGTTGAATGTTGTGCCTCCTGTTTCAGAGTTGCCAAATTCCAACCATGGGGCCTTGTTCTACACACCTGGGAGGACACCAAAATATGGTGGCCGGCCATTAATTGTTCACTTCATTTTTGGCCATGGCCGGCCGGCCATGGGGAGTGGCTGGCCGACCAGTGGGGTGGCCGGCCGGCCATCTTCAAGAAAAGCACCTGGCCGGCCTGCTTCCTGCTTTTGACCACTTTACAGCTGTCCAGCTGTTTTTCCAAATATCTTTGCCCTCCAGGGGATATTTTGGGAGGGAAAGCTTGGGTGCATTTCCCTCCCTTTTACACCCCTTTTCTTGCCCATTTAAGGGGCTGACCTCCGTCTTTGTTAGGGTTACAAAATTTTTCCTCAAGAGCCTATCTCCCTTTGCCTCCATTTTCATCTCCAAAACCTTGAAAAACCTTCAAGTCTCTAGCTCATTTGTTCATCAACACCAAGCCTCACCATCACCACCTCCATTCCAGCAGCAAGGGAAGCTTTTTCAAAGGTTAAGGACCAGCAAATTCAAGCCAAGAAGCATCAAAAGACTTGTCTTCAATGGTAAGTCTCAAATTCCCTTTTTCTAGCTTATTTTTGCTTCGATTTTCTGCCCTATTTGCTCACTGTTTTGGGCACCGACCCCTACTGATTTTAGGCTTATTTTGAGCCCCTCTACAACATTGTAGAAGGGCTCAACCTTGTTTGGCATCTCTATCATGAACCTCTTTCAATATCACTCTTTGCGCCAATATTTTGCATGCTTTGTTTGGATTATGAGTGAGCCATTTTCGAGCCTGATATAAACTGTGAGTAGGATTATTTTGAGCCCCTCTACAACATTGAAGAAGGGCTCAACCATGTTTGGTGGTTCTATCATGCACTTGTTTTGTAATTCTTCCAATTTACCGTAAAATTGCATGGTTTCTTTAGCCTATTTGAAGTCTGATTTTGAGCATTCCATTAACTGAGATTGAGCTTATTTTAGGTCCCTCTACAACATTGTAGAAGGGATCAATCTTGTTTGGGGCCTCCATGCATGGCCTCTCTTTGTACCTCTCTTTGGCCCCATTTTGCATGCCTTTTTTAAGCTTATTTGGCTTCTGATTTCAGCCTTCATCAGGCCTGAAAAGAGCCTTATTTTTTCCTTCTTGTCATGTTTTGTTAAGGGTCTTATGCTATTTGGTGAATACTTTTGGTACTTCATGTTATACCCTCTTATACCCCCTTATTTTTGCATGCCTTGCTAGCTCATCATGCTTCTGTTTTTGAGCCTTCATCAGGCTTGGAAAGAGTCTTAAAATAACTCATTCTTCATTTTTTGTTAAGGGTCTTAGGCTGTTTGGTGCATCCTTTTGATACCTCATGTTATAGCCTTTGTTGGCTCATATTTTGCATGCTATTTTGAGCATATCTACATACTGAATTGGAGGATGTCATCTCTTGTAAATGTGCATATTTTTTGTCCCACTTTAATGTTGTAGAACTGTTTTTTTCAGTTTGAGCATTGTACATATCACTTGTTTCATTATTCCCCTTTTTTCCCATTTTTGCATGCTGTTTTTGCCATACTTGTGATTGTTGTTTGGCCATTCTTTGTACTGAAAAAATGCTAGTCTAGGGGCTTCCTAGCATCTGTCTTTACACTTCATGTCCATATTATGCATGTTTAATAGGGCTGTAGGCCATTTCGGGTGCTTAACGTAGCATTTCGGGCATCGGGTGTAATTTTGTCATAATTCGGGGGCTGTTTTTGCATCTTTTTGGCTTCTGAAATTTACATTTTCCGTATGCCATTTGCCGCGTCTCATTTGCATGCCATTTTTGTGCCTTAGGGCCATGCCTCGGTTTGCGTGCCCGTGGGCACGCATTTCGAGGCACTTCATTTTCATCTCACGGCCTCTTATGTGAGTGTGGCTGAGGCCCTCTCATGTTAATGTAAGCCCAATTTGCATTATGTATGTCATTTCATTTCGTATGACATTGCCTCTGCTTATGCGTCTGCAGCGCCGCACTTCGAGGCACTTCATTTTCATCCTATTTCTTATGTGAGTGTGGCCGAGGCTCACTCATGTTAGTGTAAGTCCATTTTGCATTTTCAGATGCCATTTTAGTCTCATCGCATTCCGTATGCTATTGCCTCGGTTCATGCGTGCAAGACGATTTCGACGCACCTCAGTTTCATCCGATGGCCTCCTGTGTGAGTGTGGCTGAGGCCCTCTCATGTTGGTGTAAGCCCATATTGCATCGCATATCTCATTTTAGTCCCATTACATTCTCAGATGCCATTTTCTCGGTTTATGCGTCTGTGCACGATTTCGAGACATCTCATTTTAGTCTCATTGTATATCATATTTGTCGCTTCGTGTCTTTATGTCATTAATTTCATTTTAGCATCATTACATTCAAGATGTCATTATGCGTCTGTGCACGCATTTCGAGGCACTTCGCTTTCATCCATTGGCCTCTTATGTGAGTGTGAGAGGCTCACTCATGTTAGTATAAGTCCATATTGCATCTCAGTATGCCATTTTAGTCTGCATTATGCCATTCTCTCGGTTTATGCGTGCGTGGGCACGATTTCGAGACATCTCATTTAGGTCTCATTGTAAATCATATTTCATGTCATTTCATGCTTTTATGTCATCGCCTCGGTTTGCGTGCCCGCGTGCACGCATTTCGAGGCATCTCATTTTCATAGCATTGTGCATGCTAGGATCATATATTAGTTGCATTCATGCACATCATGCATAATGCATCGTGTTCGGGATAAGAGTTAGCCCGCACGGAAACGAGGCACGCTTTCAGACCGAGTGACGGAACGGGTCTCAATTCCCAAGTCGCCGACACTCCGGATTATCCATGATGGAGTTAGGTTTTGTTGTAGCATTCATGTGCATTCATCCTATATTGAGTTGTGCAATCCGATTCCTCGGCCATCATGCATCGATATGCGTGATCGGTGGCACGAGGATCGAGGCATGCATATATTTGTGAAATACATTGCTATGCCCCTTTCCTGCTCTCGTCAAAGAAAATCAAGAATCGCCAAGTCTTGAGTCCGCACGATTTCGAGAAATATTGCAAACAGAGGCTAATTGGGGCATCCCAAAGGATTTCCGCAAGTTTCAAAGATACATCACTCATCAAGAGCAAGGCGTCCTAGCTTGCATGCCAGTTTTACTTTTTTGTAATTAATTTGTTAATTAATTAGAAAGCTGTAATATTTATTCGGACTGTATTATTCTTTCATTTCGGACTGTATATTTATTCGGACCTTCTGCACGAGGGCATAATTGTAATAAGTGTGGGTGAGTGTGATGTATGTCTTCCAACCCCCATTTCTTTCTCCCTTTTATTTACCTGCTTATGATGGTTAGATATAGGGCATATTTCAATTAGCATACAGTATGACAGCATGTTTGCATCATTCATCTGTTTTGCACGCACCGGGCTCGGCGCATCATACAAACTGCATTTGTATTTCAATTCCAAATTGAATACGTGATAGTTGTAGCATTTCACATGCCATGTTTAGAATAGCCGAGCCTGCTATAGTTTGCATCTTTGTATGTGTTGCATTAGGCATTTTTGTATATTTAGGATCATGCATGATTTCTAACAAGCTTCTGTTTTGGCTTGGAGTACTAGGTAAGTTTTATGCTTTAGCATCCTTGCATGCGTGTGAGTGTTGCCATGAATAGCATGCTTACCATGAGGCTATGTGCTTATGTGATATAACTGCCTTGGATGCCTGTGAGTGGAGGTTAAGTTACTTGGATTGGGACAATTCATCAAATGTTTGTTTTAAGCCCACTAGATAGTGGCAAAATCATGTTTTCTAAGCCCGCCTGAGGGTGGCAAATCCACGTCTTAGCCTACTCGTGGGTAGCACCATCAAACCATTTTCAAACAAACAAACATGAAATGTTTTGTTCCAATTCAAAGTATTCATTTATACTTGTATGTCAGGCATCACATAGTAACCTAGGCTAATAACCTAATAAGAACTCACAATGTTTTCAAAAACAGATATCATGGTTAGTAGAGGCGGTCTTTTGATCGGGCGAAGTGGGTGCTCACGAAGTGACCTTCCCCAATCGTACCCAAGTTACCGAGCCGAGGCAACTTTGGTGATGACGGACACGTGGCCTTTGGCACCGAGTCAGGGTTTCCTAAATTTCCCATTTAAAAAATATTTAGGTGGCGACTCTGTTATCTGGCAAAGCAGTCCATGTTTGGCACTTCTTTCAAAAATCTGTTTTTTTCTCAAAACGATTTGCCGGATTTGGACTCTTTGGTTCAAGATTGAGAACCGTGACATTTGAGTCCTTCGAACTGTAGTGACCCAATATCGAACCAGAACCGGAGGGGGGGGACTCGCACTCCCCTTTCCCCCGGGATGCGTTCGGGGACGTCTACAGAGTGCCGTAAAGGTTTGTCCCGGGTAGCATCGCCAACAATTTCTCCTCTAATTTCATAAGGTAGCCGACCTTGAAGGCATTGTCTTGTTTTATTCCATTGTTGATAATGTGCATCAAAGCATTAATAAGATATTTCTCTTCTCGTGGGCTCCACAATCGCCTTGGTTTTGACAAATCAACTTTCTCCTTTACTTTTTTACGACACTTCACTATCCATGCCTCGCAAAGAAGAATAAAGAAAAGTGTGCATGTTAGTCTCCGCGATGTGATTATCAGTGGATTTCAACAATCAAAAAATTTCATACCCATACGTACATGTAACAAATCTATGAAACAAAAAAATCTCGTCGCTTAAAAAATATGCAATCACCAACAAAAACCATACAATTTTTGTAAAAAATGGTTCAACATCCACAAGCTAATACAAGTTCCAAGTACAAATCAAACGAAACTACAAGATACTCATAACAAGTACTTTTATAAATATTGAAACTATCCTTGTCCTGCCCCTTACTAGCCAACAAATTGTTGTATAGTTGTATTGCAAATGTATCCCACCACCCAATCCACTCATTAGATGTCTCAATGGTGTCAACAAAATCATCTCCCAATTGGGGTTGATCTTCTATGTCATTATTTAGCCTCTCTTCTATGCGGTCAACAAGCATCTCCCAACAAATGAGGTTGTGTAACAAACAACATGTTATGATGATACAATTTTGAATTCTAGTGGGGTAGTATGATGCACAATGACGTATTGCCCATCTTATTTTCAACAATCCAAAACACCTTTCTATGAAATTTCGATCTGATATTAAAAAATTCTTGATAATTAGTTGAAGTGGCCCTTGCTCTCTAAACAGACAAATGGTATCGTTGGCCCTGATAAGATGCTAGGAATCCTTGTAGCCTGTGTGAGATGATATATATATTAGAATCCGTTGTTAAGTAAAACTTAGTAATTCCATCAAGCAAAGTTAATTATTTATTAATTACCAATTGGAATTCTTAAGCCATTGGGTCGATTAATCGCATCCCTCAAAACCCTAGAGTCTACAGCTAACCTTTTCCACCCCGGCAACACATATATGAAGTTCATGTCCTGGGAGCAAACTCCAAGAACATTGGTAGCAATCTCCCCATTTCGTGTTCTATACCGTGCTTGATAAACCACTAGTACACGAACTTTAATATAGGTTCCATCAAGTGCTCCAAGACAATTCTAATAAATAAAAGACATTGTAATAATTATGAGTTGTAAAAGAATAAATGTGTAATGTATTTTATTAAATGTTTTACAAACTATATTTACTTGGAAGCAATTCCACCTTGGATCAGTGCATGCTTGTGTTATAGGATTTGGTGTCCTAAGTAAGTGGCCTTGTAGGTGTAACACAGGTTTTAGGACATCATTGAAATGTCGACTTACAGTTTCTTCGAACCTAAAGAAATCGAACTTAAGTTTTCGTACGTTTAGGTCATGTGCCAAGACATAGAGGAACAAGGCCATCTTTTCTTCTAAGGTAACATTTTTTGAATGCCCCAACCCGCCTATTGTATGAACCATGTGGCATAACATCATAAAACAATGCCTATCCATACGAAATTGTTCAATGTATGTAATGTCGCTTTCTCTCACTAGCCGGTTAATGTGGTCCATCTGTTCTTGTAATCGATTGGGCCCTCGAATAACTATACGAGGATACTTATGAATGTATCTCTTCAAGACAATTTCAATGGCAATATATGATACAACACATAAGGCGTACAATTCTTGCATTATAACTTGTAACACTACATATAACTCAAGCTCCTCATTACTCTCATCTCCAAAACCATCGAAATTGTAATCAATCTATGCAAATAGTAATGCACATCAATATATTAGAGTACAAGAAAATTGCATAGATCCAAAAGAATTAACAAAACAAAAATGGGTTGCTAGAAACACCAATCACCAAAGAACAAAAATTATTTAGAAACACCAATCACCAAAGGGGAAAAAGGAATAATCCCCAAAATGGAAATGTTATTCAATAGAAAGTTTCTGTAATTATCAATGCCACACACATTGATAGTAAATTTTAGTTTACTTGACCAAAATAGATATTCCATATGATGGTTTGAAATTCACAACTTTAAATGAGCCAAGTTTAACAAACCATAATGATTGAAGGTACCTAAGTCAAAGGAGAACTGGTCTAGAAGTTTTTCTATATGGCTAACAGCTTAAGAAAAGACTTCCAAGGGAAGCATTCAAGCCAATTCAACTTATAAGTGCACAACACAAGTAAAATCCAAAAAAATGGCCAAAAGTTCATTGATTAAATTGATAAATGAATCATTCACATTCAAACAACATTGGTGATTGTGATGGGAAAATCAAACTATATTGCATAAGTTTATAATAATAATAATAATAATAATAATAATAAATCAGACAGCACAATCACTGATAAGATTCCAGTGAAAAGAACAGGGCAAATACTTTTTCCTCTTTAACATACTTGCAATTTCAGAATCCTCAAATCAACTTCAATGCGTTTCAAATTTTGGTTACGATCAGCTTTCTTTCCTGCCAAATATTAAATAACCATCATTTTCTTCTAAAATGAAAAGTACAAATATAAAAACAAAATCAAAATTATACTAGGCAGGAGTGAAAGATATTAACAGGTTCAAACCTCAAAATTAGCATTTCAATCTATCCAAAGGAACAACAAAATATTTGGAGCTATCTAGTGAAAAAGGAATAACCTATAGATACAGGTACTTCAAATTCAAAATCCTCTTGCAAATAAGACACCACACTAACCCCTCCCTCTCCCCCCTCCCTCTCTCTCTCTCTCTCTCTCTCTCTCAAAAAAAAACAAAAAAAAAAAAGAAACAACAAAGGAAACCATGTAAAAAAAAAAATTTCTGTTCTATATAGTACCATCCTTCACCACTATAAGTGAGCATCACAACATTAACTCTATTTGTAAATATATCTTGATCCATAAAATCTCTAATTAAATGTAGTAACATACTAATATTAGCAAACCAAGCAATGCAACACTTATACAACAAGAGAATATAGGGAAACAAAGTATCATACAATATATATTAACTATGTACTTATTATAGTTATATTGAAGAGGACAAGATTTAGAGTGTCTTCTTAGAGGCTGGAGGACAAAAACCATTCTAACTGGAAAATTGGTATGGTTTTACTTATCTACTTTGGTTATAGCTTAGAATTTTGCATAATAGCATGTTTTGATTTGTACAAGTGGGGATGCCCCTTATTTCATTTTTTTTTTTTAAAAATTGGGTTTGCCTTGAAACTTGTATCAATCTATTATTGTTTTCAATACACGAATATATAAATAGAACTATGTGACCTGCTAATGTTGTCGAAAGCATACCTTAATTTCATAGTTTATGACAACATTCAAGTTCTAAAACCCAAAAAAGAAAAAAAAAAAGGGTTTTCTCACCAAACAGAGCAATCCAATGTGTATATATATAGCCACAGAAACACACACACACACACACACACACACATGTATATATAAGTCCTTCAAAACAAAATAAAAAATCTGACTTAATCAATTAAAAATCGAAACAAAACTTTTGCTAAACACTGAACAAATCTAAGATTTCAATGTGAGTGAAAAACTCATAAGCCTGGATATGATCTATGAAGATGAAGAGAGAGAAAGAGAAATAACTATAACAACACCAATGTAAAACAAAGATTCATAGCAAATCAAACCACATAATAGCACTATAAATCAAACCGAACATCAATGGGAAAAAAAAATTACTCACTGAAATTTGTTGAGATCAACGAATTGTGGTACAAAAACGACGAATGATTGCTTCAGATCAACAAATGGTGGATTCAAATCAATAAGTAGTTGCTTTAGATCTGTGAATGATGGCTCCAAATTGGTGATCGGTGGCTCAAGATTAGGGACAAAGTTTGCAAATTCTCATCTCTATCACAGCAATGTCAAAGAAGAGTGAAGGTTGTGGAATAAAATAATCAACGGATATAGATATATAGTCAGGGTTAATTTAGTCATTTGATAAGTTAGTCCAGACTTTGGCTTAGTCCCTCAATTTATATCACACCCCTCTTTATGGGATTGAGTAATCTATCATATGTGGGATACCATATCCGGATGGATTGTTAGTCCATACTTCAATTTTTTAACCAAACATCGGATTAATAATTTTATTGGACTATTAATCCAATCCCAAGAACATGTCTGCCCAAACAAACATAGCCTTAGTGTTAGGTTGGATTATTTACAGGGAGCTACAAGTCAGTGGAAAATATGACACCAAATTGCAAAATTGTGAGAATCTTTGTGGGTTCAAGATTTTAGTGTGTTTTCCCACCCATTGGTAAATACTTTTAGTTTTCTATACCGAATTGTAGTTCTTATTTTTATTATGAAAAATCGCATATAAGCAAGAATAACTAAAATAATTGAGGAAATATCATTTTGTCTTCCAAACTATTATGCAAAAAATAATTTGACTCTTCAATTTGACACCTAAACTTTTTAAAATTTGATCAATTTACTCATTACCGCCTATTTTCTTCTACAATCAAATGGAATGTGTTTAGTTGTCCCCCTAAACTATTATTTGTAGGGAAAGTCAAGGCTTTTCCACCATTTCCCAGCATTCCCCTTCAGATATTGAATACAAAAATAGAGGAAAGAAAAACATCGCATGTTTGCTTCATTTATGAGAGAGAAAATGAGGAACAATCGAGGATCAAGAAATCAGGGAAGACGGAGCTCAAGTGGCATGGAAGATGTGATGTACATCTTTTGTAAAAGACGAAGGGTGATACAAACATCATGAACTGATGCAAATCTTGTAGGAGCTTCCTCAACTATCCCAATAGTGGTTGCAATCACTTTACCTTGGTAGATCCAGCTACGTGCTCAAGGGCAATGTAGATCATTTCTAGGTTGTCGAAGAATGTCAATAGGTTAAAAGCACAACTGTAGACAAGAAATGAAAGAGAGAGAAAGCTATGGATATACTGGATTATCGCATGGTGCATCATTGTATCAATGTGGTTTGTAATGTAAGGTTGTACAGTATGTAATGTGAGAATGAATGTAATATGGGGAAAATTATGAATGATAGGTACCCAAGGACAACCACTCTTGCACTCTGCCCTAACTTTCTGTTTGTTACCCTTGGTAAATATGATTTGTTTCTTCTATTTAATGGCATACTCCTTTACAGCATCCCTAAACAGATCATGGGTTTTGAACTCCACACCAAGTTGGAATGCAAAATTGTACATATCAACCTCAACATTAACGGAGATCTAATCCGATGAGAATTACCATCTTCATCAAAAGTTGTTAATACTTCTTAACTCATCAGAGGAGCTCTAAAGGCTTTGTAGCTCATCATTGTCAACTGCATCAACCATTGCATTTATACTACTTCTTACACCAACAAATTCTACATCTTTGTCAACATTTTCATCATACAAAGCATCCTCATCAAAAAAATCCATAATCACTGTCCTCAAATTTCTCAGACTTATCAAAGGAGGAAGAGACTGAAGGATCATGATCATAGTTATCACTATCTTCCTCTTCGGCTACTTGTACATCAACAAATACTCCCTTTCTCTTACTTCTTTCTACACTTGACCTTACTTGACTCACTTGGGTACATACAATATCATCCAACATGTGACCTATATAAACCTCTACTACTTTGTTTCCATCCACAAATGTGTCCAATCTCATTACATCTTGATCAGTTTAATAAACTCCAACCCAAGAAAAGCATTAACCTTATAGTAATAGTTATTAGACGCAGTGTATCCTAATTCATTGGTCATAGCACACAACTCCTTGATTGAAATTTCATCAGAATGACAAAAGTCAAAATAACTTATCAATCCACTAGTATAAACTCTCTTAGGATTATAACTAACCACACCATTGTAAAATAACAAGATCATTTCTTTGCATTTTTAAATGAAAAATAATGCTCTATGGAGTGATTACACTAATAAAGTAATAAAATTACTATTAAGGTAACCTCATTACTCACTTGGGTACATGCAAAGATTTGTTTAAAAAAGGGCATATATTAAATTAGTATTCAATCAAAAATTGATTTTCAATAAGCATAAAATTAAAAAATAAATAAGTATTTAACATAAATACCATAAATAGGTGCTCCATTTCTTCAACCGCCATACTTATTTCTTCAAACCCAACCAATCCTTCAATATCAATTTCCAATGTGATTTTGTGACCTTCATTGAATGCTAAATCTTAATTTTGATACTGTGAGAGAAATTTTAAAACCTTAATTTCGATTTGGAATAGAAACAACCCTAGTTTCAATTGTTCAACATACAACTTGATTTGGAAGCCAAAGTTGTTGATATTCCCTCCAAATTATAGTTTAGGAGGACAACTCAGTACATTCTGTTTGATTATAGATGGGAACAGACGACGGGGTAAATTGATCAAATTTTAAGAAGTTTAGGTGTCAAATTGAAATAACACAAAGTCTAAGTGCCAAATTGATTTCCGCATAATAGTTTGGGGGGACAAAATAATATTTCCTCAAAATAATTGTATTTTATGGAGGTGTAAGTCCGAAAAAGTGAGACTCGTGTCCCATATTGTAACTTGCATACTTGCACCGCACATCACTACAAGAAATTGCATTTTTCACAACGCAACAAAATATGTTGCTAAAAGGGAAAATTCGTTGGCAAAGAATTTTGCCGACACACAAAGCTACGTTGGCAACCCGTAGGCAAAAGTGAGTTGGCAAAAGTTTTTGCCGACGAAATTATCATTGCGTTGGTAAAAGTAATGCCTTTAGCGACGAACATAGTCGTCGCTAAAAGCCTCCATCCATCGTCGGCAATTTACCTTGCGTTGGTAAAAGTCATTCAAATATGATGATTGTGTGGCACACACAAATTTGCATGGGCAAAAATATACTTTTAGCAACAACATATCGTCGGCAAAAGTAAACTTTTGGCGACACATTTATCGGTAAATGATGCCATTTGTCGACGATTTGTTTGTCGCTAAAGCTTTACTTTTGCAACGACAAATTGACATTGACAAAAATACACTTCTACCAACACAATATGAGTGGGCAAAAGTAAAGTTTTAGCAACACATTTAAAATGTTGCCATTTGGCAACGATTTGGTATAAAGCTTTACTTTTGACAACGAAAAATTGGCATTGGCAAAAACTACACTTTTAGCAACATAATATGAGTGAGCAAAAATAAACTTTTAGCTACACATTTACCGATAAATTGTTTGTCGAGAAAGCTTTAATTTTTGGCAACGACAAATTTGTAGCGACAAAAAAATTTGAAAATCATATATATTTCTTTATAAGATTACATATTTACAAGAGGCATCCCTCAGGCACTACTATTACAAACTAATAACATTGATATTAAATCACCTAAAGTTGATATGTAGGCAAAAAAAACACTGCTCAAAAATATGCTTTTGGAAGCGTTGTATAAAACCTAAAAGGATAAACTCACTAAAATACTCAAATACATCCAAATTGTGAACCCATAGTAAAAATAGCAGATAACAAAATGAAAACATGAAACTAACAACAACCCAAATTTGCGACAAACCGACATCTAGTAGCCTTCACACAACATTAAAATTCTTCAAGCAATCAATTATTCATTCTTGAATTAGAGATTTGTATACAATATATATTACCTAAGAGAGTCATCTCCATGAAAATAAATAATTACATTTAATTTTTTAAAACCAAGAATGTATAACAACAAATAATTAAAAGCACAAAACATAAAAACTCCAAGTAATTAGAGTACATACATCCTGTGATTTACATGCCTAATTATAGATGTGTATTCTGCCTCGTGTTTTGGACATTAACATTTTATGGTATGAGAAGTGAAAGTTCAATCAATTACTAAAATGAGGTCACCTAATGAAGAACAAACTCGCTCATTTATCTTGAAAGTGATCATATTTATGTTCTTTTAGTACATGACAATATTCGTTATTTTGAATTTCACTTGTAGATTGGGCCATTTATTCTTGTTACTTTGCATACTCAAAATATCAGATTTCCACTTTGAATTACTATGAGTCTTGTTGGCCGTTCACTTTCTATGGGACATCAAAATACAACCTTAATTTTCCCAACAACCCTAGTAATTAGCAATATATGAATAGATATTCATGGCAACCGGTTGCGTCGTGTAAATAAGTGTGAGAACAATACCGGTGTTTTCTCACATTGCTCTTTCTTTCATCTATACAAAAGCATTTGGACTTTCAATGACATTAATAAGTTTAACATACTGAGCATAGGCTAGTATTCAAACATCATTGCCTTCTAATTTAAAAATAAATAAAATAAAAAATCATAAATAACATTTTAAGCAAAGAATGGAGTTGAATAATAAGTATATTTAAAAAGCAGAAAAAGGAACATACATATGTGACATTCATCATCGAAGGCAGTGCAATTGATGCTGATCATACATAAGGGAGGAGTCCACTATTGGTGTTTGCCAGTTCAAGTTTTGTCACAATGTTTCAATTTGAAATTCTTTTACTTGTTCACTATTTCACCAAGAGCTTCCAAATCAAAGTCATGTTAGCCTTTAAGTAGTTAGAGATAAGTGATATAACATGGAGAAATGTCTATGTATTAGTATCATTAAGTATGGCTAGACATCTTAGTATTTTTACAAATTGTGCCTAAAATGAAGTTTGAATAAACAAGGACAAATTGGTTAAACAAGATAAATAGTCATATCTGGAACTTTTTTGAAAATGCCATTTACAAATTGGTATTATCAAAGTGCCCGATCGAAACCTAACCATCCAGTTCAAACCTTTAAATTAACTCATATGTTATGACTACACAAAGATGATTATAGAAGGTTTGTCTTTAAGATACTGTTACATCAAATATAAACTTTAAAGGCATTGAAGAGTAATCATATAATCGTGATTTGTTAGTTTATACAATGAATGCAAAAGTAGCACAAAAGATGACATCATATAGATTGCATGTAAAGTTTCAGCCCAAGTAAATGGATTAAGCCAATTATTGCTTTAGCAAGAAAAGTCACTTACATGTCTCCTCCTTCACAATAACCAATAATGATGCATACATAGCGATAGAGCCAAGACAATGAAATTGTGAATTGTAACATCCAAAAATGACAGACCATATGCAACTATTCTCAAGTGAATAGAAAAATTATTAAGAGAACCAAACAAAGATACAGTAAAAGAAAGTAAAAGTTTTAAAATTGGACCGTAAATTGGCATACAACTAAACATGTCGATGTGAATAAAATATTTTCACGGTGGCTTAAAACTAAATATATATATTTATACCTTCAATTGCCGTATCACTTCACACAAGAAATTCACATCATCTGCATTACTTCATTAACGTTCTTGATAGCCTTTGCACTGGGCAAATCTCTAGAGTCTCACTCTTATAGTCGCATTACTACCTCAAGTCAATTTCGCATGTGCGGGAATTAAAAATTCAAAGACATGCTAATACATGCTAATTTCACCTTTGCATCGTGACTTAACGGACAAGTAAATACACTGTGTGAACGAGAACTCTCGGATTTATACTTGTTGCACCTGTGGTCCTGTTTGACAATCCTGCATCATTTATCCAACAATCATGTACACAATGTCTACCATACCATCCATTCCAAAGCTAGAAAATTTATGAAATGCAAAGCATCAAATAAAAAAGTAAATACAAATAGAGTCACTATATTTGAATCTAATCCAATGGCAAATCACGTGAATTAGATCAAAAGATATTAGACAAAGAATAGAGGTAATTCCAACATTTAACTTTTGGCAAGTGTTACATATACCCACCAACCATGATCTAGCAAAGAAATCCATTACAACTCTCATGATTCTCTCTAGGAGATCTTGTAGATGATGCAACATATCTGAGAATGACTATGCTAACCTTCATTAAAAGTCGTGACATCTTTCATTGTAGATACACATTCCTCTGTCAAATTCTCAACATAGACAACAGAGTTGACATCTTCTCTTATCTAGAAAGAAAAACCACACAAAAACTTAAGCAAACCACATAACCATTTCACAAAAATTCAAACAACATAATTGACATAACAACTTTACCAGAGGTTTCTTTGGCTTGGATCCAACAAATCGGTGATACCTAAAGTCAAAACCTGCACCATCAATATTTTTAACATGGAAAAGTGAACTTTCTCAAGTCGATTGTATTATAGACCCTAGATCAATAAATTTTAGGAAACATAGACCCTAGATCAATATATTATAAAACGCCGTTAAAAATTAGAAAAAGTGACGTTTAATTAAGCGCTAATTGAGCCGCTAAATCCCTCATTTCGTGTGGTGTAACACTAAAAACTAAATCTTATCCACAAAACCATGTCTCACCCCCAAACAATATCTTTAATGTTGCAACATCCTCTAAACTTTCTCAATTATATTTCTTTTTATTTACGTGTATATATGTAATGGGTATAAGATAGAAGCACACGTGGCTGTCCATCTCTTTACCTAAGTTTTGATCACCTTCATCCATCTTGTCTTTGTTTTCGGACTAAACATCCGAGGAAGTAAAAATACTAAACCCCTAATGGCCGTCTCCAATATATTACGCCATATGGTTGCCACATAGATAAAAATCTTGATCGTAAAAATCATATAATTTAAGCTAGACAAAATGGTGCAAAGTTAATTAGGATTGAAAGAGGATGGGTGGACCTAAGTGACCATGTCGATGAACTAGATAAATCTCGATGAAGGAACAACAACAAAAGCATTGCATGCTCAAATCTCCCAAAAATATTATTAACTTAGAAAGTTTTATACCACTAAGGCTTGTTTTTCTGGATCACATAGGAAGAAGGAGAAGGAAGACAGAGTGTCTAGTCTTAGATGATTCGAGACAAAAACCAGCTTTTACCATTGATATATAATATTGGCAATAAATTTGAAGACACCCCATTGTGTGAAGATTACCATTTAAATTAACAATTGAGAGCCATGTGCAATAATTTGAGCTCAGTGCAAAACACACATTCTCAATAAAACTTTCTATTTATGTAGCTTCATGTAGAGAGAGAGAGAGAGAGAGTACCACTATTCACCGGCTTAAAGCTTGAATTAAATGCTATAGTAACAATGAAGTTTATTGTGGCGGGGTTAGCATATAAATCAACAGTTGACCCACAAGGAATAGTTGCGGTTTCCAATGTTTTCAACCAATAGCGACAAATGGATCTGCAGAAGATAATTGTTAGAAGTGAAAACATAAATTAAAAATATTATTCTAGACCATTCCTGCTATTACCCATATCGATTAAAAGCACATGAATATCAACAAATTGAAGACCCTAACAGGAAGAAGAAAGATTTCCCACTATTCATTATTTATTTTGAACAATGTCATCAACATTACTTTTTGTTTAATACCGGAATTGCCAAGTTATGAGAGCTTGAAACATTAACCTGAAAAGTGAAGAAAAAGCGATGGCAACAAGTATGAAATCGATCTTCTACATGACTAACACCACTTTAAAATGTTATTGTTTATATATTTAAAAATAATAATAATAACCCTCGTTGTGAATTAAATTTTGTGACTTGAAGACAAAATACAAGATTCAAAGGAAGTCTGTATTGATTCCAAGATCAAAACCTAACCTTTGACTTTGAACTACTTTTTGACTATAGAGGTTTTAACTCCAAATCTGACTTGGCTTGAATGTTGCCACGAGGTAAACTATCCAAAGTAGTAGACGCTAACCAGTATCCTAGATGAGAGGATCAAGAGCAACTCGTAATAATGGTAAATATAAGGAACAACAACATTGACCTAACCCATCGCATGCATAAAACAACCGAAGAAATCCCAAAAACTTGTAAAATCAAGTATCAGATCTAATCAAAAGCAATAGGAGAAGTCATTAAGTGCATGTCTTATGTAGACAAATACAAGAATAAAAGCAGTGTAATTAAAATAATAATAATAATCAAAACATAACTCAAAATATTACCTTCCACGGTAGAAAGGATTCAACCTTTTGTCTATCTGATGATGAAAAGGAGAAGAAAAAAATTAGTGGAAGTGAAGTACAAAAAAATAAAAGAAAAGGCCCAACTTCAAAAATACTCCAAGGTAAAAGGAGCCATCAGTGGATGATTATATTATTAAGAAACTAGTGTTTGAACAACAAACTGACAGGTAATGAGAACTATCAATTGGCACAAGGTTTCAAAGATGAAAGCTTTTGTGTCAAACATCATAAGACAAGAATAACCATCCAGATAATAAAGAAAATAATAATAATAATAATAATAATAATAATAATAATAATAATAATAATAATAATAATAATAATAATAATAATAATAATAATAATAACCTTCTAGATGCAAGTACATCCAGTTGCTAAGACATTTTTATGGTCAACAGAGCATGAATACAAGATGCATGAATATTATTGTTACATATGAGAAGACCATGAGAATTTTTACTCTAAAAGAGGCTGCTTTTTGAATTTGGTTACCATGTACCAATACTATCTGTGTATTTCTAACTGTTTGCTCAATTATGTAGGTGTGGGAATGCTGGAATGGATATCATAACCATATGAGGGTTGAGTTTGTGAGCATATAATACATACCCATCACTGACCATATTATCAAGCTAATGTTATTTAAAACATATATATTTTTTGCTTTTTGTTGCGAATATGGAGCTAATTCAAGTGTCATCTTGGTATTCCTTTTTTCAACATCTCTTCCCTATCCTTTTTTTGGTTGGTTTTTAAGTCATTAAATTTTAGTTTCTTCAATAATTTTAAACTTTCAAAGATAGTGTTATTATTGTGCTAAGCAATTTAAATTTTGTTTTCTTGAAATGTGGGTGTGTTAGTGTTTCACAACATTGTTTTTTTTTTTCATTGTCTTTTGTGTTCGAATTTGGATATTTTAGCAAGTTCATATCAATAGCGATGATGTCAATGCCTTTTGCATACATTTTAGCAAACTCGAAATTGTAATCTCTCTGAGAAGAGGCCTTCCTATTACAACCAAATCCCCAATAATCAAAAGCCTAGCGTTTCTATGTAAAATAAGAAGAGAAGAAGAGAAGAGAAGAAGAAAAAGAAGAAGAAAACTATACCTCGGTTGTCGCCATCGCCATTGCCATTACCGCTAGCCGATTGCCTCTCTGCCGCTTGTCACTCTCCACCAAAGAGTGGAGACAGTGCCGGCCGATCCAAGAATATACAGGAGATTAGGGTTAGGGTTTGGAGAGAGCAAGAGACGAAGGAGTGAGAGATTGGTATTCGCCCAAAACGGAGAGAGGTTATTTGGTTTGGAATTCCAAAAGATAAAAATGATTTGTTTAATATAGGGGTATATATATATATATATTTATTTATTTAAACAAATTTAAAAAATATATATATAATCATACATTAATTAAAAAGTGTGAATAAAAAAAAGATATAAACACATTTAATTAAAAAGTGATATAAAAAAAATATTATCACACTCAATTAAATTAAGTGTGATTAAAATATAAATTTAATTTTTTTAATCACATTTTTATTAAAAATGTCATGTTTTGATTTCCTTAAAGTGTGATCTTTAATTAGAAAGTGTGATTAAAAAAATATATATAATGACACTTAATTGAAAAGTGACATAAAAAATAAATATATCACATATTAATAGGGAGCGAGAGAGAGAGAGAGCACTGTGATGTGCTAGTTGACCCGATCGATAAAGATGAGCAGACGGTGTGTGAGACATATGGGTGAGGAGTGGAGAGAGAGATATTTATGGTTCAATTTTATTTTTTATTGATTTTAAGCATTTGGTGACGAATTTTGGTTTTCCTCTCTAAAAATAACACATTTGGAGACGAAATTATTTCCTCTCTAAAATTTTTTACAATGGTGACGAAAAATTTCGTCTCCAAAATGGCGCCTAATCTTCCGCCAATTTTTCCAAGGGCGGGAAATTGTTTTGTGACGAAAAATAAAATTTAGAGACGAATAAAATTTTCGTCACCTATTGTTTTGTTTGATTTTAAGCATTTGGTAACGAAATTTGGTTTTCGTCTCTAAAAATAGTATAATTGGAGACGAAATCTTATTTTCATCACTAAAACATGCATATTTGGAGACGAAATATTTTTTCGTCACGCGTTTTCATCACCATAGACCTTTTTTGTTGTAGTGAGAGAACTACGAACTTTGAGATAAGGATGCACAAGAGTGAAATCGTGGAGACTGATTTGGGAAGATTTGATGAGGAAAAAAAAAAGGAGGGAAATATAGTCCACCATCGATCAGCACTGCTCTACCCCAAAAAAATAAAATAAAATAAAATATTCAAAACAATTTTTAGATTTTTTTTTTATAAAAAAAAAAAAAAATTAAAAATAATTTTAAAGCAAAATTAAATTTTTTCAAATTTTAAAAAGTATTTATGACCTAAAAGATAAAAATATATAAAAATATGAAGTTTTTTTCACCCAATTTTTTTTAGTTTTTAGGAGAAAAAAATTTGAAACTAGTTTAAAAATAAAAACAAACATATTGAAATTGATAATCTAACCATATTCTTTGAAAAAGTTTAAATTATCTCAAATTAGTCATCTCAACTTAAGAGTGTGTTTGAGCTCAATGGGTTCATTTTGTGATCTAATTCAATGATCATTTTAATTTTACAATTCAGTAACTAAAATATTTAAAACTCTTTCAAAAATTATAATAAAAAACACAAATCACTAAATCACATCATTCCACTAGCAAAACTTTTACCGACGAATAGTGTCATCGTCGCTAAATGGTTAACTCTTTGCCCACACCAACTTGTCGTCGCCAAAAGTAAGCACACTAATAGCAACGCTCATTGTGTTGCTAAAACATAAGCCTCGTAGGTAAAAGTTTTGAAATTTTGGCGCCAACCAAAAAATTTGGCGCTAAAATAATGTTATGCCTTTTTAGCGACGACAACAAATTGCGTCGGTAAAGGTATACTTTTACCAACGAAATTGATCACTGTGTCGCCAAAAATATACTTTTGGCGATGAAAAATTGACGTCGTCGCCAAAAGTAGTCGCCAAAAGTGCAATTTCTTGTAGTGCATAGACTCACACTTTCATGAAAATACAATTATTTTAGAGTAAATTATATTAACCTCTCCCGAAGTTTTGAAAAAAATACAACAAACCCAACAATTTTGATATAATTATATTGAGTGCTCTTAAGATTTTACATCACATAACACTTAATCCCCTTTTCTTATCAACAATTCGTTAGTTATATGAATAAAAAAAAATGATATTGTTATTTGTTTTATGCTAAAATGCATATTTTTTCTTATTTTTTCTTGCATTTTCACACTACTTTATTAGAAGGAAAATTGTTATAATTGTGCCAAAATTATAGAAATTGCTATATATTCTTCAAACTTTGGGGAGATCAATGTAATTTATCCATTATTTTAAGTTGTTCCCATTTAAATGTAGAGAGATTCTATTTACACACCATTAATCCTCTCAGTACACACCATTAACAGATTAATGTAATTTATCCATTATTTTAAGTTGTTCCCATTTAAATGTAGGGAGATTCTATTTACACACCACTAATCCTCTCAGTACACACCATTAACAAATTAAATTTATATTCCAATAATATCCTCAAATGAAAAGACTATTAAGGACAACATGAGAGTGTGTTCTATCCATTTAAAATTTTCATATTTAAAAATACAAGATACTCTTCACACACAATCATCACATATAGGGTTTAGGGTCTAAACATATAAACACTATATTTCTTCATTATCTTTACTAATAACACACTACACTCATGATATCATTCATTATCAATTAGCTCACTTCTTTCTCTTCTTCATTATACTTATTTTACAAGTTCAAAACATTATTGCCTTTGAAGATTTAAGGTTTAAGAATATTAAAATCAATTAATTTTAAAGATTTGCACATCATGGATGACACTGCTATGGTTGGTTCTAATATAAACATTAAAAAGGTTGATTTGAACGTTGAAAATGTTAGTTTATGACTTCACTTTTTGTTTTTGTTTTGTTTGTTTGTTTGTTTGTTTGTTTGTTTTTTGTTTTTTGTTTTTTTGTTTATCTCGTTCGTATGTTGCGAAGATGAATTGTTCATCATGTGTTTAGATAACCAGAGTTGAACTTTTACACAATGTTTGATTATTTATATTTGAACAAAATAATTTTGTTCAATTTTTTAGTATTGACCAAATCATAAAAAATTGAACATTTAAAGTTAGTTTAGTTAAAATTTGATTAAAATAAATTAAAATTTTATTCTTTGTTCAAGTATAAATTTTTGAATACATTAAGTTTGTTTAACTTTGTATTCATGAGCAGGACTACTTATTTATTTATTTTTGTTAAATGTTTTACAGAATTCTATACTCACCCAATGTAGCAATGCAGAAACTGATTGTGTTGTTGACTACACAAGTGGATCAAGGGTGAGAACGACAATCTAAAACAACGACGAGAGTTCAACATGGACAATGAAGATCAACATCGACGAAGATGGAGACTGAATAAAACCCTTCGTCGGTGATTTGAAACTACGAGACAAGACACGATGAGAGTTCAACACCGACGATGGAGATCAACACCGACGAAGATAGAGGCTGAATGAAACCTCCGCCAACGATCGAGTTCAACAACGATGATGGAGATCAACACCGGCAAAGAAAGTTTTATTATTATTATTATTATTTAAAGATAGAGCGTTTTTGGTGTGTATAGTGGTGAAGATGGAGAATTTTTGGTGTGTATTGAAACATACAACTAGTGTGTTACCATATGGTAGTAATGAAAAGTTAAGGTGTCAACTAAAATATTTTTAAATCTAAAAAATTCTTTTATTTGTGTATTAAGTAATGGTATATATTGAGAGAATTAATAGTGTGTAAAAAAAAATTATCCTTAAATGTATTTTTCCCTTTCCATATTTTTTAAATAAAAGTTCTATATGTATAATATATAGCTACTACATAAAATTATATATTTGATGTGTATATCCTTCCTATATCATACCAACGTATCCATATCGGATTGTGTTTTTCCTTAGTATTTCATAGATTAGACAAGAATAGTTTTGACGTGTTTAACGTGAAGAACCAACCTCGATCTCAACTTTTTTTTTTTTTTTTTTTTTTGATCAACAAAAAAAGTTTTATTGATGAAAAAGCAACCAACTTGCAAAGATATCAACAAAACAGGGAAGTACACTAAGTATCATAGCTAACTTCTACAATCTCAACTAGGTTGGCACCGTAAAAGCAATGCAATCATTTTTTTTTTTGATCAGCAAAAAAGCTTTATTAATATAATAACGCAAAACATGCATAAATTACATAAATAAAGCGGGGAAGAGTACAAAGCATCATAGCTAACCTTCTTGATCCCAGCTAGGTTGGCACCGCAAAGGAAGCACATTCATTTGCTAGCACTAACCCAAGATTGGTGAGAAACCAATCAGAAGAAAACAAACAAGAAAAAGAAAGAAAAAACAACAAACAACCAACTAAGCACCACCATCCAAATAACTGAACCAATCAACCAAAGCAGCCTCCACCACTGCTTCACTCACAAAACAGACCAGATCAAGACTGCTCAGTCCAATACAGAAGCAGAAGCAATGCAATCATTTACTAGCACTTAACCCAAGATTAGTGAAAAGTTTCTCAAGAGCAACCAAAAAAAAAAAAAGAACAATAAAACAACAATACTGCAAAAACAAAAGAACAACAAAACTCAGTAGCAAAGCTCAAGGGCAATCCTCATAGTATTTACACACACCAACAACTCTCCAATACATAGATTTGCACCAACCAATAGCAGACAGATTTGCAACCTCAGAACAGAAGTTGAATTAAAAGTTGAATTTACCTCGATCACAACTATGATAAAGTTGAATTACTTTTTGTTTAGTTGCACTTTTCGAAGTGGTAAGTAGATTATAGATAGCACTTTGTTCAATGATATAATGTTTTAATCAAACATCCCATGCTAATTCGAATATGTACGGATCCAATAAAAACATTGTTGATAGGAAAACCTCTGTTTTCTTTCTAATATGTCATTATTAGTGTTTTGTTTTTTTTCTTATTTATTTATTATTATTATTTGGTAGCCACCGGCGAGCCACAGGGTATGGATTTGTCTTCTTGCATGTTTGGGGAAAAAAAAACCATTAATAAATGTTTAGTTATGCAATTTATTTAAGATTAATTATACTAAGATTTCTTGAACTCTTTATTTATGAATTCATACATATTATTCTTTTCAATTATAAAAATTACACAAATATAATCATTTTTGAAGTGATTTGCAAGGGGTGAAAGTCATATATTTTTATAATTGATAAGGTCAAAATAAACTGGTTAATAGTTGAGGGAGTCCTGATATAAATAACTCACTTATTTATCTATTGCAAATAGATCTTGTTTGATTAGTATAATTAATTGTTTGAAGATTAACATTTTATAAGATTAATGTAGAATTGATTATTCAATTGTATTATTAAGATGAATAATTTTCTCTTGTTTACATTTATTTTGGAATGAATATAGCCAATTAAATTATTTTGTATTAGTTGAGGATTAAAAAAATTTATCAATTTTATTGGATAAAATGTTCATCGAAATCTAATTCAAATAATAATAATCACAATCAAATAATTGAATTTGAATTTCATGAATTAATAATTTTAATGCTATATTATATAATTCGTCCGACGAAGCAGGCGGTGTGATCACATTCAATTTTAATATTTTTGCCTAGAGCATAACATATTACTTACTGATCCAAACAAAAACATAAAGTAATGTTCCACAGTTAGTCATAATGATTGGCTCTATATAATAAGCAGTTTGACAAGACTTATTTTTCAACTTAAAAGTAATGCAGTGGGATCCATTAATCACCAATTTCATTGACTAATGTCAAAATTAAGCTCTAATAACCAGTGGCTGTTTGTCATTACATCCGCATTTTTCTAAGGAAATGTTACTTTGTTGTTGGCAATGTTTATCCTTCGTGGCTCCACTTGCCTGTCCTTTTTCGTTTGTTTTGATGAAAATATTTTATGTTATTTAATTGTGAAATTGAAACTAATCTATTAGTAGTTATATGATGGGTGGGGTTGCAGCAGTAACAGTAGTGGTGAAGGTGGTCTGGTGGTCAAGTGGTGGCAATATGGGATAGGAGAGGAGGTGGCGGTAGCGACAATGCAGAGGTTGTCGAATGGTAGCGGTGACAGTGATAGCGGTGGTAGCAGTGGTAGGGTGGCGGCAGTTTAGTGATATTGATGAGATTGTAGTCTGAAAATCATATGACATCACACGACCACTTGCGCCTTAAACATACCCCTACTTTAGGTTATGTTAGGTTACCTTTTCTAATACTTTGTGCATTGTAATAAGCTTGTAAGATGCATAAAATTTGTCTTTTTCATTGTTTTGACGTTCATTTTTGCTTGTTAGTCAGCAATATTGTTTGTCATGTGTTACTTTTGGAGTCCCAAATTGCTACTAGAAAACGTTTTCCATCTTTTGAAAGTGAAATATTTTTGTGCCCAAATAATCTTGTTTTCTATTGGTTACGAAAAAATTTTGTACTGACTTTCTTTCCTTGTCAAACCAAACATCAAAAAATGTATGGAATCAAATAAAGATATTAAAAAAGGTTTTATATTGTGAATTGAAAGCTTAAATCTTTTTTCTTGCCGAGAAATGGAATGACAATTTATTCCTATGAAACATCTCGGAACAAAAAGATTTAATCAGAAATATCAACAAATTATTGTGAAGTCCAAAGAAATCAGAATATGCAAGTGAAAATTCCAAACCAGGAGAATAGTTACAATTACTGAATTTGTATAATGGTTTGAGAGAGTAGAAAATATCAGTATCTCATTTCTTGAAAATATCAGTGATGCAAGATCACTTATTTATACAACCTATCATATACAACAGATATGCATCTAATAACCTAACTAACTAATCTAATTGATTTACACGTGTGTTAACAACTAGTAATAGATCTTCAAACAAATTCTCTAACCACCATTGGTGTAGTTAGTAAAGCAGTTGAGCTGCATGGTAAACTTGAACTAATAGAACTCTTCTTGAACTGATTGAGCTGAGGAAGAGATAGACGACTGAACTGAGTAGGTGCATGTTTTGAGCTAAGCTGAGTAGGTAGTGTTGCAGAGTTAGTATCCTCAACATCCCCTGGCAAGAGAATGGGGGAAGAAGGACACAGCATGAGCTTGGCTTTAAGCTACAAAAATCAAGAAACAAAAAGAGGCTTAATAAAGATGTCAGCCAGTTGATCAATGGTAGAAATGTACTGAAGAACCAACTTTTTAGCCAGAACTTGATCACGCACAAAATGGCAATCGACCTCAATGTGTTTAGAGTGTGAGTGAAAAATAGGGTCGGAGGCTAAAGCAATCGCAGAAACATTATCACACCAGAGTGTAGGGAGCACATGAGAGACAACAGATAGATCTTGAAGAAGCATACCAATCCAAGCTAATTCAGCTGCGGTATGAGCAAGGGACCTGTACTCTGCCTCAGTAGAGGATCTGGAAACTGTAGGTTGTTTTTTAGCTGACCAAGAGACAAGATTACTACCCGAAAAGATGCAGTAGCCTGAAGTGGATTTACGGTCAATGATATCACCAGCCCAGTTTGAATCAGAGAATGCATGAACATCGAAGGAACTAAGGGAATAAGACAGACCATGAGTAAGAGTGCCTTTGACAAAATGAAGCAACCTCTTCACAACAGCAAAATGACCAACTGGGGGTGAATGCATATGTTGGCAAGATTGATTGACTGCTAAGGAAATGTCAGGTCTAGTAATGGTAAGGTACTGAAGAGCCCCAACCAGACTATGATAAAGAGCAGGATTAAGAAATGAGTGATCAACATTTGGATAAAGAGTTGGTTTGATAGAAATGGGAGATGAGCAAGGCTTACAGTCAGCTAGACCTGCTTTCTTGAGAATGTCTTGAGCATATTTGGTTTGAGATAAAACATAGCCTGAGGCAGTAGTGGTGATAGAAATGCCAAGGAAGTAGGATAGATCACCTAGTTTTTTCATGGAAAACGTTGTGTGCATATGAGAGATAAGGGACTGAATATGCGAAGGATTATTGCCTGTAAGCAATATATCATCAACATAGACCAAAAGGATAGCAAGGTTTGTGCCCAATTTCTGAATGAATAAGGAAGAGTCACACTTGCTATTGTGAAATCCTTGAGAGAGCAGATAGGTTGAAAATGTTGAGTACCAGGCTCTTGGGGCCAGTTTTAGGCCATATAAAGCTTTCTTGAGATGGCAGACATGGTGAGGATGAGCTGAATTAACAAACCTAGGTGGCTGGAGCATAAACACCTCTTTTTCTAGGATACCATGCAAGAAAGCATTAGATATACCTAACTGTTTTAAGGGCCAACTATGATGAAGAGCCAAGCAAATCAAAATTCCGATAGTGGGAAGTTTGGCCACTAAGCTGAAAGTTTCTTGAAAATCAACCCCTTGTTGAAGGTAATCCTTGGCAACAAGTCGAGCCTTATGCCTAGCAATAGTGCCATCTGAATTTCTTTTAACTTGAAACACCCACTTGCAACCAATAGCATTTTTATGTGGAGGCAGAGAAACCAAGGACCAAGTTTGTTGCTTATGTAAGGCATCAATTTCATCTGTCATTGCTTTATGCCAAATAGAAGAATGAAGAGCCTCCTTTTATGAAGGAGGTTCAATATCAAAATAAAGAGAGGAAAGGTAACAGAAGGCTGGGGATTAGTATGAATCAAACAATGTGAAGAAGATTTGGATCAAGTAACCATGGGATGTACATTAGAAGAAGAAGAAGGAAGAAGAGGCAAATTAATAGAAGTAGATGAAATTGGAATAGGTACAGGTACAAGAAAAGAATTAGTAGGTGCAACAGGTGGAGAAGAAATAGGAGAATGAGAAGGAATAGCAGAAGACTGATTGGAAGTACGAGAACTTCTAGGACTAGGAGCAGTAGCATAAATGGAGGGAGAAACAGATGGAGACATGTTAGAAGAAGAAGGATTAGATGAAGAAAGATTAGATAAAGACATAGTAGACCAAAAGAAGGACTGAAGTTGAGGTAAAGAAAGAAAAGAATCAGAATAAGAAGAAGCAGCAAAAAGAAAAACATACTCATTAAAAATGACATGTCTTGGAAGATAGAATTTGCCAGAAGTAGTGTCAAAACATCTGTAACCTATAGCAAAAGGATGATAACCAAGAAATACACAAGGAAAACATTTAAAATGTAGCTTATGAGAGGAATATTGTGGAAGCCAAGGATAACAAAGACAACCAAACACCTTGAGAAAAGAATAATCAGGAAACTGGTGAAAATAAGACCTCAAATGGAGTCTTATGATTTAATTGAGTGGAAGGAAGTCTGTTAATCAAGTGAGTGGCTGCAGCTATGGCCTCAAACCAAAATTTGAGAGGCACAGAAGAGTGATGAAGTAAAGAGATAGCAGTCTCTGTGATATGTCTATGCTTTCTCTCAGCTGTGCCATTTTGTGGTGGAGTGTAGGGACAGGAATGCTGATGGACAATACCATGAGTTGAAATAAAAATTTTCATTTTAGCATTACAATATTCAGTACCACTATCAGTTTGAAGAATTTTCAAAACAATCTTAAATTGTTTCTCAGTATAGGCTTTAAATTCTAAGAATTTATCATACACTTCACTTTTGTAAGTCAATGGATGTAACCAAGTGAACTTACTGAATTCATTAACAAAAAGAACATAATACTTGAAAGTAAAAGAAGAATGGAAAGGGCCCCATACATCACTATGAATGAGTGAAATGGGCTTATTTACAGTGGTATTTGACAAGTAAAAAGGAAGCCTATGGCTTTTGGCAACCCAACAATCTACACAATCTAGACTATCATATTGAAGAGATTTCAGCTTCAAGTGTGGCTTGAGATGATGAAACTTTAAGGATGAAGGATGGCCCAATCGATTATGCCACAGAGCAGCAGATTCAAGATTAGTCTTAGTTATGTAAGCATGAGACTCAGATGGAAATGAAGTAGATGGAAGAAACTGGTAAAGACCATGAATGTTAGTTCCCTTGTGAAGAACCTTCTTGGTAAATTTGTCCTGAATCACAAAGTTAGAATCATCAAAAATGATAACACAGTGATTATCCTGAGCTAGTTTTTGGACTGAAACCAGATTGGAGGAAATTGAAGGTGAATGCAGAATATTGTTAAGGCAAAAGGAATAGTGAGGCGTAGGTAAAATTCCATTACCAGTATGAGTAATAGGCACTGAACTTCCATCTCCAATAGTAACCTGATTTGCCCCTTGATATGGTTGATGGCATGTGAGATTAGACAAGTCATTAGTGATATGGTCAGTGGCAACAGAGTCCAAATACCATGGACCTGGAAAGGCAGATGAAGATATATCATTAGATGAGGCAACAAAAGCTTTAGATGTGCAATTAGGCATAGTATATAAATCCTGATTCTGAGGAGAAGACTGGGAAGACTGATAGTAAGAATCCATTCTATACCAACAATCAAGAGCCAAGTGACCAAAACGTCCACAAATCTGACAAATCAAATTAGACTGAGAATGAGAAGAAAATCTCCCTCTGCCTTTAGGAGAAGTGGTGGATCTGCCAGTACCATTGCTAGATCTGTCATTGCCTTTATAAAATCTGCTTTCTCTATTATTTTGAAAAGAATTGAGACCTCTAGAATAGCCAAAATTATGGCCTCTGGTTTGAAATTGAGTAGAAGATTATGGTGAAAAACTTTGCTTTACTGAGGAAAAGGCAACTGTTGGCTCTGACAACTTCCTAGTCTTTGTATCCATATGAATTGCTTCAGAACACAGGAGAGAAGACAAATCTTCTATTGAAATAATACCAGATCTAGCTCTAATTGTAGTTTTAAATGCATCAAACTCATCTGGCAGACCATTCAAAGTTAACAAAACAAGATCCTCATCATCAATAACTACTGATGCAAGAGCCAATTGATTAACGTTCTCTTGAATCTTTAAGAGACAAGTCTCCATGGAATCAAATTTCTTAACAACAGAGTTTAATTTATTCTTGAGCTGATGTATATGAGATCGTGAAAGTGAAGTGAATTTCTTATTGGGTGCAGACCATACCTCAGCATAGTGATGAAACTGAACAACAATGGAGTAAATAAAAGGAGACAATGTTGCAGTGAGACAACTTAAGAGATGTGCATCGATTAAACTCCATTAAAGAACATCTGGATTTGCATATTCAATACCAGTGTTATCAACGATTGTAGAAGAAGGACATGTAATTGTACCATCAACATATCCCAAAAGATTGGTAGCACGAAGCATGTTGGAGATCTAACTCTTCCAAATGATAAAGCTTGTTGAATCTAGCTTTACAGTAACAAAACAAGAAAGATTCGAAATGAGAATAGTTAAATTTGATAGAATGGAAGATGAAAGAAATGAAGTGGTAGCCATTGTTATCTTGCTTGTTAGAGCTTAGAAGCTCTGATACCATGTAGAAAATATTAGTATCTCATTTCTTGAAAATATCAGTGATGCAAGATCACTTATTTATACAACCTATCATATACAACAGATATGTATTTAATAACCTAACTAACTAATCTAACTGATTTACACGTGTGTTAACAACTAGTAACATATCTTCTAACAGATTCTCTAACCACCATTGGTGTAGTTAGTAAAGCAGTTGAGCTGTATGGTAAACTTGAACTGATATAACTCTTCTTGAACTGATTGAGCTGATGAAGAGATAGATGACTGAACTGAGTAGGTGCAGGTTCTGAGCTAAGCTGAGTAGGTAGTGCTGCAGAGTGAGTACTTGAAAAGTTAGTATCTTCAATAGAGAGGTTGATTTATGGCTATAGTGTGCACAAGTTGGTGTTCCTCAACATTAATCTTGCTATGGCAATGCTTGTTGTCAATAGGAAGACACTCAATTAGGCTGTGTTTGAATCAAATATTTGAGGAGTTAAAGAAAAATTGTGCCACAACAATTAACAATGAGAGATCAGACAGTTGTATGTGGTTCAATTGTCTTGTTTTAGGACTTCTTAGGATTTGAAAATATGGCAGCAACAAGACAAATAGAGTGTGTTTGATTGGACAGACTAGATAAGGGGGGATTAGAATTCATCGGACTTGAATCCTGAGACTGTAAATCTCTCGGGCTATTTGGTTGGATTGGATGTGCATCTCGTATTTGTTTTTCATGGGATTAGATGTCTAGAAATGACTATTTTTAGTGAATCCAATGTTTACTTGAACGGACTAGATAAGATAAATGAACAAAAAATTATGGGTTAATTACACTAATAGTCCCCATAGTTTGTGACTTGTGCCACTTTGGTCCTTGATTTTTCAATTGTGACACATTTGACCCTGAATTTTGAATCTTGTTCCAAATAAGGACAATTGAAAATATCATTAGATTTTTCAAGGGTAAAATCGTCAATTTGATAAAATATAAACTAATTTGAAAAAATAAATGTCAAAAAAACATTTTTAATTTTTTTAAAATTATTTTTATCCACCAATGATAAAATTATGTAAAATTAATAAAAATTACATGAATAATTTTTTTAAATTAATTTTACATGATCATCATCCAAACACATAATAAAAATTAATTTGGTAAAAAAAATAAATAAATGTCTAAAAGATTTATCAATTTTACATAATTTTATTTTTAGTAGGTAGAAATAATTTTTTAAAATTCAAAAATATTTGTTTGACATTTATTTTTGTGAAATTAGTTTATATTTTATCAAATTGACAATTTTACCCTTGAAAAATGTAATTATATATTCAATTGTCCTTATTTGGAACAAGATTCAAAATTCAGGGTCAAATGTGTCACAATTAAAAAGTCAGGGACCAAAGTGACACAAGCCCCAAACTATAGGGACTATTTGTGTAATTTGCCCAAAAATTATTTTACCTTTTTCAATTGTTTACTAAGTAATAACAATATTAAACATATCTTTAATATTTTAATTATTTTTAGCTAGATTAAATAAAATTTTATTTTATTTTATTTTATTTTTTACACAATTAAATAAATTTATTTTTTAAAAATTAAATAAATAAAATATCAATAAAAATATATGTTATTTTTTTAATTAAAATTTTACATAAATTTATTTTTAAAAATAATAATAATTAAATAAAACATCTATTAGAATTTAAATAATGAAATTAAATAAATTATAAACAAAATTTTAAAATAAAACATGAATAAAATATCTATAAAAAAATTATTTTAAAAAATTAAATAAATAAAACATCAATAAAAAGTTAAATAAAATCATTTTATTTATAAATTGAGACATTTAAATTTTATTAAATTTTACTAAATATAATACATAATTAAATAATAGAGGGTCAAAATGATCATTTTATCACCTAATTCCAACAGTGGATAGTCCCCAAAAATTGTCCCACAACTCCCTTAAGATACAATAGTCCCCCATATAGGGGATAAAGAGTCCGGCCGGACTCCATGTCCGGCGGATTAAAAAAAAAAAAGGGATTGAATGCTTCCCCCGGATTACAATCTGCACAATAGATAGTCCTCCCCTTATCCTTCTAATCAAACACACCCATAAAGATTAACGGATATACTCTATTGGTCTTTTAAATAGATAGATACCAAGAACGATAGTGGGCATATTTGATGCAATGTAAGTTAAAAGTTAATGATAACAATAAAGTAGAAATCAAAAGCACTTATCATCCAGTTTTCACATGATCAATTTTTTTTCAACTTAATTAGATTATTTTTGTTTAATAAATCATAACCAGAAGTTGCATCAAACAATCTGACCTAAATTTCTAAAATAAATAAAAGAAAAGGCTAGAAATATCTAGAATAAATAAAAGAAAAGGCTAGAAATATCTATAGTATGCATAAACTGAGTACAAAAAGAGAATCTCTAGTACTCCTAATCCTAGCTACAACTACAAGTGCAACTCAGTTGGATTCAATCTGAGCAACTCGAGTCTAATTCCTAATTTTTTAGGTCTCAAACAAGGTATTTTTGAATTTAGTGTGATTTTGGGAAAAATTAAAAGCCGAAGTTAAATTTGTATCAAGTTTGAGCAATGACATTGACCAACTCAAGTAATTCAAAATTCAAATTATATATATAAATATATAAAATATAATATACATATAAATTATTAATTGTGATATTATAATTTGTACTAATATGACCACTTAGGTTTACAGTGCCACGATATTATTCTATAGACAAAGGTGTGTCACCACAAGGGCATAACAACTCATCAATTTCCATCTCTCTGTCCTCTCTCACTCATCACATAAATTATTTATTTTGATATTAGTAATGATTTTACCCAAGAAAAAATATTAATGAGGCTTAACTTTGACACATTAATTAGCATATCTAATAATAATAATAATAATAAGTTAGCTCAAAATTCAAGCAATTTGAGCATAGTCTAAGCTCAATTTATTATACCTGAGTTGAATTTCGACAGAGAAATTCAAGACAATTTAGATTGAACTTAGGCAACTCCTCGATTAAACCAGCCCGAGTTATAACCCAATTGTGTGTGAGTGGAGGATTATGCGAAAACGTGATGCAAGCATATAGATTGATGAGTAGCAAAGGAGAGCCTGAGCAAAAAGCCAAAACAGATTGTCTATTTCATCATAATCTGCGGTTAAGTGAAAAGTAAGATTTGGAGGGTAGCTCTCTCTCTCTCTCTTGCCAAACCAACCTCCACTTTCTCTTATGCAAATGTGGCCAAAGTCATATGAATCATGACTCAGCCATGCATGCGCAGCCAAAGACCTTGAACCAAATGTGGATTGGATAACCAAAAGAGCAAAATTTCCAGCTGAGCTTTACACTGCAATTTCTTCTCATATATTTACTTCAATGGACACCTCATTCTGCAATATAAATTGTTTTGACACTCTTTGTTTTTCTTGTCGAACAATTCAAGATAGTAAGCAACACAAAAAGAACAACCAACCACACATCATTGAAGGACAAACATTAGATTGTCCTCCTGCCTTTTTATTCCACTTTGCTTATATAGAGCATGTATGGTGTAATTTATTATAAATTAAAAAACTTCTCTTTAATTTTTAGATAATTAAATTATAATAATAGTCTCTAAAGTTTAACATCTTTTTTCATTTAAGTCTCTAAAGTTTTAATTTTGTCAATTAAGCCCTTAAAATATTAAATTCGAATTGATTTAGTCCTGAAGATAATATAAAAAAAGTATATAAGCTTAAAAATTATATAAAATTGTGATCAGACCAAGATTTTAATTTACTGTATACTTAATTATTCTTTACACAGAAGTTTTTATAATTGGTATATTTTTCTCTGACTAATTAATTCTAAGCACTTGTATAGGTCTTCTTCTCCCTGACTTTGATTAATTTTAATTGCTTATATAAGTCTTCTTCTATTTATATAATACTCTTAATTATTTCTTCTAACTTGCAATTATCCGTTTTTATCTATTTTTCGGTTCTAATATTATTTTATATTTTATTTCATTATCTTTTTTTTATTTTTTATTTTTTTGGTTCTGCCATTATTTATAATTCTTCTAGACAATAATTACTTAGATCCATTTAAAAAAAAATAAAAATAAATATAGTGTTATCTCTCGAGAGTTCCCCTATAAGGATAAGAATAATCATCTGTATTATTTTCTAACCGCTTACCTTCATCTAGCAATAGATGTCGAACTTCATTGATAATTTATAATTGATTTTTCTTAATATTTGCATTAAGTTCTTTAATAATTTGATTATAGTATTATTTTGTTCGATAATTATTTATAGTGCAATGCTATTATTTCAATTATCTTATTCAACTTCTTCAGTGTATCTGATGCACATATATAAATATTATGAAAATTGACAAACCAAACTATGATATCAATTCTAAATCATATGCGTGAATGATAATTAAGTTAATAATAAATTAAAATTCGGACCTTATAACAATTTTATATAACCTTTGGGCATATGTTTTATTTATATATTGTCTTCAGGACTAAATTAATTTGAATTTAATACTTTAAGGACTTAATTGATAAAATTAAAACTTTAGAGACTTAAACGAAAAAAGTGTTAAATTTTAGGGACTATAATAGTAATTTATTCTAATTTTTTCATTTTATTTAAACTGAATCTATGTAATAAGTTGTGAGTAGAAGTTGTATTAAATAGCCTATTACAAACTTCCTATAAAAATAAAAAAAGGAAGAAAAAACTAGGAGCTCAAATAAACTGTATCAAATAGCTTCATATAAAATGAAACGCATATTGAGGGCTGGTTTGGGGTGTACTAAAAAAGTGCACTTTTTGTCTTTTTGGACTAAAAAAGTTGAGAAAAAAATATGGAGGTTTGGGTTAACTTTTTGGATTTTTTTGAAAAAATGTGTATTAAAAAATTGTATAAAAAGAGTGTGTAAGAGATGATTTGAAAGGGGTGGGGCCCAAGCTGGACAAACGGAACCCGTGATATGGAGTTGGAAATTATTGGGTGAATAGTGAACAAAGCACTGGACGGTTTTGTTTGGCTTGTGGGGGTTGTCACGGGTCCCATTTTAATAATCTGAACCGTTCAATGTGTGTAACTCGTCGAACACTATGTACCTCTAAAAAATCACATTAATCTGATATCGATAGCTATCTGATCAGACTTATTTATTTTTCAAACATTAAATAAAAATCCATCAATTTGTTGTACATAACTGATGTGATCATATAGTTATCGATATCCGATCAATGTGATTTTTTGCAGACATATAGTACTCGACGAGTTCTACACATTGAACGGTTCAGATTATCAAAACGGAATCCGTGATAGGTCCCACAGGCCAAACAGCGGTGTGTACAAATCACACCCAATGAATGTTTAGCATTCCACTGCCGCAGCTGTGCTGCTGCACAGTGGTCAAGTCTCCGTGTACTTTTGTTGAAAAAAATATATATATATATATTTTTTTTTTGTGAATAGTGATATCTTTTTGGATTTTGGAGTAACTTTTTGACTTTTTGGCTTATATAGGACATGCCAAACAAGCCTTGAGTTTGACAGTATTCAATTTGTCTGGTTTTGAATTTTTGAATTTTTTCTTTTTTGTGTTTCGTTGTGTTTTGTTAACTTTTTTTACCATTTTAGTTAAGTTTTTTTTTTTTAAATTATTTTTGGACGAACCTAACCTAGGTCCATCTAAAAAGTAAAAAAATTGAAAAAAACTCTTAAAAAAAAAAAAACAAAAGAAATACGAAAATATACTAAATTTCTATATATTTTTTTATATTTACTTTAACTTTTTAAATATTTTTTTCATTAATATTTTTATTTTTTAGGTGCATCTAGATTAGGTGCATCTAAAAGGTTTTAAAATTTTTTGATTAAAACATTTAAAAAGTTTACTAAAGACACAATAATACAGAAAAAATAAAAAATTCAAAAACTAAAAAAATTTATTTGTAAATTGAAGACCAAATAGAGTGATTACTTTTTTTTTTTTTTAATAGGATAACTAATGCTAAAAATGTTGGCGCTTTAAAAAATATGTCAAAAAAGTTATTTTTGGTAAAAATAAAAATATTTAACATGTTTGGCATACATATGTGTTTTAAAATTTGTTTTGAAAATTAATGAAAGGAGTGACGAGTGGGAGATGGTGGCAAAAAATAGTTATCAACAGTTACATATTATGGCCAGATATAATGATTAACAGTGTGAATGTGGTGATTAGAGGTTGTTTTTGACATTGGAGCTAGTTGGTAGTTGCGGAAGATGGTTGTGTTAAAGAAAATCGATGAATCCCCACAAGTAAATCAATCAATGGGAATATAAACTAATGCGGAAAAATTAAATCAAAGGCAACACAAGAATTTTTACGTGGTTCCCTCAATGTGAGGTACGTCTACGGGATCGAAATCCGATTCCACTATCAACCAAAGAAGTTCCAAACGATTACAAACGAGACACGAATGGTCTCACAAAACTACCCTTAGGTGAATTCCAAAATAATCACAAATAAACAAGAGGAAAGACCTCACCAAATAGAAGAACCAAAATCTTCAGAACCAAAGTTGAAGACAATCCAAAATAACGAACTAAATCATCAACCGAAGATGCCCAAAGAACCAAGCTTGAAAAAAACAAATTCAACCAAATGTATGAAACTTGCGGCACAGTTCCCAAAAAATCGTCAGCCGCCGCACCTTTTCTTTCATATATGTCTAAAACCAAAAATAATATATATATTATATATATATTATTAAAACTTAGGTTTTGTAATCAAACTCTAATGGTATTCAAATTGGATTGGGCCTCCACAAATATAATATATAAAAATATTATACCTAAACCAAGCCAAATTAAAACTCTTTTTCCAAAACTAATTGGGTCCCACACTCCAATAAGGAGGTATACTCAACAATTCTCCCCCTACCGACTTAGGTGGAGACATCAACCATACCCGCCAAAGTTCGACACTTTAAATGTTTGTCCCTCGACAAAGTCTTTGTCAACATATCTGAAATATTATCATCTGTGTGAACCTTTTCGAGTTGTAACAATTTCGAATCTAACACATCACGAATCCAATGGTATCTCACATCAATGTGTTTCGATCTCGAATGAAAGGTAGAATTTTTACTCAAGTGAATAGCACTTTGACTATCACAATAAAGCACATACCTTTCTTGCTTCAAACCCAACTCTTGCAAAAATTTCTTCAACCATAACTCTTCTTTGCAAGCTTCTGTAATGGCAATAAATTCAGCTTCGGTAGTTGAGAGAGCAACACATTTTTGTAATTTAGATTGCCATGCCACAGCTCCCCCTGCAAAAGTCATCAAATACCCCGAAGTAGATTTCCTAGAATCAACATCACCAGCCATGTCAGAATCTGTGAACCCATCAAGCATCGGCTTACCATCCCCAAAACACAAACACACCTTCGAAGTCCCTCGAAGATATCTTAGAATCCATTTTACCGCTGCCCAATGTTCTTTACCCGGATTAGAGAGAAAACGACTCACCACACCAACTGCGTGAGCAATATCCGGCCTTGTACAAACCATGGCGTACATCAAAGAACCAACTGCTGAAGCATAAGGAACTTTCAACATCTCTTCTTTGTCTTTCTCACTTGTAGGACATTGATTCGAACTAAGCTTGAAGTGACCCGCAAGTGGACAACTAACCGGCTTTGCTTTATCCATGTTGAACCTCTCAAGAACTTTCTCAATGTAGCTCTCTTGAGACAACCAAATCAGTCCCTTTTTGCGATCACGAACAATTTTCATACCAAGTATTTGCTTTGCCAGTCCCAAATCTTTCATAGCAAAAGATTTGCTCAACTCCAACTTCAACTTGTTAATCATGGTAGAATCTTGACCCACAATTAACATGTCATCAACATAAAGCAAAAGAATAATAAATTTGCCATCCGGAAAATTTTTCACAAACACACAATGGTCCGAAGTGGTTTTAGAAAAACCATTATTCATCATGAAAGAGTCAAATTTTTTGTACCATTGCCGTGGAGCTTGCTTGAGGCCATACAAACTTTTCTTCAATTTGCAAACAAATTTCTCTTTCCCTTTTCCACAAAATCTTCCGGTTGCTCCATGTAAATTTCTTCTTCAAGATCACCATGAAGAAATGCGGTCTTCACATCAAGTTGTTCAACTTCAAGGTTCATACTTGCAGCCATGCCAAGTACAACCCGAATAGAAGACATCTTCACAACCGTGAGAAAATCTCGTCAAAGTCAATGCCTTTCTTTTGCCCAAAGCCTTTCACAACAAGGCGTGCTTTGTACCTCGATTCTTCCTATCATTCTTCAATTTGAAAACCCACTTATTTTTCGAATTTTCCTCCTTTAGGCAACTTCACTAAATCATAAGTGTGATTTTCAAGTAAGGAATTCATCTCCTCTTCCATAGCCTTTTTCCAATCATCTTTCTTTGCATGCTCAATTGCTTCTTGGTAGCTCTCCGGCTCCCCTTGATCAGAAATCAACACAAATTCATTGGGAGGATACTTTCTTGAAGGTTGTCGGTCCCTTGTAGATTTTCTCAACTCAAGTTGTGGTGGCGGTTCTTGAGTTGGATGCTCTTCCTCAATTTCTGGCTCAACTTCATTAGGATTAGCATCATCCTCCACATCTTCAATAGGTGGCTGCACATCTCCCCCATTTTCATCATCAACTGGAGATGAAGGAGATGGATCCATGTCAATGAGATCACTAGTTTTTGGCTCCGGTTGATCACCTTTACCAAAGTCTTCAATTGTTTGGTCTTCAAGAAACACAACATCACGGCTTCGAATGACTTTCTTGTCGACCGGATCCCATAATCTATACCCGAATTCATCACGCCTATAGCCAAGAAAAATACATTGTCTTGACTTACTATCAAGCTTGGACCTTTCATCCTTTGGAATGTGAACAAAAGCTCGGCAACCAAACACTCTCAAGTGCTCATAAGACACATCTTTGCCAGTCCAAACTCTTTCAGGAACATCACCATTCAAAGGATAGCAAGGAGATAAATTGATCAAGTCAACCGCTGTACTCATTGCCTCACCCTAAAAGGATCTTGGCAATTTAGCTTGTGAAAGCAAACACCTTGTTCTTTCCACAATGGTGCGGTTCATCCTCTCGGCAACGCCATTTTGTTGAGGAGTCTTCTTAGCGTCTTTTGATGCGAATACCTTGGCTGCGACAATACTCATCAAATGGCCCAATGTATTCACCACCATTATGCGTTCGGATGCACTTCAATTTACCTGTTTCTCTTTCAACCATGGCACGAAAATGCTTAAATACTTCTAGAACTTGATCTTTAGTTTTTAGTAGATAAGCCCAAACTTTCCTTGAATAATCATCAATGAAAGTAACAAAATAAAGTGCACCACCATGTGTTCTAACTTTTAAGGACCACAAACATCCGAATGAATTAACTCCAACACATTTTCTTTTCTAGAAGCAACATTTTTATGAAAAGAAACTCTATGTTGTTTACGCCAAACAATGAACACAAGTTTTAAGATGTGTACCTTTCAAACCGGGTAGAAGCTCTTTCTTGAACAATACTTGCAGCCCTTTTCACTCATGTGGCCAAGCCGCTTGTGCCACAATTCGGTGGTAAGTATCATCTTCAAGTGCATTGACAACACCTTTACAAATTTTTCCTTGCATCGAATAAAGTGTATGAGTCTTCTTGCACTTAGCCACCACCAAAGAACCCTTTGTGAGCTTCCATATTCCATCACCAAATTTGTTGTTGAAGCCTTCATCATCTAGCTTCCCAGTAGAGATCAAATTAAGGCGAATGTCAGGAACATGCCTCACATCTTTAAGCAACAACTTGCAGCCCAAATTTGTTTCCAAGCAAACATCACCCATGCCGATAATCTTGGACAAACCTTCATTACCCATTCGAACAGAACCATAATCTCTTGCAGTGTAGGTAGTGAAGAAATCAACTCGAGAAGTCACATGAAAAGAAGCACCAGAATCAATCACCCAATGACTCTCTTGGCCCACAAAATTGATACAATCATCTTCACAAACGACCATGATATCATCGGTAGTAATTGCTGTTGTGTCTTCTTGCTTCTTATCCACACTTTTGTCACGCCTTTTCTCTTTATTCTTGAGCTTTCGGCATTCTCGCTTCATGTGCCCTTTCTCATGGCAATAATAACACTCAACGTCTTTCTTTGAAAAAGAACTATCTCTTGACTTGTCACGGCTTTGATCATGACCATGAGAGTCTTACTCCTCCCCTTGTTTTACTTGACCTCTCACAACAAATGCTTCCAAATGAGAGGTACGGCTGATTTTCTTCTAGTTTCTTCATTCAACAAGCTACTAGTGACTTGACCCATAGTGACAACTCCATCGGCGCGAATTACTAACTGTCACAACCAAAGTCTCCTAACTTTCGGGTAAGGAACTAAGTAGCATCAAAGCCTGCAACTCATCATCAAAAATAATTTTTATAGAAGCAAGTTGGTTAACAATACTCTTTATTTCATTCAGATGTTAGGAATAGGGCCCTCTTTATATTTTAAATTAACCAACTTACGAAGCGAAAGGCTTTATTTGTGGCGATTTTCTATCATAAAGACTCTCTAATTTTTTCCATAAATCATGTCTTTGAAGTTTGATAGCAACATGATGAAACACCTTATCATCAATCCATTGACGGATAACACCAACGGCTTTTCGATTAAGCCTCTTCCACTCATCATCTTTCATATCGGCCGGGTTTGCCACTATCACCCTCAATGGGTCCATACAAGTCTTTACAAAATAATAGGTCCTCCATTTTAGTTTTCCAAGTTACCCAATTGCTTCCATTGAAGCTAGACATCGACCCATTCCTCCATTGATTTACACAAATAAATAAACCCAAATAAATCAGTAGCTCGATACCAGTTGTTAGGGAAAATCGATGAATCCCCACAAGTAAATCAATCAATGGGAATATAAACTAATGCGGAAAAATTAAATCAAAGGCAACACAAGAATTTTTACGTGGTTCCCTCAATGTGAGGTACGTCCACGGGATCGAAATCCGATTCCACTATCAACCAAAGAAGTTCCAAACAATTACAAACGAGACACGAATGGTCTCACAAAACCACCTTAGGTGAATTCCAAAATAATCACAAATAAATAAGAGGAAAGACCTCACCAAATAGAAGAATCAAAATCTTCAGAACCAAAGTTGAAGACGATCCAAAATAACGAACCAAATCATCAACCGAAGATGCCCAAAGAACCAAGCTTGAAAAAAACAAATTCAACCAAATGTATGAAACTTGCGGCACAGTTCCCAAAAAATCGTCAGCCGCCGCACCTTTTCTTTCATATATGTCTAAAACCAAAAATAATATATATATTATATATATATTATTAAAACTTAGGTTTTGTAATCAAACCCTAATGGTATTCAAATTGGATTGGGCCTCCACAAATATAATATATAAAAATATTATACCTAAACCAAGCCAAATTAAAACTCTTTTTCCAAAACTAATTGGGTCCCACACTCCAATAAGGAGGTATACCCAACAGGTTGTCGACCGTCGATGGTGATAGCTGAGTGTCAGTGGTGTTACTCAACCGCTAAGGGTAGTGGCTGAAGGTTGTTGTTGATTGTCGGAGATGGTGGCAACTGCCGTAAGTGGTGGCAAAAGATGGATTCTAGAAAGAGGTGGTGGTCATCAATGGGACTTGATTGTTAGAAGAGAACATATGTGATGGTTACAGGAAGTGGGTGTGGGGTGATGAGTGATGGTGGCGGCGATAAGGGGTGGAAGGAGGCGGGGAAAAAAATTCCTATACAAATGACCAACTTTTTTATGGTATATTATACTTTGCCCGTTTTATGTTTGACTACTTTTTCACTTTGGCTCTTAAAGTTTATTTTTTCTCACTTTGACCCTTTATGTTTCAACTTTTTTCCATTTTAGTCTTAAAGCCAATTTCCGTTCAAATTAGATTGAAAATGACACATTGACAATCTCTTGATATAAAATTATTTTATTATAGAACTTACACCTCTAACATAAATTTAAACTCTAATATAATATTATATTTTTATGTTATGTAACAGTTATTGTGGCATTTTTTTTTAATCTAATTTTGAAAAGAAGTTAACTTTTTGGGTGGACATGAATTTGGGATTAGACTAATAATCCAATAAAATTATTAATCCGATATTTGGTTAAACAATTGAAGTATATACTAAGAATCCATTTGGATATGGTATCCCACATATGATGGACTATTCAATCCTATAGAGGGGGTGAGATACAAATTGGAGGACTAAGCCAAAGTCTAGACTATTAGTCCCTCTTTATAATCCTAACTCAATCCAAACATAGAATATGATACATAATCCAAAGAGATTCATAGTCGTAGGACTATTAGTTATGGGAATGCTAATCCACCAGTCCACCCAAACAAACATGGCCTAAGAGTAAAGTGGAAAAACTTGAAATATGAAGAGCCAAAATGGGAAAGTGACTAAATATAAAAGGGGCAAAATATAATTTACCCACTTTTTTATGGTTATAAAATTCAGTACAATTTTAAAAATAAAAATTACTACAAAATGATAGCTTTGTATAATTTGGGAAATTTCTGTAAATATATATATTTATTTTTTTAAAACGTAAACGTTACCAAACATGTATTCAAGAAAGTTGAGGTAAGTTGATGTGTGTTTTCCTGTTTCTTAGGAACTTTTCATTTTATTTTTTTAACTCCTTAGAAACTAGAAAGACCTTAACAGTAAAAAATAAAATAAAAGTAGGCCATATGTTTGGCGTTAAATGCTTTCCTAACAAATATATTATGAATTTTTCATTGTTTTGTTAAACAAAAAATAAGTAAAATATTTTGAGATAATCATAAAAAAATTTCAGGGTTTCACGTGTTTTTCAATTTAAATCCTAGAATTTTAATTTTGACAAATTAAACCCTAAAGTTTCATCCATGTTTCAATCTAGCTCTTCCGTCAATCTCCGTCATATTAAACTAACGGAAATTTGGGCAGAATTTCATATTCAAACTCACATATTTAAACACTTGTTCGTAACTCCGTTTCCCTTCATTTTTGCATCTTTAAATTCACCTCATGGCCTAGTTTTCATTCCATATTTCATATCCCTTGTTCAACATATTTTTACTTGTTGTCGGAGCTCCAAAATTTGATTAAAAATAAAATTTCTCTCTTTGGGCAAAATTTTTTAATTCAAACCCACATTTAAATACCTGTATCTCCCTCATCGCAACTCCATTTCATCTCATTTTTGCGTCGTTGGGCTCAGCTCATGGCCTAATTTTCATTCCACTCTTCATAAGCCTTGTTCCACATCTTTTGACTTGTGGTCGAAATTTCAAAAGTTGGCCAAAACTAAGATTTTTCACTCTTTGAGTAAAATTTTCAGATTCAAATCTACAAATTCAAGGACTTGTATCTCCCTCGTTGTAACTCCGTTTCACATCATTTTTGCATCCTGAGATTCAACTCATGGCTTAGTTTTTATTTCATCCCTTATATGCCTTGTTTAATCTCTTTTTGCATGTCATCGGAGCTCCGAAATTCGGTCAAAAATAAAATTTTTCTCTCTTTTTTTGGGGGGTTTAAATTCTGAGATTTAAATTGAAAAATACGTGAAACCCTGGGATTGTTTTTGTAATTAACCCAAATATTTTTTAAGAAAAATATATTTTTTATCATAAACCCCAAAATGACTTGCCTTTAAAAATTCTGTAAATTAATTTTTAAGAAGTTTACTTCTATCTCAACCCTTTCAACCCATTGTCATTTTCAAAGGTAAATGGTAGTTCTTCAATGGTTTCTATTCAACGCATACAATAGAAATTTTTTTTCTCAAAATGTCAACCGAACATTAGAAAATAATATATTTATTGTGTAAAGTCAATTTACATGAAAAATATTTTTGGACGTAAAATAATTTACATCAACACAAATAGAACCTTATTGCAAATTTTAAAGAATAAAACCAAAGGAGTCACCACAACTGATTTTACCAAATACAAATATTTGGCATGACTTTTTAATAATTGCCAAACATATATGAATCTTGTTAATTTTTTATTTTTTATTTTTCCTCCACAATTGTCAGCTAAAAAGGCCATAGCCAAAGGTCTAGTTTTTTTTTTTTTAACTTACAGTCAAAGGGTGGCTAAAAAACCCATAGCCAAACAGGGCCTTTTCACCAAGCTTTGTAATCAATGACTCCTATATAAACTACTCTCCTGGAATAGAATGCTTACAATTCACAACACTTTTTTGGCATACCTTGAGAGAAAAATGGTTAGCTGGAGGTTCTGGTTGTGCCTAACATTGGTCTTAAACTTTCAGGTGAGGTCTGAGCCGCGCTCTCTCAATCCATCAGTCCAGAGAAAGCATCTCAGTGAAGTATATCGTGCTGTCCTTGAGGATGCTGAAGACACTTACAACTGTAGAGTGAGGAACGGGGAGTTTAATCGAAGTGGGGATGAGTCCCAACGATCTAGTCCCGGGGGTCCTGATCCGCAGCATCACTAAAAATCACCTCAAGGGATCATTTCCATAAGGAATTTTGTAATGCTGATTTTCACATTTGATGGTGCATGTTTGCCGACCCCATTTGATGGGACTTAAGGCTTGGTTTGGTTTATAGTGCATGTATGTTAGCCATTTAGTTTTAGTTACAATGCATGCACTTCAGATGTTTGTCCTAAGAAATGAACAAGTTAAATGTTTGCAAATTGCTGTACTCTTTTTTCTACATGAAAGCTCCTTCTTTTACGGGAATAATTTGTTAAATCATTTTATTAGCTAATGTGGTACAATTCTTTTAACAAATACAGCTTCTCTTCATTGATTTTAGAACTGTAATTACAAATTAATTATGGAAGTAATAGTGTAAGCAAACAAAAACTGATTTTTGTTTTTCTAAATTTTTTTTTTTTTTTTTGCTACCCCCCTCGTCTAAGCACATGCTCTGTTAAAACCAAGATTAATGCATTCTTAAGGTATAGGTGTTTCAATAGTCTCCTAATGATGGAAATGTATGACTCCATTTGTCACCGGTATTCATTGCCCTCAACAACAATTCCCTCTGGCTGATGAATAAGCTCACCATGCAGAAAAGCTATCTATGTCAAGCTGCTTAAGCTCTAAGTCAAAAAAAGCAATTATAGCAAATAACATGGGGATAGATCTCTGTTTCAGAATTAGAGAAAGCACTTATATTAAAGGCTTCATGCTCCTTTGACTATAGATAGCCTTTTTAACACTAAGCTACTTTGCACCTATTAGCGTTTGTTAATTGTTGACCACCATTTCATCTGAAAACTAAGTTGTTAGATTGAAGCACTTCATTAAAGGCATCACGTTCCTTTGATTATATCACTTCTAGCACTAAGCTACATTGGGATGTCCTAAATAAGTGTACTTTTTATCTTTTTGGACTAAAAAATTGAGGAAAAAAAATATAGATATTTGGATTAACTTTTTGACTTTTTATGAAAAAATGTGTATTAAAAAATTGTATAAAGAAGTATGTAGTAGAAGATTAGAAATGAAAAGTCAACAGCCGAACAATCTAAGGGGTTGAATTGATGGTAAGAAATTATTGACTAATTTGCGGGCATTGCACTGAACGGTTTTGTTCGGCCCGTGGGGGCCATCACGGGTCTCATTTTAATAATTTGAACCGTCAATGCGTAGAACACATCGAGTGCTATATGCTTGTAAAAAATCACATTAATCGGATATCGATAGCTATCTGATCAATTGTGTTTTTTTTTTCAATTGTTAAGTATAACACCATCTATTTTTTTATACAAAACTGATTTGATCATATAGTTATCGATATCCAATTAATGTGATTTTTTACAGACATATAGGACTCGACGAGTTTTACACATTCAATGGTTCAGATTATCAAAACAGGACCCGTGATGGGCCCCTATGAGCCGAACAGTAGTGTGTGAAAATTGCACCAAACTATGCAATTTTTGCTTTCAAACGCAGCACAGAGCTTCATGGGTCACTTGATGAGTTGTACGGCTGTGTGAATTGATGTTTGAAAAATTAATTTTTTAATAAATTTTTTTGGTGAATAGTGATAACTTTTTAACTTTTTGAGTAATTTTTTGATTTTTTGGATTTTTCAAGGGTCGCCAAACTTGGCCTAACTTCTATTAATTATTCACCACCAACTTATCTAAAAACTCAAGTTGTGGGCCAACTCTCCTTCGTAAAGGAGTCAAACATGTGCAAGTATTTTAATTATTAAGTAGGCAGTGAGGTTCGAACGCAAGATCTATTGCCTACTCTAAGCACACTCAAGACAATTTTATGATTGGTGGAAATATTTTCTACCATCTATTGTGGATGGCTTGCTGAATGAGTTGAACTGAAGTTCATTCTGGCACTTCCCTGGAGCCTAAAGTTGTAGTTCTACCTGTTCACACACTCCCTAGACTTTACTAGCCTGAAAAAGCTCCGTTTTTGAATTAAATTTAATATCCTTATTAATGAGAATCTTGGTTGACTTGTAATTAGGACACCACAACCTGTATCCCATCATCCCAATCATGCAGTTTTTAGGTCTAGGCTATGACTTCCCATCATTCACATGAGCATATGAAAGATAACTAAAAGTTCTCATACTCATGAATAGGAGTGCTAGACCATAACTTTTGTTGGTGTTTTTAAGTCAATGTCTGTAGAGAAGAGATTTACTCACCAAGTAATTTGCCTAGCAAACTGCATCAGCCCAAAACTTCTTAGACAACCTCGTATTGAAAAACATACGACAATCCCTGTCTAAGAGTGTCATATTCATGTGTTCGACAACTCCGTCCTGTTGTGGTGTAGCCTTAACAGAGTGATGCTTCACAATACCCTTATCTTGGCAAAACTCTTTAAATTTACCTTCATAGAACTCCATTCATTATTAGTTCTGAGACACTTGACCTTGTTACCTATTTACTTTCCAATCATAGCCTTCCTTACTTGAACTTCGGCGACATCATTTTTGTGTCACCTAGACATTCTTTGAAAAATCATCAATCAATGCCAAGATAAAGCTCCTCCCTAAGAATGGCCAGGAAAGGTACCCAAAAGGTATGAATGGATAATCCAATGTACCCTTAGTCCTATGCATGGTTTTAACTTTTATTGACTTGGCTTTGCACTGCTTGTCGAAGACCCAATGGTCACAAAAGTTCAGCTTCCCAATTTTTTGAGCAAAAAGAATTCCACATTTGATCAACCCTGTTATACCCCTCTCTCATGAGCCCCAAACTCATATTGCCACAATTTTCTTAGAATTTGTATCGCCTAATAGTGACATTCTTGCAGTTACCAGTCATTGTGCTACCTTGAAGGAAATAAAGGCCACCAATGGTTCTTCTTCCCCTTCATCACAGCAAAAGTACCCTTATAGACCCTTAAAACTACCTTCAACTGAGAACTTGCAACCAATTGAGTCAAGCATGTCCCAAGATATGAGATTCTTCTTCAATTCTACAACATGTGGAACACCTATCAATGTCCTAAAAATGCCGTCACGCATCTTAATTCAAACTGTACATACTCCAATTGTCTTAATCAAGGCACTATCACCATCAATGGCCTTATATGAAACAAATCAGTCCCAATTGGGAAACAAATCATATGAACAACCTGAATATAGAATTGAAACTAACAACCCAAATCATGTAAGAGCAATTTATTACCTTTTACAGACATAACACTCTCCGTTTCAACATAATTATGTTCCAAATTTTAACCACATCAGAGGAATGGGATCATCACTATACATGTACCCTTTTATACAAATAGCACTCAATATTCTTATGAGACCTAATTTGAGATCTAACCCCAAGCTATTGTCTGCATTTTATATTATCTGTTGTTCTTCTTCTTAAGTGTCTCTTGGCATTGAGTGCAATTGTCTGTCACCTTTGTAAACATACCTTGGCGCAGTGGGTAGATGCGAAAATGCCATCAATTTTGTCTTGAAATTTTATTTTGAAAAACAGGGGAAATTCTAAAGTACTGTATATGTTATGCATTTTTCTAACAAACTAGTGGTGGGGTACACGTTGCATTTCATCTAGTGTAGTTATATTTTTTAAATGAAAATTTTCATAATAATATAAAGGAAATGGACATTATAAAAATATTATTTCATTGTGAATTTATCAACCAAACACAAAAATCGTATTTCATAGTGGATGAGAAAAGTGAGAGCAAAAGGTTCCGTATTAGAAAGTTGTAAAACCACTGATATAAAGTAAACCAATGATATACAAATGTGATTTGGCCAATGAATAACTAAGCAAAAATTGTAAGAAAGAAGAAACTTAAACCCGAAATTTATTGAGAATCTTGATTAATGATTTAGATTCAATTCTAAAATGATAGATCCTAATTCTAAAATAAATCTCAACAACATATGTATTTTCTAAACAAATTTCTAGTACAAAGAAAAAATTGAATTTGTAAAAGTCCTCATAAGAAAGATAAATATGTGTTATCAAAAAGTAGTTGGATTCTCTCTTGTATAGTAAATAAAAATAAAAGTTGTATATGTAAGATATAATGAAAAACTTGCACCTTATATAGAAGATTAAGTGTCTTTTAATGAATAATAGATGTGTCTATTCAATTAAGTAGTTGGATTCAATTAAAAACTATATTGATCTGATAAGTATAACATTTTTATTTTATCACATGTCTCTGAAAAAATAGACGACAAATATTTAAAAATTATTTTTTTTTAGACAAACACAATAATATTACATGGAGGTCTGTAGTGGCCCAGGTCAGTTTAACCCGACCTATTTTCATTTTTGGTTGGGATACGGGATTGTCTCGGGTGACTTGGACCTTTGTGAATAGTTTGGACCTTTGGCGTGCATTGGGGTAGCTGCTACCCTGGTCTCCTGAGTTGGGCTGGTTGTGCCTGCAACCAGCTAGGTCATACCTACGAGGGGCTGCGACAAAAAACAGCTCCTAGTAATTTTGCAAGTGTGTTGCTCTGTGCAAGCAAAGGGTAGGCCGCGCCCACGGACAGGGTGAGTTAGCTAGACCGCATGCGTGGTGTTAGTAACTGCGGCCACGATTGGGGGGAAGGGGGGGTTCGCGTTGCGGTCTATTTTTCTATAAAAGTCCTAAAAAGATGAAAATATCTATTTCTCTTGATTTCATCTTCTCTCTCTCTCTCTCTCTCTCTCTCTCTCTCTCTCTTCGCCATTTCCGACCCTTTAAGCTCTTTGAGCTTGTGTTTCATCTATTTTTACCTACTTTCTACCCCTAGTTCCATATACCAAAATGTAGAGCTCGGCGAGGGCTTCCATTTAATCTGAGCAGATCATTTTTTCGTTGTCGGTAGTTTTTCCAATTTGTCTCATTTTCGTTTCAAGAGGTAGGGTCTATTTCCTTAACTCGATATGAGTTCGGTAGTATATTTGTGACATTTTGTTATACAGATTTTTTTGTTGTTCGATTGATTTTGGAATTTTGATTTGGGGTTGAGGGTTTGTTCCAAATTAGGGGTTGTTTGGTTGTGATTTTGCTATTACATTTATTTTTGGTATAGAAAATTGCATGTGGGTTTCTAAAAGTAGAAAAGCCCCAATTTGTGAAAAACCCTAAATGATATCAATTTTAGGAATTGGACGGATTTTTGAAAAAGGATTTGGTTGGAATGAAAATGTTGTGGGATTTTGGAAACAACGACTATTGTTACTCTTTTGAAAAATATTGAATTATTAGGAAATACATATATATATATATATGAGTTTTGGGTTATTAGATTGTATATCTGTATTGTTATATTTTAATTATTATATTAGAGATAACTATTTTGGCTATCGGTGGAGGAAAACATTGCTGTGTGTCAGAAATTGCACATGGACTAGGCAAACTGGAATGTTTACAAAATCATACATATCATGGTGCATGTCATGAGTTTTGGAATGGATTTTGGAATTGGATCTGGAACTGTATGTTTTCGAAAAGGTTGTTTGAGTATTCTCATTTTATGTTTTGAGAACTTTTATATCGTTTTGGAATATGTTATTTTGGAACACATGTTGTGTTAATAAAATGGTGAATAAAGTAGTAAAGCTATAAGGGGGTGTTAGAGTAGAATTACATTAGCCTGTGTGTCCATGGTGAAATACCTAAAACCCGAGTGGTAGGTGCTGATTCCATTCGGATAATCTCAGAAAAATGGCATATTGACTTGTGAGAGGGTAATTTATGTGAGTAAATTGAGCCGAGCTAAGTCCATCGTTCTTAGACATTCGGCTGAGCTATAGGTCGAGGTGGGAGCTACGATAGCCTGGTCCCAGGCCATCCAGGCACCAAGCCAGTTAGAGATGTGTCTCCAGGGCCTTGACCGCACTGTCTAGAGCTAAGTCTTGTGGCAGACCGAGGTGTTAACAAGGAAGAGGGGCTGAGCTGCGTATAGCTCGGCAATGGGCTATCCTGCAATGAGGGTTACCACGATTCTACCCAGAGTAGCACGGAGCCAGGGAATAAGCTCGATTAACCATAGCGCCAGCCAAGGTAAATGGTCCAAGTTATCTTACTTGGCTTGTAGTGATGGGGGTGTTCTAAGGATAATGTGACTCCTAGGAGGACTCTACTAAGGAGAGTTAGAGTCCTGCTGGGATTTTTCTAGGTGGAATCTATAAGAGCTCATGACATAACCTATGCATAGGTATTGCCATTCTTATTCTCAAATACACAGAGCTTATTGTCTATTGTCTACTTGCTAACTCAGGTATCAGAGCAGTTTCTGGCACACACCCATTAGCTAGCTCATGTTGGTGTTTTCAAGTAGCAAAGCGACAACATTTGGAAGAATGCAAACTTGGTCAACAGAATTATACAAGAAGATTATTCTATTCTTGTACAATTGGTGCCGTCTATGAGAACCATCATAGAGAACAAACCTTTTGATTAAGTTTTCTTCCAACTGATTCCAATGGCGCACAATGAAGACTTGCCTCATTCTGCTATTGATAGACAAACTCTGGAAGAAGAAAGGAGGCGTATGAATTTGCCTTTTGTCCTGCCCATGGTAGAATTAGATCCCTAGTAACGAAACCCATAGAGAGTTACGCGAGAAAAATGGGGCTCAAGTCATCATCGTTCTCAAAGCCCAGATGGATAGAGACGAAGGGTGGATTCTTAGGTTCTGGAGGATAGCGTGAAAGAACAAGACGAATTGGTAAGGTGGATGGTGGCTAACATGGAGATCATGAAGCACCAGATGAAAGGTAAAGGGATGGAAAGGGAAGAGATCTGTAAAGTAAAAACGCATTCTCGCCACTCAGGGGATCGCGATAGGCGAGTCACACCATTGCAATATGAAAGCAGAAGCCTCAGGACAGGCGATACATAATCAATAACCTCCAAGACACATTACTACAGGTTTGAGAGAATGAGGACTGAAAGGTCTTACACGGAGGGAAGCAATTATCGACTCTCACATACGCATCAAGCGAGTTCTCAACATACCGAGTTGCCTAGGTCAGTAGACTTGTGGACCATGCTAGAGAAAAGGGCTCGAAGGAGACAAGATGCCCAGGCACGCGACCCTCAAAGGGTGTCTACTCTACAGCGACTGGCTCTTCGAATACAAGGAAGTGTTGAGGTTGGAATGCCAATGCCCCGCCTTTCTTACGAACCAGCAGACAAAGCGTTAGCAAGGTTGCAAAGCTCATCGTTCGTTCTAGCAATAGAGAACGCACCATTACCCTCTGGGCTTCAACCAGCCTAAGTTCACAATTTATGAAGGGAAGTCATATCCCTACATACACTTGAGCCACTTTCGCTAGGTTATAGCCATACATCGATGGAACAGGGCTTTAATGTGTATCTTGTTTCCATCAAGCTTAGGCGACCTAGGCTTGACTTGGTTTGAGCGGATGCCAGAAGGTAGCATCGCTTCATAGGCGCAATTGGCAGAGGCGTTTGTCACCAAGTTCAAGACAAACACAAAAATGCCCATGGAGGTAGACCAATTGCTCTCTATTGACATTGGCGAAAAGGAAACATTGAAGTCATATAACAATAGGTATTGGGAGACTTTTAACTAGATAGATGATTGCCCCACCAACCTAGATATCGCACAGTATAAGCGGCGCTAGCCGACGTGTCACAACCCCAAACCCGCCCTTAAAAGTTTGGGCATGACCTATGCAGAAATGGGCATCTAACCTGATATACATAACATATGGGGCCTGAACAGAAGCACTGAAGATTAGAGAATAACATAATCATATCCATTGAGCTATCACTACTATGCCAGGATCGCAAACATCATAACAGGAAAATTGAATACAGAAACATGCATCGGAGTATCAGTTATACACATACATATATACAGATCCATTCCCGAGATTGGGCGTATAACAAAACATTATTGACATCTCAACCTTACACAGGCAATTAGAATACAAGCCAAAACTTGACAAAAGTTCACAAAAAAAATTGGGATGGCTCCACCTAAGTGCCTGGACACATTGAGGTTGACAAATGATAGATGAGCCTCAAGAGTTAAGGCTGGCTCCCGGGTTGATTACCTATAGAAATAGACAAGATGCGGAGTGAGCGAAGCTCAGTAAATAATAGTACTTATATAGTTCCATGCGAAATGTAAATCATAATACATAATCATACGTATGTAACTACAGAGTTCATAAGGTTAGTCAAGTGCTGTGTTACTTTCAGAACGGCCTTAGGCCCGGATATAGCAGAACGACCATCGGCCCAGAAATAACAGAATGGCCATTGGCCCAGAAATAACAGAACGACCATTGGCTCAGAAAGATCCATGTATACACAAATTCTTTCAATGTTTACATTCACATCAATTCCCAACCAATATACGTATGTAGTAACTTACGGAAGATAGAACGTTAATAGCGATAAGCGTTAACGATAAATGAATGTATATCCACTGCACTATTACTCACAGTGTTGTGGCGGGATGCTAATTCCTTCCACAGTGTGCCCTACACACATAGAACTCACAATTTAATTCAAATTTCTCCTAAATTCACATTTCAGTCGTTAATTTCCTGTAAACTAAGAAGCACTTTAAAAAGTTCAAATATTAATTTCAACCATCCTAGAGGGTCAAACAGGTCAAATGGAGCAATCCATGTTTTCCAACTTGGGCCGCACGTGTGGCTGTGAGCCCCGTACGTTCGGAAAATCCTCCTGTACGTGCGGCAGTGATGCCCCGCACGTGCTTTTTAGACAGTGTCCAACGCCCAAAATTGCACCATTTCCCGCACGTGCGGCAGTGACTCCCACACATGCGGTGATTCTGCAAAAATTCTGTCTGAAATTCATAAAAAATCCAATATTTTGGTGGCATCAACAAGGTCCAAAATAGATCCTTTAATTTCTAAAACATGGTTCAAACATCATGTAATTTGGGAAGTACAACATATGATTCCATAGCCAAAACATAAGTCTACAAACACATATTCATTTGAGTGCAAATCAATTCCTTAGTTCCTTGCATTTCATGAGCATAACATAAACATGTAGAATCTCTATTATATTGCCTTTACATACAATAAGATGATCCAAGTCCATAATTGAGTATGATCATGTACAGATAAGGGATAGGATGAAGTTTAACTCTAAATCAATCCAACAACAACACATCTTCACAATTTAATCCATACACAACCCATATCAAAGAAATTTCTACTCATATTCCAAAAATTCCTATCCAATACAAGAGAGGAGGTAATTAAGGGACAACCTACATAAAATTTACATACCTTGAGGTTTCAGTCTCTCAAATTCTCAACCTCCTTTACTACTCTTCTTCACCCAACCTCTCAAACCCTTCTCTTGAAATGAAGCCTCTTAGTCCAAGTGTTTAAGGAGTATGATACATAGATAACATATATATAAAATGTGAATAGGACAAAAATCAATCGTTTAATCATCCCAAATTGAAATTTCACAGAAAGGCTTATTATTACCTAAAAATTATGCTGATCTCACATATAAAATCAATTTTGAATTATCAAGCCTCCAAGACTCTCAATTTCTGATTCGAACACTTTAATTGTGACAGATACTTCCTTATTAAACAGATATGAACCAATATTCATACGTCTTACTTAATTAAACCTCATTTCACATGGCATTTCATAGTAAGCAATTAAGTGCACAGAATAAAGGACCGAAAATATACCAGAAACAGTTATGAGGGTCGGGTTATTACACTCTCCCCCCCTTAAAAAAGTTTGGTCCATCAAACTTGTTTTACCTCAAGATCAGAACAAATGTGGATATTGGTGTTGCATCTCCTCTTGTTTTTCCCAAGTTACTTCGGTTTCATAATGTTCTTGCCATTCAACTTTTACCATTGAGATCTCTCGACGTCGTAATTGCTTCACTTGTCGGTCCAGAATTCGAATTGGTTTTTCCTCATAAGTTAACTTGTCATCTAGCACAATTTGGTGATAATCTATAACATGTGACGGGTGTAGACAAGCCCGCGGGGGACCTCGCTACAGCTCGGACTCGATTTGTTGTCACGGTTCTTAATCTTGAACCAAAGAGTCCAAATCCGGCAAATCGTTTTGAGAAAACAGATTTTTGAAAGAAGTGCCAAACATGGACTGCTTTGCCAGATACAGAGTCGCCACCTAAATATTTTATTTTGGGAAAATTTAGGAAACCCTGACTCGGTACCAAAGGCCACGTGTCCGTCATCACCAAAGTTGCCTCGGCTCGGGAACTTGGGTACGATTGGGGAAGGTCACTTCGTGAGCACCCCCGCTCGCCCGATCAAAGATCGGCCTCTACTAACCATGATATCAAGTTTTGAAAACATTATGTGTTCTTATTCCAGTTATTAGCCTAGATTTACTATGTGATGCGCACAGCATACAAGTATAGACTGGGTCGCCTGAATTGGAACAAAATATTTCATGTTTGTTTTTTGAAAGATGGTTTGCTACTCGCAAGTAGGCTTAAAATGCAGATTTTGCCACCCTCAGGTGGGCTTAGAAAACATGGTTTTGCCACTATCTAGTGGGTTTAAAACTCACAGTCAATGATTTTGTTCCAATCCAAATAACTCAACCTCCATCCACGGGCATTCAGGCAGTTATATCACATAAGCACATAGCCTCATGGTAAGCATGCTATCATGGCAGTCACTCACACACATGTAAGGATGCTAAAGCATAACCACTTACCGAGTACTCAAAGCCAAAACAGAAGCTAATTATAAATCCATGCATGTTCCTAATTATACAGAAATGCCTAATGCAACAGATGCAAAATGCAACTATAGCAGGCTCGGCTATTCTAAACATGGCATATGAGATGCAACAGCTATCAAGTATTCAACTTGGAATTGAAATACAAATGCAGTTAGTATGATGCGCCGAGCCTGGTGCATGCAAAATAGATGAATGAATGCAAACATGCTATCATACTATGCTAATTGAAACATGCCCTAATCTAACCATCATAAGCAGGTAAATAAAAGGGAGAAAGACGTGGGGTTGGAAGACATACATCACACACACGCACACTTATTACAACATTGCCCTCGCACAGAGGGTCCAAAAGAATAATATACAGTCCCGAATAGTACAGTCCAAATAAATAATACAGTCCAAATATGTACAAAATCCTAATTAATTAATAAATTAACTAAGAAAACAATAAACTGGCATACAAGGTAGAAACTGGCATACAAGGTAGGGACTGCCTTGACTCCTCTTCAGATGATGAATGATGCATATCTGGGTTGCCTTTGCGCGGAAATCCACTGTGATGCCCCAATTAGCCTCTGTTTTGCAATAGTTTTCGGAACGCGCGGCAAGCCCCGGAAGACTGCTGATTCTTGATTTGCTGCAACAGAGAGCAGGAAAGGGGCATGACAATGTACTTTCACAAATGTATGCATGCCTCGATCCTCGTGCCACCAATCACGTATATCGATGCATGATGGCTGAGGAGTCGAATTGCACAATTCAATATGGAATGAATGCACATGAAAACTTAACTAAAACCTAACTCCATCATGGATAATCCAGAGTGTCGGTGACTGGGGAATTGAGACACGTTCCGTCACTCGAAGTACGAAACGTACATCGTTTCCCGTGCCTGGGCTAACTCCTATCCCGAACACAATGCAATATGCATGACATGCATGAAATGCAACTAAGATACAACCTAACATGCACGATGCTATGAAATGGCATGCACGATGCACGAGGTAACATGGCATACGCAATGTGCTAACATACAGCCTAGCATTCACAATGCTATGGAATGAAATGGCATACACAATGCATAATGGAGTTACACCAACATGAGTGGACCTCAGCCACACTCACATAAGAGGCCATTAGATGAAAAATGAGACACTCGAGATGCGTGCACGCGTGCACGCAAACCGAGGACCGACCCTAAGGCACGAAATGCCACTCTAACAAGACATGGCAAAACATAGAATATGGCATACTAGCATGCAAATTTCAATAGCAAAAATTGATGCAAAACAGCCCCGAAACATGGCAAAAGTGCACCCGATGCATGGAACGAGTCCCGAAACATGAAATTAGGCATACGGAATGACCTATAGCTATGCAATGCATGCATTATTTGAACATGAAGTGTAAATACAGAAGCAAGGAAGCCCAAAAACAAGCATATTTACAGTTTAAAGTGAGGCCAAACAGTGGGCATAAATAGGGCTAAACTAGCATACAAAAATGGCCCCGAAAGCAAGATAATGAAGCAACTAACAGATGTTGGCCCCAAACATAGAAGGGTCCTTCTACAATGGTTAAGAGGGGCCAAAAATATGATGTTTTACAGTTCATGTAAAGCCACAAAAACGGACACAAGTATGGCAAAATTCCTATGCAAGAAATGGGCCAAAATGGAGACAAAGAAGCAACTGATACATGCTGGCCTCAAACAGATGAAGGTCCTTCAATAAAGTTGAATAGGGACCTAAAAAATGACTTTTTACAGTTTATGATCAGACCCAAAACAGTATACAAGTATGCTCAAAATGCTATGCAAAATAAGGCCTAAAAAGAGGTTACAACACAAAGTATACAACAGATGCTCCAAACAATAATAGACCCTTAATGAAACATGAAGAGGGGTTCAAAATAAGACCCTTTTCAGTTCGGACCAAAGTCCAAAAATAGAAGCACAATAGGCTAATAAATCATGCAAAAATGGGACCAAAAGATGGATATCAAAGCAAGTGGCACATGGAGGATTCAAAAAGTGATGATCCCTTATACAATGTTGAATAAGGGCTCAAAATAAGCCTATGTACAGTTTACATTATGCTTCAAAACAGATTATACACAGGCCTAAAATGCTACACAAGAAATAGGCATACAAGAGGGATAATGAAGCAAGTGCAAAATGGGGGCCTCAAACAGCGAGAGACCCTTAAGGAAACATGAAATAGAGCTCAAAATAATGCTATTTTCAGTTATGGCCGGAGCTCAAATATACAAGAAAGAGGGGCTAAGAAATGATGCAATAATAGGACTAAAAAGAGAAGAGAAGGACTTACCCTTGAAGACTCAACTTTGACAGCCTCTTGGTCCGAAATGTAGCACTCCTAGCCTCTGAAAAACCAATTCCAGCTACTGGAATGGAAGATGGAAGGGTGGGGCTATGGGTTGGTGTGTAAAAATGGTGTAAGAATCAAAGGGTTTTGATGGTTAGAATGTAGAGAGAGAGAGAGAGAGAGAGAGAGAGAGAGAGAGAGATTTAATGTGAGAGCTCCACAAAAATTTTCTAACCCCTAAAACACAGCTGGGGGGTCTGTTATATAGACACAAGAGGGTGGAAAAGAGGGGGAAAAATGGGGGGGAAATGAAATTCAAATTTCCCCCCAAAATTGGCCTAAAAGGGGGATAAAGGGGCAAGTGATAGTAGGAGATCTCAAACCAAAGAGATCCCTTCAACAAAGTTGAAGAGAGGATCAAAATAAGATACTTTTTAGTTTATGACAAGCCACGAAAATAAATACAAGTAGGCTTAAACTATCATGCAAGAAAAGGCCTAAAAGAGAGGTAAAGAAGCAAGTGGCAGTAGGAGATCTCAAACAGCAAAAGGTCCTTAATAAAACATGAAAAGGACCTCAAAATATGACTATCTCAAGTTTAGGTTAGAGCCCAAAAATGCAGAATGAAGGTTCGGGAGCCAAAACATGCAGTTCGGGGCTCCGAAAGTGGGCTGTTAGGCACCGGAAGTAGTGTCTGACCACGAAGTTGGTCTCTCGGACCATAGTGTCCCTCAAAAGGGAGGAAATAAGGTGTGTACCAAAAATTGGAGCAAACAGAGGTGGTTAAGCGGTCCCGAACCGAGGCACACGGCCGTCGGCTTCGAAAAATCGAAAACCGGGTTCCAAACGGGAAAAATGGCCTACGACCATGAAACGTAGCCTACCGCCACTGAGAGATGATCTACGAGACCTCTCCCTCCCTTCGAGAAGAGAAAACAGAGAAAACAGAGCCTGGTTCGCAAACCAAGGCAAAGCAAAAAAGAGTTCGGAAGTCCGGAGGCAAGGCTCGCAGCCGGGACTCCACAACCTCAGAACGAGCACAATATGCAACATCACCAAGCACTCAATCGGTGACGTCTGAGTCTTAAGGTCGGTCAAAAATGGGTTGTCTACAACGGGTCCGGAAGGTATCCTCGAAGCATAGAAACATGGAACACGTTATGGCCTTGACTCATGTTTGGTGGAAGGTTAACTCAGTAAGCTACCGGACCCATTCTTTCTAGAATTTGGAAGGGACCAACATATCGGGGTGTTAACTTACCCCTTTTCCCAAATCTCGGATGCCCTTTCATTGGGGTGACTTTCACAAACACATGACTATCCACTTCAAATTCCAAATTCCTTCGTCGGTTATCTGCATAACTCTTTTGTTTGCTTTGAGCCGTTTTCAATCTTTCTCGAATAATTTTAACCTTTTCAGTTGTCAACTACACAATTTCAGGCCCTAGCAATGATCTATCCCCAACTTCGGCCCAACACACGGGGGAACAACACGGTCTTCCATATAGAGCTTCGTAAGGTGCCATCTCAATACTCGAATGGTAACTATTGTTGTATGCAAATTCTACCAACGGTAGATGGGTTTCCCAACTTTCTTGAAAATCCAGCACATACATTCGGAGCATATCTTCTAAGTTTGTATCGTTCTCTCGGATTGACCGTCGGTCCGAGGATCAAAGTTGTGCTAAACTTGAGTTTTGTGCCCATAGCTTCCTGCAGACTTTGCCAGAATCTTGAAACAAACTTGGGATCCCTATCCGACACAATTGAAACCGGAACACCATAAAGCCTCACAATTTCATTCACATAAAGTACTGCGAGTTTATCTGCATTATACTGAGTCTTCACTGGTAGGAAGTGAGCAGACTTAGTTAATCGATCTATAATGACCCATATAGAATTCATACCACGAGGAGTTCGTGGTAAACCCACAACAAAATCCATGGTCAAATGTTCCCACTTCCATTCCAGGATTGGAAGGGGTTGCAACAGTCCTGTTGGTCTCTGATGTTCTGCCTTTACTTGCTGACACTGTAGACATTTAGAAACGAATTCTGCGATCTCCTTTTTCATACTTGGCTACCAAAAGTGTTGTTTCAAATCCCGGTACCTTTTGGTACTCCCCGGATGCATTGAAAACCTTGAGGCATGTGCTTCTTCCATTAGTTTCTGTTAGGTTCCAACACATTAGGGACACATATTCTGTTTTGACATTTGAGCACCGAATCCACTAAACTGAACCCCGGTCTTCGTTTTGTCTCCAACTCATCACATACTTTCCGTAGCGTTTCATCTTCCATTTGACGTAGCTTGATGTCTTCAAGTAAGGTTGGTTGAGCCATCATCGCTGCTATTACGGCCTCCTGTCCACGTATCACAAGATCCACATCCATTTTATCCAATTCAATCATCAACTCCTCTTGCTTCATAAATAGATTTTCCAAATCTCCCATATTTTTCCGACTAAGCGCATCTGCAACTGTGTTGGCTTTACCAGGATGGTAATGAATCTGTAAGTCATAGTCTTTAATCAACTCCAACCAGTGCTGTTGTCGCATATTCAACTCTTTCTACATAAAAAGGTATTTTAGACTTTTGTGATCGATATAAACTTCGCAAGTAGTGCAATACATATAATGCCGCCATATCTTCAAAGCAAAAACTACTACAGCTAGTTCAAGATCGTGTGTGGGATAATTCTTCTCATGGGGTTTCAACGATCGAGAGGCATAAGCGATAACTCTTCCATTTTGCATAAGTACACAACCCAGCCCTTTATGTGAAGCATCACTGTAGATTATAAACCCTTCGGTACCGGATGGTAAGGCCAGAACTGGTGTTGTAGTCAACTTTGTTTTCAACTTCTGAAAGGCAAGTTCCCACTCTTCTGACCACTCAAATGTAACTCCCTTTTGAGTCAATTGTGTAAGCGGCACAACGATTTTGGAAAAATCTTGAACAAACCTCCTGTAATAACCGGCTAATCCCATAAAACTACGTACCTCAGTCACATTGGTAGGAGTTGGCCAATTCACGTTCACCTCAACTTTATGTGGATCTACAGAGACTCCATCATTTGTTATTACATGCCCCAAAAATGCTACCTCATGTGGCCAGAATTCACATTTCTTCAGTTTTGCGTAGAGCCTCTTTTCTCGAAGTGTTTGAAGGATTATACGAAGATGATTCTCATGTGCCTCTACACTCATTGAGTATATAAGGATATCATCGATAAAGACTACCACAAACTCGTCCAGATAAGGCTTAAAGACACGATTCATTAGATCCATAAATGCTGCCGGTGCGTTAGTAACTCCAAAGGGCATGACCAGAAATTCATAATGACCGTACCGGGTTCGAAAAGCTGTTTTCTCCACATCATTAGCTTTGACCTTCAATTGATGGTATCTGGACCGTAGACTAATTTTCGAAAAGCCCTGTGCCCCGTGTAACTGGTCAAATAACTCATCGATCCGTGGTAAGGGGTACTTGTTCTTGATTGTTACCTTGTTGAGTTCCTTATAATCAATACATAGTCGAAGTGTTCCATCCTTCTTTTTCACAAACAAAACTGGCGCACCCCAAGGAGATACACTTGGACAGATAAATCCCTTATCAAGCAAATCCTGTAACTGAATCTTTAATTCTTCATTTCAACTGGTGACATCCTATATGGAGTCTTAGAAATAGGTTGGGTTCCCGGCGCCACTTCAATTATAAACTCAGTTTCACGATCTATCAACTGCCCTGGCAATTCTTCTGGAAAAACATCCTGAAATTCACGGACCACTGGAATCACGTCAATATCCCCATTCAGCACTTGACCCTCTAAAACACTGCATAAATACCCCTGACACCCCTTAAGAATTAATTTCCAAGCCTTTGCTGCAAAAATCAAATAAGGTGGAGAAGTCACTTCCTGTCCCTGGAAAATAGATTCTGGTTGTCCCAGAGGGTGGAAACTGATTTGCTTGTTCAGACAGTCTATAATTGCACCATATTCACTCAACCAATCCATGCCCAGAATAATGTCAAAATAGGTCAAGTCAAGAGGTAACATATTGGCATATACCCGGATATCCCCAAGTTGAAGTTCACAAGAAAAATGGACAGAAGCACAGATCATAGAGTCTCCCAAAGGTGAAGACACACATAACATATATGACAAATTTTCCTCAGATTTATCTAAATTTTGCGCAAATAATTTTGACACAAAAGAATGGATAGAGCCAGAATCAAACAATATATAAGAAGCATAACCATGAACCATAAATGTACCTATCACCACTGTCGCAGCATTCTGCAAATCCCCCGGAACCAATGCAAATGCCCTACCTTGCCTCGCAGTGTCCTTGTTGTTAGCAGGTTTTGCAACCGACTTGGTGTTGGCAGTTGGTGTAGACCCCACTGAACTTGTAACGGCTTTGTTGTTATTTTGTCGATTTCCTTGAGGACCATCCCTTATTAGATGACCCATTTTGCCACATCGGAAACATGCTCCAGATAGTCGGTGACAAACCCCACGGTGCCTCCTTCCACATTCTGAACACACAGGGGATAAATCTTGCGTAGAAGTGGTTGTGCTGGAGGTCCCTGAATTTTGCTTCTTATTTGGCGGAGTAGTTGTGCCCTTTGACCATTGAGTATTCTGCCTCTTCCCTTTCCATTCAGAAATTCAGTTCTGAGTAGCGAGGTTTCCTTCTGCTATAACAGCCATCTCCAACACATCTACATAAGTGGGTAACTTAAACATGTTGACCTTGTCCATTATAGAGCTCCGTAATCCACCTTCAAATTTACGTGCCTTCTTGTAATCTGTGTCCACCATATGAGGTGCAAACCGTGCTAGTTCTGCAAATTGAGCTTCATATTCAGCAACAGTCTTGTTCCCTTGTCGAAGAGTCTCAAATTCGGTCACCTTCTTGTCTCGTATACTTTGGGGAAAGTACTTATCATAAAATAACTCCAAGAATCTGTCCCATGCTAATCCCGGATATGTAGTTCTCATAAGCATCCACCATCTCCGTGCTTCGTCCTCAAGAGTGAAAGCAGCCAGTTGCACTTTTTGGGCTTCGGTGCAAGGAAAAACTTCGAATAACTTTTCTATTCCCAACATTCATGCCTCAGCTTTCATTGGTTCTATCCCTCCTTTGAATGATGGTGGTTTCATCTTTTTAAACTCCTTGGTAAGGGTAATGGTTTGGTCTTCAGCATGGACATCTCGTACTACAGGTGGAGGTACCGGTGGTGGTGGCGGTTGCGGTTGTGGCTGTTGCTGTTGTCGCCGTAGGGTTTCCGCCATTTCCATAATCATTCTTTCCATCCTGTCCAACCTTTAAGAAGTGGCATCTTTTGAATCTTTTGCTCTTGTTCTCATCCACACAACAATCAATTATATACCATAGACATAGTTCAAAATTGTTAGCATTAACAGAGTATGCTTAACGTTGCCACCAATCTTTCATATACTTCCAGGATGTCATGCATGATACCTAAATCTTTTCTAGACACCCTAAAGCTCAATGGATCCATGTGTGAGATAGCAACTCGTGCTCTGATACCACTGTCATAACCCCAAACCCGCCCCTAAAAGTTTGGGCATTACCTATGCAGAAATGGGCATCTAACCTGATATACATAACATATGGGGCCTGAACAAAAGCATTGAAGATTAGAGAATAACATAAAATCATATCCATTGAGCTATCACTACTATGTCAAGATCGCAAACATCATAACAGGAAAATTGAATACAGAAAAATGCATCGGAGTATCAGTTATACACATACATATATATAGATCCAGCCCTGAGATTAGGCGTATAACAAAACATTATTGACATCTCAACCTTAAACAGGCAATTAGAATACAAGCCAAAACTTGACAAAAGTTCACAAAAAAAATTGGGACGGCTCCACCTAAGTGCCTGGACACATTGAGGTTGACAAAAGATAGATGAGCCTCAGGAGTTAAGGCTGGCTCCTGGGTTGATTACCCATAGAAATAGACAAGATGCGGAGTGAGCGAAGCTCAGTAAATAATTGTACTTATATAGTTCCATGCGAAATGTAAATCATAATACATAATCATACGTATGTAACTACAGAGTTCATAAGGTTAGTCTAGTGCTGTGTTACTTTCAAAACGACCTTAGGCCCGGATATAGCAGAACGGCCATCGGCCCAGAAATAACAGAACGGCCATTGGCTCAGAAAGATCCATGTATACACAAATTCTTTCAATGTTTACATTCACATCAATTCCCAACCAATATACGTATGTAGTAACTTACGGAAGACAGAACGTTAATAGTGATAAGCGTTAACGGTAAATGAATGTATATCCATTGCACTATTACTCACAGTGTTGTGGCGGGATGCTAATTCCTTCCACAGTGTGCCCTACACACATAGAACTCACAATTTAGTTGAAATTCCTCTTAAATTCACACTTCAGTTGTTAATTTTCAGTAAATTAAGAAGCACTTTAAAAAGTTCAAATATTACTTTCAACCATCCCAGAGGGTCAAACAGGTCAAATGGAGCAATCCATGTTTTTTAACTTGGGCTGCACGTGTGGCTTTGAGCCCCGCACGTGCGGCAAATCCTCCCGCACGTGCGGCAGTGATGCCCCGCACGTGTGCAGACACCCCATTTTTGACCGCCCTTAAGACTTGGATGCGACTGATGGTTTTGGAAGGTGTGCAGGGCAAATGTTCAATTTCTTTGGTAAGGAGAGAGACAAATCTCAACTTCACACCCCATTTTGGACCAAAGTTATTTTGGATGGTTTTTAGACCTTAGAACCCCCTCTTTCAAAACTTTTTTTGAAATAAAGTTTCTACAATGTTTCGAGGCTCACATTTTGTCAAATGATACGCTTTTTCGATAAACCGAGCAAGGACAAAGTGGAAATGAGTGAAAGAGATCTTTGAAAAATCTTTCAAAACACCTTTTTTAGGGGTTTAGAGTTGAAGAAAAGAGGAGAAGAGAGAAGAAACCTAGCTGGGGAAGAAGTTGGGTATGAATCGCTAAGAGAAAGTCGAGTGGTCCTCGCTAAAGCAGGCTTATCTATCTATGCACTTGGAGTTAAGTTATGAGGCTGCCACCGTTGGAAAGAAGACTTCTGGGGCTTCATTTTGCATTCAAGAATCTCCTAAATCCAAGTTCGGATGAGGGAGATATGATTGGTTGAAGTTGGGCATCACTCCGGTTGGACTGAATCTGTGCGGCTTCACTAAAAGGAGCATAACTCTTTCCAAAGGAGGAATTTTATTTCAATATTTGTGCCATTGGAAAGCTAACTTCTGGGGCTTCAATTTGCACACAAGAATAACCTGAAAAGGTGTTCACATGAAGCAGTTATGTCCGTTTGAAGTTGGACCTTCAGAGCAGATTTTTTTTTTCTTGCCACCGGCCATTGGTGATAGTCGGTCGGCAAGGTCGGTCGGCATGGGTCGGTCGGCATGGTCAGTCAGCATGGTCGGTCTTCCATTTTTTTTTTGGCCGAACCCTTGGTTTTAGCTTCTTGAGGAAGCTTGAACCTTTTGCTCTAGCTTCTCCAAGAAGCTTGAACCCTTTGTTTTAGCTTCTTGAAAAAGCTTGACCCTTTTAGTTTAGCTTCTCTTAGAAGCTTGCACCCTTTGTTTTAGCTTCTTGAAGAAGCTTGATCCTTTTGGTTTAGCTTCTCTTAGAAGCTTGCGCCCTTTGCTTGAGGCTTCTCCAAGAAGCCTTGGCCCTTTTTCTTCTATAAAACCAACACTCCCTCTCCATTTGTAGGGGTTATAAAAATTTGTTTGGAGCCTCCTACATTCAATCTCTCTCTCTATATTCCAAGCACCAAAACCCTTTATTCTTGGATCCATTTTCTACTCCATCTCCAAGCCAACCAACCCATACTCCATACCAGCAGTATGGAGGCCATTTCCAGAGGCAGGGAGCATCTTTTCTCAAGCCAAGAGTTGATGAAAGACTAGTCTTCAAGGGTGAGTCTCATTTTCCCTCTTTTTGCTCTTTTCTTGGTCTATATTTTAGCTCCTTATGCTTGCATAGTTGGGCTACCACCCTAACTGGAACTATACTTATTTTGAGCCATTATTCATGTTTTATTAAGGGCCTCTCACTGTTTGAGGCCTCCTTCTTGCACTTGCTTCATTACCCCTCTTGTATCCTCCTTTCTTGCATAGCATTTTTGGCTTATTTGTAAATTTTTTTGAGCTCTGTTGTAAACTGTAAAGTAGACTATTTTGAGCCCTTCTTCAACATTGTTGAAGGGCTCATCACTGTTTGAGGCCTCCATTTGCTACTTGTGTCTTTACCCCTCTCTTGGCTTTATTTTTGCATGATTTATTAGCTTATTGAGATTCTGTTTTTGGACCTTGGTCCGAACTGAAAATGGCCCTAAAATGATCCCCTCTTCATGTTTCATTAAGGGTCTAGGGCTGTTTGAAGCATCCTTGGTATACTTCATGTTATAGCCCTCTTGGTGGCCTCATCTTGCATCATACTTTGAGCATGCTTGTGTTCTGTTTTGGGTCTGATCATAAGCTGTAAAAAGCCATATTTTGGGCCCCTCTTCAACATTGTTGAAGGTCCATCACTTGTTTGAGGCCATGTGCACCACTTGCTTCTCTGCCCCTTTGTTGGCCCATTTCTTGCATGTTAATTTGGCCATACTTGTATCTGTTTTTGGGGGTTTTAATAAACTGTAAAACATCATATTTTTGGCCCCTCTTAAACATTTTAGAAGGGGTCTTCTGTGTTTGAGATCAGCAGCTATGACTTGCTTCATTACCTCTCTTGGCCCCCATTTTTGCATGCTAATTTTGCCCTATTTGTACCCACTTTTTGGCCATGCTTTGAACTGTAAAAATGATTTTTTTGGGGCTTCCTAGCTTCTGTCTTCACATTTCATGTATGAATTATGCATTCTTTGTATAGCTGTAAGCCATTTCATGTACCTAGTTTTGCATTTCGGGAGTGATTCCATGCATTGGGTGTCATTTCGCCTTGATTTGGGGCTGTTTTGCACCTCATCTTGCTACTAATTTTTGTAAGTTTGCATACCATATTCCATGTCTTTGCCATGTCTCATTAGAGTGGTATTTCGGTGCCTGAGGGTCGGTCCTCGGTTTGCGTGCGCGCGTGTACGCATTTCTATTTCTCTTGTTTTTATCTCATGGCCTCTTATGTGAGTGTGGCTGAGGTCCACTCATGTTGGTGTAAGTCCATTATGCATTGTGTATGCCATCTCATTCATAGCATTGTGTATGCTAGGTTGTATATTGGTGCATTGTGTATGCCATGTTACCTCGTCCATCGTGTATGCCATTTCATAACATTGTGCATGTTAGGTTGTATCTTAGTTTGCATTCATGCATGCCATGCATATGGCATTGTGCTTGGGATAGGAGTTAGCCCGAGCACGGGAAACAAGGGGCGTTTCGTACTCCGAGTGACGGAATGTGTCTCAATTCCCTAGTCACCGACACTCCGGATCATCCATGATGGAGTTAGGTTTTGTTGTGTTTTCATGTGCATTCATTCCATATTGAATTGTGCAAATCGACTCCTCAGCCATCATGCATCGAGATGCGTGATTGGTGGCACGAGGATCGAGGCATGCATACATTTGTGAAAATACATTGCTATGCCCCTTTCCTGCTCTCTGTTGCAGCAAAATCAAGAATCAGCAGTCTTTTGAGGCTTGGCGCACTTTCCAAGAACAATCGCAAAACAAAGGCTAATTGGGGCATCCCAGTGGATTTCCGCACAAGGCAGCCTAAACATACATCATTCATCAGAATCAAGGCAGTCCCTAGCTTGCATGCTAGTTTATTATTTTCTTAGTTAATTTGTAAATTAATTAGGAATTTGTACATATTTGGACTGTATTATTTGGATCATTATTCTTTTATTCGGATCAGATATTTATTCGGACTCTCTAGAGGGCATAATTGTAATAAGTGTGCGTGAGTGTGTTGTATGGCTTCCCACCCCACGTCTTTCTTGCCTTTTATTTACCTGCTTATGATGGTTAGATTAGGGCATATTTCAATTAGCATACAAGATGACAAAGATGTTTGCATCATTCATCTGTTTTGCACGCACCGGGCACGGCGCATCATACAAACTGCATTTGTATTTCAATTCCAAATTGAATACGTGTTAGTTGTAACATTCCATATGGCATGTTTAGAATAGCCGAGCCTGCTATAATTGCATCTTTGCATGTGTTGCATTAGGTATTTCTGTATATTTAAGATCATGCATGATTTCTAATATGCTTCTGTTTTGGCTTGGAGTACTCGGTGAGTTTTTATGCTTTAGCATCCTTGCATGCGTGTGAGTGACTGCCATGAATAGCATGCTTACCATGAGGCTATGTGCTTATGTGATATAACTGCCTTGAATGCCTGTGGGTGGAGGTTGGGTTACTTGGAGTGGGACAATTCATCAAATGTTTGTTTTAAGCCCACTAGATAGTGGCAAAATCATGTTTTCTAAGCCCACCCGAGGGTGGCAAATCCACGTCTTAGCCTACCTGCGGGTAGCACCATCAAACCATTTTCAAACAAACAAACATGAAATGTTTTGTTCCAATTCAGGCGACTCAGTCTATACTTGTATGCTGTGCGCATCACATAGTAACCTAGGCTAATAACCGGAATAAGAACGCACAATGTTTTCAAAAATAGATATCATGGTTAGTAGAGGCCGGTCTTTGACCGGGCGAGCGGGGGTGCTCACGAAGTGACCTTCCCCAATCGTACCCAAGTTCCCGAGCCGAGGCAACTTTGGTGATGACGGACACGTGGCCTTTGGCACCGAGTCAGGGTTTCCTAAATTTCCCATTAAAAAAACATTTAGGCGGCGACTCTATATCTAGCAAAGCAGTCCATGTTTGGCACTTCTTTCAAAAATCAGTTTTCTCAAAACGATTTGCCAGATTTGGACTCTTTGGTTCAAGATTAAGAACCGTGACATTTGAGTCCTTGAACTGTAGTGACCCCAATATGAACGGAACGTGACTTAACCCTCTCGTGGCGTTCGGGGACGTCTACAGTTTCTGGCGACTCTGCTGGGGATTTAGACAACTTGACTCGAACCCATGATATCTAGTTTTGATTACACTTGTATGTCTCTTTGCATTGCATTTGCATTGGTGCGCCTAGGACACCGTGTTTGCCATATGCTATTCCTGAACGGTTGGCCAGAGGCTTGTCTTGTCAAGGCATGACCATAAGGCTGACCGGTTGTGGGCTCTGCCAGTATGGAAACACAGACCCCGGTTTTACCGAGGCACCCTTTTTGACCATTCGACCTAGTGCATATTCAGATCCATAGTGACCGTTCCAAACTAGGACAGGTTGCTTACCCGTTTATAGGTTGTTTGAAACCACTGTGTGCGTAGTGAAACCCTAGCTCCTGACAAAATAGGACAGGGAAACCCTACCCCAACATAGGGGTGTTTTGGCTCTCACTTGTCTGCTATGTGCTTGTTAGAGTGTGTCTCTACAGGGAATGCATGTATCAGTTTATGAGTTTGGGCATCAGGCCTGCGGGCATCAGTCAAGATTCGAGAATCGCTTGTCTCATGGATATCGATTCGATTTTGGGGAAAAGGATACAGAACAAAGGATCGCTGATTGAGGATAGTGTGTTTTCAGCTTATCAACCGTGTGTTGTATGCCCGACTGTGTGTTGTGTATTTAATTTAAGCTGTTATGCTGCCCGTTTACCTGGTTATTTATTTCCTTTTCGCTTTATTTATCTTTTGATAGGGCGCTTTTAGCACGATTGCATTGCTTCCAACCAAAGAGATATTCCCAAGCACTTTGGACACGAGGTCGCCGACTCAATCGATCCGAGGATCTCGTTGACGGACATCCAAAGGTTCCACTCCCTACCCCCGCTTGTTAGAAGAAGGCCAAGGAGGCGCAGGTGTCGTGAGCAGGATTACCGGGCAATGGGCTACTTTAGCAAAGAATAGTCGGGTTGGGATTCTTTCCGCCATAGAGATACACTTTATCGGTCACCGACCAATGTAATATGGCCGGATAGAGGAAATGATGCGGATGCAAGAGAGCATGAGATGATGCAGAGGATGCCATCCGCCAAGCGAATTTTCTAAGCAACAGTTATAGTCATGGCCGAAAGATCACTAGGTCGCGCAAATAAAGAATCGCGCATCTGACGCTCGTTCCTCCTCCACCCGGCTCCATTACCCCCGCAGCAGCACCTACCGCCGTAAATACCTCCCCACACCCCACACCCTACCAAATGTCCGTAATAATCAAGAGGACACAAACCTTCCAATCCGGTTACTTCCTCACCCCAACCCAAGACTCATACACCCAACCACCCGACTCTCCTTTGAGTTCGAAATAGACCATACAAATCTAAAAAAAGTAAGCTTGAGAAGCTTTTCAAGAAATCGCAAGGGGTGAAGGCCATTCCAGACATCGAAGATGGGTACACCGATGTAACCGTAACATTGCCAGATAGATTCAAGATGCCACAAATTGACCGCTTCGATGGGTCCGGAGACCCCATGGTCCATCTTCGGCTATTCTCGGACATCCTCGGGAATGGGCTAACCCGACCACAAAAGCTTTCGCTGTTGGCCGAACTTTGTCGGTGTGGCGCCATCCGCACGCCCGGTTAGAAGATGAGGTAAAAAGAAGCCGGCCGATGAAGATGGTCGAGGCCTTTGTTGCACAAGATTTCGTACAATACATGACGAGATTCCAACCCGTGACCTCGAAACAACGAGGCAGGAACCCAAGGAGACTTTCTCAGACTTCGTAACTCGATGGAGGGCAAAGGCATCGATGATGACCTTGAGGCCTACAGACAAAGATCAAATCAGGATGATTGTGCGCAATCTCCAACCGAAATTGATGCAGAAGATGATCGTATTTCCCTTTCCCACCTTCTCATATTTACACGAGATGGGGGTACAGATCGAGGATGCCATAAAACAAGGTCTGATCGACCAGGATAAGGAGCAACCTGTAGGACTTTCAACCAGAATAATAACGCAGTTCGAGTGGCGCCAAGAATCGACGAAGCTTCAGAGGTGAGCATGGTCACCACCACTCCCTCTCCCAAGACCCACGATACCACGCCTTTCTCGGGCGATCTGGAAGCAATACCCAAAACACCAAATATCAACCTAGAGGCCAAAGAACCTTCACCCCTATATATGCCCCGCCCAAAGCTCGGGGTATTAATCAGAAGAAGCATTTGACGCCCTAGAGCCGAGGCCACTACCAAATCCACTCCTCCCTCTCATGACCCGGCAAAATATCATACAGATCATCAACAAAGACGGTCATGACACCGACCGTTGTTTTAGATTACGTCATGAGATTCAGGATCTTATTGACAAGCAGGTGATCGCGCCTCCCGAAAAACCCAACGTCACGACAAATCCTCTCCCACCACATAACCAAGCCTCTCCTCCCAACAGAATCAACTTCATCCAAACTGGGGTCGTGTCTTACGATCCTAGTATCTATATCACCCCATCCCACCTACCTAAGCCGGAGGTGATCCTTCCTGTCTGCACTGACTTGTGCATGATGGACATCTCCACAACCCAATCTGAGCCAAAGGTGGTGACCACTGGAGATGAGACAGGGCAGATCTCAGAGGAAAGCGGGGTTGTTGAGTCTGGGATTGAACAGTCTGGGAATCTTGCTGAAGGAGCCTATGATCCAAGTGAATACATCCAGTCAGTGGGCCAGTCTGAGCTGAGTGTAGGGCTGCCAGAAAAAGCAGAGTTATGTGTGATTCAGGGGGACAGATTTGAACGGGGAACGGATGATCTAACAGCCGTAGGAGAGGACCTTGCCAACCTCCAGTTCTTCAGTGACCAAGAATCAGGGGATACAGCAATCAACTGGTTCGAATATGAGGAGTCGGCAGAAGTTACCGGATGGTTAGATGATCAACCAGACGTCGTAGAATATCAACCAGAACAAGGCCCGGCAGGGGCGAGAGTATCAGTGGTGGCCGGAAAGGCCGAGAGTCAGAATCCACCGCCGGAGAGCGCCGGCACTAAGAATTTCGCTCAGAATTTGGGGATTGTAAATGCAGGGAATATTGACCAACCAGCTGTACTGACGCAGTTGGAACAACAAAGATTTGAGGATTTCGAGAGAATCAGAAAAGCTAAGGCCCATGTGGGGGTCGAGAGTGCTGTGCACAGAATGTGAAATGTCATGCATGAGGACTGAAGGTGCTGCGAGTACGATCATACCGGAGCCGGACAGGTGTCTGTCGGCTGCCGACGGAATGTGGTGGGAAGACGATGACTTATGTCTTGCCCACACAGATGAGGACTGGGGGAGTAGTCAACCAGATGATACCTGGTATATTGACGAGATCGCTCATATGACAAGAAGTGGGCGATATTTCAAGCCCCAGCACTTAGACCAACCTGAGGCGTCTGGGAAAGACAAAGAAGCTGAGAAACAGAAGGAGAAACAGATTGAAGAAGAAGCTGTGCTCAAGCAATTGAAGAAGATACAAGCAGACATCTCCATCTGGGGACTGCTTATGGCGTCGCGAGTACACAGACAGGCTGTCCTATCTGCTATGGACAAGGCCAAACTCTCTATAGACACTACACCAGAGCAGCTGGTTGGGCTGGTTTTTCCGGGAGGAGGTTCCCCGGCATTAACCTTTTCAGACAAAGAACTACCGCCTGAGGGCGCAAATCATAACAAACCTCTCTATGTCTCCGTGGAGTGTAGAGACAAGTGGATACCGGTAGTACTTGTTGATACCAGGTCCGCCATCAATCTCTGCCCAGCTAGAACAGCGTATGCAATCGGGTTGAAGCCCGCGGACTTCGTGCCAACTGCTCAAGTGATCAGAGCATATGATAATACTAGCAGGGAAGTGATGGGGACTATCAAAATTCAGACTCAGGTTGGTCCGGGACAACATAACATTGAATTTCATGTCTTGGACGTTCCCGCAACCTTCAATCTACTCTTGGGCGGCCGTGGCTGCACCAAGTGAAGGCAGTCTCTTCCACTCTACATCAGATGTTGAAGTACCCTCACGAGAAGGGGGTGGCTATTGTTTTTGGGAATTCATCAATCCATCCACCGCCAGAGGTGTCCACACCAGTCTTGGAAATCGAGCACGGGACAGAGGATGTTTTCTTATCAGGGTTCACTTTGGCTGAGGCCCGGGTGGTGCAGAATATTATGGCTGTGAATGAAGGTGTGTACGTTAGTGCTCAATCCGTCTACCTCATGAACAAGCTACAACACATCCCCGGGATGGGATTAGGAAGAAGCGGCCGGAAAGGCGTTGCAGCATTGGCCGAAGTATCACACAACCCTCATACCTTTGGTTTGGGTTATCTGCCCACCAAAGAGGATTGGGTGAGGAAGGGAAAGGAAATGGCTGGAAGAGCCAGAGCAAAGCAGGCTGGGAAGCCTTTTGAATTAATGCATAGGCCCATCCAGGGTACCCTGAACGGACGCTTCGTTCGGGAGGGAGAGGACTTTCCATTTTGCGGCTTCCCAGAGCCGTGGATAAACGCGGAGAAGAAGCGCGTGCCAGGCTTCGAGATCTTCTTCGACCTGCAACTATCTGGGGATGACGTTGCCACAGAGCAGACAGACCCATCAGCTGAGGTTGAGCAGTGTAAGGCAGTGGATCCTGAGGGCACAGAATTTGAAACGGGGGTAGCGCTGGCATGTCTACTTTCTGATCCTCTGATCGACCATAAGTGCTTGGGGGATAACTTCGCGGTTTCCATGATTGGGGATGAAACGGCTGCGAGCCAACCAGCAGCTATCTTGGATGCATCTATCGCACCCTCTCTCACTTGGCAATACGAGGAGGGATTTTTGTCCAAAGAAGACGGGTCAGTGGAGCCGAATCGATTCCACCGAAGTCTTGTGAGTCGAATCGATTCAGCCGACCGAAGTCTGAGTCTGGTACTCCTGGGGATGTTAACCCGGATGCCACAGTCCTGTCTAGGTCGTCTTTTTCCTTTTCATTTGAGTCTGTTGTAAATGAATCGGACGATTTGGATGTGCCTAATGAGAATCAAGCAACTGTGGTTTCTGAGTACTTTTCTGTGCCCTTAATTTATTGCATTAATTCAGACTTTCAAAATTTTGAAAACGACGAGGACGAAGTTCCTCCGGTTTTGCAACGATTAATTGAGCAGGAGCAGGAAAGATTTGTTAAACCCCTAGTGGACGAAATCACTACCGTGAACATTGGTACTGAGGAGGACCCGCGGCTGGTCCAGATCGGGTCCACGTTGTCTTCGGAGGAATGCGAGCGCTTAGTCGCTTTATTAAAAGATTTCAAAGATGTTTTCGCGTGGTCCTACGAAGACATGCCCGAATCGATCCCGAGATTGTACAAAGATCGGATCCCTTGACCCCGAGGCCCGACCTGACAAGCAGAAACTCAGAAGGATCCACCCGGACTGGCCTCTCAAAATTAAGGAAGAGGTCACCAAGCAAATCGACGCAGCTTCCTCGCCGTATCGTAATATCCGACTTGGTTGGCTAACATTGTTCCGGTGCCGAAGAAGGATGGCAGGATTCGAGTATGCGTGGACTTCAGGGATTTGAACAGAGCTAGTCCGAAGGACGACTTTCCCTTACCGCATATTGATGAGTTGGTGGATTTCACAGCAGGACATGCTTTGCTCTCATTCATGGATGGCTTCTCAGGCTACAACCAGATAGTGATGGCACCGGAAGACCGGGAGAAGACTGCATTCACCACCCCGTGGGGGACATACTGCTATAGAGTAATGCCGTTTGGGCTGAAGAATGCTGGAGCTACTTATCAACGGGCCGCGACCACAATATTACATGATATGATCCACAAGGAGGTTGAGGTGTACGTGGACGACATGATTGTCAAGTCCAAGGAAAGAGAGGGCCACTACACCGCCTTGCATTAGTTTTTTCAAAGGATCAGGGAATTTCGGTTGCAGCTGAACCCTTAAAAGTGTACATTCGGTGTTACAGCGGGAAAAATGCTGGGGTTTCTGATTACACAAAGAGGCATCAAAGTCGACCCTTCAAAAATCAAGGCCATCCTGGAAATGCCCCCACCAAGGACTGAAAAGGAGGTGAGAGGCTTTCTGGGTAAAGTACAATTCATAAGACGGTTTATCTCAAAATTAACCTTGACTTGTGAACCACTTTTTGTCCCTCACAAGAAAGGAAAAAAGTTCCAATGGGACGGCCGATGCCAAGCAACGCATTTGAACAGATTAAAGAATATTTACGTAACTCCGCCATGTTGTCACCACCGTAACTGTGGAAACCGTTGATTTTGTATCTCACAAGAATCAAACTACAATGGGCTGCATGCTTGCACAAGAATCGAAGACAAGGTGGAGAGCCATCTACTATCTCAAAGAAGAAGATGCTAGAGTATGAAACCCGCTACACCCCATCGAAAAGGCTTGCTTAGCTTTGGTATGGGCTACCGTGAAGTCATGCGGCACTACCGTTAGCTCACTTCGTAATGTTGGTTTCACGACTTGATCCCATCAAATATCTTTTCGAGAAACCAGCACTTACGGGTAGGCTAGCTCGTTGGTTGCTGTTGCTCTCCGAATTTGATCTAAAGTATGTAACACGCAAGTCGGTCAAAGGCAGAGCAGTGGCAGAATTTTTAGCCGACCATCCAGTGGAAGGGGGTGAAGCAGTCGAGTATTTATTCCCAGATGAAGCCATTTTACACATCGACGACGAAACTTGGACGATGTACTTTGACGGAGCGTCAAATCAACACGGGTATGGGATAGGAGTGTTGCTGATAGCACCCGACAATTCCCGTATCCCTCTAGCCTTCAAACTCCGATTCAAAGTCTCGAACAATGAAGCAGAATATGAGGCGTGTATTGTCGGGTCTAGAAGCGCCTCGACCTAGGGGCAAGACGGTTGGACGTCATTGGGGACTCGAACCTTGTTGTGTCTCAAGCTAAAGGAGACTGGAAAGTAAAAGAGGAAAAGATGATGATGTATCACCAGACCTTGGATTTGCTGATTCCTCGGTTTGAGAAGCTAAGTTTTACTCATCTACTAAGAGAGAACAACAGGTTCGCAGATTCTTTAGCAACTCTATCTTCTATGATAGACATCCCATATGGAGTCCGGATGCCCAAATCATCATCGACCGTAAATTTGTACCTGCCTACGAGTCGATTGCCGCTATAGATGAAGTTCAGGACGAAAACCCCTGGTATTACGACATCTGGAACTTCTTGGAGAAAGAAGCATACCCGCCAGGGGTAAATGCCAAAGACAAAAGGGCAATCAGGAGAATGGCAGTTCAGTTCATCATCTGCGGGGGTAAACTGTATAAAAGGGGTCATCTGGGAATGCATAAACTGTGCGTTGATGCCGAAGAGTCAAAGCGTCTGATGGAAGCCATCCACGGGGGAGAATGTGGTGCGCACATGAATGGGGTAATGTTGGCACGGAAGATCCTCAGACAGGGTTATTACTGGTCCACCATGGAGGAGGATTGTATTGGTTTCGTCCGGCGATGCCACAAATGTCAGATTCATGCAAATCGCATGAACATTCCGCCATCAAAGCTGTACAACATGACTTCGCCATGGCCATTTTCAGTCTGGGGAATTGATGTAATCGGAGCTGTTACGCCGAAGGGGTCGAATGGGCATGAGTTCATCTTGGTAGCGATAGATTATTTCACAAAGTGGGTTGAGGCCCAATCTTATGCGGTGTTGAAAGCTTCGCACGTCACAAAATTTATCATAAACAACATCATCTGTGGCTACGGGGTCCCAAACGAAAGAATTTCAGATAATGGTTCCCACTTCAAGAAGGAAGTGATAGACTTGTTGGAAAAATACAACGTGGCTTTTCATAAGTCATCTACCTATCGTCAGAAACCAATGGAGCGGTTGAGGCCGCCAACAAGAATATCAAGCGCATATTGCAGAAGATGGTGGTAACCTACCGGGACTGTCCAGATATGCTGTCGTTTGCTCTGTGGGGCTACCGGACTTCAATCGAATCTCTTTCGGCGACTCAGACTCATTGGTTTATGGGATGGAGGCCGTTCTACCTATTGAGATTGAGGTTCCGTCATTACGAGTATTGGCCGAGTGTCAAATAGCCGAGGCAGATTGGCAGCAGAGCCGATTTGAGGAACTCATGCTTTTCGATGAAAGAAGACTGAAAGCACTGTACCATGTCCAAGGTTATCAACGCAGAATCGCCCGGGCTTTCAACAAGAAGGTTAAGTCCAGGAATTTAAAGGAAGGAGATTTGGTACTCAAAGACAACCGAGCTCCCATCCACGACCCAAGGGGCAAGTTCAGACCCAATTGGACTGGTCCCTACATCATCAAGTCAATCTGGTCAGGTGGAGCTGTGGTTCTGATGGATCTAGATGGCTTAGAGTTCTCACAACCGATCAATATGGACAAGTTGAAGAAATATTACCCATGAGAGGCTCGCTAGGCTGAAAACCCGAAAGGGCGACCGAGGCAAAACTTAGAGCACAAAAATTTGAAATTATAAAAACTGAGCTCGCAAGGTTGAAAACCCGCAAAGGGCGGCCTTGGCAAAAGTTAGAGCGCAAAAGGAGAGTGAAAATACCCGAGCGAACCTAAGCCTGAACTACGTAAGGCTTGATTCCCATCCTTGGGATACGTAGGCAGCTTCATGCTAAAGTTTAGCCATAAACATTTTCCCCGATCAACTTTGTCCATTTTGATCATCTCAGTCATCCTTGTCCATCAGCATTCATCGTGATCTCCGATACAGTGCCATTCAGACTAGGGGCAACTTTCCGGTTGCTAGGATTCGGGGTTGTGCATCTCAGTGACAGATTTCAAGCGTGTCCAGTTCTGATCCATGTCGAAGATAGTTTTGAAAAGTTTTAATAAAAGTTGACTTTGTTCAAATTAATCTTTTTACAACTAAGACTATTTTTGGACCAAAGCGGAAAATTCTCAGTACCACAACCTTCAATTTCATTGATTTCAAAACAGAGTTCTCCTGCTCTTGCATACAATTGAAGTTGTTTTTTTATTACATTCATAGAGAAAACTTGAAAGTACTAATAAAGCAATAAATCCGGGGCATAGTCAAGTCAGGTATCCCTGTGCCCCCTCCCGTAGCCTAGTCGAAGCCTCTCGATGCCAAGTCGGGCCCAATCAGGCTCTTCATTGAGCCAATCTATGCACTCATCAGACAAAGTACAACTGAAAGTGAGAGCGGGGGCCAGGAGCTCTCGAGTCCTCCATGCTGTGGCATAATGGGCAAGCTGTGCGTCTTGAACCGGGAATGGGGCAGGATACTCTATCCCATCTGGTGGACAAGTCTGATCATGGCCGAACTGGCACTGGAACCGGAACGGAAAGTAGAACACATAGTGGGTCAGACCAATCAGCTGGATCCCGGTCTGCCGGGACATGCTATAGCTCATTGTCGGGAGATTGAGCCAAGGACAACGCCAAGCAATGCGATCTGCAGACAAATTGCACATCCAGTCAAACCACCACCCCTCATCAAGGGTATCAATTAGACGTTGTCGAAAGAAGTAGCCGTGAGCTGAGTAGGCTGGGCAAGAGTTCACAACCTGCAATTTATCCATCAACCATACCTGGGGAGGGATGAAAAAATGAGAGATTGAAGAATAGAGAGATGTGCGATGAGAGAAAAAGTAAGAAAAGGGTTTTGTGAGAAAAATTGAGCTTGAGGGCCGAGTGATGTGAGCAATATATATGTGAGATTGGGTGGGAAACATTACCTGCAGCAGTAGTGGACTCCTCGCAAATCTGGTCATCTCTCGGCGGTGGAAAGCATCTAAGCCCATTAGTGTCTCGGCCAATGTCATGGCGATGCAGCTCTTTCCTTCCTTCAAGCCTTGAGCAACTTCAATCAGACGAATGCTAGATCCACTAAAGCCCGGGGCAAGCAAAAAGTGAGATAGCATGCACAAGCAAAGGGCATGTTGCCGAAAAGCTTGCCAATGATGGTTGCCGCGGTCACCGGCATCAGAAAAGCGATGAATCAAGCCGAGGATGTCCAGTTCCCCATTGCAGATCAGAGACCGAGCGTCATGCATTGTGAGCCCACACATCCGCCCTAAGGTTTGGGCATGGCCAAAGCGAAGCTGAGGCAAGATTTCTTCGTTGCGCTCAGATTCCATCAAAACTTGGAAATCTTCGAAGGTAGGACATACCTCTTGACCGCCAAAGCTAAAGACATGTGTTACTGGATTCCAAAACCTTGCCGCGGCATGGAGAAACGGAAAGTGCAGCGGAGTACGACTCAGAGTGAATAGTGCGTTTATATCAAAGCCCCGGAAATTCAGCTTTTCCGAGCCGTCCAAGTTGGAAATCCAAGCTGTGAGATTCTGGGCAAGAAACTCTTCCATTTGGAACAAATCAGTGTTGGATTGAGAAAAACTACGAAGCTGAGGCTTTTTGTAGGGGATAAGGTGTGAGTGGAGGACAGATGTCAACATTCTGGTGGCTTTTTGTAGGGGATAAGGTGTGAGTGGAGGACAGATGTCAACATTCTGGTGGCTTTCTGTAGGGGGATGAGTTGTGAGTGGAGGACAGATGTCAACATTCTGGTGGTTTTTGTAGGGGATAAGGTGTGAGTGGAGGACAGATGTCAACTTTTGGTCGATTGGTCAAATCTGTTGGCTGATGGCCATTTCTCGAGGCCGGTGTCCTTTCCTTATGACCGAGGGTCTTCCCTCTTGCTCCATTAGCTGTTTAGAAGTTGAACATGCTGAGAATTTGGGGAATGCCACGACTTCCAATGCCCTCCAATGATGATTTTTGCGGCGTCACGCCCATTTGCTTATCGAGTTGTTGTCAATTTGCTTATCGAGTTGTATTTCACTCTCCTTAAGTCTTTGATTTGCTTATCGAGTTGTACTCGCACTTATTTGGCTTATCGAGTTTCCTTGTTTTGTTTATCGAGTTGTAAGTTGGTTCACTACCTGATTATTACGATGCAAGTGCTCAATTTTCAAACGAATTTCAATTTCATTCACATTGTTATGTGATGCCACGCGATGCGATGCATAGAACGTGCAAATGTAACACCTTTTGAACAAAATAGCTGTTTCATTTCCATCATGTGTTTTGCAAAAACACACACTTTTGAAAAAAGTAAAACCTGCCTGAGGCAGTGCAATGTGCTTAAACCACTATTAAAAAAGGAAAATAAAGCAGGACACAGCTACATCAGTGCTATCAACTGCAGGAGTAAAAGGCCCTTTCCGTCCTCTTCTGTGGAACAGCCTCTGCACCATCATCACCATCATCATCATCAAAGTTTGGGTTGCGTGTTCAACTTTCAACAAATGTGTGCTGCGTGTTCACCTTCAAAATGGGCTGCGTGTTCATCATCAAAGTTTGGGCTGCGTGTTCAACTTTCAACAAGTGTGTGCTGCGTGTTCACCTTCAAAATGGGCTGCGTGTTTATCATCAAAGTTTGGGCTGCGTGTTCAACTTTCAACAAGTGTGTGCTGCGTGTTCACCTTCAAAATGGGCCGCGTGTTCATCATCAAAGTTTGGGCTGTTCAACTTTCAACAAGTGTGTGCGTGTTCACCTTCAAAATGGGCATGTGTTCATCATTCAAAGTTTGGGCTGCGTGTTCAACTTCTTTCAACAAGTGTGTGTTGTGTGTTCACAATCAAAATGGGTTGTGTGTTCAGAAATTCAAAGTTTGGACTGCGTGTTCTCCTTCAAAATGGGCTGTGTGTTCAGAAATTCAAAGTTTGGGCTGCGTGTTCAACTTCTTTCAACAAGTGTGTGCTGTGTGTTCACAATCAAAATGGGCTGTGTGTTCAGAAATTCAAAGTTTGGGTCATGGTTCAACTTCTTTCAACAAGTGTGTGCTGTGTGTTCACAATCAAAATGGGCTGTGTGTTTAGAAATTCAAAAGTTTGGGCTGCGTGTTCAACTTTCAAAAAGTATGAACTGCGTGTTCACGACAAAAAGTTTGAGCTGCGTGTTCAAATGTCAGAAAAAGTGGGCTGCGTGTTCAAGACAAGAAGCATGAGCAGCGTGTTCAGAAATTCAAGTGCTTGAGCTGTGTGTTCAAAATGCAAACCAAATGCTGAGTTATGGACTGAGTGTTCAGATTAAGTAATGTTATGAGTCAGTGTCTAAAACGAAGCAGTGTCTGAAAATGAGTCAGATGTTCAAGAATGAGTCAGTGCCAAATGAATGGAATGCTATGTCGTAAGTTGTGTACCAAGTCCTGCATTATGCATGCATTTCATCGCGTTATTTTGCGCACCTACGCCGGTCTAGGAGACCTTAAATCCTCTAAAGGTGCAATTCCTTTGGTGTTTGTCGTGCCCGAACGACTTCCAGCGGTCTGGTATAGCCACCTGCTTGTGTTAGTAGTGAGTTCCTAGGAGACCAACTGAGACGGTGGAAACTAGAGTTCGAATGGCTCATGCCTAGAACGCAAAGGTTCGGGATTTCCGAGACTAAAGTCTGGTTTAAATACCCAGGGGTATATCCTCGGCTTGAAATCTGTATGGCAGCCCCATAGATTGAGATAGCATCTGTATGCGCCTCAATTCTGGATACTGATCCAACCTAGTCTGTCACCCTGTTGGAGAATAGGGAAAGCTGCGACCACAGTCAGGGAGAAAAGTATTACCTATGGTTCAATTAAGATGCAGAAGCAGGAGATCCCCAGCAGCCTGAGGTGAGTCATCACCAATTGCTCTTATAAGGTACCTCTCTTTTCCTAGTTATCACATTGCATTTTAGTCATTACAGTGCATTGCATAAATCCTCAATTTTCAAACCGGCTTCGCGTAGCGTATAAGTCCAATCTTCAAACCGGCGTCGCGTAGCGTATAAGTCCAATTTTCAAACCGGCTTCACGTTGCGTATAAGTCCAATCATCAAAATCTTCCTACATATCATTTTGCATCCTGCCCCTGAACTATGCAGGTTTGATTCCTTGCAAAGGGATACGTAGGCAGCCTGCGGGTGCAACCATTTATTTATCTATATTTTGTTTGTTTGTCCAAGTCTTCGGCCTTGTCAAAAATGGGTCGTCTCTGGGCTTTGACATTCACTCCGCCACTTCTTGACTTCGAAGTTTTGTCAAAGAGGGGCAATCAGAGACACCCCATTTTTGACCGCCTTAAGACTTGGATGCGATCGATGGTTTACATGGTGGAAAAAAGGTGTGCAGGGCAAAGGTTCAATTTCTTCGGCAATGAGAGAGACAAATCTCAACTTCACACCCCATTTTGGACCAAAGTTATTTTGGATGGTTTTTAGACCTTAGAACCCTCTCTTTCAAAACTTTTTTTTGAAATAAAGTTTCTACAATGTTCCGAGGCTCACATTTTGTCAAATGATGCGCTTTTTCGATAAACCGAGCAAGGACAAAGTGGAAATGAGTGAAAGAGAGACAAAATCTTTGAAAAATCGTTCAAAACACCTTTTTTAGGGGTTTAGAGTTGAAGAAAAGAGAAGAAGAGAGAAGAAACCTAGCTGGGGAAGAAGTTGGGTATGAATCGCTAAGAGAGAGTCGAGTGGTCCTCGCTAAATCAAGCTTATCTATCTATGCACTTAGAGTTAAGCTATGAGGCTGCCACCGTTGGAAAGAAGACTTCCGGGGCTTCATTTTGCATTCAAGAATCTTCTAAAGCCAAGTCCGGATGAGGGAGATATGATTGGTTGAAGTTGGGCATCACTCCGGTTGGACCGAATCTGCGCGGCTTCACTAAAAAGAGCATAACTTTTTCCACAGGAGGAATTTTAATTCAATATTTGCGCCATTGGAAATCTAACTTTCGGGGCTTCAATTTGGACACAAGAATGACCTGAAAAGGGGTTCACATGAAGTAGTTATGTCCGTTTGAAGTTGGACTTTCAGAGTAGATTTTTTTTTTCTTGCCACCAGCCATTGGTGATAGTCGGTCGGCATGGTCGGTCGGCAAGGTCGGTCGGCATGGTCGGTCTTCCATTTTTTTTTTGGGCCTAACCCTTGGTTTTAGCTTCTTGACGAAGCTTGAACCTTTTGCTCTAGCTTCTCCAAGAAGCTTGAACCCTTTGTTTTAGCTTCTTGAAAAAGCTTGACCCTTTTGGTTTAGCTTCTCTTAGAAGCTTGTACCCTTTGTTTTAGCTTCTTGAAGAAACTTGATCCTTTTGGTTTAGCTTCTCTTAGAAGCTTGCACCCTTTGCGTGAGGCTTCTCCAAGAAGCCTTGGCCCTTTTTCTTCTATAAAACCAACACTCCCTCTCCATTTGCAGGGGTTAGAAAATTTTTTTTGGAACCTCCTACATTCAATCTCTCTCTCTCTCTCTCTCTCTCTATATTCCAAGCACCAAAACCCTTTATTCTTGGATCCATTTTCTACTCCATCTCCAAGCCAACCAACCCATACTCCATACCAGCAGTTTGGAGGCCATTTCCAGAGGCAAGGAGCATCTTTTCTCAAGCCAAGAGTTGATGAAAGACTAGTCTTCAAGGGTGAGTCTCATTTTTCCTCTTTTTGCTCTTTTCTTGGTCTATATTTTAGCTCCTTATGCTTGCATAGTTGGGCTCCGACCCTAACTGGAACTAGGCTTATTTTGAGCCATTCTTCATGTTTCATTAAGGGCCTCTCACTATTTGAGGGTTCCTTCTTGCACTTGCTCCATTACCCCTCTTGTATCCCCCTTTCTTGCATAGCATTTTTGGCTTATTTTTAAATTTTTTTGAGCTCTATTGTAAACTGTAAAGTGGCATATTTTGAGCCCTTCTTCAACATTGTTGAAGGGATAATCATTGTTTGAGGCCTCCATTTGCTACTTGTCTCTTTACCCCTCTCTTGGCTTTATTTTTGCATGATTTATTAGCTTATTGAGATTCTGTTTTTGGACCTTGGTCCGGACTGAAAATGGCCTTAAAATGATCCCCTCTTCATGTTTCATTAAGGGTCTAGGGCTGTTTGATGAATATTTTGTATACTTTATGTTATAGCCCTCTTGTGGCCTTAATCTTGCATTGCATTTTGAGCATGTTTGTATACTGTTTTGGGCTTGATCATCTACTGTAAATGCCATGCTATATTTGGGCCCTCTTCAACATTGTTGAAGGGCCCTCACTTGTTTAGACCCAGCATATATCACTTGCTTCTTTGCCCCTTTGTTGGCCCATTTCTTGCATGTTAATTTGGCCATACTTGTATCTATTTTTGGGGGTTGTAATAAATTGTAAAACATCATATTTTTGGCCCCTATTAAACATTTTAGAAGGGGCCTTCTGTGTTTTAGATCAGAAGCTATGACTTGCTTCATTACCTCTCTTGGCCCCCATTTTTGCATGCTAATTTTGCCCTATTTTTACCCACTTTTTGGCCATGCTTCGAACTGTAAAAATGCTTTTTTTGGGCTTCCTAGCTTCTTTATTCACACTTCATGTACGAATTATGCATGCTTTGTATAGCTGTAAGCCATTTCATGTACCTAGTTTTGCATTTCGGGAGTGATTCCATGCATCGGGTGTCATTTCACCTTGATTCGGGGCTGTTTTGCACCTCATCTTGCTACTGATTTTTGCATGTTTGCATACCATATTCCATGTCTTTGCCATGTCTCATTAGAGTGGTATTTCGGTGCCTGAGGGTCGGTCATCGGCTTGCGTGCACGCGTGCACGCATTTCGATTTGTCTTGTTTTTATCTCATGGCCTCTTATGTGAGTGTGGCTGAGGTCCACTCATGTTGGTGTAAGTTCATTATGCATTGTGTATGCCATCTCATTCATAGCATTGTGTATGCTAGGTTGTATATTAGTGCATTGTGTATGCCATGTTACCTCGTGCATCGTGTATGCCATTTCATAACATTGTGCATGTTAGGTTGTATCTTAGTTTGCATTCATGCATGCCATGCATATGGCATTGTGCTTGGGATAGGAGTTAGCCCGAGCACGGGAAACGAGGTACGTTCCGTACTCCGAGTGACGGAATATGTCTCAATTCCCTAGTCACCGACACTCCGGATTATCCATGATGGAGTTACGTTTTAGTTGAGTTTTCATGTGCATTCATTCCATATTAAATTGTGCAATTCGATTCCTCGGCCATCATGCATCGAGATGCGTGATTGGTGGCACGAGGATCGAGGCATGCATACATTTGTGAAAATACATTGCTATGCCCCTTTCCTGCTCTCTGTTGCAGCAAAATCAAGAATCAGCAGTCTTCCGAGGCTTGGCGCGCTTTCCAAGCACAATCGCTAAACAGAGGCTAATTGGGGCATCCCAAGGATTTCGCGCAAAGCGGCCTAAACATACATCATTCATCAGAATCAAGGCAGTCCCTGGCTTGCATTCCAGTTTATTATTTTCTTAGTTAATTTGTAAATTAATTAGGAATTTGTACATTATTTGGACTGTATTATTTGGACTGTACTATTCTTTTATTCGGGACTGTATATTTATTCGGACCCTCTGTGCGAGGGCATAATTGTAATAAGTGTGCGTGAGTGTGATGTATGTCTTCCAACCCCACGTCTTTCTTCCCTTTTATTTACCTGCTTATGATGGTTAGATTAGGGCATATTTCAATTAGCATACAGTATGACAGCATGTTTGCATCATTCATCTCTGCTTTTGCATGCACCTGCTCGGCATCATACAAACTGCATTTGTATTTCAATTCCAAATTGAATACGTGTTAGTTGTAGCATTCCATATGCCATGTTTTAGAATAGCCGAGCCTGCTATAGTTGCATCTTTGCATGTGTTGCATTAGGCATTTCAGTATATTTAGGATCATGCATGATTTCTAATGAGCTTCTGTTTTGGCTTGGAGTACTCAGTGAGTTTTATGCTTTAGCATCCTTGCATGCGTGTGAGTGACTGCCATGAATAGCATGCTTACCATGAGGCTATGTGCTTATGTGATATAACTGCCTTGAATGCCTGTGGATGGAGGTTGGGTTACTTGGAGTGGGACAATTCATCAAATGTTTGTTTTAAGCCCACTAGATAGTGGCAAAATCATATTTTCTAAGCCCACCCGAGGGTGGCAAATCCACGTCTTAGCCTACCTGCGAGTAGCACCATCAAACCATTTTCAAATAAACAAACATGAAATGTTTTGTTCCAATTCAAAGCGACTCTATACTTGTATGTCAGGCGCATCACATAGTAACCTAGGCTAATAACCGGAATAAGAACGCACAATGTTTTCAAAATCAGATATCATGGTTAGTAGAGGCCGGTCTTTGACCGGGCGAGCGGGGGTGCTCACGAAGTGACCTTCCCCAATCGTACCCAAGTTCCCGAGCCGAGGCAACTTTGGTGATGACGGACACGTGGCCTTTGGCACCGAGTCAGGGTTTCCTAAATTTCCCATTAAAAAAACATTTAGGTGGCGACTCTGTATCTGGCAAAGTAGTCCATGTTTGGCACTTCTTTCAAAAATCAGTTTTCTCAAAATGATTTGCCGGATTTAGACTCTTTGGTTCAAGATTAAGAACCATGACATTTGAGTCCTTGAACTGTAGTGACCCCAATATAAACGGAACAGGACTTAACCCTCCCGGGGCGTTCGGGGACGTCTACAACGTGCTTTTTGGCTAGTGTTCAATGCCCAAAATTGCACCATTTCCCGCACGTGCGGCAGTGACTCCCGCACGTGCAGCGATTCTGCAAAAATTCTGTTCGAAATTCATAAAAAATCTAATATTTTGGTGGCATCAACAAGGTCCAAAATAGATCGTTTAATTCCTAAAACATGGTTCAAACATCATGTAATTTGGGAGGTACAACATATGATTCCATAGCCAAAACACAAGTCCACAAACACATTCATTTGAGTGCAAATCAATTCCTTAGTTCCTTGCATTTCATGAGCATAACATAAGCATGTAGAATGTCTCCAAGTCCATAACTGAGTATGATCATGTACAGATAAGGGATAGGATGAAATTTAACTCTAAATCAATCCAACAACAACACATCTTCACAATTTAACCCATACACAACCCATATCAAAGAAATTTATACTCATATTCCAAAAATTCCTATCCAAGACAAGAGAGGAGGTAATTAAGAGACAACCTACATAAAATTTACATACCTTGAGGTTTAAGTCTCTCAAATTCTCAACCTCCTTTACTACTCTTCTTCACCCAACCTCTCAAACCCTTCTCTTGAAATGAAGCCACTTAGTCCAAGTGTTTAAGGAGTATAATACATAGATACATATATATAAAATGTGAATAGAAGAAAAATCAATCGTTTAATCATCCTTTAGACACCCCATTTTTGACCGACCTTAAGACTCAGACGTCACCGATTGAGTGCTCGGTGATGTTGCATATTGTGCTCGTTCAGAAGTCTCAGAGTCACGGCCGTGAGCCCTGCCTCCGGACTTCCGAACCTTCTTCTGTACCTTGTCTCGCCATAACTGACTCGCTTTCTTTTTTCTTCCTGAAGGGAGGGAGAGGTCCCGTAGACCATCTCTCAGTGGCCGTGGGCTACATTTCGTGGCCGTAGGCCATTTTGCCCCATTTCGGAGCTCGATTCCTGGTTTTCGGAGCCGTCGGGCCGTGTGTCTCGGTTCGGGACCGTCTAACCGTCTCCGATTTCTCCGGTTTTTGGCATGCATCTTATTTACTCCCTTTTGAGGGACACTGGGGTCTGAGAGACCCACTTCGTGGCTGAATGCCACTTTCGGTGCTTAACGGCCTATTTTCGGGACCCCGAACTGCGTGTTTTGGCCCCCGAGCATTCGTTTTGCATCGGTTTTCGTTCATTTTTGGAAGGTACCTCTGTTTTATCACCAGGAAGGTCACTGAGGGGTCGGAGGCCAGCAATTGTCTCAAAGAACTTATGCCTCAAGCGCCCTCCCACTGCTTTTTCTCACTTTCGGGCCAATGTTGACCACCCTAGGAGCATTTTCTTCAAGCCCAAACCACATATTTGTGTTGTACACACATGGGAGGACCCTAAAAGTCTATGGCCGGCTAGTAATTCTTTTGTTCATTTTGAAACCTCTTTGAAAAATGGCTTGTTGTCTCTCCTGTTTTACAGTTGCCAATTTCCAACCACAGGGTTTTGTTGAGGACACATGGGAGGCCACCAATATGTGGTGGCCGGCCAGAAAATCAGCTTTTCATTTTTGCCCTTGGCCGGCCGGCCATAGGGGGTGGTCGGCCAGCCACCTGCAACTTTGATACCTAGTCGGCCAGCTTCCTCAGGATGTGCACTTTACAGCTGTATAGCTGTTTTCCCCCAAAAATATCTCTATTCGGGGGAAAGCTTTTGGAGGGAAACTTGGTGTCATTTCCCTCCACCTTTTCTCCTCTCCTCTTGCCTTTATAACCAGCCCCCAAGACTAGTTTTAGGGTTACAAAAATTTCCCTAAGGGCTTTGCATACATCTCTCTCTATTTCTCTCTCATTTTCTCTCAAAATCTCTACGTTTCTACCCCTTTTCTTCATCACTACCAAGCACCACCACCACCACTCCATTCCAGCAGCAATGAGAGGTTTTTCAGAGGCTTAGAAGCAACATCCCTTGGTCCTAAAGGCAGCAAAGAATAGTCTTCAAGGGTAAGTTCACATTTCCCTTCTTTTAGCTCATTTTTTTGCACCATTTTTCTAGCCTATTTGCTTACTGTTTTGGGATCCAACCCTAACTGAAACTAGGCCTTTTTTGAGCCATTCTTCATGTTTGTTCAAGGGCTCAACCCTGTTTGAGCCCTCCATTTGGTACTTGCTTCAATACCCCTTGGTATGTCACATTTTTGCATGAAATTTCTAGCCTATGTGTGATCTAAACTGTAATTGGGCCTATTTTGAGCCCCTCTTCAACATTGAAGAAGGACTCAACCCTTTTTGAGCCTCCTATCTTGCACTTACTTCATAATCTCTCCTATTTACCGTAAATTTGCATGATTTGTTTGGCCTATATGTAAATTGTTTTGGAGTATGTCATGAACTGTGAGTAGGCTTATTTTGAGTCCCTCTACAACATTTTAGAAGGGATCACCACTGTTGGGGGCCTCCATGTTCTGCTTACCATTATACCCCTCTTTGCCCCTCATTTTTGCATGCTTTTTTAGGCTTATCTAGCTTCTGTTTTCGGAAATGATCAGAACTAAAAATGGCCATATTTTGACCTTCTTGGAATTTCTCATTAGGGGTCCTTTCTTGTTTGATGAATGCTTTGTATACCTAATGTTATAGCCTCTTGTTATCCTTAATCTTGCATTGCATTTTGAGCATGTTTTCATACTGATTTGAGGCTTGTTATCTACTGTAAATATTCATATTTTTAGTCCCTCTTCAGTGTTGTAGAAGGGTATTTTTCCATTTGGGCTTTGCATCTACCACTTGTTTCATAGCCTCCTTTGCGGAGCCATTTTTGTATGCCATGCTAGCCCTATTTGTGATTGCTGTTTGGCCATGATTTGTACTGTAAAAATGTGATTTTTGGGGCTGCCTTGCTTCTGCCTTTTCATGTCATGTATCAATTATGCATGTATGGTATAGCTGTAGGCCATCTTATGCATTGAAATCCATGTTTTGGGATCATTTCATACATCGGGTATTATTTCGCCTCATTTCGGGGTTGTTTTGCTCCTCATTTTGTCACTGATTTTTGCATCTCATTTTGTCACTGATTTTTGCATGTTTTCATATCATATTCCATGTCTTTGCCATGTCTCATTAGAGTGGCATTTCGGTGCCCGAGGGTCTGTTCTCGGTTTCCATGCCCGCGGGCACGCACTTCGAGGTATCTTGTTCTCATCTCATGGCCTCTTATGTTAGTGTGGCCGAGGTCCACTCGTGTTAGTATAAGTCCATATTGCATTGTATATGCCATTGTAGCCTCATTGCACTGCGTATGTCATTTTCTCAGTTTGCGTGCCTGTGTGCACGCATTTCGAGGCATCTCCTTTTCATCTCATGGCCTCTTATGTGAGTGTGGCCGAGGTCCACTCGTGTTAGTGTAAGCCCAATTTGCATTGCGTATGCCATTTCATGCCTTAGGATCATTTTCTCGGTTTGCGTGCACGTGTGCACGCATTTCGAGGCATCTCATTTTCATAGCATTGTGCATGCTAGGTCATATGTTAGTTGCATTCATGCATGTCATGCATATTGCATTGTGTTCGGGATAGGAGTTAGCTTGGGCACGGGAAACGAGCGACGGAGCGGGTCTCAATTCCCAAGTCACCGACACTCCGGATTATCCATGATGGAGTTAGGTTTTGTTGTAGCATTCATATGTATTCATCCTATATTGAGTTGTGCAATTCGGCTCCTCGGCCATCGTGCATCGATATGCGTGATTGGTGGCACGAGGATCGAGGCATGCATATATTTGTGAAAATACATTGCTATGCCCCTTTCCTGCTCTCTGTTGCAGCAAAATGAAGAATCAGCAACTTTTCGGAGTCTGGCACGCATTTCGAGAAACATTGCAAACAGAGGCTAATTGGGGCATCCTAGTGGATTTCCGCGCAAAGGCACCCGGGCATACATCATTCAGTAGAATCAAGGCAGTCCCTGGCTTGCATGCCAGTTCACAATTTTTCTTAGTTAATTTGTTAATTAATTAGGGATTTGTCTATTATTTGGACTGTATATTTTGGACTGTATTATTCTTTCATTTTGGGACTGTATTATTTATTCGGACCCTCTGTGCGAGGGCATAATTGTAATAAGTGTGGGTGAGTGTGATGTATGTCTTCCAACCCCACGTCTTTCTTCCATTTTATTTACCTGCTTATGATGATTAGATATAGGGCATATTTCAATTAGCATACAGTATGACAGCATGTTTGCATCATTCATCTGTTTTGCACGCACCGGGCTCGGCACATCATATAAACTGCATTTGTATTTCAATTCCAAATTGAATACGTGTTAGTTGTAGCATTCCACATGCCATGTTTAGAATAGCCAAGCTTGCTCTAGTTCGCATCTTTGCATGTGTTGCATTAGGTGATTCTGTGCATCTAGGATCATGCATGGATTTCTAACAAGCTTCTGTTTTGACTTGGAGTACTCAGTAAGTTTTATGCTTTAGCACCCTTGCATGCGTGTGAGTGACTGCCATGAATAACATGCTTACCCTGAGGCTATGTGCTTATGTGATATAACTGCCTTGAATGCCTGTGGGTGCAGGTTGAGTTACTTGGAGTGGAACAATTCATCAAATGTTTGTTTTAAGCCCACTAGATAGTGGCAAAATCATGTTTTTCTAAGCCCACCCGAGGGTGGCGAATCCACGTCTTAGCCTACCTGCGGGTAGCACCATCAAACCATTTTCAAAAACAAACATGAAATGTTTAGTTCCAATTCAGACGATTCAGTCTATACTTGTTTGCTGTGCGCATCACGTAGTAAACCTAGGCTAATAACCGGAATAAGAACTCACAATGTTTTTAAAATCAGATATCATGGTTAGTAGAGGCCGGTCTTTGACCGGGCGAGCGGGGGTGCTCACGAAGTGACCTTCCCCAATCGTACCCAAGTTCCTAAGCCGAGGCAACTTTGGTGATGACGGACACATGGCCTTTGGCACCAAGTCAGGGTTTCCTAAATTTCCCATTAAAAAAACATTTAGGTGGCGACTCTGTATCTGGCGAAGCAGTCCATGTTTGGCACTTCTTTCAAAAAATCTATTTTCAAAACGATTTGCTGGATTTGGACTCTTCGGTTCAAGATTAAGAACCGTGACATTTGAGTCCTTCGAACTGTAGTGACCCAATATCGAACCAGAACGAGGGGGATTCGCACTCCTCGCCTGGGATGCGTTCGGGGACGTCTACACATCCCAAATTGAAATTTCACAGAAAGGCTTATTATTACCTAAAAATTATGCTGATCTCACATATAAAATCAATTTTGAATTATCAAGGCTCCAAGGCTCTCAATTTCTGATTCGAACACTTTAATTGTGACAGATACTTCCTTATTAAACAGATATGAACCAATATTCATACGTCTTACATAATTAAACCTCATTTCACACGACATTTCACAGTAAGCAATTAAGTGCACAGAATAAAGGATCGAAAATATACCAGAAACAGTTGTGAGGGTCGGGTTATTACACGATGGGCCATAAACTGAGGGATTCAATGACAATGATGTCACTCCTCACAATGGAAGCCCTGATGGAGAGAGTGCACCAGCACATTAGAGTAGACAAAGATGGCGCTCGCGTCAAGGAAAAATTCGACACAACAGCAATGTTGGAGAAAAAGCCTGCAGAAAAAGTTAACAGGGTTAGCCGGGAGGAACGACCAAACAAAAATGGTCGAGGTAAATGACCAAACAGAGAGGACTCCTAGGCAAGAAGGTTGAGAGTTCCCACCACCAGCACTACGGTGTTCAAGAAGGCTATCTATTGGATTCTTAGCGAAATACGCGATGAACCCTTCGTTCGGCGACCAACCAAGTTGGGAGAGGCGCAAATGGGCTACGATGATAGATATCGTGCAGGTGAGGCACCAGACTGAAAATTGCATGCCACTAAGGCAGCATTTGGAAGAGTTGGTGGTCACGGGCCACTTGGTCACACCCCAAACCTGGGTATGACTGGTCGTGGCCCACATGGCCTTAGCCCAAGGCACACGTAAGCTTAAACACGAATCCATAATCACATTGAACAACTATACAAAAGTCCAGTAATAAATAACCAAACTCAATCCAGTGACAAGCCACAAGTATAAATGGCAAACCAACCGTAATCAATACTATCCAAACTTATGGGATATAAGCAACGCACATATCAAAATAATCCTAAATGAACCTCAATAAAAATAAAAAGAAATGTGCACAAACTTGACATAACAATCTAAAACAATATAAATGAATGTCCTAAAGGTCCATGCAATTGAGACCCCGCTACGCCATGAGTTCACTCTAAGTTCTTTTAACACCTGGAAATGATAAACAACTAAGTCAGCTGATAGCTCAGTGAGTAGCAACATGGATGGTAAATATAGTTTTGAAAACAGGGTTCAATTCCAAAATAAGATAATATATCACAGAACTACATTGGCATACAGTATTGATAAAGATAATCTATTTAAAAAAGAAGGTTCCACAATTCAACAGTTAATATGCTCATGTCTCTCAAGAACATGATAAATGACATTTTTCACTTAAAACATATTACAACATAAACACCAATAAGTTTTTGGGTACCAAGAATAACAAGTAACATGCCACACAGTTCTCAAGGCAATAAGCCCGTTGGATCCAATATCGAATCAAGAGTCATCCTCCGGGTGGCAACCCGGGCCATTTCTCTAAGACGATCCAATTGAAGGCCACCTAGCCCAACCCAAGTCTTTTCTTTACAATCATTGAGCACTAGAGTCATCACGGCCCAACCCGGATCTTTTCCCTAGTGGCTAGAGTCACCACACATAGTGGAATATTTTCCTTGGACTAAAATACACAAATGGCCTCGATAATCAATACAATTCAGTTTCGCAAAACATGGTAGTTCACCATTATAAACATGAGACCATAACAAGTAGTCCACAATACGCCAAGTTTACACATGTCTCAGAAATAATTTAACTCCATCGATAATATAATAATTTATCAAAACAGCTTAGTCCTAAAACAACAATTAAATTTTCCAACAGTTCAGGGTAGGGGAACATTTATAAAAATATGTAGCATGCAACTACTCACCTAGAAATGGAATAATGTAATCCTCAAATAGAGTATAAAAGTCCAATTAGTACCCTGAACAAGCATGAAAACTACATGTCACTACTAATTTAAAAATACTAAAGAATAAGAAACTAAGTAACCCCAAACTAAAGCGCACTAACACGGCTCAACCCAACTCACCATTACTCTTACATATTATAAAGCTCATGTTCTTCAAGGTCTAAAATCACCCTAAACATGGGTTCAAATCAAAACTTAATTAAAACTAACTTTAAAAAAAAAAAAAAAACAGAATATTAAACAAGCTTTCCCAATCTATTCGCTAACTTTGAAAATTACAAAACCCACTCCATGCTGTTTGAAAAATTCAAAAACACTTCAGATAACAACTAATATAGCCTAAGTTTCAAACCCAATTGGTTTCACTTGATTTGCTTATGAAAATAATTATTTACAATTAATTATACCCAAACAAGTTGTTTTCTGCATCACTTTAAAGAAATTAATGGTTCACTTAGTATACACTAGCAATCAATGCAAGGCCAAAAATTTAAGAAACTAGACTCGTAACCGGTTCTAATGACATTGATTTGATAATTTTCGGATTTATACCCAAAGAAAACGACACTTCCGAAGTTACTATTTTAAACCAATTTTCTGAACAGATTTGAATGCAACAGTTAATATAGAATTTGACTCCCAAAAATTATGAGAAAATTCAAATATGCAATTCAATACGTAATTAATCTAATGTAAAAATTTCAGTTCAAAATTCATCCGCTTGATATGATTCCTTGATTTTTAAAGTTTGTGGTTCTGTACAGAATTTTTAAACTAAGAATTTCTCCCATTCTTTACACACTATTTATTTCCTCAGGTTTCTTGACAATGTATATATACAAAATACATAAACCTACAACCTCTCCATCAATGAACTAAATAATAATAGAGTAAGGATAAAGAACAAAAACAAAGGAAGAAGAAAAATAAAGACCTACCACACACCCAAAAATTCTACCTTGTTTGCAACCCTTTTTTTCCTTCTTTTCTCTCAACCTCTCTCTCTCTCCCGTGGCTACTGCTGCTGCTGTATAAATTGTATTAGGCTGCTGCTGTATAAATTGTGTTAGGCAACCTAGGGTTCCTATATATATATATGTTTAACCAAAAAGCTCTAATTTATTATCTTTTGTTTTATTTTATTTTCTCTCTCAATTAATTTAAATAACAAAGAAATATTATTAGATCAAAATATACTTACTAATTTGTCACTTATTTTTTATTTATTTTTTTAAATAATAAATCTTGCCTCTAAATTAAAGACGTTCACCATAAATTTATTTTAGGTTTTAAAATTAATTAAAAGACCCTCCAAATATTTAATTTGGACTTTAAGATTCACCATCAAAATATTTGAGATTGTAAAATTAATATTATTTAATTATTTACTTGATTTGTATATTCGGGTTCTCACAACTTGGATTAATACATTGAAGAGGAAGCACGAGCTGTCCCCAAGGATCGCAATGGACCAGATGGGAAGCCACTGGAGGGTCCGCCTCAAGGCATAATAAACATGATACATGGAATCATTGAGCCTGAGAGCGTGTACGAGCTTAGAGGAATGATCAAAAAGGCGGAGCACATGAGGGAAGTATTGAGTGTACAACCAACTGTGAAAAAAGGGAAGACGAAAGCAAAAAATGCCATCACCTTTTCAGACAAGGAGTTAGCAAGGTTGCAAAACCCTCACAACGATGCACTAGTGGTTACTCTGCGCGTTAAGAATTTTGACATCTTGCGGATCTTGATAGACTAAGGGAGCTCGTGCGAGATAATGTACTACGAGACTTTCAAGTAACTCAAATTGGAGGACAAAGATTTAGCACCCGCGACATCTCACCTGGTCGGGTTCAACTCTATGCCAGATTGGTTGGTGGGAAAGATAATTTTTTCGGTCAAAGCTGGGACACAGACAAAGCAGGTATAATTCTGGGTGTTGAAAGTCTCTTCCACTTACAACATTATTTTGGAGGGAGCATGGTTGCATGCTATGTGAGCATTAGCATCAACCTACCATCAGGTAATACGATTCCCTAACAAAGTTAGAGCAATTAAAGAAATATTGGAAGATCAAATCATGTCCAAGCAATGTTTTGTAACGGTGAACGGCAGTCAGGCTGCCAAAGGTTTCGTACAGATGGTAGAAGAGCCAGAGAGGAACAAATTATTTGCGTATGTCAGCAAGGCAGCCGACTAGAAAGTAGTGGAAGGTTTGGTGGACGTAAAAATAGACGAAAAGGTCCTAGAGAAGTTCTTTTTGCTTGGCTCATCCATGTCCAGCACCGAGAGAATAGAGATCATGGAATTCTTGATCTCTTACATCGAAGTGTTCGCCTGGACACCGTATGACATGCTTGGCATTGATCCAACTTTCATCTGCCATCAACTTAATGTCCACCCAACTGCCAGGCCAATTATACCGCAAACTCACCGATCAGCACTTCACCATGTTGAGATAGTGGTGGAGGATGTGGGAAACCTGCTAGATGCAGGGGCAATCAGAGAGGTTCACTATCCAAAGTGGATCTCTAACACCATGGTGGAGCCAAAGAATAACGGCAAGCGCATGTGTGTGGACCACAAAACAATTAATAAAGCATGCCCAAAGGACAATTTTCCTATGCCGTGGATAGACTAACTGGCGGACCTAACTGTAGGTCACAACGAACTTAGCTTTCTTGATGCGTATCGTGGTTATCATCAGATCGCTATGTATGAAACGAACCAAGAAGTCACATCCTTTACAACATCTAGGGGATCGTATTGCTACAAGGTCATGCCCTTTGGCCTAAAAAATGTAAGGGCAACGTTCTAGCGAATGATCACCAAAATGTTCGAGCTATTGTTAGGCAGAACAATGGAAGCTTACACAGACGGCATGGTGGTCAAGAGCAAGAATAAAGAAGACCATCTCAATGACCTGGCTGAGATGTTTCAAAATTTGAAGACCCACAAGTTGCGACTGAACGCATCCAAATGTGCGCTTGGCATGGGGTCAGGTAAATTTCTCGGCTTCCTAGTGACCAACCGAGGTATAGAAGCCGATCACTCTTAAGTCAAAGTCGTTTAGGATCTGGAGAGCTCTAACATAGTCAAGGAAGTACAGCATCTCATGAGCCTAGCTACCATGCTAAACCAATTCATAAGTCGGTTGTCAGACAGGTGTCAGCCGTTCTTACGGGCATTTAAGGCTAAGTTTGAGTGGGATGATGAATGCAACCGAGCTCTGGAAACTTAAAAGAATATATGACCTTACAATCACTGTTGGCAACCCCAGTGCCAGGAGAGGAACTTCTCTCTTACTTAGCAGTTTTTCATTATACAATTAGCGCAATATTGGTGCGCATCGAGGGAATATAGCACTTGCCCATCTTTTATGTGAGCAAGACATCACTGCACGCCGAAACGAGGTACTTGCCACTAAAGAATTTTTCTTTAGCCTTGATGATGGCTTCAAGAAAATTGTCGCACTACTTCTATATGCACACTGTGATCATACTAACAACATTCCCCTTAAAGGCCTTGTTTGAAAGGGTAGATTTTTTTGGGTGAATATTAAAGTGGGTCGTTGAGTTCGGACAGTTCGATATCAGGTTCCAACCAAGAACTGCAATAAAGGCCCAAGCTTTGGCAGACTTCGTGGCAGAGTTTTCTCTAGAAAGTCATTATGTTTGTCCGGTCAATTTGACCGAGACAACCGTGCAGAGGGGGGAAAGTCTCACAGGAATAGCGTAGCCCCCGCAACAAGTCACTCAACAACACAGCGAACCATTTAGCCTTACAATGGTTGCGTTGTCCACTAGTGCCAATAGCTTATTACTAGGAGAGAAATGAGCACGCCGCACAACAACAAGCAAGGATGTGCCTGAAAGTGAAAAGCTAAGGCACTCGGGGTAGTGAGGATCAACGGAAAAAAACTTAGAAGGGGCCATCATCATCGTCCTTGATCCCAAAGCATCCTCAAATCCTTCCATTTCCTAGAGCTATTTGTAGGAGAAATGTGGAAGCTCTCTGTGAATGGAGTATCCAACAGGCATGGGGTTGGACTTGGGATAGTCCTCATCTCACCAGATGGCTTAACCACCAAACAGGCTATCAGCCTCGGTTTTCCAGCATCCAATAATGAGGTGGAGTATGAAGCATTCTTAGCTGGTTTGAAGTCAACTGCACCGAGCTGATGGTGTATAGTGACTCCCAACTAATAGTTAACCAAATTTCTGGTGATTATGAAGCGAAGGATGATAGAATGGCCAAATAGCAAGAGTTGGTAAGAAAAGAGATCATGAAGTTTGAAGTCGGAGCAAATCAATTGGGAAGAAAATAGCAACGCAGATGCACTGGTTGGTTTTGTTTCAATAGTAGACACATCTGTCCCACACCCATTGCTAGTGGACTTCCTGCCAAAACCGAGCATTGAGGAACCCAAAGCAGCCGAGGTATGTTGTGTCGAGCTAGGTCCCTCCTGGATGGATCCCATCATGGTGTTCTCAAAAGATGGAATTTTGCCAGTGGAGAAAAAGGAAACCAACAGGATTAGGGCGAAGTCACAGCAATTTTGGCTCTCTGCATTGCTAGCATTATGCAAAAAGTCTTTCACAGGACCGTACTTGAATTGTATCCATCCTCGCAAATTCAAAGCATTCTTGTTCGAAATTCATGAAGACATTTGTGGAAGTCACCAAAGAGGAAGATCTCTGGCCGACCGATCCATTTCACAGGGTTATTGGTGGCCATATATGCAAGAAGACGCAGAAAAGTATGTCAAAAAATGCAAGAAATTTCAGAAGTTCACGCATCAAATCCATCAACAAGCAAGAGAGCTCCTACCTTTGACCAGCCCTTGGCCCTTTGCAATGTGAGACTTAGATATAGTGGGACCAATCCCAATCGTGCCAAGCAACAGAAAGTTCTTTATTGCGGCAACAAACTACTTCACAAAGTGGGTGGAGGCAGAGGCACTCGCATCCATCAAAGAAAAAGACGTGAAGAAGTTTGTTTGGCAGAACATCATAACCCGGTTTGGATTTCCCAAGGCCTTGATATCTGACAATGGAACCCAATTTGGTAGAAGAATCTTTAGGGGTTTTTGAGAAGAACACAAGATAGAATTCTACAACTCCACGCCGGTATACCCTCAAGCTAATGGCCAGGCCAAAGCCTCCAACAAAGTAGCCATAGAGGGTCTGAAAAAGAGGCTGGAAAAAGCGAAAGGAAAATGGGCTGAGAAACTTCCCCATGTCTTATGGGCTTACCGAACTACATCTAGGAGATCAACTGACAAAAAGCCTTTTTCCTTGGCCTATGGCATGGAAGCAGTAATCACCCTGGAAGTTGGGCTCCCCATTATTAGAATCGAATATTTCAATCTAGATTTGAATGGAGAGACCATAGCCTTGGAGCTAGATCTTGCTGAAGAAAGAAGAGAAAGGGCACTGGTACACATCGCCTCGTATCAACAGGAACTGTCCAGAAAATACAACAAGGCGGTGCATCAAATGCAATTCAAGATTAGAGACTGGGTACTATGCAAAGTAATGGGAAACACTTTGGTGCCTGGGGATGGCAAACTAAGACCCAATTGGGAGGGGCTGCACAAAGTGATTGGTCTAGCAGGAAAAGGAGCATACCACCTTGAAGACGTGGATGGCCAAGCTATCCCAACGCCATGGAACACGGCCAATCTCAAAGTATTTTATTTTTGGCTCTTTAAAAACTTATGGTAACGTTTGGTAAAGTTTTCTAAATATGATTTGAGAATAGAGTTGTATTTTAAGTTTGTAAGTTTTGGAATTATGATTTGAATGTGAAAAATTTATTTGGTTATGAGTTTTGAAAAAAGTTTCAAATTGTGATTTGGAGAGAGTTTTGAGTTTTTGAAATTAGAAAAGTTATTTAATTCAAAAACTTACAACTCATAACCAAACACACAACCTAAAATTCTATTCAAAGCTCATATAAAAATTTAAAAAATTTTGAAAATATTTCTATTTACAATATAAAAAGGGTTAATTACACTAATAGTCCCTATAGTTTGGGATTTGTGTCACTTTGGTCCTTGACTTTTCAATTGTAACACATTTGACCCTGAATTTTGAATCTTGATCCAAATAAGGACAATTGAAAATATTACTAGATTTTTCAAGGGTAAAATCATCAATTTGATAAAATATAAACTAATTTGACAAAAATAAATGTCAAAAAAATATTTTTAATTTTTTTAAAATTATTTTTATCCACCAATGATAAAATTATGTAAAATTAATAAAAATTACATGATTAATTTTTTAAAATTAATTTTACATGATCATCATCCAAACACATAATAAAAATTACTTTGGTAAAAAAAAAAATAAATGTCTAAAAGATTTATCACATTTACAGAATTTTGTTTTTAGTAGGTAGAAATAATTTTTAAAAATTCAAAAATATTTGTTTGACATTTATTTTTGTCAAATTAGTTTATATTTTATCAAATTGACAATTTTACCCTTGAAAAATATAATTATATATTCAATTGTCCTTATTTGGAACAAGATTCAAAATTCAGGGTCATATGTGCTATAATTAAAAAGTCAGGGACCAAAGTGACACATGTTGGGTATACCTCCTTATTGGAGTGTGGGACCCAATTGGTTTTGGAAAAAGAATTTAATTTGGTTTAGTATTAATTATAATATATTTTTATATATTATATTTAATTTGTGGAGGCCCAATCCAAGTTGATAACAACTAGGGTTTGATAAAATAAACCTAAGGTTGTTTTTTGTTTTGCCTGGTAAAAAAAGTGAAGGGCGGCTGCTATAACTTTTTTCTGGGTTCGTGCTAATTAATCCATCTTTGGTGTTTTTTGGTTCTTAGTCGTAGTGCTTGATTTCAAGTAAGTGGATTGGTTTCGGCAGCCATTGTGCGTCTGATTTGGTTCGTTATTTTGGGTCTTCTTCAACTCTGGGTTTGAAGATTTTGGTTCATCTATTTGGTGAGGTATTTCCTCTTGTTTATTTGTGATTATTTGAAATTCACCTAAGGGTGGTTTTGTGAGACTATTAGTGTCTCGTTTGTAATCGTTTGGAACTTATTTGGTTGATAGTGGAATCGGATTTCAATCCTGTAGACATACCTCACATTGAGAGAACCACGTAAAATTCTTGTGTTGCCTTTGATTTAATTTTTCCGCATTAGTTTTTATTCCCGTTGATTGATTTACTTGTGGGGGAATCACATCGATTTTCCCTAACAACTGGTATCAGAGATTACGGTTTATCGGGGTTTATTTATTTTTGTAAATCAATGGAGGGGAATGTGGGTCGTATGTCTAACTTCAATGGAAGCAATTGGGTAACTTGGAAAACTAAAATTGAGGACCTATTATTTTGTAAAGACTTGTATGGGCCTATTGAGGGTGATAGTGGCAAACCTGATGATTTGAAAGATGATGAGTGGAAGAGGTTAAATCGAAAAGCTGTTGGTGTTATCCGTCAATGGATTGATGATAGTGTGTTTCATCATGTTGCTACTAAAACTTCGGTACATGATTTATGGAAAAAATTAGAGTCTTTATGATAGAAAATCAGCCATAAATAATGCCTTTCTGTTTCGTAAGTTGGTTAATTTAAAATATAAAGAGGGCAGCCCTATTCCGGAACATTTGAATGAAATAAAGAGTATCGTTAACCAACTTGCTTCTATGAAAATTATTTTTGATGATGAGTTGCAGGCTTTGATGCTACTTAGTTCCTTACCCGAAAGTTGGGAGACTTTGGTTGTGACAGTTAGTAATTCGGCACCTGATGGAATTGTCACAATGGGCCAAGTCACTAGTAGCTTGTTGAATGAAGAAACTAGAAGAAAATCAGCAGGTTCCTCTCATTCAGAAGCATTTGTTGTGAGAGGTCGAAACAAAACAAGGGGGAGGAGTAAGACTCCTCATGGTTGTGATCAAAGCCGTGACAAATCAAAGGATGGTTCTTTTTCAAAAAAAGACATTGAGTGTTATTATTGCCATGAGAAAGGGCACATGAAGCGAGAATGCCGAAAGCTCAAGAACAAGGAGAAAAGGCGTGACAAAAGTATGGATAAGAAACAAGAAGACACAATGGCAGTTACTACCGATGATCTCATGGTCGTTTGTGAAGATGATTGTATCAATTTTGTGGGCCAAGAGAGTCATTGGGTGATTGATTCTGGTGCTTCTTTTCATGTGACTTCTCGAGTTGATTTCTTCACTACCTACACTGTAGGAGATTATGGTTCTGTTCGAATGGGTAATGAAGGTTTGTCTAAGATTATCGGCATGGGTGATGTTTGTTTGGAAACAAATTTGGGCTGCAAGTTGTTAATTAAAGATGTGAGGCATGTTCCCGACATTCGCCTCAATTTGATCTCTACTGGGAAGCTAGATGATGAAGGCTTCAACAACAAATTTGGTGATGGAATATGGAAGCTCACAAAGGGTTCTTTGGTGGTGGCTAAGTGCAAGAAGACTCATACACTTTATTCGATGCAAGGAAAAATTTGTAAAGGTGTTGTCAATGCACTTGAAGATGATACTTGTACTGAATTGTGGCACAGGTGACTTGGGCACATGAGTGAAAAGGGGCTACAAGTTTTGTTTAAGAAAGAGCTTCTACCCGGTTTGAAAGGTACACATCTTAAAACTTGTGTTCATTGTTTGGTGGGTAAACAACATAGAGTTTCTTTTCATAAAAATGTTGCTTCTAGAAAAGAAAATGTTTTGGAGTTGATTCATTCAGATGTTTGTGGTCCTTTAAAAGTCAGAACACATGGTGGTGCACTTTATTTTGTTACTTTCATTGATGATTATTCAAGGAAAGTTTGGGCTTTTCTACTAAAAACTAAAGATCAAGTTCTAGAAGTATTTAAGCATTTTCAGGCCATGGTTGAAAGAGAAACAGGGCAGAAATTGAAGTGCATCCGATCAGATAATGGTGGTGAATACATTGGACCATTTGATGAGTATTGTCGCAGCCAAGGTATTTGGCACCAAAAGACAGTTAAGAAGACTCCTCAACAAAATGGCGTTGCCGAGAGGATGAATCGCACCATTGTAGAAAGAACAAAGTGTTTGCTTTCACAAGCTAAATTGCCAAGATCCTTTTGGGATGAGGCAATGAGTACATCGGTTGACGTGATCAATTTGTATCCTTGCTATCCTTTGAATGGTGATGTTCCTGAAGAGTTTGGACTGGCAAAGATGTGTCTTATGAGCACTTGAGAGTGTTTGGTTGCCGAGCTTTTGTTCACATTCCAAAGGATGAGAGGTCCAAACTTGATAGTAAATCAAGACAATGTATTTTTCTTGGCTATAGGCGTGATGAATTCGGGTATAGATTATGGGATCCGGTTGACAAGAAAGTCATTCGAAGCCGTGATGTTGTGTTTCTTGAAGACCAAACAATTGAAGACTTTGGTAAAGGTGATCAATCGGAGCCAAAAACTAGTGATCTCATTGACATGGATCCATCTCCTTCATCTTTAGTTGATGATGAAAATGGGGGAGATGTGCAGCCACCTATTGAAGATATAGGGGATGATGCTAATCCTAATGAAGTTGAGCCAGAAATTGAGGAAGAGCATCCAACTCAAGAACCGCCACCACAACTTGAGTTGAGAAAATCTACAAGGGACCGACAACCTTCAAGAAAGTATCCTCCCAATGAGTTTGTGTTGATTTCTGATCAAGGGGAGCCTGAAAGCTACCAAGAAGCAATTGAGCATGCAAAGAAAGGTGATTGGAAAAAGGCCATGGACGAGGAGATGAATTCCTTACTTGAAAACCAGACTTATGATTTAGTGAAGTTGCCTAAAGGGAGGAAAATTCTGAAAAATAAGTGGGTCTTCAAATTGAAGAATGATAGGAAGAATCTGAGGTACAAAGCACGTCTTGTTGTGAAAGGCTTTGGGCAAAAGAAAGGTATTGACTTTGACGAGATTTTCTCACCGGTTGTAAAGATGTCTTCTATTCGGGTTGTACTTGGCATGGCTGCAAGTATGAACCTTGAAGTTGAGCAACTTGATGTGAAGACCGCATTTCTTCATGGTGATCTTGAAGAAGAAATTTACATGGAGCAACCAGAAGGTTTTGTAGAAAAAGAGAAAGAGAAATTTGTTTGCAAATTGAAGAAAAGTTCGTATGGTCTCAAGCAAGCTCCGCGACAATGGTACAAAAAATTTGACTCTTTCATGATGAATAATGGTTTTTCTAAAACCACTTCGGACCATTGTGTGTTTGTGAAAATTTTTTCGGATAGTAAATTTATTATTGTTTTGCTTAATGTTGATGACATGTTAATTGTGGGTCAAGATTCTACCATGATTAACAGGTTGAAATTGGAGTTGAGCAAGTCTTTTGCTATGAAAGATTTGGGACCGGCAAAGCAAATACTTGGTATGAAAATTGTTTGTGATCGCAAAAAGGGGCTGATTTGGTTGTCTCAAGAGAGCTACATTGAGAAAGTTCTTGAGAGGTTCAACATGGATAAAGCAAAGCCGGTTGGTTGTCCACTTGCGGGTCACTTCAAACTTAGTTCGAATCAATGTCCTACAAGTGAGAAAGACAAAGAAGAGATGTTGAAAGTTCCTTATGCTTCAGCAGTTGGTTCTTTGATGTACGCCATGGTTTGTACAAGGCCGGATATTGCTCACGCCGTTGGTGTGGTGAGTCGTTTTCTCTCTAATCTGGGTAAAGAACATTGGGCAGCGGGAAAATGGATTCTAAGGTATCAATGAGGGACTTTGAAGGTGTGCTTGTGTTTTGGAGATGATAAGCCGATGTTTGATGAGTTCACAGATTCTGATATGGCTGGTGATGTTGATTCTAGGAAATCTACTTCGGAGTATTTGATGACTTTTGCAGGGGGAGCTGTGGCATGGCAATCTAAATTACAAAAATGTGTTGCTCTCTTAACTATCGAAGCTGAATTTATTGCCATTACAGAAGCTTGCAAAGAAGAGTTATGGTTGAAGAAATTTTTGCAAGAGTTGAGTTTGAAGCAAGAAAAGTATGTGCTTTATTGTGATAGTCAAAGTGCTATTCACTTGAGTAAAAATTCTACTTTTCATTCGAGATCGAAACACATTGATGTGAGATACCATTGGATTCATGATGTGCTAGATTCGAAATTATTACAACTCGGAAAGGTTCACACAGATGATAATATTTCAGATATGTTGACAAGGACTTTGTCGAGGGACAAACATTTAAAGTATTGAAGTTTGGCGGGTACGGTTGATGTCTCCACCTAAGTCGGTAGGGGAATAATTGTTGGGTATACCTCCTTATTGGAGCGTAGGACCCAATTGATTTTGGAAAAAGAATTTAATTTAGTTTAGTATTAATTATAATATATTTTTATATATTATATTTAATTTGTGGAGGCCCAATCCAATTTGATAACAACTAGGGTTTGATAAAATAAACCTAAGATCGTTTTTTGTTTTGCCTGGTAAAAAAAGTGAAGGGCGGCTGCTATAACTTTTTTCGGGGTTCGTGCCAATTAATCCATCTTTGGTGTTTTTTGGTTCTTAGTCGCAGTGCTTGAATTCAAGTAAGTGGATTGGTTTCGGCAGCCATTGTGCGTCTGATTTGGTTCGTTATTTTGGGTCTTCTTCAACTCTGGTTTTGAAGATTTTGGTTCATCTATTTGGTGAGGTATTTCCTATTGTTTATTTGTGATTATTTGGAATTCACCTAAGGGTGGTTTTGTGAGACCATTAGTGTCTCGTTTGTAATCGTTTGGAACTTATTTGGTTGATAGTGGAATCGGATTTCGATCCCGTGGACGTACCTCACATTAAGGGAACCACGTAAAATTCTTGTGTTGCCTTTGATTTAATTTTTTCGCATTAGTTTTTATTCCCATTAATTGATTTACTTGTGGGGGAATCACATCGATTTTCCCTAACAACACAAGCCCCAAACTATGGGGACTATTTGTATAATTTGCCCATATAAAATAACAGGTGTCCAAAAAAAAAAAAAAAAAAAAACGAACATTGCTTTGGTCAATCGGCCGGACATTCAGGAGGACAACTGGGTTAGCCAAATTTTCCCACTAGGAAAGGAGTTTTCAAAAGTGAGTGTGGAATTATAATTGAAAAGCTCAAAACAAACACCACACTCATGAAAGTGGGTGGAAATGTGTTTGGCAAACATAACCAAAAAGAACCTATAATTTTCTTTGACATTCAATAAAACAAGTAGACATTTTTTCCCGGTATAATTTCTTTCAGTACTTGTATTTATTTTGTTTGTAAATTTTTTTGCACTCATTGCCCAACTGGAGCAATGAAGGTTGGCAGGTTTGACCAACAACATTTTTTGCACTCTTTAGCCGAGATGAGTATCTAGGCTAAAGGAGGTTGGCAGGTTTGATCGCGCTCTCCTCTGTTTCGTCCGTACGACCGAAACTCAAAAAATTCTAACTTGATGTAATGTTAAGAGGATTAAAAAAGTTCGAATTCCTAAATATCAATGCAACACAACCCCTCAAGGCACCAAAAAGAAAGCTATAAGCCCAAAAGACACATTTTAGTCGAGTCCGAGACCCGAGACATCACATATATTATATATAGTGAATATGATCTAACAATCTAAATTATTTTAATATCATCCAACGACTAATAATTTATATATGTATTTAATATTTTTATATATTTATATATACAATTCGAACTTTGGGTTACTCAGGTTGTTTAGTGTCTCTACTCAAATTTAATTTGAGGTTTTCAATGTTTGCCCAAACCCACACCAAATTCAAAAACTTGTTACGCATATCCTAAAAAATTTTAGATTGCACTCAAGTTAAATTTTCCTAAGTTCCATCCCCAGTTATACCTTCTATACATAAGACAACCAATCCTAAATGCACATTACTCTTAATTAACTAAATAGAGCAGGTTTTTACTTTTAATGGTGGAACAATTACCACCATATAATAGCTAGAAATATAGCAACACATCATGTAACAAAAATATCACATTGTTATGTACATGTGATTTGGTTCCCTCCCTCTACCAGGCCAATCTAGATTTGTTGGATTGCGATTTCTGGGAAAACAAAGAGGGTGCTGGATTATGATCATAAACTAACTAATTGGGTTTTAATAACTAAATATAGAATTGATGTTTTGTTGTGTGTAATGAGAATTTGAAATAGGGGGAAATGAAATTGAAACCAAAAAGAGATTTATAAACTTTTGTGAAATGAGAAATTAGAATGGGAAGAAAGAAAAGTTTATCATTTTATTTAAAAATGAATAATTGCACTCATGATGAGTTACTACTTGTTGAGCGAATTTAACATATTGAATTAAATTATGAAAATGTAAGAGAATGAAAGGGAAGGGATTTATTTATGAACTTTGAAAATGGCATGAAGTGGAAAAATTGAATTAATTGGAACTAAATGATAGAAATTATGCAACTTGTGAATGTATATAAAAATATAAACCGGAAGGACAGAATTGAATTTATGGAATTGACTCATGTCATAATTATTGATGAACGGAAATTGTGAACTTAAATATTGAGATTTGACCTTTATTGTTCTAGGGGTTTTGTACTAGGCTATCGGTGGAGGATGGTATGGATATTTTTGGATAAAGGATGTGCTTCATGCATTGTTAAATAAATTGTGAAATTTGGAATAAGGTGTCAATTGTTGAGATGAATGAAAGAGCGCATGGACATAGGTTCCTCTCCCTGCCGGCTCAAGTCCAAAAAAATTTGGTGCTTTGAAATGAGTTCCTCTCCCCTATGGTTTGCACTCGGTAAAGTGGGTTGTGGTGGTTATGGCTTGACAAAACCGAGTTACGTTATGTGATAGTTATGCGTAGTTTATCTTTATACTTTGAATGTAATGAAAATGGATTGGATTTTTGTGATTGTGACAGGTAAATTATGTTAATGGATGCTGATGTGCCTATTGTTGCATATATACATTGGTGTGGGTGCTCCATCTACTCTTGTTGCGAATGTCTTTGTCTAACCAATTTATGAAATTGTGGTAATATGAGGGATAGTTGGGATTTTCTTGAATTTGAATAGAAGGATTGGAAGATAAGATATGACTTCGGTTTTCCTGTTATGTTAAAGAGGAATCTTTGAGAAAAATGTACTTATGCAAGTATATTTTGAATACTAAATGTCACATCACTTATATGTGTATACACGTGGAGCATTCATGATCATACCTATCTGCAGGTTGCTATTGTTTAGAATCATTGGGATCTCTACTGGACCTTTGTGTTTATCCCACATTGTTAATCATCTTTTAGGTATAAAGTGAAGACTTGCTCAAGACTAGACGTCTTTTATTTGTTGGCCACAAAGTCTTACACTTGTAGGTGGAATGCCAATATGATGTCAAAGGGTTAAACCCTCATTATTGTTGGATATACCTCCTTATTGGAGTGTGGGACCCAATTGGTTTGTTAAAAGAGTTTAATTATGTTTAGTATTAATTATAATATATTTTTATATATTATATTTAATTTGTGGAGACCCAACTTAATTTGGAAATAACTAAGGTTTGATAAAAAAAACCCTGGATTCACAATATTTTATTTTGTATTATTTTTCCCAAAGTAAAGAGGAGTCGTTTTCTTGGTGAGATGGTGCTTCGGCAAAATTATTGGAGTAGAGTAGCAGCTACAATTCAATTCAGTGGAAACAGATTAGTGGCTAATTGATTTCGGGACTTGGGTAATCAATTTGGTGGTCTATTGCTTTTGGGAAGTAGCAGCACTTGTTTGATCAATTGATTGGTGGGATTTGCCTCGTGGAACAATAGCTAATTGAGCTATTTGATTTATGGGACAAAGTGCTTCGGTTTTGGATTCATAGTTGGATGATTTAGTTCGTTATTTTGAGTCTTCTTCAACTCTGGTTCTGAAGATTTTGGTTCATTTATTTGGTGAGGTCTTTCCTCTTTGTTTATTTGTGATTATTTGGAATTCACCTAAGGGTGGTTTGTGAGACCATTAGTGTCTCGTTTGTAATCGTTTGGAAACTTATTTGGTTGATAGTGGAATCGGATTTCGATCCCGTGGACGTACCTCACATTGAGGGAACCACGTAAAAATTCTTAGGTTGCCTTTGATTTAATTTTTCCGCATTAGTTTTTATTCCCATTGATTGATTTACTTGTGGAGAATCACATCGATTTTCCCTAACAATTATTTTATTTATTTGTATTTGATGATGTATGCCTACTAGCTTGTATCATAATTCACTACATAGATACGAGAGAGGCTATTGTAATTTATTCATTCCTAAATACTTTCGCATGCTTATTATTATTCAATAGAGTGATTTAAGGGCAAAATGTAATATTATTCGAGTAATAAAAGTCGAGGCGTTACAACTTTGTATCAAAGCAAGCCGGGTTTGAATACTTGGGCTTGTGGGAAGTGGCTTTTAGCATAATGGGGGGTTTTTTTATTATTTATTTATTTATTTATATTTTTTTTAACGCTTGGTGAGGACGTTTGCATGTAGAGGAATTAAGTGTTTGGATATTATATGTTGCATTTATGTGAGTACGGGGTTAAGTCTCATAGGTAATGCTTATTGCTGGTTAACTTACTTTGAGGTGTCATTTTCTAGTGAGAAATCTCTAAGAGTTATGGGACAACTAGCTATCCTTGTGAACTTGGCTCGATTATGTGATTAAGTGTTTAACTTGTTTATGTCTTTTGTTTCTTATGTGCTAAGTGTGTCTTGTGGCTTAGCGGTGGTGAATGAGCACCTTAGAGGAGGCTATAGTTGTTTATTAATTGGGTTTTGCCTTTGATAGGATGTCTAAATGAGGAAATTGAAGGGGTGTTGGGAGTATGAGTACCAGTAGAGGTACAATAATCCTAGTAACAACCACACTGGCAGTGAGGCAGGCCCTAACTCGCAATGAGAGGGATAATGCTTGTACCCTCAAGCTTACTAAGGAGGTTTTCTATTTTAATGCACCCAAGTTTATAGGAGGGCTTGAGCCGTGGAAGGCAGATGATTGGTTAGGGCAGATCACCATGCCTTTTGACATGCTCAGAGTCGAGGATGATGGGTTGAGGGTTGCACTAACAGGTTTCCAACTCAGAGGAGATGCCAGGTATTGGTAGAAGTATTCTAAGACCACTATAGGCACCACTAGTGTTGCTTTCACTGAGACCTTTTTGGCCAAGTATTTTCCTTCCTCTACACGGGAAAGATTGATGATACAATTTGTTGAGTTGCGCGAAGACACAACTCCTTTACCGTAGTTTGAGGCGCAATTCAATAGTTTATCTAGATTTGCTCCAGAGTTGGTGGCAACAGAGGAGCGCTGTTGTATTGAATTCGAGAGAAGGTTGTGCATTGATATGAAGGATATAATTGATGCGAGCATGTATAGGAATTATTACACACTCATAGAGGCCATAATTTTCGGTGTTGGCCAGGATAAGAAGGAGGCCATATCGGGGGTCCCTACTATTCAAAAGTGCACTAGGTTTAGTAAGAGCGAGAGATGGTCAAGATCTCAGTCACAAGCTCAATATTCGCCTTAGGCTACATTTGCTTCCTCGAACTCATCCTTAGGGAGGTGTAATCAATCAAGCCACATTAAGCGTCGTTGCCCTCTGTAGACACCCCATTTTTTACGGACCTTCAAGACTTGGATGTTCTTACAGGTACACCCGACGATGAGTCTATTTGCCCACCATGCGCTTAAAGTCCTCAGCGGAACGCCACAACTTTGAGCCTTTCAAACCCTGCATCCATTTTGTCTCATTTTTGGACCATGCCTTGGTCTTTCCATCCAACAATCTCTAGTGGCCTACTGACCATCCCTGGAGGCTACCGGCCATCACTTCTTTTTTGCTCGCCATTGATGTGCCTTGCCAGCCATCACTGATGGCCCGCTGGCTACTAGTGTTTTCTGCAGATATTTTCTGCCAACTATTTGCACAGATGCTTGCATCTGTCCACACGTGGAGGGTTGGATCTCCTTGTGTAGATTTCATGTTTTCTATATATAGGGACCCCCTCTCTCATGTTTTGGGGTTAGAAAATTTTAGACTCAAAATTTTTCTTTCTGTAATTCTCTGTCTCTCTGTCTCTCTCTCTCTCTCTACAAATTTTCTACACTTTTGCCTACAATTCATACACTCTTGCCTATACACCCTTAACCAAACCCCCTAATCTCTGAGCTGAGGTGTTCTTGGGCTTGGTTTGAGCTCTAGAGAGTGGTATTTGCTTTGAATTGTTGCTTGGAATCACTCTTCTCTTTAAGAGGTATAATACTAGCTTTGTAGGCTTGCTTTACACACTTGTATTCCTATCTTTTTTTCATTGTTTTGGGCTATTTTTGAGCTGTAAAACAAACTATTTTTATGGGCTGAAATTGGTGTTTTTGGCCATTTGAGGTTAGGCGGTGGTTCATCCCTCTTTATTCCTTGTTTAAAAAGCCTTTGCACCTTTGTTACCCATTTTCAAATCTTTCTTTTTTTGCCTTTAAACACTGATTTTCAAAGTGTTTTCAGTGGTAAAAATCAGGTTTTGAAGTCCAAATTTGGAGGGGTTTGCCTCCCCTTCTTGTGACTTGTTTGCTAGCCTAGTTGGTGCCATGCTTTAGCTTAGTTTTCTAGCTTGTGGTAGCTTTATTCCAGCATGCTTTAGGCTCTATTTTGGATTGTTTTGATTCTATTTTGGGTTGGTTGTTGCATTTGAGTCTTGTTTTACGTAGTTGTAGTGTAACAGTCCTCACAAGCTTGGTGTCTTAGGCTTCTAGACACCACTTGTTTGAGTTGATTGTATGTTTTTGGTTCTTTTAACACTTAATTTCAGCATTAATCACCTTTGCAACCTCCATCTTTTCTTGGTTTTTGTTTTTGCTTTGAAAGTGGTTTCAAGTCACTTGTTTGCCTAAGTGTGAAATTGAGGCTTCATACTTAATGGTTTAATCATTTAGGGGGTTCATTACCAACGGTATGATACTTCTTTCATACCCAAAACAACTTGTGTCTTAAGCTTTTCTTTCCATTAGAGGACTTTAACTCACTTTTTCGACTTAATTGGATTAAGGAATGGTTGGTGAAGTAAAATGAGTAATTAAAACTTGGAACTAAAAGTGAGTCAAGATAAGAATTTGGTTGTGTTTTTTATGTGTTCAATCAGACGTTAATTGAACACATGGAACTTGGACCATTTCATACTTGTTAGTGATGAAATGATCCAAGTCTCCAAGGTCAACTTTTTCTATCAGTCTTTCATGAAAGGGAGGAGGTTTGTGTCTCAATTTGCATTTATTGAACTTGCAACTCTTGAGTCATAAGCCATCATGCAATGAAATTACTTGAGTTGGTGGTTTGTGTCTTAAGTTCACTACTCCTTGGATTTGTTCATAAAAAGAAGGGGTGAGTTGTACAAATAATCTGTGGGAATACCCTCTTTTTGCATTGTTTGTCCTCTATTGCAGCAAGATGAACCAGTGCATTAGTGGTTGGCAGGTGGCCGGTAGGCCACATTCATGGTCAGCAAGTGGCCAGCAGTCTTTGCCAGTGGCCGGCTAGCCACTGATGCAAACCTCAGCAAAATGTTGGTAAGGTGCAGCAGAATTGTTCTGGAAGTGTTTAAATGTGCAAACAGAGGCTTTCGAGAGCAAAGCAGAGGTCTTTTCAGGTGGAAACCGAGCATGCGCATGCATATCTTTCATTTCCCGAGGCAGAGCAGTAATTAGTTTAGTCCAGTTACTTAATTAAATTATTAGTTGTAATTTTTTTGTAATTATTTAATTAGTTGGCTTACTAGTTGATTCATTCAAGTGTTGTAATAATTAGTTAATTAGTTTAGCTAAGTTATTCATTTTGGTTTATAATAATTAACTTAGCTTCAATTAGTTGCTAGTTAGCTTAGTTATTCATTTAGACTCTCCTTCGTGAGAGCAAAATGTTGTAATAATGTGTATGTCTTCCAACCCCACGTCTTCTCCCTTTTACTTAACCGCTTTTGATGGTTAGTTTAGGAGCATCACGTTTTAATTAGCATACCTTATGCTTGCATCCATTCATCTTGTATTGCATGCACCGAGGCTCGGTGCATCATTCAAACTACAATATTGTTTCAATACTTTCTTTGAATACGTGTTTAAACACATGCTATGAAATCGTTTAAAATGTCATATTAGTAGTCGAACCTATTAATTGCATTCTTCGCATGTGTTGCATTAGACATCTTGTATAGTTAGGAATTATGCATATTTTTCTAACTCATATCTTCTTGGCTTGGAGTACTAGGTGAGTTTTTAGTACTTTAGCATACTTGCATGAGTGTAAGTGATTGTCATGTCTAGCATGCTTTCCATGAGGCTAAATACTTACTTGTTAAATTGCTTGAATGCCTTTGGATGAAGGCTTGTTTGAATTGGAACGATTCAACGAATGTACATTTTAAGCTCACTTTGTCTAGTGGCAAATTCACAGTTTTAAGCCCACTTTGTTGAGTGGAAAATTCACAAACTTTAAGCCCACTTGAGGTGGCAAATTCAAACTCTTTTCCAAAACAAACATGAATTGAATTGTTCTAATTTGAGCAAACTAGTCTATACTTGCTTGTGCGCATCACATAGTAATGCTAGCCTAATAACTGGAACAAGAGCACATAATGTTGATAAAAATCATATCATGATTAGTAGAGGTCGATCTTTGATCGGGCAAGCGGGGGAGCTCCATTCATGACCTTCCCCTCTCGTACCTAAGCTCCTGAGCCGAGGCAACTTTGGTGATGACGGACACGTGGCCTTTGGCACAAGTCATGGGTTTTCTAAATTTTCCTAAAATAAAATATTTAGGTGGCGACTCTGTATATGGAAAAGCAGTCCAATTTTGGCATTTTTGATTCAAAAATCGATTTTCTAAAAGATTTGCCGGATTTGGACTCTTTGGTGTTTATCAATTTCACATTGCACTTGTGAGATTAGATTCAAAACTGCGGGAGTCCGAACTGTAGGGCTTATTTTTGAGTTTCCAAATGGGGGCGCGAAAAAGGCGAGCTATAGTTTCTAGCGACTCTACTAGGGATCTTTAGAGAACTTGACTCGAACTCATGATATGACATTTTATCTATACTTATGTGTTTCTTTGCATTTGCATTAGTGCGCTTAAATCACTGTGTTTGCCATATGTTATTCCTGAACGGTTTGCCGAAGGCTTGCTTGAAAAAGCTTGCCGAAAGGCTGACCAGTTGTAGGCTTTGCCACGATGGGAACAGAACCCTTGGATTTGGACTATCACTGTACCGTTTGATCATCTTTTTACTTCTCGGTGTTAGGTGTGAGAGGTGTATTAGATAGTCTTGTTGAGGTACCCTTTTTGACTAATCGGCCTGGTTGTATATCGAAAGCCATAGAGACTATCCTAAATTAGGACAGGTTGCTTACCCACATACAGGATTGTGTGAAACTGCATTGCTTGAGTATAGAACCCTAGTTCCTGACAAAACTGGGACAGGGTAACTCAAACCCATCATAGGGGTGTTTTGCCTCTCACTCAACTAGTATAAGCTTTTAGAGTGAAACTCTACAGGAATGTATGTATCAGTTGCATGTTTGAGTATCAGATTTGGGTGCAGAGATCAGTGTTGAGTATAGTGCTGCAGCTTTTGATTACAACTGTGTCTTGTTCATATTTGGGCTCAGGTGCTGTGCGATTTCTGATTTTGGCTTTCTTTTTGCTTTATTTCTTTTTGGAAGGTAGTTAATCACAATTTCTTCAGACAGTTCTGTTACCCCCCAAGCACTCTGGACCTGTGTGAGAAGACTTTACAGATCCGGGAATCTTGTTAGGGGACAACCAGTGTTTGCTTCACTCCCACTGGTGACGAGACGGAGGAGGGTTAGGCATAACTCACCAGGCCAATAGTCACCTTTTACTTCACTTGCGCCCAGTCAGGCTCAGTCTTCTACTTCTACTCTAGTAAGAGATTATTTGCCAATTCTAATGGCTCAACATTCCCGAGTTAGCATGGAAGACATGTTTTGTCATCTCTAGCTAACTATTGAAACCATGCAGTAAGATGCTGCCCGACAAGCTAAAGTTACAGCCCACCAAGCTGAAGTAATAAACAAGTTGCAACAACAGCAACCACAACCGGCAGTGGCTTCCACATCTCATGCACCTCCAATGGGTATTCCAGCACCAGGAGTCACTATCAATGTCCAAGAGAATCTGGGCAACCTGGTAGACCCTATCCCACCGCAAGCCTCCAAGGCACCAGTGTACCAAACTGAGGCGCCATTTGAATTCGAGGTTGACCCCACTATATTGAAGGTCAACAAGCTAGAAAAGCTTTTCAAGTAGGTACAGGGTGTGAACTCAATCCTTGACATCGAGGATGGATATACTGACTCCACATTAACCCTGCCAGACAGATTCAAGATGCCATACATAGATCGGTTTGATGGCTCTAGAGACTCTATGGTCTATCTCTGACTATTCTCAGACATCCTGCAGCCAATGAGCACGACAAGACTTCAAAAGCTATGTGAAGCGGAGTTGGGAGGAAATGGCTAAGGTCTTCATTATGTAGTACCCCTACAATACCTAGATCGAGATCACAACCTGTTGTAGACACCCCATTTTTGATCGCCCTTAAGACTTGGGCGCCATTGGTTGATCACTCGATGATGAGAGTTGTGCTATGGAAATGTTCGATTTCTTCAGCAAGAAAAGCTCTAAATCCCAACCTTCCACCCCATTTTTGGACCAAAATGTTTTTTCACCAAAACGTTTTTTGGCCAAAATTATTTTAGCCTTGAAAACCCTCTATTTCAAAAAAATTTTGAAAAGTTTCTACGATGTTCCGAGGCTCGCATTTTGTTAAATGTTGCACTTTTCGGTAAACCGAGCAAGGACAAAGTGGAAATAAATGGAAGACAGGTGAACTCTTTCAAAAATATTTTAAAACATCTTATTTAGAGGTTTGGAGTTGAAGAAAATTGGAGCAGAGGGAAGAAACCTAGTTGGGGAAGAAGTTAGGCATAAACCGTTAGGAGAAAACCGAACAACCTTCACTAAATCAGGCCTATCATTTTTTAAAGTTGGACTTAAGTTGTGAGGCCACCACCATTGGAAAGTGGACTTCTGGGGCTTTATTTTACACTCAAGAATCTCCTAAAGCCGAGTTCGGATGAGGAAGATATGGCTGGTTGAAGTTAGGCATCAATCTGGTTAAGCCAAAACTGAGTAGTCTTCACTAAAATAGGCATATCTTTTTTCACACTTGGAATTTTGATGTGAGGCTATCACCATTGGAAAGCTTACTTCTGTGGATTCAATTTAGACTCAAGAATGACCTGAAACGGAGTCCGGACGAAGGAGATATGCCTGTTTGAAGTCGAGGCCAGAAACCAATTTTTTGCTTGTCGGCCACTAGTGAGGTTTGACAGCCATGTGTCAGCCATGAGTGAGGTTTGACGGCCATCTGTCAGCCATGAATGAGGTTTGTCAGCCACCAGTGATGGTCAATCGGCCATTGGTGCAAAAAAGGCAGTTTTCTGCAGATATTTTCCTCCAACTGTTTTTACACTGCTCCAGCTGTCCTATAAGGCTATTTCCACCATGAAGCCACATTTTTGTATATATAGAGGGCATTCTCTATGGTTTTCAGGGTTGGAAAAATTTTGGGAGTCTCTCTCTCTAAAATTCTCTCTCTCTAGATTTCTCTCTCTCTCTTGAACTTTTATGCATACAAGTGTAGATACACTTCAAGTTTGCCTATCAACCCTTAACCAAAGTTGCTTATCTTTGGGCTGAGGTTACTTTGGATCCTCTTTGAGCTCTAGAAGGTGGTCTTGGCTTGATTTATTGCCTCAATTGTGTCTTGGCTTCAAGATGTATAGCACTCTCCTTTTAAGCTTGCTTTGCACAATTGTTTTCCTATCTCTTTCCACTATTTTTGGATAGTTTTTGGCCTATCTTTGGACTGTAATTTTGTGGTCTAAAAGTGGTGGTTTGAGGCCATTTTCTGTTAAGGGGTGGTTCACCCTTCTTGCTTCTTTGCTTGTAAAGTTTTTGTGCCTTTGTTCATCACTTTCAAATCAACTTTTTTTGGGCCTTTTTACCACTGATTTTCAGAGTTTTTCAGAGGTTAAAAATGTTGTTTTGAGGTCCCAAAAATAGAGAGGTTAAGCACCCCTCTTTATGCTTGTTTACTAGCTTAAAAGCTCCATGTTTTAGCTTATTCTTTTAGCAACTTTTGTCTTCATTATAGCATGTTTTCCAATTGATTTTGGGCTATAAAAACTCTATGTTTTTGGGATGAAGCTTGGGTCCTAAGGCCATTAAAGGTTGAGAGGTTGATAGCCCTTCTTTGTACCTTGTTTTGGAGGCCTTTGCCCTTGTGTTTCCCATCCTTGCATCATCTTTTTCAAAGCTTTTAAACACTGTTTTTCAGAGCTATTTCAGTGGCTAAAATCATGTTTTGAAGTCTAAATTTGGAGGGGTTAGCCTTCCCTCTTTGTGTGTTGTTTGCATGCTTAGTTAGCTTCATATGTTAGCATATTTTTCTAGCTTAACTTAGCTTAATTCCAATATGATTTTGCTTCTAAAATAGCCTGCTTTACCTCTGTTTTGGGTTGTTTGGGTTAGTTAAGTCTTATTTTGCATGGTTGTAGTGCAATAGTCCTCAGAAGCTTGGTATTTTAGGCTCTAAACACCTTCTTGTTTGAGTTGATAGCATTTGTTTATGTTTTTATCACTCATTTTAAGCACTTAACCATCTCTACAACCTCCCTCCTTTCTTGGTTTTATTTTTGCTTTGAAAGTGTTTCAAACATTTTCTTGTTTAAAGCATGAAATTGAGGTGTTTGTGCTTAATGGTTTAATCCCTTTTAGGGTTCATTACCAATGGCATGAGGTCTCTTTCATGCCTAAAACAACCTTGTGGTTTGAGCCTTCTTTCCCTTAAAGGACACTCACCAAAGGATGGTTAGTAACTAAAATGTGTAAACAAAATTGGGAAGTAAAAGTGTCAAGATAAGCATGTCTTTGCGTTGCATTGCATGTGTTCAAATCAAACGTTAATTTGAAAATAAGGAAAATAGGACATTTCATACTCAAAGTGATGAAATGTGTCATTTTCCTAGGTCTCCATTGCCCTTGATCATGCTTGATATGGTGGTAGTCAGTTTGGTCAGGTTTGTGAATTTATTGAACTTGTACAAAAATTGTCCCTTAGACATCATGCATGTAAATTGCTTGATTGATGGTTAGAGGGCCAAGAGTTTCTCTCCTTTGAGCTTGTGTGATGATATGGAGGGTAGACAGTACAAACAACTTGTGAGAATACACTATTTTGCTCTATTTTTCTCTTTGTTGCAACAAGGAAGTTCAGTTCATCAGTGGCCGATAGCCATCACCAGTGGCTGACCGGCCACCAATGGTAGGCGACCGGCCCCCTATTGGCCACCAATGAAATTTTCACAGTGTACTGGTAAGGGGGAGCAGAGGTGTTCTGGAAGTGGACAGCTTTGTTCATATGTGCAAACAAAGGCTTTCAACAGCAATGCAGTGGCTTTTCGGGTGGAAACTGAGCATGCATGGGCCTCCATCGCTTCCCGAGATTAGCTAATTAGTTTAATTAGCAATAGATCAAATATGTGTTGTAATTAATTAGTTGTAGCTAATTAAGAGTTGTAAATAATTAGTTAGTTTAACTAGTTATTCGATTTCAGTTTGTAATAATTAGTTAACTAGAATAGTTAATTAGTTTCGTTTTGTAATAATTAATTAGCTTAATTAGCATAGCTAGTTAGCTTTTATTCATTCGAATCCTCCTTCGCGAGGGTGTAACGTTGTAATAAGTGTGCGTGCGTGTGTGTATGTTTTCCAACCCCAAGTCTTTCTCTCTTTTATTTAATTGCTTTTGATAGTTAGATTAGGGACATGTTTTAATTAGCATACCTTATGCTTGCATCCATTCATTCATATTGCATGCACCGAGGCTCGGCGCATTATTCAAACTGCATTGTCATTTCAATACATCTTTAAACACGTGTTTAATCGCATGTTATCAAATCGATCCATATGCCATATTAGTAGCTGAGCCCATTAATTGCATATTGCGTGTATGGCATTAGGCATCTTGTACAGTTAGAAATCATGCATATTTTACTAATTAATATTTTCTTGACTTGGAGTACTAGGTGAGTTTTTATGCTTTAGCATGCTTGCAGAAATGTGAATGTTGCCATGATTAGCATACTTGCCGTGATGCTATGTGCTTAAATGCTAAACTGCTTGAATGCATGTGAATGAAGGCTTGTTGTTTAAATTGGAACAATTCAACGAATGTGCATTTTAAGCCCACTTTGTTAAGTGGCAAATTAGTTTTAAGCCCACTATGTTTGGTGGCAAATCCGCAAACTGTAAGCCCACTTGAGGTGGCAAATTCAAACCATTTTCGCAAACAAACATGAGTTGAATTGTTCTAAATTGAGCAAACTAGTGTATACTTGCTTGTGCGCATCACATAGTAAAGCAAGTCTAATAACCGGAATAAGAATGCATAATGTTTATAAAAAATCATATCATGATTAGTAGAGGCCGATCTTTGATCGGGCAAGCGGGGGTGCTCAATTCATGACCTTCCCCCCTCATACCTAAGTTCCTGAGTAGAGACAACTTTGGTGATGATGGGCATGTGGCTTTCGGCACGAGTCAGGGTTTCCTAAATTTCCCCAAAAATAAAATGTTTAGGTGGCGACTCTGTATCTGGCAAAGCAGTCCAATTTTGGCATTGTTTGATTTAAAATCGATTTTCCAAAAAGATTTGCCAGATTTGAACTCTTTGGTGTTTATCAGTTTCACATTACACTTGTGAGATTAGATTCAGAACTGCGGGAGTCCGAACTGTGAGGCCCTTTCAAAACCTTTCGAAAAGGGGCACGAAAAAGTGGAGCCATAGTTTCTGGCGACTCTACTGGGGACTTAGAGAACTTGACTTGAACTCATGATATGTTGTTTTATCTACACTTGTGTGTTTCTTTGCATTTGCATTTGCATTGGTGCGCCTAAGTCACAGTGTTTGCCATATGTTATTCCTGAACAGTTTGTTGGAGGCTCACTTGGAAAAAGTTGCCAAAAGGCTGACCGGTTGGGGGTTGTGTCACGATGGGAACACAACCCTTGGATCTAGACTACCGCTGTACCGTTTGATCCTCATTTCACTTCTCGGTATTAGGTGTGAGAGGTATATTAGGTAGTTTTGCTGAGGTACCCTTTTTTGATCAATCGGCTTAGTTGTATATCGGAAACCATAGAGACTGTTCCAAACTAGGACATGATGCTTACTCGAATGCAGGATTGTGTGAAACCACTTGTTATGCATGGTGAAAACCCTAGCTCCTGACGAAACTAGGATAGGTTAACCCTACGCCATCATAGGGGTGTTTTGGCTCTCACTTAACTGTATGCGCTTTATAGTGAAATTGTACAGGGATGTGCATATGGCAGAATTCAGTAGAGAGTACAGTCATCCAGCTGTGATCATATCTGTTCTAGTGAATTAGGGCTGAGGTGCTGTTGGTTTTCTTTTTTGCTAGGTAGCCTTGGAACTATAGCTTCAAAAGGGTCCAATATCCCCCAAGAACTCTGGACTCGTGTCGATGGACTTCGTTAGGACAAAAATTTAGTTCAAAGGCAATCAGTGTTTCCTTCGCCGATGGCAAGGCGAAGAAGGACTAGATAGGGCTCATTAGTTCCATTGTTCTGGCATTCACCAGTTAGATTACTTTTGTTCAGCTCATCCTAAGCATCTACTCCTATCATGGCTTAGCCTCTGACAAATTTGGAGGAATTATTACTCCATCTGTAGCAAAAAGTTGACTCCCTCCAGCATGATGCAGTCCGTCAAGCCAAGGTTATGGCCTGTCAGGCCGAGGTTATAACTGGCCTACAACAACAGCAACCGTAGCCAGCAATGGCCTCTGCATCACATGTACCCACTGTGGTTATCCCAATGCCTAGTACCACAACTAATGCTACCATTGCTCGAGATCCACAAATCGAGGATGTTTTGGTTTTCCCAGTCCAAGCAGAACCCATCCCAGTACAAACTTCCAAAGCCTTGGCATATCAAACCAAGGCACTGTTCGAATTTGAGGTTGATCCAACCGCACTCAAAGTTAACAAGCTGGAAAAGCTATTAAAAAAAGGCACAAGGGGTTAACTCTATTTCAAATATAGAGGGTGGGCATACTGAATCGGAAATTACCTTACCGGAGCGGTTTAAGATGCCGCATATTGACCGTTTCAATGGCTTAGGAGATCCGTTGGTGCATTTGCATCTGTTTTATGATATTCTGAGGCCAATGGGTTTGACACGGGCCCAGAAGTTGTCACTATTTGGCCGAACCATGTCTGGGATAGCCGCAATCTAGTATGCGAAATTGGAGGACTCTATGAAACAGAAGTAGGAAGAGATTGCTGAGGCCTTTATTCCTCAATACTCTTATAACACATAGATCGAGGTCACAACTCGTGATCTCAAAGCCACCCACCAAGAGCTAAAAGAGGGTTTTTTAGAGTTCATGACGAGATGAAGAGCGAAGCCCACGATGATGACTTCAAGGCCTTCCGAAAAAGATTAGAACATGATGATTGTTCGGAATCTGCATGGCAAGTTGCTACAGAAGATGATCGTTCTACCTCTATTTACCTTTCCAAAGCATCATGAAATGGGGGTTCAAATCGAGGATGCCATCAGACAAGGGATCTTTATGGAAGATAATGAGCCTTTGAAGAAGAATGTTGTTCGCAGTTTTAATGCTACTACTAATGGTAGCACTGCTATGAAATGCTTAGAAGTAAACACTGTCACCATTCCCCTCAATGGCCAAAAACCAACCACTTCAACTCGACCCCAAGCCCAAAATTTCCATCCTCTTTACATGAGTCTCTCTCAAGCTTTGAAAATGCTGCGAGAAAAAGGGTACCTAGAACTCCTAGAGCTCTAACCCCTTTCAAATCCTCTTCCACCAAGATATGACACAGCTAAATACTATGCCTATCATCAATAGCACGGTCATGATACAAACCATTACATCTGCCTCCGTCATAAGATTTAGGATCTTATTGACGAAGAGATCATGGCTCCACCAAAAGGACCTCAGGCCACCCCTAACCTATTACCTCCACATCTCAATCTAATCCATGCACTGCCATCTACCTAGAACCCCAGCATATACATCACCCTAGCCCATTTACCCAAGCTCGAGGTGTTCATTCTAGAAAGAATGGACTTGTGTATGATGGATGCACTTGAACCCCAATCATCTCAAACCCACAAACCCACTACTTCTGAGCTAATGAGCATGATTAAAAATCTTCAAAGAACTGTAGCAGATCTAGCCTTTAGGATATTGGCTCCGTTGTCGACCACATTACATACCAGGAATTTCATGTCAAAAGGCTCCTCAATCTTGGAACGGGCTGCATTGGAAGAAGGCCAATCCCTTGGCAAAGTGGAGGCAAATGGCAAGAACAAGGTAGGGGTGGGCATTGGTCCCTATGAACATCTTCAGTGGGCTGTTGAGGCTTTGAAAGCTGAAGGGTTGAACAAACAGCAAGTGCTTGCAATTGTTGCAAAGACTGTGGATGGCACTTTTGCCACTCAGGTTTAGGGCATTTCGAATCAAGGGGCAAGCCATGAAAAAGGTTGTCGTACCAGAAACACCCCTTTTAGCTCTAATCCCACACCTATAAGAGATTATCAAAGCTAGTCAGCACCTGCCAACCCCTTTGTCAGTCCCTCCAGGACTAGTAACCGCACCTATAATCTCCTCTACATGACCTTATGCAAAGCTCTCCAAATCCTCGTAGGACAAGGCCATCTCAAACCCCGTGACCATCGGCCTCTCCCGGATCCCCTTCTAGCCAAGCATAATGCTGCCAAGTACTATGCCTTCCATCAACAAACTGGCCATGACACTGATAGTTGTTTTCGTCTTTGCCATGAAATACAAGATCTGATTGACAACAAGGTCATCGCCACACCAGGTCCTACAAAGTCTATCAGCACCAAATCAATGAACTAGGGGGATAATGCGACTATGTGATCGGGGGATGAACCACTTGTTGATGGCACTTATTTTACTGCAGATGTGGTGGATGGCACGCACTGTTTTGAGCAATTTGAAAATGCTGTTTATTGTATTTTCTGATTTAGGCATTGAGTTAGTTCTGTTGTGTTGTATTGAGTCTGTCTTGTTGTATCGAGTCAGTCTTGTTGTGCTAGAGTCGGGTGATTTTAGGGGTGTTACCTCGGACATCACTATCTTGTTTTATGTTTGTCTTTTACACACTTTCTTTTGCATCTATTTCTGCCATTGAGCCAGCTGCACCAGAAGATCTGAATAAAACAACAGAGATTTTCACTTAATTTTCTGTGCCTTGAAATCATTGCATTGACCTAAGTTTTTCAAAACTTTTCTAACACTATGATGAAAACAAAGAGAAAGGAATTCCTCAGGATTTGTAAAAATTTGATCAACTGAGAGAAAGAGAGATGTGCTAAGCCCTTAATAAATGAGATCATGTTTGTTAATGTGAGTATTGAGAAGGATCCTCGCTTGATCCAAATTGGTTCCACATTGTCTTCAGAGGAGCCAGAGCGACTAGTTGCTTTATTAAAAATTTTAAAAAATGTTTTACGTGGTCCTACGAAGACATGCGTGGAATCACTCTCGGGATTATACAGCGTAGGATCACTCTCGAGCTCAAGACTCGACCCCTTTTCTTTCAAACTTTAATTCAGAATGTTCAATGATCAACCAAAACATGAGGCTTGTATGGCCAAATCGGAAGCAACCCTTGAACTAGGGGCAATAAGGTCATATGTCATCAAAGGAAGCTTGCAAAGCTAAATGAGAAGCATCCCTTGAACTAGGGGCAACAAAAGGTTAGATGTGCTCGAAGATTCAAAACTGGGTCATTTCTCAAGCTAATGAAGATTGGCAAGAAAGCCCAATCCCAGAATCTGAGAGAACAGAAATTATTGCTGAAGGACAATTGAGTTCCTATCCACAACACTAGGGGAAAATTCAGACCCCAATTGGATTGGCTCTTACATCATCATGACTATTTAGTCAGTAACATCAGCCATTCTCATGGATTTAGATGGCTCAAGATCTTACAACTATTCAACATGGACAAGTTAAACTTTTCTATCCTTGAGAGACTCGCTGGGCCAAAAACCCGAAAGGGCGACCTAGGCAAAAGTTAGAGCAAACAAAAAAGAAAAAAAAAAGAAAAAAAAAAGAAGAAGAACAAAAATGAAAAAATGGAAATGGAGAAAAAAGAAAAAGAGAAAAATAAAAGAAGAAGAAAGAAAAATGAAAAGAAAAATAGCTGGCAAGGTTGAAAACCTGGAAGGGAGGCTTTGGCAAAAGTTAGAGCGCAAAAGGAGAGTGTCAACACCCGAGTGAACCTGAACCCCCGGAACTACATACGGCCTGATTCCCATCTTTGGGATACGTAGGCAACTTCATCCTAAAGTTCGGCCCCAACCATTTTCAGCTTGCTGGTCTCATCCATGTTGATTGGCTGATCCTTGTTCAACTCAGCTATCTTATCCATGTGCCAATTGGCTTGTCTTCATTCAAATACGATTGTCCTATTCCGTTACAAGATTTAGCTATAAGACAAATCAAATTCAGATCTAAGATTGTGCATCTTGAGAGTAGATTCCACATTGGTTGAGCAATGGCCATTTGCAAAAACAGTTTTGAAGATTTTTAGTGAGGTTGACTAGTTTTCTCGAAAATTATTCCATTTTTCCAAAACTGGACCATTTCTTAGACCCAAAAAAGAAAAATTTTCAGTGCTCACGACCTGACTTGCATGATTTCAAAGAAGAAATTTGAATAAGCACGTTAATCTAACTCTCATATTGGTCAAAATTGTTTAATCAGAAAGCCAAAAAACAAAAAATGGTCAAAGTGATGAACTAGGGGCACAGTTGAGTCAGGTTTTCTGTCTTTTCCCCAAAAAGACAATTATCAGCAGACTTGCTAGAAAGGGCACAATTGAAGCTAACAGCAGAGGGCCGAAAGCTTTCTCATCCTCCAAATGGTGAGGTATCAAGCCAAGTGCGAAACATGAATTGAAAATGGAGCTGGATATTTGGTTCCCTCATCTGAACGATCACGCTCAAATTGGCATCTGACCCGAAATGGGGATGTAGAAAATGCAATGTATGAGACCAATCAATTGTATACCTAGCCGGTGTGACATTCTATAATTCATATTGGTCAAGCTAAGCCAAGGGCATCATCAACCGATGTCAGTTGCAGATCTGCTGCATATCCAGTTGCATCACAACCCCTCTGTGGGAGAGCCCACTAATTGTGAGTGGAAGTAGAATCTAGTAGAATACTAGGGACAAAGCCCACAACTTCCTGCTTATCCATCAACCACCCTGGGAAGGCATAAAAAAATAAGAGAGAGTAAAGAATAGAGAGATGTGCGCTGAGAGAAAAAGTGAGGAAAGGCTTTTTAGAGAAAAAGAGATTGAGTGCCAGAGTGATGTGAGAATCACAGATGAGAAAGGGTGGGAAACAATACCTGGAGAAACAGGCTCCCCATGAACTGAGAGGTCTCTCACCATTGGAACACTTTCGAGTGTTGTGTTTGTTGTTTTTGTCTGTCTCGATTCCTATTTTTAGTCGTTTTGAGTGTCAATAGCTGTGTTTAGGTTGTTTTACCTTTGTTTTCTCTTTGTTGAGTCATGGTGTACTATAGTCAGTCGTAGGCTCAATACCCGGTTAAGAACTCATTTCTCAATTTCAATTTAAAAAATAAATCGTTTTGTGTTCAGAGTGCTGTGCTATTCTCCACATTTGTACAAAACATGATTCTTTCTTTCATAAACTGCAGGGTTCAACCCAGGTCATGTGAGAACAATAGAAGAAGGACCTATTTGAAGCTACATGGGTTCCGGACTGCAAAGCAAAAGAGAAGAGTAAAAATTTGGAGCATCTTAGTGCGTTTCAACTTCATCATTTTCGAGATTGCATTCCAGGTGCACCTTCTTAGGCCTCGCCATTTCTCTAGAGTATGAGTGTACCCTGACCCCAAGTTCAAGCCTGCTTCAAGTCAAAATGGCAATCAATGCAGTTTACCCCTTGCCAGTATGAACATGATGCATTCTTTTTGAACACGTTGCAAAGTCTCCAAAGGGTAAATCGGAGGTTGTCGCTGAACAACACCTTTTGTTCGATCTGTCGTTCTGTTAGATTACATAATTGTTCTCTTTTGTGGCATAAAATGTGTATTTTTATGATTCATGCATAGAACATGCATTCAATTGTACATAGAATATGCTTTTGATTCATGCAGAGAATATGCTCGTCTCTTGCATAGAACATGCTCTTGTCTCTTGCACAGAACATGCATTCAATTGTGCATAGAATATGCTCTTGATTCTTGCATAGAACATGCTTTCAATTTTGCATAGAATATGCTCTTGTCTCTTGCATAAAACGTGCTTTCAATTAACATCATGCATCGGTTGTCTATCTTGCGTGGAACATGTGTTGTCACTGTATTGATTTGTAAATCTTGTTCATTTGATCATTTTGTGCATCTATCGCACAATAATCTCACTTCATGCATCTATTACACAATCAGCCATTCAGTGCAGCATCGTACAAATCACTGCGTGCACACCACACAATTTCAAATTCATTCGCACTGTTTAGTGCATTTCAAACTCAATTGCCCTGTCTAGTACATTGCAACTCAATCGCACTATCTTGTGCATTTTACCTTCGCACTATTTTGTGCATTTCAGTTCAATTGCGCTATCTTACGCATCGCACTATCTTGTGCATTTCAATCTCAATCACGCTATCTTGCGCATTGCACTGTCTTGTGCACCCTTGCATCGCACTATTTTGTGCATTCGCCTCGTGTCGCATTTTCTTGTGCACCTTATTGCACTTTATTATGAGCCTGCATCGCACTGTCTTGTGCAGTCACTTGGTCTAGGAGACCTTAAATCCTCTAAAGGTGTAATTCCTTTGGTGTTTGTCATGCCCGAAAGGCTTCCGGTGGTTTGGTATAGCTACCTGCCTGTGTTTGCAATGAGTTCTCAGCAGACCAACTGCGATGGTGGAAACTAGAGTTCGAATGGCGATGCCTAGAACACAAAGGTTTCAAATTTTTGAGACTAAAGTCTGGTTTAAATACCCAGGGGTGTATCTCCAGCTTAAAATCTGTATGCCAGCCCCATAGGTTAAGGTAGCTTGTGTGTGCCTCAATTCTGGATACTGAACCAATAGGTTGGAGAATAGGGAAAGTTGTGAATATAGCCAGGAAGAAAAGTAATACCTGTGGTTTGGAAGCTCAGGATGCAGAAGAGGAAGATCCCCAATAGTATAAGGTGAGTTATCACCAATTACCTCTCTAAGGTACTTTCACTTCCTAGCTACTACATTGCATTTATTATCTATTGCATCACATCTATCACTTCTATTGCATATAAAATTTATTGCATACATTTATTGCAACATATCATTTTATTGTCTGCATCCTTTCCATGTTAAGCTTGGTTTGGCATGTGCCAATACCTTTTCACGTTAAAACATAGCTTTGCATGTGTGCATGCCTATTCTCCAAAAATTGTGGTCTGAGGGTTTCGGCACCTTTTCTGTGTTAGACATGGTTTCGTTTGTGTCCATGCCTTTTCTAGGTAAGATGTGGTTCGGCCTGCGCCTTATTCACTGCATCCATTGCATCGTACTTTATTTTGTTGCTTTCAACATGTGGGATCATTATCTTTCCCTAGCAGATCATTTCTCACTTATATCATATTATCCAATTACTTGTACTGTGACGACCCAGAATTCTTCCCTCCGCTCGAGCGGAAGAGTTGACGCTCGAGCGGACTTTTGGAGTTTCCAGCAATTGTGCAGACGGACTGAGATTCTGGGAGTTGTGATTCTCCGCTCGAGCGGGGGAGTTTACGCTCGAGCGGACGGCTTTGTTGGTCTGCACGCTCGAGTGGAAGAGTTGACGCTCGAGCGGGCCTCTAGGTTGAGTTGTATTTCTGAGGTGTGGGTTTGTTTTGGAAATTTTTATTAGTGTATTTGGAACCTTCTTATTTTATTTTGGAGTATTGGTTGTGGTGGTAATATGATGGCAAAGTAAGATTGGGCCAAAAGCTTTAATTAGAATAAATTGTCGGCGACCAGCCGTCACTCTTTTACCCTTTTCTTTGTCCACACTTTGAATTTGGATGTGAGGTTAGAACCATTGGAAAGCTTATTTCCGGGGCTTCAATTTGGACACAAGAACGACCTAAAACGGAGTTTGGATGGGAGAGTTATACCTGTTCAAAGTTTCGAATCAGGTTGAGGCAGGTCTGCTCGAGCGGAAAACAGTCCGCCCGAGCGGGAATTACGGGACAGCAGCTTTAAGAACGGGATTTTTGGATCATTTCATAGATTTTCTTCAACCCTCTTCTTTCCTCTTTGCCTTAGTCCGAAACCCTAACTCTCAAACCTTTGATTTCACCCATTTTTATCAACAATCCACCATGGTTTTGGCATGTAGGATGGAGAACTAAGGAGGATCAATGTTTTTACCCGATTAAAATTTGGATTGGTGAAAGTTTCTTCTCAAGCTCACCCCTTTGCTTGATTGTTGAGGTAAGGGTTGAAGACTCTTTAATATTTACATCCATAGATAGGTTGGAGGTGTCTTCATTGTATAATGGTGCAAGTTTTCATTTATGTTATGTATATGGAAGAAATTATGAGATTTTGGGAATTTTGGGGTTTGAACATTGAGGGTTTTATGGTTTGAAGATATTGGGAGTTAATTGATGGGTTTAAATAATGGTTTATGAGTCCTAGATGTGTAATTGATGGAAAAATAGTGTTGGGTTAATAAGTTTGATTATTTCTTGAAATCTCATTATTTTCTTGAAACCCTAAGTTTCTTAAGGATGATAACCAAAGATTTAACCCAAATTGAATATAGAATAATGAAATTGACGTATTGAATTATGTATATACAAGTTTAATTGGAATTTGGTGATACTTGGAAATTATGTTTAAATTTGTGAATGAACTTGTTAGAAGCTTTGTGAATCATGTCTTAGTGAGGAAGGAGATTGGGGGGAAGGGTTTGTTGATGATGTGGGTGATGTAAATTGAGCCTTAGCAATTTAATTTGAATTATGTGAAATTATATTTGATAGCACTGAGTGGAATGATGTTAAATAGTTTGGATTATATTGGATGGTGATAATTATGTGGAGTTATGTTGATTACGTGGGGTTGTGTTAATGTTGTTGAATTGAATTGTGTAGGGTTAGCTGCAGGGACGGACCTAGCATCTAAACACTGTGAGTAACAGTACTACAAATGTACAAATGTACAAATATGCCTTGTTTACCATTAAGAATATTGTTAACAGCATTCTATTTTTCGTGAGCTAATATGGTAACGTGTTTGTTGATTGAGAATTGATGTGAACATTGAAAGAGTTAGCACACATCGGTATGATTCTGAACCTACTCCGTATTTTGAGTTATGGCTATTGATTATTGTCAATATACCATCCTATGAATTACCCATACTTCTGTATACGAATTGCATACAGCTATTAACACTGTAAAGTTGGTTTATAAGTTATTCCGGCCTGTTGATGTTATGGTATCTATATACATTACAGAATTGTAGTACGTATGTATTTCTAAAAGCGTGCAAGCTATATACTATGCTGTCTTGTGTTAACAGTTATCAACAATGTTTTGTTAAACTTATGTTATGTATTTTCAGTATACCATGATACGAAATGATTGATTTTGAAAAGCTATGATATGTTGGAAATGAACGAACAAATGTTCAGTCTTCTAAAAAGTATTTGTGGCACCCTTAGTCCGGATGGCCCTCGCCCAGGGGTAACAATACTGTGGCCTATGGCCCTCGCCCGGGGGTAACAATACCGTGGCTGTTGGTATCAGCTTTGTGGTCTTCGGACCTACCTGTTGTGGTCTTCGGACCTACCTGCTGTGGTCTTTGGACCTACCTGTTGTGGTCTTCGGACCTACCTGCTGTGGTCTTTGGACCTACCTGTTGTGGTCGTCGGACCTACCTGTTGTGGTCTTCGGACCTACCTGATCTGATGGCTAATGGGTGTACCACATATGATCTTATGCAAAATCTGAATATGGAAATAATTATGAAAATGATTACGAAAATGGTTTGGAATCTGGAAATGCATAAGACTCTGTTTCTGATAAGATTATATTTATATTATTTCTGGACCGTTAGGTCGTTCTAATATTTTCTGGTATGGAACAAAGTGCTGTATGGAACGAAGTGCTACACCTTGGTGGGAGCCACCTCTGGAATCCGTGCGAGCCATCTCTTGAGTCCATACATCTGTACCTTCTGTGACTACGCTATACGCGTTCTGTATCTTCTGTGACTACGCTATATGCGTTCTGTTACCCACGCTTATGCGTTTTGTTATTTCTGTTAGTTCTACATTTTCGATATCCCCGTCATTTCGGTTATTTACATACTTTGGTTATTTCGTTAGTTACATTATGTCTATTATTTTCATACTTCGATATCTCTGTTTCGATATCCCCGACCTATGGTTGTTCTCAAGATCAGAGGCCTATGGCTGTATTGGAATTAATCACGGAATGTAGTTAATAATATGTATCTGCAACTATATGTTTTGATTAGTCAGGTTAAATATCACAATATTTATGTACTATTATTCACTGAGTTCGCTCATTCTGTATTTTGTCTGTCTATTTCTGTAGGTAGCCAATCGGGAGTTCAGTCCCAACCTTTAAAGCTTGTGTTCCTCTTGTCAACCTTGAGGCGTCCAGGCACCACCTGAAGCCGTTCGTTTTGTAAAGTTTTGCCGAGTTTCAATTTATGCATTAGATGTCTATTTTTGGGTTGATTGTAAATAATTCCTTCTTCATTATTATTTTTGTTATGTGCCTATTTGTGGGGTTGAGTCGAGGCATATGGATGTAAACTGTCTGTATAATATTTACTTAGTGTGATGTTGAGATCCTGGCATGTTAGAAGTAGCTCAATGGATGTTATTCGATGTATTTTATATTATTGCATGCTTCCGTTCAGGCCCCATAAGATATGTATAACAGGTTTAGTGTCTGGTTTCGAATGGGTCATGCCCAAACTTTTAGGGGCGGGTTTGGGGCGTGACATGTACTCTTTCTCTTTCTATAAAAAACATAGTTCTGCATGTGCATGCGCTTATTCCGCAAGAATTGTGGTTAGAGTGCTCCGGCACCTTTTCTATATAAAACGTAGTTTGACTTGCATCGCCAATTCTTTATGATATTTGTGTGTTTTGCACTGCTTGTGGTATGATGATTTTGTCACATTGTATATCATTTGCATGATTTCATTACAATTGCATATCATTTTGCATTTTGCCCCTGAACTACGCTGGTTTGATTCCTTGCAACGGGATACGTAGGCAACCTTTGGGTTCAACAACTTGCATCGACAATTTGTTTGTTTGCCCAAGTCTTACAGCCTTGTCAAAATGGGTCGTCTTCGGGTTTTGACATTCACTTATGTCATTTCATGACTTTAAGCTCTGTCAAAGAGGGGTAACTGCAGACACCCCATTTTTGACAGGCCTTAAGACTTGGGCGCCACTAGTTGATCACTCGATGATGAGAGTTGTGCTATGAAAATGTTCGAATTCTTCAGCAAGAAAAGTTCTAAATCCCAACCGTACACCCCATTTTTGGACCAAAACTTTTTTTGACCAAAATAATTTTACCCTTGAAAACCCTCTCTTTCAAAAAAAAATTTCAAAAAGTTTCTACGATGTTTCGAGGCTCGCATTTCGTTAAATGTTGCACTTTTTGGTAAACCGAGCAAGGACAAAATGGAAATAAATGAAAGAGAGGTGAACTCTTTCAAAAATATTTTAAAACATCTTATTTAGAGGTTTGGAGTTGAAGAAAATTGGAGAGGGAAGAAACCTAGTTGGGGAAGAAGTTAGGCATAAACCGTTAAGAGAGAACTGGGTAGCCTTCACTAAATCAGGCCTATCCTTTTCTACACTTGGACTTAAGTTGTGAGGCCATCACTATTGGAAATTGTACTTCTGGGGCTTCATTTTACACTCAAGAATCTCCTAAAGCCGAGTCCAGATGAGGGAGATATGGCTGGTTGAAATTAGGCATCAATCTGGTTAAGCAAAAGCTGAGCAGTCTTCACTAAAATAGGCTTATTTTTTTTCACAGTTGGAATTTTGGTGTGATTCTACCACCATTAGAAAGCTTACTTCCGGGGCTTCAATTTAGACTCAAGAATGACCTGAAATGGAGTCCCGACGAAGGAGATATGCCTGTTTGAAGTCGGGGCCAGAAACCAGTTTTTGTCTTGTCGGCCACTAGTGAGGTTTAACAGCCATGTGTCAGCCACTAATGAGGTTTGGTGGCCACGTGTTTGCTAGGGGTGAAGTGTGTTGGTCGTGGATGAGGTTTGTTGGCCACCAGTGATGGCCGGTCGGCCATTGGTGCAAAAAGGTAGTTTTCTGCAGATATTTTCCTCCAGCTGTTTTCACATTGTTCCAGCTGTCCTATATGGATATTTTCGACCTGAAGCCACATTTTTCTATATATAGAGGGCATTCTCTATGGTTTTCAGGGTTGGTAAAATTTTTGAAGTCTCTTTCTACAATTCTCTCTCTCTAGATTTCTCCCTCTCTCTCTTGAACTTTTGTGCATACAAGTGTAGATACACTTCAAGTTTGCCTATCAACCCTTAACGAAAGTTGCTTATCTTTGGACTGAGTTTACTTGGGACCCTCTTTGAGCTCTAGAAGGTGGTCTTGGCTTGATTTATTGCCTCAATTATGTCTTGGCTTCAAGAGGTGTAGCACTCTCCTTTTAAGCTTGCTTTGCACAATTGTTTTCCTTCCTCTTTCCACTATTTTTGGACTATTTTTGGCCTGTCTTTGGACTGTAATTTTGTGGCCTAAAGGTGGTGGTTTAAGGCCATTTTTTGTTAAGGCATGGTTCACCCGCGTGGTTCACCCTTCTTGCTTTTCTACTTGTAAAGTTTTTGTACTTTTGTTCATCACTTTCAAATCAACGTTTTTGGGCCTTTTTACCATTGATTTTCAGAGGTTTTCAAAGGCTAAAAATGTTGTTTTGAGGTCCCAAAAATAGAGAGGTTAGGCACCCCTCTTTATGGTTGTTTACTAGCTCAAAAGCTCCATGTTTTAGCTTATTGTTTTAGCTACTTTTGTCTTCATTACAGCATGTTTTCCCACTAATTTTGGGCTATAAAAACTCTATGTTTTTGGGCTGAAGCTTGGGTCCTAAGGCCATTAAAGGTTGAGGGGTTGATAGCCCTTTTTTTTACCTTGTTTTTTAGGGGTTGATAGCCCATCCTTGCATCATCTTTTTCAGATCTTTTAAACACTATTTTTTAGAGCTATTTCAATGGCTAAAATCATGTTTTGAAGTTCAAATTTGGAGGGGTTAGCCTCCCCTCCTTGTGTCTTGTTTGCATGCTTAGTTAGCTTCGTATGTTAGCATATTTTTCTAGCTTAACTTAGCTTAATTCAAGCATGTTTTTGCTTCTAAAATAGCTTGCTTTAGCTCTATTTTTGGCTGTTTGGGTCGGTTGAGTCTTATTTTGCATGGTTGTAGTGCAGTAGTCCTCACAAGCTTGGTGTTTTAGGCTCTAGACACCTTCTTGTTTGAGTTAATAGCATTTGTTTATTCTTTTATCACTCATTTTCAACACTTAACCATCTCTGCGACCTCCCACCTTTCTTGGTTTTATTTTTGCTTTGAAAGTGGTTCAAACCATTTGCTTGTTTAAAGCATGAAATTGAGGTGTTTGTGCTTAATGGTTTAATCCCTTTTGGGGTTCATTACCAATGGCATGAGGTCTCTTTTATGCCTAAAACAACCTTGTGGTTTGAGCCTTCTTTCCCTTTGAGGACACTCAGCAAAGGACTAATGGACTAAAGGATGGTTGGTAACTAAAATGTGTAAACAAAATTGGCAAGTAAAAGAGGCAAGATAAGTATGTATTTGTGTCACATTCGTTGAGCTCCACGAGATAGGGGTTTAGATTGAAGATGCAATGAAACAGGGGTTGATAACCGATGGAAAGGAACACCCTAAGAGGCCTTTCACATGCAGTTCCAATGCAACCACGAGTGCATGCACCACTTTACGGCCATCTGATGTGAATGCCATCACCACAACACCCAAAACTAGCAACCCTTTTGCCAGTACAAATCCACAAACCTTAAATAACCAAGCCCAAAATCAAAGGGTTTCTACCTCGCTCTATATGCCTTTATCCAAAGCCCTAGGGGTTTTGATCAAAAAGTAGCACCTAAAGCCGTTAGAACAATGCCCACTACCAGATCTTCTCCCATCGAAACACAACTTGGCCAAATACTGTGCTTTTTACCAGCAGAACGGTCACAACACCGACCAATGCTACAAGCTCCGTCATGAGATTCAAGATCTCATTGATAATAAGGTGATAGCACCACCCCAAAAGCGAAATGTAACCACCAACCCTCTTTCAGCCCACAACCAGGTTCCCCCACCCCGACACTTAAAATTAATACACACACTAGCCATCTTATATGACCCTAGCGTATATATCACCCCTTTTCACCTACCCAAACCGGCTGTGTTCATCCCTGAGAGCACTGACTTGTGCATGATGAACACTTCCACTCTAGAACTTGAACATGTGGTGGTGACAATCGCAAAGAAAGAGAAGTTGGCCTTGGAAGAGAATGCCAGTCCATTCCTTGAGAGCTCTGCTGACTTAGCTGAGAGGATGTATAACCCGTGCTGTTATATTGTGCCAATGGATCAAGCCAAACCCGAAGTGGTATTGCCAAAGGCAGTGGAGGTTAATTTGGTTCGAGAAGATGGCCCAAGCCAAGGTCTGGATGATCTAGTGGAGCTAGAAGAAGGCTTAGACAATCTACAGTTCTATGACAAACAAGATTAGGGGGATGTGCAGATCGATTAGTTTGATTTGAATGGGTCGACAGACAACTCCGAGTGGCTTATTGACGAGCTTGACAAAGAGGAGGAAACTCAACCAAAACATGAAAAAAATGGAGCTAGAATAGCTGCAGTGGTTGGAATGGCCGAGGACAAAGGGAAATTGTTGGAGAGCACTGGTATTAAGAATTCAGCTCAAGAACTGGGCGTCGTGAGTACCGCGGATGCTGAACAAGAAGCCACATTGAAGCGGTTTGTGCGAGAAATGGATAAAAACAAACAGGAAGCTAGAATAGCTCAACACCCTACGAGGAATGTTTATGTTGAGAGAATAATTAGACCGGAATTGGATAATTGTTTGTCATTTTGCGGGAGGAATATAATGGGAAGATGATGATCTGCATCTTGCCCACACTGATGAGGATTGGGGTGAAGACCTGGCAGATAATACCTGGTACTCTGAAGAGGTGGACCATATGACTAGAAGTGGGCGGTACTTCAAGCCCCTACACTTGGACCAAGTTGAAGCCTCCAGAAAAGATAAAGAGGTTAAGAAGCAAAGGGAAAAAAGTTAGAAGAAGAAGCGGTGCTGAAACAGCTGAAGAAGATCCAGGCCGATATTTCAATCTGGGGTCTGCTCATGGCTTCTCGCGTGCACCGACAAGCTGTGCTATCAGCAATGGATAAAGCCAAATTGTCCATTGATATAACTCCTAAGCAGCTTGTGAGGTTAGTCTTCCCCGGAGGTGTTGCGTCGACTTTAACTTTCTCAGACAAAGAACTGTCACCAAAAGGCTCAGCACATAACAAACTTCTGTACATATTAGTAAAGTGTAGGAAAAAGTAGGTGCCGGTGGTATTGCTCGATACTGGGTCAACTATCAACGTTTTTCCATCTCGTACAGCATATGCCATCGGTTTAAAACCAGAAAATTTTGTGCCTATAGCCCAGGTGATTTGGGCGTATGACAACACCAACAGGGAGGTGATGGGCACAGTACAGATCGAGTTCTATGTCTTGGATGTGCTAGCCACTTTCAATCTACTGTTGGGAACGTCGTGGCTACACCAAGTAAAAGCAGTCTCCTCTACCCTCCACCAAATGCTGAAATACCCCCATGGAAAAGGGGTGGCCATTATGTTCGGGAATTTATCTATACATCCTCGGCTAAAGGTAACTACACCTGTGCTGGAAATTGTTATGGCGAGGAGGATGTATTCCACTCTGGATTTACCCTAGTTGAAGCCCAGGCAGCGTAAACCATCTTGGTAGCTGATGAGGGCTTGTATGTTAGTGCCCAATCGATCTACTTCATGAACAAGCTTCAACATGTGCCAGGAATGGGTTTGGAAAGGAGTGGCCGGAAGGACGTTACTGCATTGGCTGATGTACGACATAATCTGCATACCTTTGGTCTTGACTATATGCCCACCAAAGAGGATTGGGTTAGAAAAGGAAAAGTGATTGCAGGAAGAGCCAAAGCTAAGCAGACTGGAAAGCACTATGAACTTGTGCATAGACCTATCCAGGGAACCTTGAATGGTCATTTTGTTCGAGAGGGTAAAGACTTCCCATTCTGTGGTTTTCGTGAACCCTGGTTCAACTCTGAGAGGTAGCGGGTTCCTGGTTTTGAAATTTTCTTCGACTTGCAGCTACAAGACAGTGATACAGAGGAAAGGGCGGAGCCAATTACTACTGAAGCTGAACGGAGCACAGAAAGTGATTCCAATAGCAACGAGAATGAAGTAGGAGCAGCATTAGCATGTCTCCTTTCGGATCCTCAGATCGACTCAGAGAGCTTGCGGGATAACCTGGCTGTTTCTATGATAAGGGACCAACCCGGTGTGAACCCTTCTAGCAGCATTTTGGATGCATCTGATGCATCATCCCTTGTTTGGCAGCTGGAGGAGGGCTACCTGTCTGGTAGTTCTGAGTCGGGGTAGTGAACTAGAAGCTGATTCCACAGAGTTTATGGAGTTAAAATTAGATTCCGCTTCTTCTGAGTCTGGATCCGGTATTCCTAGGGTTGATAACCCGGATGCCAGGGTTTTGTCCAGGTCATCCTTTTCTTTTGCCTTTGAGTCGGTTGTAACCAAAGAACTAGATGAGCTTGACCTTGTGAATGAGAATACCACTGCAGATTCCAAGTATTTCTCTATGCCGCTTGTTTATTGCATTGATCACGATTTTCAAAATTTTAATGAAAACGATGAGGAAAGAGAAGGAGAGGTTTTCAAAACCCCTCATCGATGAAATCATTGATTTTAAGGTGGGTACTGAGAAGGATCCGCGTTTGGTCCAAATCGGGTCCACGCTGTCTTCAGAGGAGCGCGAGCGCTTGGTCGCTTTATTAAAAGATTTCAAAGATGTTTTCGTGTGGTCCTACGAAGACATGCCCGGAATGCATCCTGAGATTATACAGCATCGGATCCCTCTTGACCCCGAGGCCCGACCCATCAAACAGAAGTTGCGGAGAATACGCCCGAATTAGGCTTTGAAGATGAAAGAGGAGGTCACCAAGTAGGGTTCTTGCTAGTATCTAAGTATCCAACTTGGTTGGCCAACATCATCCCAGTGCCGCAGAAAGATGGCAAAATTTGGGTGTGTGTGGACTTTAGAGATCTGAATAAGGCCAGTTTAAAGGATGACTTTCCCTTGTCGCACATCGATGAATTGGTGGACTTCACCGCAAGTCATGCATTGCTCTCCTTCATGGATGGATTTTTCGGGTATAACCAGATTCTGATGGCACCCGAGGACAGAGAGAAAACTACTTTCACTACGTCGTAGGGAACCTATTGCTATCGGGTGATGCCGTTTGGGCTAAAGAATGCCAGGTCTACCTATCAAAGGGCTGCAACCACAATTTTGCATGACATGATCCATAAAGAGGTCGAGGTGCATATGGACGACATGATTGTCAAGTCAAAGGAAAGAGAGGGCCATGATACCGCTTTGAAGAAATTCTTTTAACGGATCAAAGAATACAGACTAAGGTTGAATCCACAGAAGTGTACTTTTGGCATAATAACGGGGAAAATGATGGGTTTCTTGATCACACAGAGGGGCATCGAGATAGATCCTTCCAAAATCAAGGCCATCCTAGAAATTCCGCCACAGAGGACTGAAAAGGAGGTGCGAGGCTTTCTGGGTTAAGTGCAATGCATAAGACGATTTATCTCTAAATTAACCTTGACTTGTGAACCACTTTTTGCTTTTCTGAAGAAAGGGAAGAAGTTTTGATAGGATGGTCGATGTCAATTCACTTTCGAGCAGATCAAATAGTGCCTTCAGAATCCACTTGTGTTGTTACCGCCAGAGCCGGGGAAGCCCTTGATTTTGTATCTCTCAGTAACGGACACAACGATGGGATGCATGCTTGCTTAGGAATCTAAGGATGGGGTCGAGAAAGCCATCTATTACTTGAGTAAGAAAATGCTAGACTACGAGACCTGCTACACTCCGTTGGAGAAAGCTTGCTTAGCCTTGGTATGGACTACCAAGAAGTTGAGGCACTACTTGTTAGCTCACTCCATAATTCTGGTTTCAAGATTAGATCCCATCAAATATTTCTTTGAAAAACCAGCACTTACAGGTAGGCTAGCCCATTGGTTGCTTCTTCTCTCTGAATTTGATCTGAAGTATGTCACTCGCAAGTCGATCAAGGGGAGAGCAATAGCGGAGTTCTTGGTAGATCACCTAGCAGAAGGGGATGAAGCGGTAGAATACTTTTTCCCAGATGAAGCTATTCTGCAAGTCAAGGAGGAGACTTGGACAATGTACTTTGACGGAGCGTCCAATCAATACGGTTATGGGATAGGCGTGTTGTTGATAGCACCCGACAATTCCCATATACTTTTATCCTTCAAACTCTGGTTCAAGGTATCCAATAATGAAGCAGAATATAAGGCATGTATCACTGGTTTGGAAGTCGCCCTGGAACTAGGGGCAAAAAGGTTGGACGTCGTCGGGGACTCGAACCTAGTTGTTTCTCTAGCCAAAGGAGACTAGAAGGTCAAAGTAGAAAAGATAAAGATCTACAACTAGACCTTAGATGTTCTGATTTCTAGGTTTGAGAAGCTAACTTTCATGCATTTACTAAGAGAGAACAACAGGTTTGCTGATGCCTTATCAACTTTATCTTCTATGATGGACATCCCGCTTGGAGTTCGAATGCATCCGATCATCATTGAGCAGAGGTACACGCCGGTCTATGAGACTATTGCCGCAATAGATAAAGCACAAGATCAAAACCCTTAGTACTATGATATCTAGAACTTCTTGGAAAATGAGGTTTATCCACCAGAGGAAAATGCCAAAGATAAGAGGGCAATACGGCAGATGGTCGTTCAATTTATCATATGCGGAGGTAAACTGTACAATAGGGGTCATTTGGGAATGCACAAGTTATGTGTCGAAGCAGAGGAATCAAAGCGCCTAATGGAGGCCATCCATGAGGGAGAGTGTGGAGTGCACATGAATGGAGTAATGTTAGCCCAGAAGATTCTCAGGCAAGGTTACTACTGGTCTACTATGGAGGAGAATTGTATCGGCTTTTTTTAGCGATGCCACAAATGCTAAATTCATGCTAATCGCATGAATATCCTGCCGTCGAAGCTGTACAAGATGACTTCACCATGGCCTTTCTCAGTCTGGGAAATCGATGTCATCGACGCTGTCACACCGAAAGGGTCAAATAGGCATGAATACATTCTGGTGGCAAACGATTATTTCATGAAGTGGGTGGAAGCTTAGTCTTATACAGTGTCGAAAGCAGTGCATGTGGCTAAGTTCATCCTAAACAACATCATTTATCGATATGGAGTCCCAAACAAGATTATTTTAGATAATGGCTCCCACTTTAAGAAAGAAGTTATCGACTTGTTGGAGAAATACAATGTGGCTTTTCATAAATCATCTACTTACCGGCCACAAACTAACGGAGCTGTTGAGGCCATCAACAAGAATATCAAGCATATTTTACAGAAGATGGTTGAGACCTACAGGAACTGGCCAGACAAATTGCCATTTGCACTCTGGGGCTATAAAACTTCAATTCGGACGTCTACTGGGGCAACTCCTTATTCTCTTATCTATGGGATGGAAGCCGTTCTGCCAATCGAAATAGAAGTTCTGTCGCTGCGGGTTATGGCTGAGTGTCAGATAGCAGAAGCGCACTGGCAACAGAGCAGGTTCGAAGAACTAATACTATTTGATGAGAGAAGGATGAAAGCATTGTACCATGTTCAGGGTTATCAACGCATGATTGCTAGGGCTTTTAATAAGAAAGTTAAGTCCTGGAATCTCAAAGAAGGGGATTTGGTGCTGAAAGACAGTCGAGCTCCCATCCACGACCCTAGGGGCAAGTTTAGACCCAATTGGATTGGTCCTTACATCATAAAGACTATTTGGTCGGGTGGAGCTGTAATTCTTATGGACCTGGATGGCCTAGAATTTTCCCAACCAATCAATAAGGACAAGTTGAAGAAATACTATCCCTGAGAAGCTCGCTAGGCCGAAAACACAGAAGGGCGACCTAGGCAAAAGTTAGAGCACAAAAAAAATTAGAAATAAAGAAAAACTGAAATCGCAAGGTTGAAAACCCTAAAGGGCGGCCTTGGCAAAAGTTAGAGCGCAAAAGGAGAGTGTTAATACTCGAGTGAACCCGAACTGAAATACGTAAGGCCTGATTCCCATCTTTAGGTTACGTAGGCAACTTCATCCCGAAGTTTGGCCATAAACACCTCTAATTCAACTGTCCTGTCCATATGTCTGATCAAGTCATCTTTGTCTATTCTTTACCCTAGGGTTCGATTGTGATCCTTACTCTGAGAGAAGAGTTAGTTACAGTGCTGAGCAGTTTTATTTAGTCAAGGGGCAATTTGTGATCTTCGGATTCTGGATTGTACATCTCGAGGATTGATTCCGTATATGTCAAGTGGTGATCGTTATCGAAAATGGTTTGGAGAACTTTTAGTAAAAGTTAATTTTTGTTCAAATTTTACCTTTTACAACTTAGACCATTTATGGACTAAAAGGAAAACTTTCAGTGCTCACAACTTTAATTTCATTGACTTCAATTCAAAGTTCTCTAACTCTCGATACAAATCAAAGTTGCTTTTATTACATTCATAAAACTTGAAAAGTAAGATCAAAGCAATAAACTAGGGGCATAGATAAGTCAGGTGCTCCTGCATCCCCCGCTTGTGCTTGTGGAGGCTTCTGATGCTAAAGTCGACCCGGTTTGTGCCTTATCTTCAAGCCAAGTCAAGCACTCACCGGAAAGGATGCAGCAGAAACTAGGGGCAGAGGCCAGAAGCTATCTTGTCCTCCATGCAGTGAGGTACTTAGCCAAATGTGAACCTCGGATGGAGAATGAAATCGGGTACTCCACCTTTTCCTCTGGGCAAGTTTGATCATGTCCAAACTGATGCCTGAACCGAAATGAAAAGTAGAATACATAGTGTGTAAGGCCAATCAGCTAAATGCCAGGTTGCTGAGTCATGCTGCAGCTCATTTCAATCGGGTTCAGCTAGGGGCAACGCCAAGCAATGTCAGCAGCAGACCTGTTGCACATCCAATGGCACCACCATCCCTCATTCGGGAAATCCACTAGCTGTGGGTGGAAGAAGTATGCTCGGGTTGAGTATGCAGGGCAAGAGTCCACTACCTTCAGCTTGTCCATTAACCACACCTGGAGAAGGATGAAAGAAAAGAGAGATTAAGGAATAGAGAGATGTATGTTGAGAGAAAAGTGAGAAAAGGGCTTTGTGAGAAAAACAGAGCATGAATGCCGAGTAATGTGAGAAACACATATTAGAAAGGTTGGTAAAGATTACCTGAAGATGTAGTGGACTCCCTACGAATTTGGTAGTCTCTCGCCGATGGAAGGCGTCTAAGCCCATCAAAGTCTCGGCCAACACCAAACCAATGCAACTCTTGCCTTCTTTCAAATCTTTGGCCACTTCAATTAGCTGAATGCTAGACCCTCTAAAACTAGGGGCAAGAAGGAAATGAGCCAACATGCACAAACAAAGGCATATTGTTGAAAATCCCCGCAAAGAAGATTACCTCGGTCGCTAACTTTAGAAAATCGATGGATCAGGCTGGGAATATCTAGCTCTCCGTTGTGAACCAATGATTGAGCTTTGTGTAGAGTAAGCCCTCACATTTTTCCCAAAGCTTGGATATGGCCAAAGCAGGGTTAATGTATGATTTCATCATCACGCTGGGATTCCATTAGCACTTGAAATTCTTCGATTGTCAAGTATATCTCTTGTCCCTCAAAGCTAAAGACGTGTATAATCGGGTTCCAACATCTAGTCGCGGCATGAAGGAATAGAAAACAAAGCGGAGAATGGTTCAGTGAGAAAAATGCATTTATGTCGAAACCCCAAAAATTCACCTTTTCAAAGCCATCCAAAGCCGCAATCCAATTCGAGATTTTTTTTTGGGCAAAAAATGACTCCATTTGTGGAGAATTTGCGGCTGAAATGAAGAAATTACGAAGCTCAACCTTTTGTAGAAGATAAGGCAGGGAGTGGAAGCCAGGTGTCAACAATCTGGAGGTCTTGCACATTGATGGCCAGCAAGTGGCTAGCAAGTAGCATTGATGGCCGGCAAGAGGCATTGATGGCCGGCAAGCCACCTCTCATGGCTAGCATGTGGCCAACAACCTTTGTTTGTGGCCGACAGTCTCTCACTTTCACCTGCTGTCCCTCTTTGTGCTGAACAATGCTAAAAGCATGTGTTTTGTTCTGCTTTTAGTTTGTTTTATGGTCTTGTTTTCATTCCTTTCGGCTTTAGCAAGCTTGTTATTTTTGTATGTCATTTGTTGTTGCGTTGTTTTGCTTATCGAGTTGTATGTTATTCTGTTTATTGAGTTGTCGTCATTTTTTTTATCAAGTTGTTGTTATGTTGTTTATCGAGTTGTATATTGCTTTTCATTTCAGTTGCTGGTCAGTTCATTACCTGATTAAAAACGTCGTGCCAATACAAGTGTTCAGTTTTCATTATCAAATTCAATCTCATTTTCATGCTAAGTGGTGCTCATGATGCAAAATACAACACTTTTTCAAAAAAGAAAAACTGGTTTTCATTCCGATCATGGTTTTTTTTACAAAAATGCAGTATAAGTTTTTAAAGCAAATAAAACATGTCTGAAGCTGTACAATGTGCTAAAACTATAAACAAATAGAAACTAAGCAAAAATAATATAAAAAAATCAATGCCGGTCCCCTCAGGCTCGAGAAGCCCTCTTCGTCCTCTTTCTCAGAGGAGAGGACTCTGGGGCACTATCTCCGTCAGCGTTGCTATCTGAACCTGGACCAGAACTCGAGCCGATGTCATCATCGCTCTTCGCCTTACAGCTCGCCTTGGCATCACCTCTACTCTCCGAACCCAAGCCGGCGTCATCACCTCCACTCTCAGATGACTCTAAATACTGATTCGCTGCCTCCTTAGAGTCACTTGTCTCTACATCATCATCACTCAAAATAGGCTCTAAAGGACCACTTTCAACTCGAGTGCCCCTAGCTCTGCCTCGGCTGCATGCCAGAACCTGTCTCTCTCTCCTCCCTGCTAATGGATGAGGTACTACTGGTGTGGGCACTGCAGGGGCCGCTGGTGCCATCGGTATGGGTGGAATCTGAAAAGAGAGTTGTTATGTATCAGTTATAGCATGTGTATCAAATACAAGCATAGTATGTAGAATGAGTATATGCAGAAGTTAGACACGGTGTGTGAATACAATATACAAGCGCAGTGTGTCAAATGCGGTCTATCGACGCAATGTATCAGTGCAATTTGGGAAGTTTTTAGTTGGAATGTCAATATTAGTGTGTCAATGGAAATTTGATGCCTGGAATGTAAAACTGAAGAAACTACCTGAACACCGTAGAGGCTGAGCAGCGCCTCTCTCCTCTGTACCATCCCCATCAGCAAGGCTATCAGCTTTGGGGTGCCTCTTGTGTACTCGATCGGTTCTTACAAATGCAGTTTGAATGATTAATATCTGCAAATGAATATATGTGAAATGAAACATGGAGTGCAAGTGCTAAAGTGTGGTTCATACCGGAGTCGGGGCACGAATCTCGACAAGCTCATGACCAGCCGCTGTGGGCTAAATCGGGACATGGTAGGCACCCTTGGTGTGTCGCCAGCAAGTTAGCGTGGTGAGAAGTTCTGGCCAATCAGCCCTCTGCACTACTCGGGAAGCCCCTCTGCCATGGGTTCTACTCACCTGGGTTACTCTGGGCCTCGCTCTTGCGGTAGGAGCTCTTGCCTCCTCAGCTCCAAGAACACCGGTCAGGGATAGCATCAAGTGTGTCTGGATGAAAGTTGCATAGTCACCCTCCAGTCGGAAGAAGTCGGCGTCTAGGCCCACCATGAACTGGATAACCTCCTCAACAGATAGGTTCTCTGTGGACCACATGGACTCTAGTGGAGCCATTGGGATGATCAGGTCGGGCAGGCCCATAATCCAGTGCATGAAGTGCTCACCCAAGAACCAAGCCCGGCAGACTGGGCCCTCGAGTAAAATGCAATAACGGGAGGTAGCACAAGCGCCGGTGAACTGGTCCCAGACCCCCTGGCATCAAGGCCAATGGCTGCCACGTGATCTATAAACAAAAGTTCTACAGATTATTAGTTGCTAAACGAACAGTTTCAAAGCAAAAATTACTGTGTTTTGGATTACCTCATGGGCAGCTACTGTGTCGAAGTACTACCTGAAGAATGTGAATGGCTCACGGGTCCTACAGCAAAGCTGACCTTCATATATTCGTGAATAGGGGACTGTCAATGGAAGCTTCTCTATAGGCTCCGGGGCGAGAGTCGGAAAGTATGCATATACCTATAGCTGTAGGGAAAATGCAGTGGTATGTGATCAGTATAGTTTTTGAGCAGATGCAAAAAGTGCAAAACAAAAAGCACAGTGTATGAACAGTTTTTAAGCAGATGCAGAAATGCAAAGTAGAAAGCATACAGTTTTTGAGCAGATGTAGAAAGTGTAAAGTAGAATGCATACAATGTCTAAGCAGATACAGAAATGCGAAGCTGAAAGCATACCGTGTGTAAGCAGATACAGAAATTCGAAGCAAAAAGCATGTGCTGAAATAGATATAAAGCAGAAACTGTAAAGAAAATATAAAGTGCAAAGACAGAACTGAGATGTGTACCTTCCAAGCTCGCTAGTAGCCTTTAATCAAGTCTCCCCATAGACGGGAGGTAGAGCTCATATATGCGTAAAGCGTGATAAGGCCAACTCTGCCTCAGTCGTAGAAACAAACCCGAGGAAGGGTCACCAGGGCACTTAGCAAATGCAAACCTACGGTGTTTCACTTGTTCAAAAACAAGGTGGTACTGAAGATAAACATCAGGAAGCCCTTGGCGTACTACTCGGTCTCCTCTATCGTCTCGGGCTCGATCCCTCTAAATCGCTTAGCGAACCAAGTGTATCTGACCATTCCGGTCCGGTATATGGTTAGGTATGCCTGTAGCAACTCGAACCAAGCCGCCTCCCACTCCTTCATATATGTATCAAGAGGGATCGGATCGCCCCCTATGTCTAAGATGGTGATCATGGAAAAGTTTTAAGGAGTCATTATCATCTCCCCTGTGGTGGAAAAGTGGAAGGAAATGGTGGTATCCCACCACCTCTCCATGAGTGCTCCAAGGAGGGGACGGCTCGCAGTGACTCGAGTCAAGCTAGAGTATAAGAGGCCGAAGCCCGCCTCGTCAATGATGTCACGAACTCCAACTGGGAGCTCGTCATACTAGTCTCGAGTGGTTGTGGCACCGTAACCTCTAAAGGCGCGAGACTCGCCCTGTGGCAAAAGACAAATGCAATAAGATATAGGACAGTGCATGAAATGTAATCAGATGAAGGCAGTGCATGGTCAAATACAATGCAGTGTATGAAATGCAGTCAGGTGAATCCGATACAAGGCAATGCAGGAATTGCAAATAATGAAAGGTAAAATACATGAAAAATAGAGGTCCTACCTCAATGGCAATGGCCGACAAGTGAGAATCCGGCTCCCTCAGCAAAATGTCCTTTGGTACACCGCGAGCAAACTCGGTGAAGCGTCTAATGCCTCCGGAAGTGGGCAATATGTGTCTGTGGGTGATATCTCGGCGGATCGAAGGGCCGTACCCTTAGTTGTAGCGGCTCTAGCTCAGCCTCGGGCTCGAACTCTGCCTCCAGGTCGGCCTCAAGGTCAGCTATCGACTCCTCTACCTCCGGCACAGGCGAAACTATTGAGGGAATCTTGAGAGAAGCCTCATCATGAAGAATCTCGTCTGCCACCTGAAATAGGTGCGAGATGGGTGAAAAGTGAAGAAAAATGAAGAAAAAGGGTAAACATGGAAAAAGTCAAACCCTACGAGAGAGAAAATGGAGAAAAAAGTCAAATCCGGGAAAAGTGCACAAAACTAGAGAGAAACTCGAGGCAAATAAGCCTTGAATGGTGGAAGTGTGGAAGGAAGCACCGAAATCAAGTTTCAATTGGTTCAAAGTGAAGGAAATAAAGAGGGTTTAGCAAATCAACTTCGCTTGGGGTGTTGAAAAACGCATAGAAAGTGTAAATCTAGAGAGACAGAGTGTCTAGAGGGAGAGAGGAAGATTTTGGACTTGGGTGAGTGAGGAAAGGAGCCGTAGTGGCTCATATTTAAAGACCCGAATTGAATTGACGAAAAAGCCTTCGATTTGCCATCGATGGCCGGCAAGGCTTATTGGTAGGTGGCACCTGGCCGGCAGGTGGCTGGCAGTTTCCCTTGGGGTCCTGATGATGTTTTGTGTCCTTGGTTTTCAAGAATTGAAGGGATTGTTCACTGTTTGGTTCAGAATCTCTCTACGAAAGCTCAAAACTGTGTTTACAGTGCACGATGTTCTTCACTTGTCAACATGAATGAGGTGTATCCTTTAAATATATTGTAGTTCTTCCGAGATGTAAATTGGAAGTTTTTTTTTTATTTTATCAAATCATGCTTTTGTACGTGCATTTCACGTTGTTGCATTGTGCATGCATTTCACGTTGTTGCATGAATATGCATTTCGCTTCCTTATGTACGATGTGCATTTCACGGGAATTGCATACGCGTCTTGCATTCGTTATGTTTCACACACAGAATATGCTCCCGTTACGAATTGTGCATAAAATATGCTTATGCTTTTGTTTCTTGCATAGAACATGCCATTAACATTGTATCTCGGTTGTTCATATCGCATGCATTCCTACTGAATTACACTTGTTAGGTTTCTTTATTGGGAATGCTCGATATTGTATGTACGGGTTATTCAGAGGAGTTCCAGGTAAGATCATTCATGCCCTTCGAATCGTATTCCTACCACTCTTCCTCCTCTCACGTGAGATGCGTTAGGACATCCTTTGGTTAAAAACATTTGGGTGCGTCCTAGTGTTCACACCACCTTTCCTCCTATCGCATGAGACGCGTTAGGATTGTATCCTTCGGTTAAAAACATTCAAGTGCATCTCGGTGTTCACACCATCCTTTGGTTAAAAACATTTGGGTGCATCTCGGTATTCACACCATCTATCCTCCTATCACGTGAGACGCGTTAGGATTGTTTGCAATCGGTTAAAAAATTTGGGTACGTCTCGGTGTTCACACCACCCTTAGGTTAAAAACATTCGGGTGCATCCAGATGTTCACACCACCTTTCCTCCTATCGCGTGAGACGCGTTAGAATTGTTTGCTTCGGTTAAAAACATTCAGGTGCGTCCCGGTATTCACACCACCCTCTCTCGGTTAAAAATATTCGGGTGCATCCCGGTGTTCACACCACCTTTCCTCTTATCGCGTGAGACGCGTTAGGATTGTTTGCCTAGGTTAAAAATATTCGGGTGCGTCCCGATGTTCACACTACCCCCTCTCGGTTAAAAATATTCGGGTGCATCCCGGTGTTCACACCACCTTTCCTCCTATCTTGTGAGATGCGTTAGGATTGCTTGCTTAGGTTAAAAACATTCGGGTGCGTCCCGGTGTTCACACCACCTCCTCTCGGTTAAAAACATTTTGGTGCGTCCCGGTGTTCACACCACCCTTCTTGGTTAAAAACATTCATGTGTGTCCCGGTGTTCACACCACCCCTCATTTCTTTGGTTAAAAACATTTTGAGTGAGCTCGGTGTTCACCCCATCCTTTTTCTCCTTCCGCGTGCAACACATTGGAATCTCGATTGGTACCTCGGGTGTGCCCGACGGTGATGTTGCCCAATTCCTTTCCTTCACATTGCGTAGTTAAGCCTTAATTTTCTTACATCCTTTCTGTATGAAATGTAGTTTCTCGCGTGTGGTGCGTAGTTTTTTTCGTGATTGGAATTGATGTGCCTTGTTTCAATTTGTTTAACCGTGGCATTTCTTTGCATAGCATTTGCATTTAAATGTTTCATTGTATAACCTCATTGCATGATCATAAGTTATGTTCTTGCATCATGTATATCATTTGCATTTTGTCCTAGAACTACGTTGGCTTGATTTCTTGCAAAAGGATACGTAGGCAGCCTGTGGGCGCAATCATTTTGGTTTTCTGTCTTGATTATTTGTCCAAGTCGTACGGCCTTGTCAAAATTGGTCGTCTCTAGGCTTTGACATTTACGCATGTCATTTCACGACTTCGAGTTTTGTCAAAGAGGGGCAACTATAGACATCCCATTTTTGACGGCCCTTCAAGACTTGGATGTTCTTATAGGTACATCCAACGATGAGTCTCTTTGCTCGCCATGCGCTCGAAGTACTCAACGGAACACGACAACTCTGAGCCTTTCAAACCCTGCATCCATTTTGTCTCATTTTTGGACCATGCCTTGGCCTTTCCATCCTGTAATCTCTGGTGGCCTGCTGGCCATCCCTAGAGGCTGTCGGCCATCACTTCTTTTTTGCTGGCCATCACTGATGGCTGGCCAGCCACTAGTGTTTTCTGCAGATATTTTCTGCCAACTATGCCAGCTATTTACACAGATGCTTGCATCTGTCCACACGTGGAAGGCTGGATCTCCTTGTATAGATTTCATGTTTTCTATATATGGGGACCCCCTCTCTCATGTTTTGGGGTTAGAAAATTTTAGACTCAAAATTTTCCTATTTCTAGAAATTTTCTACACTTTTGCCTACAATTCCTACACTATTGCCTATACACCCTTAACCAAATCCCCTAACCTCTGAGCTAAGGTGTTCTTGGGCTTGGTTTGAGATATAGAACATGGTATTTGCTTGGAATTGTTGCTTGGAATCATTCTTCTCTTCAAGAGGTATAATACTAGCTTTGTAGGCTTGCTTTATGTACTTGTATTCCTATCTTTTTTTTTCATTGTTTTTGAGTTGTAAAAAAAAAAAAAAAAACTATTTTTATGGGCTAAAATTGGTGTTTTTGGCCATTTGAGGTTAGGGGGTGGTTCATCCCTCTTTATTCCTTGTTTAAAAAGCATTTGCACCTTTGTTTCCTATTTTCAAATCATCTTTTTTTGGGCCTTTAAACACTGATTTTCAAAATGTTTTTAGTGGTAAAAATCAGGTTTTGAAGTCCAAATTTGGAGGGGTTCGCCTCCCCTCCTTGTGACTCGTTTGCTAACCTAATTGGTGCCATGCTTTAGCTTAATTTTCTAGCTTGTGGTAGCTTTATTCTAGAATTCTTTAGGCACTATTGTGGACTATTTTGATTTTGTTTTGGGTTGGTTGTTGCATTTGAGTCTTGTTTTGCATAGTTGTAGTGTAATAGTTCTTACAAGCTTGGTGTCTTAGGCTTCTAGACACCACTTGTTTGAGTTGATTGTATGTTTTTGGTGCTTTTCACACTTAATTTCAGCACTAATCACCTTTGCAACCTCCCTCCTTTCTTGATTTTTCTTTTTGCTTTGAAAGTGGTTTCAACTCAATTGTTTGCCTAAGTGTTAAATTGAGGTTTCATACTTAATGGTTTAATCCCTTAGGGGTTCATTATCAATGGTATGATACTTCTTTCATATCGAAGGTAACTTGTGTCTTGAGCTTTTCTTTCCATTGGAGGACTTTAACTCACCTTTTGGACTTAATTGGATTAATGAATGGTTGTTAAAGTAAAATGAGTAATTAAAACTTGGAACTAAAAGTGAGGCAAGATAAGAATTTGGTTGTATTTTTGGTGTGTTCAATCAGACGTTAATTGAACACATGAAACTTGGACCATTTCATACTTGTTAGTGATGAAATGATTCAAGTCTCCAAGGTCAACTTCTTTCCTCGGTCTTTCATGAAAGGGAGGAGGTTTGTGTCTCATTTTGCATTTATTGCACTTGCACCTCTTGAGTCACAAGCCATCATGCAATTAAATTTTTTGAGTTGGTGGTTTGTGGCTTAAGTTCAGAAGTCCTTGGATGTGTTCATGAAAATGAGGAGTGAGTTATACAAACAATTTCTAGGAGTACCCTCTTTTTGCTATGTTTGTCCTTTGTTGCAGTAAGATGAACCAGTGCATCAGTGGCCAGCAGGCCACATTCCATGGCCGGCTGGTGGCCAGCAAGGCACCATTGATGGCCGGCAGGTGGTCGGCAGTCTTTGCCTGTGGCCGACTAGCTACTGATGCAAACCTTAGCAGAACGTTGGTAAGGTGTAGCAAAATTGTTCTGGAAGTGTTCAAATATGCAAAGAGAGGCTTTCGAGAGTGAAGTGGAGGTCTTTTTGGGTAGAAATCGATCATGCGCACGCATATCTTTCATTTCCTGAGGTGGAGTAGTAATTAGTTTAGTCCAATTACTTAATTAAATTATTAGTTGTAATTGTTTTGTTATTATTTAATTAGTCGGCTTACTAGTTACTTCATTCAAGTGTTGTAACAATTAGTTAATTAGTTTAGCTAAGTTATTCATTTTGGTTTGTAATAGTTAGCTTAGCTTTAATTAGTTGCTAGTTAGCTTAGTTATTCATTCGGACTCTCCTTCATGAGAGCAAAATGTTGTAATAATGTATATGTCTTCTAACCCCATGTCTTTCTCCCTTTTACTTAGCCACTTTCGATGGTTAGTTTAGGAGCATCACGTTTGAATTAGTATACCTGATGCTTGCATTCATTCATCTTGTATTGCATGCACCGAGGCTCGACGCATCATTGAAACTGCATTGTTGTTTCAATACTTTCTTTGAATACGTGTTTAAACGCATGCTATGGAATCGTTGAAAATGTCATATTAGTAGTTGAGTCTATTAATTGCATTCTTCGCATGTGTTACATTAGATATCTTGTATAGTTAGGAATCATGCATATTTTTCTAACTCATATCTTCTTGGCATGGAGTACTAGGTGAGTTTTTAGTACTTTAGCATACTTGCATGAGTGTGAGTGATTGCCATGTCTAGCATGCTTGCCATAAGGCTAAATGCTTACTTGTTAAACTGCTTGAATGGCTATGAATGAAGGCTTGTTGTTTGAATTGGAACGATTCAATGAATGTACATTTTAAGCCCACTTTTTCTAGTGGCAAATTCACAGTTTTAAGCCCACTTTGTTGAGTGGCAAATTCGTAAACTTTAAGCCCACTTGAGGTGGCAAATTAAAACCCTTTTCCAAGACAAACATCAATTGAATTGTTCCAATTTGAGCAAACTAGTATAAACTTGCTTGTGCGCATCACATAGAAATACTAACCTAATAATTGGAACAAAAGCATATAACGTTGATAAAAATCATATCATGATTTGTAGAGGCGGGTCTTTGATCGAGCGAGCGGGGGTGCTCAATTCATGACCTTCCCCTCTCGTACCTAAGTTCCCGAACCAAGGCAACTTTGGTGATGATGGACACATGGCCTTTGGCACGAGTCCTAGGTTTCTTAATTTTTTTCAAAATAAAATATTTAGGTGACGACTCTGTATCTGGCAAAGTAGTCCAATTCTGACATTTTTTATTCAAAAATAAATTTTCCAAAAGATTTGCTGGATTTAGACTCTTTGGTATTTATCAATTTCACATTGCACTTGTGAGATTAGATTTAGAACCGCGGGAGTCCGGACTGTAGGTCTTATTTTCGAGTTTCCGAAATGGGATGTGAAAAAGGCAAGCTGCACCCTCTACGGGAGCAGAGCTAGTTTCTATAGCCCAGGCAGGGATAGATTAGGGCATGGAAAAAAGAAATTATGGATTATTTAACTGCTTTGTTACCTTGTTAGTGTAACTAATGTATTGCTGGATGCGAGGGCATCGTACCTCCTACTTGTTAGTATGTTTGTTTATAAATTCCAATGATTTAGGCGTGTAATGAATTATGTATTACTTTTACTTGAGAAGCCATTGTCGGAATGAAAAATTATAGTATTGTTGTATAATTGCTTATTGTCTTATGAGTTGAGTATGTATGGGCTTGTGAACCTTCTTTAGATTTAAAGTTTTTTTTCTTGGAAGTGAGATAATTATGTGTACTTGTGACTAGCCTTGGGGTATTTTGTAAGCGTACTATTTTATCTCTGGGTAACTGTGATTGTGGGAGGAATGACCTATTCCTTGTGAGTATTATGGACTTATTGATAAAGTGTTGATAATGTTCTTTGGTAAATGTGATGTTTATTCTAGATATCTAGTATGTTCGGTGTGTGTGATTAGCTAACTCATTGTTAACCTTGTCAGTCTCCTCGTGAGTGAGGTGAGGTGTTTAGTTGTCATATAGACATGAGTGTGTAATGGAATAATTTTGGAATGAGAGTATTGTAACAACCTACTATTAGGGAAATGTGAGGAGAGGGGGCCATAGTGTGCTTGGTCTCAACGAGTCCAGCTCGGACTCAAAGGAGGTGTGAGAATATGTGTTGAACCCTAAGTAAGGGTGAGCGGCGCCGGGGTGAATGTTGGTGTTTGATGTTGAGTGTTGAGGATTGTTGAGTTGGTTGGTTGGTATCCAAAATTAATGGACATGTGGTCATCTTAGGTGTTATTTTAGTTTTAGTAAGAAGTCGTAAGGTTGAGGAATGCCTTGGGTTCCACTTGAGAACATTGAGTCTCGCTTATGTAAGTGTGATGTATTGTGTTGTTTTGTTTGTGTGAAAATTCCTTAGGTTAGGGTAATGTGGTGAAACTATGATTTTGTGAGTGCACTTGCACAACTATATGATGGATAAATTATAATGGTGATTGCGAAGGGATGAGGCTCCCAACATCCCCTTTTCGACTTCTATGTACATTTTCTTTTATTTGCACGATTGTTATTTCTATAAATTGTTGTTATAAAAATATTGTGCTTGAGTTGTGGCATCACTGTAGGAGTGACTGGTATTGTTGGGTGACAATGAGGTTCACCGGTTATCATGTTTAGGAAAGGAATTTTCCTGGTATTATAGCCTTGGAGGGCATTGTTGAGATTGAAAACATCATTATTGTAATCACACTTGTTTTTGGTAAACACCTACAAAACTAATGAATTGAACCTGGAAATGAGAAAAATCCCTTCTTGTACTCGGGTGAGTTTGAACCCCTTTTGAGAAAATTTTGTATGAAAGAAAAGAAATTTTCAAAGAAAATGAAGATATTTTATTTTTATTTTATTTATTTATTTATTTATTTTTTTTTACAATAGGAGACATGTAACCGATTCCTTAATCTTATGTGGTAATGTTGTATAATGAACTAAGCTTGGAATGCTAGCTTGAAATTGTGCACCTCGTTCTTGGTTGAGTAATTAATGATGTGAATGCGAATTACTTGTTTCATTGTTGCGTATCTAGTTCAGGGGTACACTAGTATCATTGAAGCTAGTGGTGCCGAGGAGTCGTCCTCGTGGACTGCATTTTGTAGGTGTAGTTCTTTTCTTTTGTGAGAGTTGACTAAGAGTCTTCTTAGCGTGAGTGTGAAGTTATTCTTGGATTTGAGTCATTGATTAATAGGTGGTCATTTCGAGTTGTTTGTAATGTAGGATGGGTTGTAATTAGGGGGAAGTGCGAGTAAAACCCATGGTCAAATCTTGTCTCGTCAAATCTTGTCTCGTAGTACTCGACAAGTTTCGTAAATTGTTGAGATATTCGTGACTACGCTCTTATTTTCTTTGACCAAGTTTTCTTGAATCATAGTATAGGAGTCGGGAGTGACTCACCATACCTTGATTATGCTAATCTTTGAGGCACCAGGATAGGAAGACTGAGATGGGAAATTGGGAGTTAGGAAGCAATTCTGTGTGTTGGCCTAAAACTTGAGTTGACACTTATCACCCTTGTTTTCGGTTTCAGTTTGAATCATAGAGTAACCCCTAATGAGATGTGGAATGTTCATAGTAGTTGAGTTTAGCCTTTCTAGCATGATTGTGGGTATGTTTGTTATTACTCCTTTCTAATTCTTTGGTTACCTAAATTTCGAGGATGAAATTTTCTAAGGCGGGGAGGTTGTGATGTCTTGGGTCTCGGACCCAACTTGAATGTGCCTTTCAAACTTACAACTTTCTTTTTAGTGCATCAAGGGGTTGTGTTGCATCAATGTTTGGGAATTCAAACTTATTTAATCCTCTTCACATTAGATTAAGTTAGAATTTTTCGAGTTTTGGGTGTAAGGACGAAATTGAAGAGAGTGGGATCACCTCAAAAAGTGTAGGCCGAATTCAGTAAAACTGTGTGGAGGCTTAGGCCACACATGCAGGAAAGGATCCGATCAAGATTTGGGGTTCTGTTTTAAAGGTACGTGCAGTGGAGGACTTTCGCACATGCGGGGAAGGCACTGTATGTGCGGCCAGGGCTCTCGCATGTGCGGCCAAACATGTGAACAACCTTGAATTTTCTGCTTTTCACCCTATTGTTGCCACTCTCTCTATTTTTCTCTCATTCAAACAAATATTTTCTCTCTTTTTCTCTCATCGCTCTTTACCCAAACCATCAGACATTTTACATTTTCTTTTGATCTCATGAATTTGTTGGGAGTTTGATACTAGTTCCTTATACCAATTAACGATCGTGTCGACTGTTTCATTTTGACCCACCCGTAGAGAGATCGAATTTCGGTGAAGTTGGTTTTTGCGCTTTTCTCCTCTTCTCTCTTTGAGGTAAGGATTTTCCCCCGCCCCCTCCCCCTCTTCTTCTATACCTTGTTACAGATAAACATGTGGTAGATTTTATGGCATTAAAAACTTGATTATTTGGATATTTTTGAAAAGCATGTGATAAGGGTTAGGGTTTATGATCTAGAGTTAAATCTTACGTTTTATCATAAATCTATGGGATTGTATGTTTGGGGAACATGTTTAATAGGATTAGAGTATAAAGCCCTAATTATTTGTTTTGGCTTATGAGAAAGCAGAAAAAATTGATGACTTGATATCATTTGAACCATGTGTAGTATTGCGTACTAGAAGTGTGAAAAATGGGTATGAGAAAAAGAAAATAAAGAAAGTAATCATGAATTTAATTTGTGTTAATCGTTCTCGACGGTTTTATAATTGTTGAGTTGTAACGAATGTCGTGGGATTGGGATTTACGAGAAAACAAAGATGGTGTTGCATTATGACCATAAACAACCAAGAAGAGGTTTATAAATTTTTGTGAAATGAGAAATTAGAATGGGAAGAAAGGAGAGTTTATGATTTCATTTAAAAATGGATAATTGCACTTATGATGAACTTACTAGTTCTTGAGCCAATTTAACATTTTGAATTAAATTATGAAAATGGAAGGAAATGAAAGGGAAGTGATTTATTTATGAACTTTGAAAATGGCATGAAGTGGAAAATTTGAATAAATTGGAAATAAATGATAGAAATTATGTAACTTATGAATGTAGATAAAAGACCTATACACTAGACTAGATAGTAAGGCGAGAGAGAAGAGGGTATACAAACTTGCTAAGATATGGGATATGAAAACAAGAGATTTTAATCAAGTTAAGTGCATCAAGAATGAGGATTCTAAGATATTGGTGAAAGATGAAGAGATTAAGGAAAGATGCAAGAACAATTTTGAGAAACTATTAAATGAGGAACATGGGTGTACGTCAATAGGGGAAGAAATAGCCAATAATACAATAAACCAAGACTATGGGTTCTATCGTAGGATTAGGAACTTTGAAGTAGAGATTGCACTCAAGAAGATGAAATCAAATAAGGCTTTTGGACCCGATGATATCCCTATTGAAGCTTAGAAGTGTTTGGGTAAAAAGGGGGTTGCTTGGTTGACTAGGTTGTTTAGCAAAATTTTGTTGACTAGGAACATGCCAGATGAATGGAGAAAGAGTATTTTAGTGCCAATCTATAAGAATAAAGGAGATATCCAGAATTGCAACAACTATAGAGGAATCAAGCTAATGTGTCATATAATGAAAGTATGGGAGAGAGTGATGGAGCGCCGATTGCGAGATATAATAGAGGTGTCAGATAATCAATTTGGGTTTGTACCTGGCAGGTCAACAATGGAAGCGATTTATCTTTTGAGGAGAGTAATAAAAAAATATAGAGAAAAGAAAGAAATATTCATACAGTGTTTATTGACCTTGAGAAAGCATATGATAGAGTGCCTCAGGATATAATATAGTGGGTGTTAGAGAAGAAAGGGGTGACAAAAGGTTACATTAATGTGATTTGGGACATGTATGAAGGGGTGGTGACCATTATTAGATCGCCTGCTGGAGAGACAAATGAATTTCCTATCACTATAGGGTTACACCAATGATCTACTTCGAGTCCTTATCTTTTTACTTTAGTTATGGATGAGTTGACGAGAAATATTTAGGATGGCATGCCATGGTGTATACTATTTGCAGACGATATCGTGCTAGTGGATGAGACTAGAGAAGAAGTTAACACAAAGTTGGAGATTTGGAGAAAAACACTTGAATCTAAGGATTCCAGATAAGCAGAACTAAGACAGAGCACATGGAATGTAAATTTAGTAATAGTAACAATGAAAGAAGATGAGAAGTGAAGATTGAGAACCAAGAATTGCCTAAGAGTGCGCATTTTCGTTGTTTAGGGTCGATTATCACAACAGCAGGGAAGATTGATGCGGATGTGGCCCATAGGATTAAGGCGGGATGGTGTAAGTAAAGAAGTTCGTTTGGGGTACTATGCGATAAACAAATACCCACTAGACTAAAAGGTAAGTTCTATAAAATAACTATTAGGCCAGCGATGTTGTATGGGACGAAGTGTTGGGCAACCAAGAAACAACATGTAGATAAGATGAATGTGATTGAGACGAGGATGCTAAGGTGGATGTGTGACAAGACTAGACAGGATAGAATTAGGAATGAGTGTATTTGGAAATGGGTAGGAGTAGCACCGATAGAAGATAAGTTGAGAGAAAATCGATTGACATGGTTTAATCATATTCAACGGAGACCAACAGAGGCAATAGTGAAGAGATGTGATGTAGTGACGGTAGATGGAAGTGTTAGAGGACCAGGTAGGCCTAGATTAACGTTGGCTAACGTTGTAAATAGAGATATGGATATACTTAATTTGACTAACGAAATGGCCTTTGATAGAGCCGCATGGGGAAGCAGGATTCATGTAGCCAACCCCATTTGATGGGACTTAAGGCTTGGTTTGGTTTGGTGAATGTAGATAAAAATCTAAACCGAGAGAATGGAATTGAATTTATGGAATTGACTAATGTTGTAATTATTGATGAACAAAAAGCCTCTATTATTCTAGAGGTTTTGTCCTAGGCCATCGGTAGAGGATGGTATGGATGTTGTTGGATAAAGGATGCTCTTCATGCATTGTTAAATAAATTGTAAAATTTGAAATAATGTGTCAATTGTTGTGATCAATGAAAGGGCACATGGACATGGATTCTTCGCATCTTTGGTTCATGCCTATTAAAGTGTGAGCACCTCCAATTGTGATTAAAAAAAAAAAAAAACCGTGGGGCAAAACGCTACAAATCAATCCACTATAAAAAATAAAAGAACACAAATTTACCAAACAATTTACCCAAACTCTGCAAAATTGTCATTAACAATTCGTGTTGCTTTCACCAACTCCTTTGTCTCGAAGTTGATTAGCTTGATGTCGAATCCACGACCATGAGCAACTTCGAACTCCTTCAAAGACTTCATACTCGAATCCTCAAAATCCACCGACGAATAACTCTTTCGTATAGAATGATCAAACAAAACCCTTTGATGTGAACCACTTAATTCATGAGATAAATTCACACAATTATCAAAGGAAAAAAGTAAAGAAGCTTAAGAAGAAAACCCTAATACCTAAGAAGAAGATCTAGAAGTTGTGACCTGGTCGCAACTTTATAGTAGGTAGAATCGCAATCATTGCTCGAGCCATGGAATGGTTAGGGATGGCAATTTGAACCCAGCCTGACGAGGACCCGATCCCCCAACCCTGATTAGAACATGTTTTCCTCGAAATTTATCCCCATAGGGCCGAGGATGGTATTAAAAATTTAATCCTCGATAATTTTCGAGCCAGGGACGGTGACAGCTTCCCCAAACCCGGCCCCTCCCCAAACAGCCCATAACAGTCCCATATATATATGTTTAGGCTTTATTATATTATATATATATGTTTAGGCTGTCAGGTTCTCAACTCTTTCACTCTCTCTCTTTCTTTCTTCTCCATCTACTCTTTGTGAGAGAGATGAATGAACACCTTCCAGATTTAAGCCATGGAGAAGTCTAGAGATAGATCGGCAATGGAGAGCTCCTTCCAGATCTGAGCCACAATGAACATTTCTGAGCACCACCGTCACCGACACCACCACCACCACTCTCTCTCTCTCTCTCTCTCTCTCTCTATTTGTTGCCTCATATCCACATCTATCGCCACTAGTCGCTCTCTAGCCCTCTCTCATTGTTCTTTCGATGTAAGATATATTTATATACATAGATATAGATATAGATATAGATATACATTTTTTTTGTTGTTGATGTTGCTGATGATGATCATTGATGATGATTTTGTAGACTATAGTTGTTGTTGATGATGTTGATGATAATGAGATAGCTACTGTTTTGCTCTTTCTTTTTTTTTGGCCGGGGATTTTCGGGGTCAGGGAAACCCGATCCCCGTTAGGGGGTGGGAGCGGAGAGGGTGATAGGTTCCTCATCGGGGATCGAGGCCGGGGGAATTTTCACCATCGAGGATCGGGGACGGGAAGTGTGATCCCCAGCCCCGCCCCGCCCCGCCCCGTTGCGATGCTTTCACCACTCAAGCAGTCAAGCCAAAAACACAGGCACAATTGCAACTCCATAAGACATGTTTGTTCGCGAAATTAGCAACCAATAGGAACCTAACAGTCTTGGGATTTAAATGGAATCAGATCATGTGTGAAACACATGACACACTTATGATTTTTTAAGATAATAATAATCATTATTGATTTTTTAGAACAATAATACCTTTATTTAGTGATATCATTTACAGTTTGTCTCCATTATCTTAGTGGCAAAGTAAAAATGAGATCACCAAATAAGATACTATTATCCTAAAAATTCAATAAATGTGTTATGTGTTTCACATATGATTTGATTTTGTGTAAATCCCTAATAGAATTATAACAGAAGAGGTTAATTGTAATAAGACAATGCTTCAAGGTGGTTAACTATTAAGTTTTGAAGTTTATGGACAAAGTGCAAATGGGTCATAGTTAAAGGGAGTTTACTGTAATTTACAATAAATTACACAATTATTCCCTTTAGTTTTAGAGAAGTCTCACTTTAGTCACCATAATTTTAATTTGAACAATTTGAACCGCATATGTTTAGTTCTGTTGCAATATTGTCCCTTCATCATGCGTCGTTAACATTTTCGATGAAAAAAGAACATGTGCCAAATTAAAGGGAGCAAAATGAAATTTAAAAAAGAAATTATAGGGACAATTAGTCTAAATTATTCATTACACATGTGGTCTTTCTAGTTTCTTTTAAGTTTCACTTTGGTCTTTTTCATCCAAAATTTTAACTTAAGTGACAGAGGGACCATATTACAATAAATTTAAAAGTGTAGGGTTCAAATAATTTGAATTAAAACTACAAGGACCAAAATAAAATATTGCTCAAATTATAAGAATCAATAGTGTGATTCACCTTAATAAATAAATAAATAAATTTGTGGGTGACTCAGATCTAACTGGAGTTCAATTTATTATTCTTGAGTTTGACTTGGAGAGACAAATTGAATTACAAGTTAGACTTGATAATCTTTAAACCCGCTAGAGTTACAGCTCTACCCTCAAACGGCTTACTAAACGATATATATGGTAGAATTTGATACTCATTGTGTTGCCTCATTCCCTTACGAATATTTAAGAACTAGCTCCTTATGATATTGGTTTGACTTTTCTCAAATTGTCATCTCAATTTGAGAGTGTTTGGCTTGTTAAGCTCATTTTTTGATCGATTCTAGTGTTCAAACCGTTCATGTTTTAGGACTCGTTGAGTAGAATATTCATACAAAAAAATACGATGATTGGATATCAATAACTATATATTTGAATCATATTTTTTTTAAACATATTTGGTAAGCTCAATTTCTAGAATAACCCTTCATTTTTTATAATACAAATTTAATTCAAACATATAGTTACTGATATCCAATCATTTTGATATTTTGCATGAATATTCCACTTAACAAATCCCAAAAAGTAAACGGTTCGGATAACCAAAATCATTCCCAAAATAGACATACCAAGCTCTAATGCTCTCTCAAGTTGAGATAGCTAATATGAGAGAAGCTCAACCCTTGATATATAACGTGTAACAAAAAAAAAAAAAAGTTGCATTTTAGTTGTCTTCTTCTGCTCAAGTTATATTCTATCAGGGTCAGACTCGGAATTTTCACATGGAGGGGGTGAAAATATATATACTAACACAAAATTTAAATGAAAAGTCTGAATTCTAGTATAAATTTTATACCAACATATAAAAAGAAAAAAATGAGTTGTAAACATATACAAATAAGCATTTTAATTTAATCCATATTGAAAAAGATAGCAATTATAAAAATAATTTATTTAGTAAAGTGAGGTACCTTAAATTGTGTTTGACGCTCTTTCATATTATTAAAAGCATCTATGATAGAATCAATTTCAAAATCTTGAATGATATCTTCCTCAATGAACATGATTAAACAACTAGCTAATACATTGTTTAATTATTTGAAAATGGGTTATAAAAAATTATTAATTTTATTATATTTTGTGTAATTTTATTTTTTTTAATTTTATACTTTGATCCAATATTTTATAGATATAGAGAAGCTACCACTTAAAATTTTAATAAAAATCAAGAGATGATAACCACGTAAGAATTGTAAAAATTGTAAAAAATATACTTAGAGGGGGCAAACCTCTATAATTTAGAAATAATTATAATTAATACTACTATAATAATCGAGGTTTTAAAAATGAGTAATATTACAAACCCACCCTTATCAATCTAGAAATTACTTAGAAATTAATCTCCACCACACCTCACATGGACCCCACATGAACCTCACGCTACACAAATTAATCTCGACCATACAATCACCCACTCATAAAATTATGGGTGGGTAAGTCCGGATTACCAAACTTTCCATTTTGAAATTGTAGAGGGGTGATCGCCCCCTATTGCCCCCACTAGATCCATCCTTGGCTATAGCCATAGCATAAGTTATAGCAGCTGCTTCTTTGAAACAACTCTAATACCAAGAAATTCAATTACAAGATGGTCTATTGACTCTATATACATATGCAATACTGGAAAAAGTTTAAAATTTTAGATTGAGAAATAAGGAAATGAATGAAACTTGCATGAGTACAAAGCATCAGAAAGCAATCCATATCAACCAGAATCTAGTCGAAATCTAATCATCTGGATTGATTTACCAATTTCACCAATTTTCTTGAATAGCATTTGTGGTGGACAAAAGTTGAACCACTTAGTTGCGGTGGGGCTCTGGCGTCTGTTGGATTTTTATGAACCTAAAAACACTTACAAAAGGTGAAGGGTCTAGCTGGGGAGCAACTTGGGGACTTTTCGATACCTAAGTTCGTAAACAAGTAGACAAATGAGCAAAATGTGTGAGTAAAAGTTCAAGTAGGGGTGTTGAAATGTTTACCTTAACCATAGAGGCTATTTCTATATATATTTTTTTTTTTGGATCAGCAAAAAAGAAACTTCATTGATGGAATAAACAAGTACAAGGTACAAGGTAAATTACATCAGTGAAGAAAAAAGGAAGTGCAATGGCATCAAGATGAGCTAAATCATCCCAATTAGGTTGGCACCAAAAAGCTCATCCTATCATTTGCTAGCACCCACAGAGTTTGTGAGAGACCAACGAAAATACAAACCAACCAACCAACCAACACAGCAAAACTGAGACATTCCTCTGAGACAAACCAACCCAAACTGACCAACACAGCCATCCTACCATTGCTAGCACCTAAGATCTTAGCAATCCCAGGCATGTAAGGCAATATAAGACCTCAGTATTCAGGCCAGCGCAACTGCAGTAGTAGGGCTGCAACAGTATAAATTGCAGCAACTTCATCTGAGTTAAGCTCTATAGCTAAAACTGAGTACTACACCCCCTGACATGAGCACAACTGCAAACACCATTAGACTTAATGTCTCATTCATTATGATGCGCACCATTGTTAACCAATACGCAAACACACGTGATAAACAAGCATTAAACCTCTGTTGGCCTGAACTTCACCAAATTCATTTAGCAATCAACAGATGAGCATAGAAGGCGCAGAATAGATAGCCTTCTCTACAACAAGAGCACAATCTAGCAGATACTATAACAATTCAGACCATGACCATATACCAACCCAACAAAGCAGCCCAACATAACAACCCAACATCACCATGGCAGTCAACATGACAGATTAGCAATCCACAGATGAGGAAACAAGACACCAGCATTCTATAAGCAGAGTACTTGTAGCCAACAAATGCACAAAAACAACAAATGCCTCATTTCCTTGCGAAAACCTAACTACCAGAGAACACTCCTCATCCACTAGCACTATGGGAGCCACCATAGCAGTCCACCAAATCAATCACCAAGACTTGCAACCCTCCTCTTCATATACAAAACTAGCACAAAACAGAGCCCAAACTAACCAGGCAGAAACACACTCTAGCAGGAACACCCAGAGGACTAAACTTAATAAACTACACCTGTAGATTCAACTACATTTATCAACACCAGTAGAGCTAGACCAACACAGATAACTGCTGCAGAATCAACTCCCATTCTTAATACAGAACTGGACTTGCTGCAAGTTAAAGACTAAATCATTAATAGAAAAGTCCACTTTGGCTAGGGATGCCTTAACCCACAAAGCTATTCTAGGTTTGACGATCTCACATAAATCTTCCAGATTTGGCCGAGAACTATTAAAGACGCATTCATTTCTATGCTTCCACGTAGACCAACAGAGAGCCAGAGGTATGACTTTCCATATCAGCTTCTCCTTCTTTTTCATCTTACAAAAAGACCACCACTGTAGCTACCCTTCCACAGAGTTGGGTATAACTCACTACACACCCCACCATTTCATAATATGAGACCACAACAGCCAAACGAAAGGACAACATAGCAAGATATGTTGAGCTGTTTCCTCTTCAACTTGACAGAAGACACATCCCACATTTACATTCACTTCTAATATCCCTATTCTTTGCAAAAAAAACTTGTTGTTTTCACCCTACCTCTTCAAGCCAACCACCCAAAGAATTTTACTTTGGGTGGAGCACAATTGTGCCAAACTTCCATTGCCATTGTCCTAATAGATCCCAAGAGTACTTCACAGCTTTTATACACTAATGCAATCGAGAACACCCCAGATGGATCAGCCTTCCACAACCAAACATCTAATCTAGTGGCTCTAATGGCTAGTGCAGACCTTAAGAAGGTATATAACCTACCTACCTCCTCCTCCTCCTAAGCCAGTAGAGGCCTCCCAAATTCCAAACTCCAATCCTGAGTCTCTCCTCCTTTGTTATTAAAATCAGAAATTGTTCTATACTTATTAGTGGACTGAGAAAATAATTTGGGAAATTCAGTCTTAAGACACACCTCGCCCATCCATTTATCTAACCAGAATTGAGCTCTCCTACCATTCCCCAACTAGATTACAGTGTTTTCAAGATAGTAATTGTACACCTCAAGCTACGTTCTAACTTCACAAATTATATCCGACCAAATTTTTGAAGTTCTAAATTTCCTGCCATGTACGGCAGCCAGCTACCATCCCCCATACCATATTTTGAACAGATAACATCCTTCCACAGAGTCTGGTGTTCTACCCCAAACCTCCACCACCATTTCAGCAGTAGGCAAATATTCATATCCGTAGACCTTCCAATACCCAATCCACCCAAATTCTTGCTCCTGGTAATGACTTCCCAACTAACCATATGCCCTTTCCTTCTAAGATCGAATCTCCCCAATAAGAAATTTGCTTAGATTTTGTATATTTCTTTTGCCACTTCCACTGGTATTTTGAACAATGACAAATAGCACAAAGGTAAATTACTCAGAACTGACTTAATTAAAGTTAGTCTCACTGCAAACGAAAGCAACCTTCTCTTCCATGTAGGTAATTTCTTTTTGAATCTATCCAAGACTAGCTTCCAAGTACTCTTCCTGCCAAGATTAGCATCGAGAGGTAGACCAAGGTACTTTAGAGGCAGATTTTGGTGTGTAGAATTTAAACAAGAAGCAAAACCTTGCATCAGCTCTTCATCTACGCCAATACCAGCAATCACACTCTTATTATAATTCATTTTCATCCCTGATATTAGTTCAAAACACCGGAGTATTCTTTTAATAGTCACCACTTCCACCCATTCAGCTTCACAGAACAATATTGTATCATCAGCGAATTGCAAATGCATTACTTTAACCCCATGATTACCAATGACAGCACCTTTGATTAGACCAATTTCCTTGGCTCTGTCAAACAAGATATTCAAAACCTCGGCAACTATATTGAAAAGAAAAGAGGACAATGGATCACCTTGTCGAAGTGCTCGCTGTGGACAAAACTCCTCGGTAGGTGAGCCATTCACTAGAACTGACACTTTTGTGGAGGTTACACAAGTTTTCATCCATTTCACCCATCTTTCCCCAAATCCGAAATTAGGGCACATATTGAACAAGAAATCCCAGTTAACGGAATCATAAGCCTTCTCAAAGTCTAGTTTCAACACCAAACCTTTCTTATTCGATTTTCTCCACCCATCCACTAACTCGTTAGCAATAAGGATCCCATCCAGAATGTTCCTTCCTCTCACAAATGTTGATTAGGTCTCACTAATAATCCTTGGCATTACTTGCTTCATCCTATTTGCCAAGCCTTTAGCCAAAATTTTGTACAATGAGCCAACAAGACTAATGGGCCTATAGTTATTCAAGCTTGATGGGCTCTCCACTTTGAGGATTAGCGCAATGAACGAGCTATTTAAACCGCTAACCAGATTGGCATTCTGATGGAACTCACCAAAGAAATGCATTACCTCATGTTTGACTATTCCCCAACATTTCTTAAGAAATTCAAATTAAAACCATCAGGCCCAGGTGCTTTGTTGCCTGCACAGCTCTTAATAACATGCCTCACTTCCTCTTCAATAAACTCTGCTTCCAACAGATCCATTGCTTAACTACCTCCTATGTTTTTAAATTGGCCAGTTAATTTAGGCCTAACAGCCCAATATTCAGAAAAATGGTTCCTAAAGTGCTTCTTTACCTTATGCCTGACTGCCTGAGGCTCCTCCTCGATTGAGCCATTCACCTAAATAGAGCACAAAGAGTTTTTGTTGTTTCTGCTACATGCCATTATATGAAAATACCTTGTATTCCGATCGCCTTGTGTGGCCCAATTGATTTTAGACTTTTGCAACCAGATCTGTTCTAGCAATTTGTTTAACCTCCAGATTTCACCCATTGATTCCTAACTTCTAGCTAGTTCATTGCCTAGAAGAGCTCTTTCTTCTGCAACTAATTCAATGACATGGGCTTCCTTCTCAGCTACCTTAAGCTGAGATTCAACCTTTCCAAACACAACAGTGTTCTACACTTTCAATTTTTGTTTCAAGGCTTTGAACTTCATGAGACATCTAAATCCAGCCCACCCTTCCACTTGAGATTCTAACCATGTTTGCTTTACTAAAGCTACAAAATTAGGATGGCTGGCCCAAGCATTTAGAAATCTAAACGGTATAGGACTCCAATCCCTATCATCCTCCATCAATATTATAAGACAATGATTAGATACCGACCTAGGTAGACCCCATAACTTAAAATTGAAATTCTGGAGCCACTCATAATTAAGGAGAAATCTGTCAATTCTACTCCGTTTCTCATGTGTTTGTGAATTGTGCCAGGTAAATTTCCTCCCAAGCATAGGTAGGTCAATCAATTCTAGCTGTTCTACCATAGAGTTAAAGTCCCTCATTCCTCGGTCTCTTCTAGAACACCTAATTCGTTCATCAGTATTTCTTATTTTGTTGAAATCACCCCCTATACACCATGGCCCCAAGAAAGAAGCCTTCAAGTGAGCAAAATTTGCCCAAACTTCTTGCCTTTTGGCCACATCTGTTGGACCATAGACATTAACAATCACACAATTAAATGAGGAAAACAAAGTACCTGACATTAGGATGAAATTCCGGTTGCCACAACACTCATGTACTTGAAACACCGTTAGATTCCATACACAGATCAACCCACCGGCTCTGCCTTCCGCATCTACTGCCATATACTCAAAATGGTCTTCATACCAGATGGATTTTACTACTTTGGTTGTGATGCTTGATCTTTTTGTTTCTTGTGTCATCACAAAGCTAATTTTCCTCTTTGCCAAACTATTTCTATTTATAGTCTACTCCATTTAGCCATTGTGGGCTATTAGCCCTCCTCCTACTCCTCATATCAACCCATTTCCTTTAGGGATCATGCTTCTTTATGTGCAGATTTCTAGGAGTTAGTTGGACCTAAAACTTAGGAATACGCTTTGACTGAATCTACTCCTCAAAGGTGCGCTCCTTTTCTTATCTAGTTCTGGCCTTAAATATTAAGATCTGAATTCTCAATCCTGGTCCTGAACCTTCATGTTAGATTCAGGTCTTCTATACCTAGATCTTCAGCATTCTAAATAACAAGCCATCTATCTTGCAAAAATATCATTCTGGGCCTAAACTCCAGTCCTGCTTAGCCGTTGCTCATTTTAACCTCCCACACGACTAAACAAACCATCACTACATACATATGTACTAGAATCCATTTGTTTGGACATGAAACATTTTTTGGAAAATGTTTTTCATATTTTTGGGTGTTTGGTACAAATTATGGTACAATAGAAAACAAAAGTCAAAGGAAAACATTTTCTATGGTCAATGGAAAATAATTTGTTTAGCTAGAAAATTTTTTTCACTTTCAAAAGGTGAAAATGTTTTACGGACTAAAATTTTACTGATGTCACCACACCACCATCACTACTCACACTCCACCACACCACCATCACCACGGCTACCGCCACCATCACCGTCATCATCACCCGAACACCATGCCTCCACCTTCATTCTACCGCCTCCACCTTCATTCTACCACCACCACCACTAAACATAGAAAAATATTTTATGCGGAAAATATTTTCTAGAAAAAGTTTTTCATAGAAAATATTTTTTTCCCAAACAAACAGAGCATACAAAAAAAAAAGAAAAAAAAAAGATTTGAAACAAATGAAATTGTATAAAACACAAAATTACAAAAACCCTCTTAGGGTCCAAAAGCCCTTGTCCAAGGAAGAAGCATATAAACACCATCTTGTTTTCACAAAAACTCACTGTGGAACAAAACTTAGTTACCATTCTTCAATCGATATTTAATTGGTGATATTTGGAGTCAATTTCTTATTTGGTTTTTAATGGTTTTAAGCAAAGAAATATTTGTTATTTATCTAACCATAGAGTTGAACAAATTGTAACAAGGACCGGCTTAATAGGACTTTTGTTTCACTTTTATTTTGGCTCAAACATCGCAACAAAAAACCAGTATGCTTCTTTTCTTTTTTCTTTTCTTTTTTTCTCTTTTAAATTATTATCACAAAATCAATAAACTTTCAAAATGCTGTATTTGGAGGTTATTGAATAACACAATTATCAAATTTTCACTCAAAACCAAGGTTTCATGAGGGATAGAGCTTCACATGCTACATATATAGCTGTACGTATAGAGGATATGAAATTTCTTGTATTCAATCATAATTAGAGAATTTTCTTTTGCTATGGTATTTATACTAGTTTCTAACAAGTATAAACACTTCTAAAATGATGAAGTATTTGTGAGAGGCACGTGTCGAATATCAACATTAGTCAGACAATTCACGACACGCGTCAAACATGTCTAAATGTATATTAATTTTTGGGTTAAATTCTTTTTACAAGCTCATGATTTGGGGGTGCAATAGTTTATCCTTTATGGTTTAAATATAGTCAGAAAACCCCTTATGGTTTTGAACTAAAGTGTATTTTTTCATCTCAACTAATGGAAGGTGTATCATACACACCACTTCTGAGAATGTGTTTGATTTTCTAAAAAAAAATAAAGTAAAATAAATACAACAAAAAGATAATCGTACCCCCATTTTTTCCAAATCTAAAATTAGATTAATATGTTAATTAAAACATAATTAAGAATTGATGAAAAATATAAAATATAATTAAAAATTGATTTAAAATGTAATTAAATAAAAATAAAATATGAATAACAATTAAGAATTGATCTAAAATATAATTAAATTAAATTACATTAACATGTTACAAATTACAAGAAATAATTATAAATTTAGGATTAATTGTGAACTAAAATATAATTAAATAGAAATTAGATTAAAAAGTTTTGAATTATAATGAATAATTAAATATTTAGAATTAATTGTGATCTAAAATATAATTAAATAAAAGTTATAGTAAAAAGATAAAAATTACAATAAATAATTTTTAATTCTTAATTATGAGGATATTGTGATTTAATGGATTAATGTTAGAGATTATAAATTATGTGTATGAAAGGGGAGAGAGAAAAAATAATTAAAAAACAATTATACAGTTTGAGGGTATTAAAGTCATTTCACATATATAGATAACACTTGAACTTTAGTCTAAAACCACATTAGGGTTTTTTTTGCTATATTTGAATTATAAGAGGGCAAATTACTTTGGGCTCCAATCACAAGAGGATAAAATAAATTTTAGCCTTAATTTTAAAAAAAATAAAAAAAATTAGAACCGTATATGCATCAAACAATTGGGAGGTACCAGTATCTAATAATGTCAAATACACAGAAACACGAAGTTTGAAGAAATTAACTTAGGATCCAATGATAGAAAAGAAAAGGGCAAATCATACTCGCGGTTCATGTAATTAAATTTAGTCCCTATAATTTTAATTGTATTAATTTACTGTTTGATTTTTCATATTGGGTAAATTTAATCTAGTTGATAACATGCATTAAGAAATTGAACAAAAATTAGGGGCAAAATGATTCATTCATAAAAGAATAGACCATTTCAAATGGGGTGATTTTATTTACACACCACTAATACACAGGAAATTCTATTTTTATACACCTAATTATCTCAATCCACATCATTTTTTAATGCACACACTTTTTAATTTAATTATTAATTAATTTTCTCAATCCACATATTAAATGTATCAATTATACCCTTCACTCAACTATTGTACACACACCCTCTCAACCCTCTTTCCACACACTTGTCCCTCATTTCACACACTAGTACGGTTTGGAAATTTGTAGAGCCACAATGCTACAACAGTCAAAGTGAAGACCTAATTGAAGAACACAGTCAAAATGAAGACCACATTGAAAAACCAAAGTCCTCTTTTTTTTGAATCGGTACTGCTGATTATGAGCTTTCGGCCATAGTTTTATGAAATTATGTGTTTATTTCAGAAATTTGCTTCCGAACAAAAGTGATTAGCTCGATAACTTCGTTTCGAAAAAAATAAAATAAAAAATTTGGAAATTGAAGTCCGAATATAATGAAATAATTCGGCAATTGATGTCTGAATATAATGAAATAATTTGACACTAGTTGTTCAACTGAAAATCGCGAAAGGAAAAAAAAAAAAAAAAAAGAAAGAGAAAAAGAGTTTTGCACGAAAAAGCTAACATTTTCATCAGTAATAAAGTATAAACCTAGATATTAAAACAATATAAGAGTTATTATGATAGTATTACTTTGCAAACAATAGAGGAGTATAGAGTGTGTAGCAAGCAGAGTGACAACAATAGAAAAACTAGGATTTAGTTTTTTTTACTCAAAAGGTGTACATTGAGATTTTTTTATTTTTAAAAGATGTGTACAGAGTATTTTCATATAATATTATGGGTGTTAGTAGATGTCCATTATGGCCGTTTTAGTTTAGAATATAATTGTCATTAAAATAATATTTCATTAAATGTTGGCACTGAGGTAATTAGGTTTGTGGAAATAGAATTACTCCTAATACTCTCATTATATACCATTAATAGATTAGATTTATATTCCAATAATATCCTCCAATGAAATGACCATTAAGGATAATATGAGATGTATTCTACTCATTTAAAAATTTCAAATTTAAAAATATAAAATACTCTTCACACACCATCATTCATGTGGAGTTTAGAGTTTTAACATCTAAACATTGTATTTCTTCATCATCTTCACCATTAACATATACTTACGATATCATTCATTAGCAATTAGCTCAGCTTATTCTTTTCTCCATTATACTTCATTTTCAAACTCAAAACATTATGTCTTTGAAGATTTAGGGTTTAAGAACATTGAAATCAATTAGTTTTGAAGATTTGGATATCATGGATAACAATGAGATGGTTAGTTTCGATATAAACATTGAAAAAGTTGATTTGAACTTGAAAATGTTAGTTTATGACTTGGTTTTTTAGTTTTTTATTTATCTCGTTCGTATATTAGGAAGATGAGTTTGTTCATCGTGTTCGGATAACTAGAGTTGAATTTTATATAATGTTCGATTATTTATATTTGAACAAAACAATTTTGTTCAAATTATTAAGATTGACCAAATATTAAATGTCCATACATAAAAAATTAAACATTTTGAGTTAGTTCGGTTAAAATAAATTAAGCTTTTATTCATTATTCAAATATAAATTTTTGAACACATTAAGTTTGGTCAACTCTATATTTATGAACATAGCTAATTTAATGAATTTGAATTGACAACGAGAGACGAGAGTTCAAGACTAACAATGAAGAACAACACCGGCGAAGATGGAGGCCGAATGAAACACTCCGCCAATTATCTGAAACAGCAAGATGACGAGATGAGACACGATGAGAGTTCAACACCAACTGTGGAGATCAATACTGGTGAAGATAAAGGTCGAATGAAACCTCCGCCGGTGATGAAGATCAAGACCGATGAAGATAGTCTATGTTGGTCTCTAGTTTGAAGATTGTGGGATTTTTGTTGTGTGTAGTGGTGAAAATGAAGAGGTTTTGGTGTGTGTAATGGTGTGTGTTCAAACAATTAGTGGTTTGTTAATACATGGTTAGTAATGGAAAGTTAAGGTGTGAACTAAGATATTTTTAAACCCTAAAAATTATTTTGTGTGCATACTAAGTAATTGTGTGTACTAAAAGTATTAGCAATATGTAAATAGAATCACCCTTTCAAATAGAAGCTTCATTTAACAATAGTTTCATTTCCTCATTACACCCTCTTTCAAAATTCAAAATTCAAAATTCAAAATTTATCTCCTTACACCTTCCATAATCCAATAGGGGTGTTTGGCAAGTTGGATTTTAGTCTTTATTTTACTAAAATCCACAAAATGACAAAATAATCTAAAACAGTTAATAATACAAAATGTCACATCAAATCCATAATCACTTTACCTTTTTTTCTCACAAACATTGCATCCAACTAAAAAAATAATCTAACCATCTTTCCGAACACAAAAATTTTAGCCTACTAAACTAGCAAAAAACTAACATAGCCTACAAAAATAGCAATTTCCCAAACACCCACAATATATGTTCTCATCGTTGATATATTTTCTTTCTCTTTACACCCCAAATCTCAACATCACAAATACATCACCACCACTACCTCTAATAGACATCACGTAGACACCCCATTTTTTACCGACCTTAAGACTCAGACGTCACCGGTTGAGCACTTGGTGATTTTGCATATCGCGCTCGTTCCGAAGTTTCAGAGTCTCGCCCGTGAGCCTTGCCTCCGGACTTCCGGGCTTTTCTGTGCTTTGCCTCGGTTTGCGAACCGGCTCCCTGCTTTCTTTTCTCTTCCGAAGAGGAGAGGTCTCAGAGATCATCTCTCGAAGGGTGAGGCTATGTTTCGTCGTCGTAGGCCACTTTTCCCGTTTCGGAGCCCGGTTTCCGGTTTTCGGAGCCGTTGGTCGTGTGCCTCGGTTCGGGATCGCTTAACCACCTCCATTTGCTCCGGTTTTTGGCATGCATCTTATTTGCTCCCTTTTAAGGGACACTGTGGTCGAAGAGACCAACTTCGTGGTCGAACACCAGCTCCGGGGCTTAACAATTAGTTTTCGGGTACCCGGGCTGCGTGTTTCGGCCCTCGAACCCTCAATTTGCATCGGTTTGAGTTCATTTTTGGCAGGGACCTTATTTTCATTGTTATGAAGGTCGTAGAAGGGTGGTAGGCCAGCAATTGTTCTGAAAGCCAGCTTTATTCCTTCATCGCTCCCGGTCGCTCGTTTTTGTCGCTAGAAAGCTGATGTTGACCATTCCTGGGCCACTTTCTTTGGCCCTCAACCACATATTTGTGTTGTACACACCTAGGAGGCCACCAATATGTCATGGCCGACCAGCAATTGTTCCTGACCCTTTTGAACCCCTCTGAAAAGTTGGGTTTTCTCTCTCCTGGTTCACATTTTCAGGGTTTCAACCACATAGCTGTGTTGTGTACACATAGGAGGCCACCAATATGGGTGGCCGGCCAGCTTTCTCTGATTGACCTTTTTGACCCTAGCCGGCCGGCCAGGAGAGGTGGCCGGCTGGCCACCTGAGCTCCCAAAAACTAGCCGGCCATGCTCCCCACAGTTGGTTCCTTACAAATATACCCTCTTTTTCCCCCTAGATTCTGTATCCGATGGGGGAACTTTTGGGGGGAAATTTCAATTTTATTTCCCCTCCTTTTCCTCCACACTTTTGCCTATATAACCAGCACCCCCAGCTATCTTTTGAGGGTTACAAAATTTTGTTCTAAGCCTCTTGCATTCAATCTCTCTCCCTCTCTATTCCAAGCCTCAAAACCCCAAAGTCCTACACCATTTCTACTCCATCTCCAAGCCAACCAATCCACGCTCTATTCCAGCAGCTTGGTGGTTCTTTCCTAAGGCTAGGAGCACCATTTCTTGGACCAAGAGGTTGCTGAGGTTTGGTTCTACAAGGGTGAGTCCATTTTCCCTCTTTTGTGCACTATTTTGATCTATATCTTAGCTCCTAGTGCTTACATTTTTGGGCTCCGAACCAAACTGTAAGTAGTCATATTTTTACCTCCTTTTCATGTTTGATTAAGGGAATTTCCCTGTTTGAGGCTTCCTTCTTACCCTTTGTGTTTAAACCCTCTTTTAGGCCTATTTTTGCATAGTATTTTAGGCCTATTTGTGAGCTGTTTTGGACTTTGTCATAAACTGTAATATATCATGTTTTGAGTCCCTCTTCAATATTGTTGAAGGGCCTTCCTCTGTTTGAGGCCAAAAGCTACCATTTGCCTCTTTACCCCTCTTTTACGCCCTTATCTTGAATGATAGTTTAGCCTTACTTGTGTGCACTTTCGTGGCTTGATGTAAACTGCGAAGTGCCTTGTTTTGAGCCCCTCTTCAACTTTTTTGAAGGGCTCTTTGCCATTTGAGGCCAGCTGCTGTCCCTTATCTCTTTCCCCCCTTTCAGGGCCTTTTTTTGCATGATAGATAAGCCATATTTGTGATCACTTTTGGGACTTGTTATAAACTGAAAAGATGTTTGTTTTGACATCATATTCATGTTTTATTAAGGTCCCATTTTTATTTGAGGTCATATGCTATCTTGTATGCTTGGTTGCTTCCCATTTTGAGCCTTACACCCTAACCCTTGTTGCATGCCTTATTTGACCTTCTAGCCATTGGAATCCAGTGGATTTCCAGTGGCTTTGATGCTATTTTGAGCTTCCAAATTAGAGTGGGGTGACCCCCTCTTACCTTGGTTTGTTTGATGGCCATCTTGGCCTTTCAAAGCGACCCCATCTTGCATACTTCTTAGGCACATTTTAGGGTCAATTTGTTGAGTTTTGGGACTACCATATTTGATTTTCAAAGTTGGTTTGAGGCTGCCACATGTCCATCTTGTATATGCTTAAAAATCCCTTTGTATGCCCCCCTAAAGGAACCCGTCATTTGTGCATGTGTTGGCTGTATTTCCATGGTTATTTGGGCATATTTTGGCATGTTTTATTCATTAATTTTTTATGGTTTGATGAGTGCTCATTTTCTTCATGTACTTGCCATGTAATCCATGTTTGATAGTCAAAATTGTATGCTAATTTAAGCCATCTTGCTAGCACCTTTTGGCCTTGCTCTAAACTGTAAAAATGTATTTTTTGGGACTTTCTTGACTCTGTCTTTACACTTCATATTCAAATAATACATGCTTTGTATAGCTATAAGTCATTCCATGTGCCTAATTTTGTGTTTCGGGGTCCATCTCATGCATCGGGTGCCATGTTCCCATGTTTCGGGGCTGTTTAGCATCATGTTTTAGTGCTGAAGTTTTCATGTTTGCATACCATGTTCCATGCCTTGCCATGCTTTGGTAGAGTGGCATTTGATGCCTTAGGTTCGGTCCTCGGTTTGCGTGCATGTGTGCATGCATCTCGAGTGTCTTATTTTCATCTAATGGCCTCTTATGTGAGTCTGGCTGAGGTCCACTCGTGTTGGTGTAAGACCACTATGCATTGTGTATGCCATTTTGTTTCATAGCATTGTGTATGCTAGGTTGTATGTTAGCGCATTGTGTATGCCATGTTACCTCGTGCATCATGTATGCCATTTCATAGCATTATGCATGTTAGGTTGTATCTTAATTGCATCCATGCATATCATGCATATTGCATTGTGTTTGGGATAGGAGTTAGCCCGAGCACGAGAAACGAGGTACGTTTCGTACTCTGAGTGACGGAACGTGTCTCAATTCCCCAGTCACCGACACTTTGGATTATCCATGATGGAGTCTTGGTCTTGTTGTGTTTATATGTGCATTCATTTCATATTGAGTTGTGCAATTCGACTCATACGTGATTGGTGGCATGAGGATCGAGGCATGCATATATATGTGAAAATACATTGCCATGCCTCTTTCCTACTCTCTGTTGCAGCAAATCAAGAATTGGCAGCCTTCCGGAGCTTGGTGCGCTTTCCAAGAACAATTGCAAACAGAGGCTAATCGGGGCGTCGCAGTGGATTTTTGCGCAAAGGCAACCCGAACATGCATCATTCATCATCTGTAGCAGAGTTTGAGGCAGTCCCTAGCTTGCATGCTAGTTTATAACTTTCCTAGTTAATTTGTTAATTACTTAGGGTTTTATACTTATTCGGACTGTATTTATTTGGGATTGTATTATTTATTCGGACCCTCCGTGCAAGGGCAATGTTGTAATAAGTGTACGTGCGTGTCATGTATGTCTTCCAACCCCACGTCTTTCTTTCCCTTTTATTTACCAGTTTGTGATGGTTAGATTAGGACATGTTTCAATTAGCATACAGTATGATAGCATGTTTGCATTTATTCATCTGTTTTGCATGCACCGGGCTTGGCGCATCATACTAACTGCATTTGTATTTCAATTCCGAGCTGAATACTTGATAGCTGTTGCGTCTCATATGCCATGTTTAGAATAGCCGAGCCTGCTATAGTTGCATTTTTGCATGTGTTGCATTAGGCATTTCTGTATAGTTAGGATCATGCATGAATTTCTAATTAGCTTCTGTTTTGGCTTGGAGTACTCGGTAAGTTTTTATGCTTTAACATCCTTGCATATGTGTGAGTGACTGCCATGATAGCATGCTTACCATGAGGCAATGTGCTTATCTACCTGCTTGAATGCCTGTGGGTGAAGGTTGGGTTACTTAGATTGGAACAAATCATCAACTGTGAGTTTTAAGCCCACTAGATAGTGGCAAAACCATCTTTTCTAAGCCCACCTGAGGGTGGCAAAATCTGCATTTTAAGCCTACCTACGGGTAGCAAACCATCTTTCAAAAACAAACATGAAATGTTTTGTTCCAATTTAGGCGATCCAGTCTATACTTGTATGCTGTGCGCATCACATAGTAAATCTAGGCTGATAACCGGAATAAGAATGCACAATGTTTTCAAAACTGGATATCATGATTAGTAGAGGCCGATCTTTGATCGGGCGAGCGGGGGTGCTCACGAAGTGACCTTCCCCAATCGTACCCAAGTTCCCGAGCCAAGGCAACTTTAGTGATGACAGACACGTGGCCTTAGGAAAACGAGTCAGGGTTTCCTAAATTTTCCTAAAAATAAAAATATTTAGGTGGCGACTCTGTATCTGGAAAAGCAGTCCATGTTTGGCACTTCTTTCAAAAAAATCTGTTTTCTCAAAACAATTTGCCAAATTTGGACTCTTTGGTTCAGATTACAAACCGTGACAATTTGAGTCCTTGAACTGTAGTGAGCCCAAGACGAACGGAACGGGGGACTCATTCCCTCCCCGGGGCGTTCGGGGACGTCTACAGTTTCTAGCGACTCTGCTGGGGAGTTAGAGAACTTGACTCGAACTCATGATATCTGGTTTTGACTACACTTGTGTGTTTCTTTGCATTTCATTTGCATTGGTGCGCCTAGGACACCGTGTTTGCCATCTGCTATTCCTGAGTGGTTTGCCAGAGGCTGCGTGCCATAAGGCTTACCGATTACGGGCTCTGCCAGTATGGGAACACAAACCCTGGTTTTACCGGGGCACCCTCTTTGACCATTCGACCTAGTGCATATTTCAGATCCGTAGTGACCATTCCAAACTATGACAGGTTGCTTACCCGAAATAGGTTGTTTGAAACCGCTGCGTGCGTAGTGAAACCGTAGCTCTTGACAAAATAGGACAGGGAAACCCTACCCCAACATAGGGGTGTTTTGGCTCTTACTTATCTATTATGTGCTTTTAGAGTGCGTCTCTACAAGGAATGTATCAGTTTATGAGTTTGGGCATTAGGCCTGCGAGCATCAGTCAGTGTTTAAGAATTAGTTATCTGCGGTTATCAGATTCAGTTTTCGGGGACAGTGATTCAGGGATAATGATCAGTGTTTGAGAACAGTGCATATCCAACTTATCGACCGTGTGTTGTTATGCCCAGCCGTGTGTTGCGTATTATTTTAAGCTGTTATGCCGTTCATTTATCTGTTTGTCTATTTCCTTATTGCGCTATTTATCTTTTTGCTAGGACAGTTTTAGCACAATTGCTTTGAACCCAGCAGATATTCCCTAAGCACTTTGGACAAGAGGTCGTCGGCTCAATCGATCTGAGGATCTAGTTGACGAACAGCCAGTGTTCCATTCGCTACCCCCAGTTGTCAGAAGAAGGCCGAGAAGGCATAGTGTGTCTAAGCAGAGGTTACCAGAGCAGTGGCCTACCCTAGCAGTGAACAGTCGGGCTGAGGTCTTAGTTTCTGCCATAGAGATACACATACCACCAACAAAGAAGATCAAGAAAATATGGCTGGGATGGAAGAAATGATGCGCTAACTCCAAGAGAGTATGAGACAGATGTAGGAGGACGCTGTCCGCCAAGCGGAGTTCGCTAAACAGCAGGCCACAATCATGGCCTAGCAAAGTGAGACTACTCGGCCCAAAGAAGAAGTCGAGCATCAGCCTCACATCCAAACCCTCCCCCACTAGGAGTCCCCCTACCTGAGCAAACACCAACTACCCAGAATGTCCTGCCAAACATCCAAAACACCTTGCCAAATGTCCAAAACATCTAGGAGGACACGGACATTCCAACGGGGCCAGCTCCGCCCCCACTTCCGCCTCAACTGTCCAAAACCCATACACCCGCCAACCACCCGGACTCTCCCTTCGAGTTCGAAATAGACCATACAGCACTGAAATTGAGCAAGCTCGAGAAGCTATTCAAAAAATCCTAGGAAGTAAAGGCTATTCCGGATATCAAGGACGGATATACCGATGTGGCTGTAACATTGCCGGATAGATTCAAGATGCTGCAAATCGATCGCTTCGACGGATCTGGTGATCCCATGGTCCACCTCCGACTATTCTCAAATATACTACGACCAATGGGCCTAACCAGACCCCAAAAGCTTTCGCTATTTGGCCGAACCCTGTCGGGAGTAGCCGCCATCTGGTATGTGAAGTTGGAGGATGATGTCAAGCGGAGTTGGGACGAAATGGCCGAGGCCTTTGTTGCGCAATACTCTTACAACACCCGAATTGAGATTACAACTCGTGATCTCGAAACAACAAGGCAGGAGCCTAAAGAGAGTTTCTCGGATTTCGTGACCCGATGGAGGGCGAAGGCCTCAATGATGACTTTAAGGCCCACTGATAAAGACCAGATCAGGATGATTGTGCGCAATCTCCAACCAAAACTGATGCAAAAGATGATTGTACTCCCCTTCCCCACCTTTTCGGATCTACACGAGATGGGGGTACAAATTGAAGATGCAATGAAACAGGGTCTGATTGACCAAGACAGGGAGCAACCCCGGAGAACTTTTAACCACAACAACAATTCAGGCCCGAGTGGCGCTGTAACTGCAAGAACTTCGGAGGTTAGCATGGTTGACACCATTCCCCCTCCCCTTCCAAGGCCTATGGTAGCCACACCTTTCTCCGGTGCATCTAGAAGCAGTACCCAGACCACTAAATACCAACCCAGAGGCCAAAGAACCTTCACTCCATTATACATGCCCCTGTCCAAAGCTCTAGGGGTCTTAATCAAAAAAGGGCATCTAAAACCCCTGGAGCCGAGGCCATTACCAAATCCACTTCCCCCCACTCACAACCCGGCCAAATACTGTGCATATCACTAGCAACACGGTCATGACACCGACCAATGCTTCAGATTGCGTCACGAGATTCAGGATCTCATTGACAAACAGGTGATTTTGCCACCAGAAAGACCCAATGTTACAACCAACCCACTCCCTACACACAACCAAGCTCCACCTCCCAAAAGAGTCAACTTTATCTAGAATAAGGTCGTGTCTTACGATCCTAGCATCTATATCACTCCCTCCCATCCACCTAAGCCAGAGGTGCTCCTTCCCGACTGCACTAACTTTTTGTGCATGTCGGACATCTCTACAACCCGACCTGAGCCAATGGTGGTGGCTGTTGAAGACAGTGCATGGGAGATTGCAGAGGAAGATGGAATGATTGAGTCAAGGATTGAGCAGTCTGGGAATTTTGCTGGGGAAGCCTACGATCCGAGTGAGTACAACCTATCAGTGGGCCAGTCTGAGCCAAGTATAGAATTGCCAGAGAGAGCAGAACTGTGTGTGATCCGGGAGGATAGATTTGAGCAGGGGACGGATGATTTGACGACCGTAGAAGAGGGCTTTGCCAACTGTAGACACCCCATTTTTGACCGCCCTTAAGACTTGGACGCGACTGATGGTTTACATGGTGGAAAAAGGTGTGCAGGGGAAAGGTTCAGTTTCTTCAGCAAGGAGAGAGTCAAATCTCAACTCCATACCCCTTTTTGGACCAAAACGATCTTGATCGAAAGATTTTAGTCTTAAAACCCTCTCTTTCAAAACGTTTTTGAAATAAAGTTTTTACGATGTTCCGAGGCTCGCATTTTGTCAAATGTCGCGCTTTTCGGTAAACCGAGCAAGGACAAAGTGGAAATGAGTGAAAGAGAGATGAAATCTTTGAAAAATCTTTCAAAACACCTTTTTTTTAGGGGTTTAGAGTTGAAGAAAAGAGGAGAAGAGAGAAGAAACATAGCTGGGGAAGAAGTTGGGTATGAATCGCTAAGAGAGAGTCGAGTGGTCGTCGCTAAATCAGGCTTATCTATCTATGCACTTGGAGTTAAGCTATGAGGCCGCCACCGTTGGAAAGAAGACTGCCGGGGCTTCATTTTGCATTCAAGAATCTCCTAAAGCCAAGTCCGGATGAGGGAGATATGATTGGTTGAAGTTGGGCATCACTCCGGTTGGACTGAATCTGCGCGGCTTCACCAAAAAGGGCATAACTTTTTCCACATGAGGAATTTTAATTCAAGTTTTGCGCCATTGGAAATCTAACTTCTGGGGCTTCAATTTGGACACAAGAATGACCTAAAAAGGGGTTTACATGAAGCAGGTATGTCTGTTTGAAGTTGGACCTTCAGTGCAGATTTTTTTTTTCTTGCCACCGGCCATTGGTGATGGTCGGTCGGCATGGTCAGTCAGCAAGGTCGGTCGGCAAGGTCGGTCGGCAATGTCGGTCGGCAAGGTCGGTCGGCATGGTCAGTCGGCATGGGTCGGTCGGCATGGTCGGTCTTCCATTTTTTATTTTTTTTTGGGCCGAACCCTTGGTTTTAGCTTCTTGAGGAAGCTTGAACCTTTTGCTCTAGCTTCTCCAAGAAGCTTGAACCCTTTGTTTTAGCTTCTTGAAGAAGCTTGGCCCTTTTGGTTTAGCTTCTCTTAGAAGCTTGCACCCTTTGTTTTAGCTTCTTGAAGAAGCTTGACCCTTTTGGTTTTGCTTCTCTTAGAAGCTTGCACCCTTTTCTTGAGCCTTCTCCAAGAAGACTTGGCCCTTTTTCTTCTATAAAACCAACACTCCCTCTCCATTTGCAGAGGTTAGAAAAATTTGTTTGGAGCCTCCTACATTCAATCTCTCTCTCTCTATATATATATATATTCCAAACACCAAAACCCTTTATTCTTGGATCCATTTTCTACTCCATCTCCAAGCCAACCAACCCATACTCCATACCAGCAGTTCGGAGGCCATTTCCAGAGGCAAGGAGCATCTTTTCTCAAGCTAAGAGTTGATGAAAGACTAGTCTTCAAGGGTGAGTCTCATTTTCCCTCTTTTTGCTCTTTTCTTGGTCTATATTTTAGCTCCTTATGATTGCATAGTTGGGCTCCGACCCTAACTGGAACTAGGCTTATTTTGAGCCATTCTTCATGTTTCATTAAGGGCCTCTCACTGTTTGAGGCTTTCTTCTTGCACTTGCTTCATTACCCCTCTTGTATCCCCCTTTCTTGCATAGCATTTTTGGCTTATTTGTAAATTTTTTTGAGCTCTGTTGTAAAATGTAAAGTGGCCTATTTTGAGCCCTTATTCAACATTGTTGAAGGGCTCATCACTGTTTGAGGCCTCCATTTGCTACTTGTCTCTTTACCCCTCTCTTGGCTTTATTTTTGCATGATTTATTAGCTTATTGAGCTTCTGTTTTTGGACCTTGGTCCGAACTGAAAATGGCCCTAAAATGACCCCCTATTCATGTTTCATTAAGGGTCTAGGGCTTTTTGAAGCATCCTTGGTATACTTCATGTTATAGCCCTCTTGGTGGCCTCATCTTACATCATACTTTGAGCATGCTTGTGTTCTGTTTTGGGTCTGATCATAAACTTTAAAACATCATATTTTTGGCCCCTCTTCAATATTTTAGAATGGGCCTTCTATTTTTTAGATCAGCAGCTATGACTTGTTTCATTACCTCTCTTGGCCCCCCATTTTTGCATGCTAATTTTGCCCTATTTGTACCCACTGTTTGGCCATGCTTCGAACTGTAAAAATTCTTGTTTTGGGGCTTCCTAGCTTCTTTATTCACACTTCATGTACGAATCATGCATGCATTGCATAGCTATAGGCCATTTCATGTGCTTAATTCCATGTTTCGGGACTCGTTCCTTGCATCGGGTTTCATTTCGCCATGTTTCGGGGCTGTTTTGCATGTCATTTTGCCTCTGAAATTTGCATGTTTGCATATCATATTACATGTCTTGCCATGTCTCATTAGAGTGGCATTCCGGTCAGAGGTTCGTCTCGGCTTATGTGACACGCTGCACGTATTTCGAGTTGTCTCATTTTCATCTAATGGCCTCTTATGTGAGTGTGGCTGAGGCTCTCTCATGTTGGTGTAAGCCCATATTGCATTGCGTATGCCATTTTATCCATAGCATTGTGTATGCTCAGTTGTGTATCACCTCGTGTAGCGTGTATGCCATTTCATAACATTGTGTATGTTAGGATTGTATCTTAGTTGCATTTCACGCATATCATGCATATTGCATCGTGTTCGGGATAGGAGTTAGTCTAGGCACGGGAAACGAGGTACGTTTCGTACTCCGAGTGACGGAACGTGTCTCAATTCCCAAGTCACCGACACTCCGAATTATCCATGATGGAGTTAGGTTTTGTTGTAATGTTCATATGCATTCATTCTATATTGAGTTGTGCAATTCGGCTCCTCGGCCATCATGCATCGAGATGCGTGATTGGTGGTACGAGGATCGAGACATGCATACATTTGTGAAAATACATTGCTATGCTCCTTTCCCCGCTCTGCTGCGAGATATCAAGAATCAGCGGTCTTCCGAGGCTTGGCGCACTTTTCAAGAATCATTGCAAAACAGAGGCTAATTGGGGCATTCCAATGGATTTCTGTGCAAAACAGCCCAAACATGCATCATTCCATGATCCGAAGCAGAATCAAGGCAGTCCCTGGCTTGCATGCCAGTTTTATTATTTTCTTAGTTAATTTGTAAATTAATTAGGAATTTGTACATTATTTGGACTGTATTATTTGGACTGTACTATTCTTTCATTCAGGACTGTATACTTATTTGGACCCTCTGCGCGAGGGCATAATTGTAATAAGTGTGGGTAAGTGTGATGTATGTCTTCTAACCCCACGTCTTTCTTCCCTTTTATTTACCTGCTTATGATGGTTAGATTAGGACATATTTCAATTAGCATACAGTATGACAGCATGTTTGCATCATTCATTTGTTTTGCACGCACCGGGCTCGGCGTATCATACAAACTGCATTTGTATTTCAATTCCAAATTGAATATGTGTTAGTTGTAGCATTCCACATGCCATGTTTAGAATAGCCGAGCCTGCTATAGTTGCATCTTTGCATGTGTTGCATTAGGCATTTCTGTATATTTAGGATCATGCATGATTTCTAATGAGCTTCTGTTTTGGCTTGGAGTACTTGGTAAGTTTTATGCTTTAGCATCCTTACATGGGTGTGAGTGACTGCCATGAATAGCATGCTTACCATGAGGCTACGTGCTTATGTGATATAACTGCCTTGAATGCCTGTGGGTGGAGGTTGGGTTATTTGGATTGGAACAATTCATCAAATGTTTGTTTTAAAGCCCACTAGATAGTGGCAAAATCATGTTTTCTTAAGCCCACCTGAGAGTGGAAAATTCACGTCTTAGCCTACTTGCGAGTAGCACCATTAAACCATTTTCAAACAAACAAACATGAAATGTTTTGTTCCAATTCAGGCGACTCAGTATATACTTGTATGTCAGTGCATCACATAGTAAACCTAGGCTAATAACCTAATAAGAACACACAATGTTTTCAAAATTAGATATCATGGTTAGTAGAGGCTTGCTTTGATCGGCGAAGTGGGTGCTCACGAAGTGACCTTCCCCAATCGTACCCAAGTTCTCGAGCCGAGGCAACTTTGGTGATGACGGACACGTGGCCTTTGGCACCGAGTCAGGGTTTCCTAAATTTCCCAAAAATAAAATATTTAGGTGGCGACTCTGTATCTGGCAAAGCGGTCCATGTTTGGCACTTCTTTCAAAAAAATCTGTTTTCAAAATGATTTGCCGGATTTGGACTATTTGGTTCAAGATTAAGAACCGTGACATTCGAGTCCTTTGAACTATAGTAGACCCGCAAGTGACCCAGAACGGGGGAGAGTCGCACCCTTCCCGGGATGCGTTCGGGGACGTCTACACCAACCTATAGTTTTTCAATGATCAAGAATCAGGAGGCACAGCAGTCAATTGGTTTGATTATGAGGAATCGGCAGAGGCCACTAGATGGCTGGATGATCAACCAGATGTGGTGGAAGAATTCCAACAAGGCCCGGCAGGGGCGAGTGTATCAGTTGTGGCCAGAAGGGCCAAGAGTCAGAGTACATTGCTGTAGAGCGCCAGTACGAAGAATTTCGCTCAAAACAGGGGCATTGTGAATGCAGAGAAAGCTGAACAACAAACTGTGCTAACAGGTGGAACAAGAGAAGATTTGGGATTCTGAGAGAATCCGGAAAGCCAAAGCCCATGAAGGGATTGAAAGTGCTATGGGCACGAGGACAGAAGATGCTGTGAGCATACGGGCTGAAAGTGCTGCAAGTACAATCATACCGGAGCCAGATAGGTGCCCTTCGAATGCTCACGGGATGTAGTGGGAAGACGATGATTTATGTCTTGCCCACATAGACGATGATTGGGGAAGCAATCAACCAGATGACACCTGGTACCTCGATGAGGTTGACAACATGACAAGAAACGGGCGGTACTTCAAGCCCCCGTACCTAGACCAGCCAGAGGCATCTGGGAAGGATAAAGAAGCTGAGAAACAGAAGGAGAAGCAAATCGAAGAGGAAGCTGTGCTGAGGCAGTTAAAAAAGATACAAGCAGACATCTCCATCTGGGGAATGCTTATGGCATCACGAGTGCACAGACAGGCTGTCCTATCTACTATGGACAAGGCTAAACTCTCTATAGATACCACACCAGAGCAGCTAGTTGGATTGGTCTTTCCGGGAGGAGGTTTCCCGACGTTAACCTTTTCAGATAAAGAACTGCCGTCCGAGGGCACAAATCATAACAAACCCCTCTACATCTCTGTAGAATGTAGAGACAAGTGGGTGCCAGTGGTTTTTGTCGACACAGGATCCACCATTAATGTGTGCCCGTCAAGAGCAGCATATGCAATCGGGTTAAAGCCCGTGGACTTCGTGCCGACTACTCAAGTGATCAGAGCCTATGATAACACCAGCATGGAGGTGATGGGGACTGTCAAAATTCAGACCCAGGTTGGTCCAGGACAACACAACATTGAATTCCATGTCTTGGATGTTCTTGCAACCTTTAATCTACTCTTGGGGCGACCGTGGTTGCACCAAGTAAAGGCAGTCTCTTCCACTCTACATCAGATGGTGAAATACCCCTATGGAAAAGGAGTAGCCATTGTTTTCGGTAATTCATCGATCCATCCACCTCCGGAGGTATCTACACCAGTCTTGGAAATCGAGCACGGCAAGGAGGATATGCTCTTATCAGGGTTTACTCTGGCTGAGGCTCGAGTTGTGCAGAATGTCATGGCTGTTAATGAGGGAGTGTACGTCAGTGTTCAATCTGTATATCTCATGAACAAGCTACAACACATCCCCGGGATGGGATTAGGAAGGAGCAGCCGGAAGGGCGTCGCAGCATTGGCCGAAGTGCCACATAACCCGGATACCATTGGATTGGGTTATCAGCCCACCAAAGAGGATTAGTTAAGGAAGGGAAAAGAAGTGGCTAGGAGAGCCAGAGCAAAGAAGGCGGGGAAGCCTTTTGACTTAATGCACTGGCCCATTCAGGGTACCCTAAACGGATGCTTCGTCCGGGAGAGGAAGGACTTTCCGTTCTGTGGCTTCCCCGAGCCGTGGTTGAACGCGGAGAAAAAGCGCGTGCCAAGCTTCAAGATTTTCTTCGACCTACAATTATCTGGGGAGGACGTTGCTGAAGAGCAGACAGACCCATCAGCTGAGGTTGAGCAGTGTAAGGCAGTGGACTCCGAGGGCGCTGAAGTTGAAGTGGGGGTAGCACTGGCATGTCTACTTTCAGATCCTCCGATCGACCATAAGTGCTTGGGGGATAACTACTCGGTTTCTATGATTGGGGATGAAACAGCTGCAGGCCTACCAGCAACTATTTTGGATGCATCTATCGCACACTCTCTCACTTGGCAATACGAGGAGGGATTTTTGTCCAGCAGCACTGGGTCAGGTAGTAAGCCGGAATCTGATTCCACCGAGTCTTGTGAGTCGGAATCAGGTTCTAGCTCGACTGAGTCTAAGTCTAGTAATCCTGGGGATGATAACCCGGATGCCACAGTCTTGTCCAGATCGTCTTTTTCTTTCTCATTTGAGTTTGTTGTAACCGAGGAATCGGACGATTTGGATGTGCTTAATGAGAATCAAGTAGCTGTGGTTTCTGAGTACTTTTCTGTGCCCTTGATTTATTGCATAAACTCAGACTTTCAAAATTTTGATGAAAATGATGAGGAAGAAATTCCTCCAGTTTTGCAACGCTTAATTGAGCAAGAGCAGGAGAGATTTGTTAAACCCCTAATGGATGAAATCACTACCGTGAATATTGATACTGAGAAAGACCCGCGGCTGGTCCAGATCGGGTCCACGTTGTCTTCGGAGGAACGCGAGCGCTTAGTCGCTTTATTAAAAGATTTCAAAGATGTTTTCGCGTGGTCCTACGAAGACATGCCTGGGATCGATCCTGAGATTGTACAGTATCGGATCCCCCTTGACCCCGAGGCCCGACCCGTCAAACAGAAACTCAGGAGGATCCGCCCGGATTGGGCTCTTAAGATTAAGGAAGAGGTCACCAAGCAAATCGACGCGGGCTTCATGCTGGTATCCAAGTTCCCGACATGGTTAGCCAATATTGTTCTGGTGCCAAAGAAGGATGGCAAGATCCGGGTATGCGTGGATTTCAGGGATTTGAACAGAGCTAGTCCGAAGGGCGACTTTCCCTTGCCGCATATCGATGAGTTAGTGGACTTCACAGCAGGGCATGCTTTGCTTTCTTTCATGGATGGCTTCTCAGGATACAACCAGATAGTGATGGCACCCGAAGACCGGGAAAAGACTGCATTCACCACCCCGTGGGGGACATACTGCTACAGAGTAATGCCATTTGGGTTAAAGAATGCTGGAGCTACTTATCAACGGGCCGCGACCACAATATTGCATGACATGATCCACAAAGAGGTTGAGGTGTATGTGGACGACATGATTGTCAAGTCCAAAGAAAGAGAAGGCCACTACACCGCCTTGCAAAAGTTCTTTCAAAGAATTAGAGAATTTCGGTTGTGGCTGAATCCTCAGAAATGTACGTTTGGTGTTACAGCGGGAAAAATGCTAGGGTTTTTGATTACACAGAGAGGTATCGAAGTCAACCCTTCCAAAATCCAGACCATCCTAGAAATGCCCCCACCAAGGATTGAAAAGGAGGTACGAGGCTTTCTGGGTAAACTGCAATTCATAAGACGGTTTATCTCAAAATTAACCTTGACTTGTGAACCACTTTTTGGTCTCCTGAAGAAAGGAAAGAAATTCCAATGGGATGGCCGATGCCAAGCTGCTTTTGAACAGATCAAGGAATACTTACAGAAGCCGCCCGTGTTGTCGCCACCAGAGCCGAGGAAACCGTTGATATTGTACCTTTCAGTGACTAAGACTACAATGGGCTGTATGCTCGTGCAAGAATCAGATGACAAAGAGGAGAAACCCATCTACTATCTGAGCAAGAAGATGCTAGAGTATGAGACTCGCTATACACCGTTGGAGAAGGCTTGCTTAGCTTTGGTACGGGCTACTAGGAAGCTGCGGCGTTACCTATTAGCTCACTCTGTAATGTTGGTTTCACGACTCGATCCTATCAAATATCTTTTCGAGAAACCAGCACTTGCGGGTAGGCTAGCTCGTTGGTTGCTGTTGCTCTCCGAATTCGATCTGAAGTATGTAACACGCAAGTCAGTCAAGGGAAGAGCAGTAGCAGAATTCTTAGCCGACCATCCAGTGGAAGGGGGTGAAGCAGTTGAGTACTTATTCCTAGATGAGGCCATTTTGCACATCGACGATGAAACTTGGACGATGTACTTTGACGGAGCGTCAAACCAGTACAGGTATGAGATAGGAGTGCTGCTAATAGCACCTGATAAGTCCCGTATCCCTCTAGCCTTCAAACTCCGATTGAAAGTCTCGAATAGCGAAGCAGAGTATGAGGCATGCATTGCTGGTCTAGAAGCAGCCCTAGAACTAGGGGCAAGATGGTTGGACGTCATCGGGGACTCGAATCTGGTTGTGTCTGAAGCAAAAGGAGACTGGAAAGTCAAAGAAGAAAAGATGATGATGTATCACCAGACCTTGGATTTGTTAATTCCTCGGTTTGAAAAGCTAAACTTTGCTCATCTACTAAGAGAGAACAACAGGTTCGCAGATTCTTTAGCAACTCTATCTTCCATGATAGACATGCCATTTGGAGTCCAGATGCGTCCAGTCATCATTAACCAGAAATTTACGCCAGCCTACGAGTCGATTGCTACTATAGATGAGGTTCAGGATGAAAACCCTTGGTATTACGACATTTGGAATTTCTTGGAGAAGGAAGCATACCCGTCAGCGGTAAATGCCAAGGATAAAAGGGCAATCAGAAGAATGGCCGTTCAGTTCATCATCTGTGGGGGTAAGCTGTATAAGAGAGGTCACCTGGGAATGCATAAGCTGTGTGTCGATGCCGAGGAATCAAAGCGTCTAATGGAAGCCATCCATAGAGAAGAATGCGGTGCGCACATGAATAGAGTAATGCTAGCACGGAAGATCCTCAGACAGGGTTACTACTGGTCCACCATGGAGGAGGACTGCATCGGTTTTGTTCGGCGATGCCACAAGTGTCAAATTCATGCAAATCGCATGAACATTCTGCCGTCGAAGCTATACAATATGACTTCCCCATGGCTATTTTCAGTCTGGGAAATTGATGTGATCGGGGCTGTCACTCCGAAGGGGTCGAATGGGCATGAGTTCATACTAGTTGCAATAGATTATTTCACAAAGTGGGTCGAGGCTCAATCTTATGCGGTGTTAAAGGCTTCACATGTCACAAAGTTTATCAGAAACAACATCATCTGTCCCTACGGAGTCCCAAATGAGATAATTTCAGATAACGGTTCCCACTTCAAGAAGGAAGTGATTGACTTGTTGGAAAAATACAACGTGGCTTTTCATAAGTCATCTACCTATCGGCCACAAACCAATGGAGCAGTTGAGGCTGCCAACAAGAACATCAAGCACATATTGCAGAAGATGGTGGAAACCTACCGGGACTAGCTAGATAAGCTACCGTTTGCTCTGTGGGGCTACCGGACTTCGATCAGAACTTCTACTGGGGCGACTCCGTATCCATTGGTCTATGGGATGGAGGCTGTTCTACCTATCGAGATTGAGGTTCCGTCATTACGAGTATTGGCCGAGTGTCAAATAGCCGAAACAGATTGGCAGCAGAGCAGGTTTGAGGAACTCATGCTCTTTGATGAGAGAAGACTGAAAGCACCATACCATGTCCAAGGTTATCAACGCAGAATTGCCCGGGCTTTCAACAAGAAAGTTAAGTCTAGGAATCTAAAGGAAGGACATTCGGTGCTCAAGGACAACCGAGCTCCCATCCACGACCCAAGGGGCAAGTTTAGATCCAATTGGACTGGTCCCTACATCATCAAGTCTATCTGGTCAGGTGGAGCTGTGGTTCTGATGGATCTAGATGGCTTAGAGTTCTCACAACCGATCAATATGGACAAGTTGAAGAAATATTACCCTTGAGAGGCTCGCTAGGCCGAAAACCCGAAAGGGCGACCTAGGCAAAACTCAGAGCACAAAAAATTTGAAACTACAAAAACTGAGCTCGCAAGGTTGAAAACCCGCAAAGGGCGGCCTTGGCAAAAGTTAGAGCGTAAAAGGAGAGTGAAAATACCCGAGTGAACCTGAGCCTGAACTACGTAAGGCTTGATTCCCATCTTTGGGACACGTAGGCAACTTCATCCTGAAGTTCAGCCATAAACTTTTCCCCCGATCAACTTTGTCCATTTTGATCATCTCAGTCATCTTTGTCCATCAGCATTCATCGAGATCTCTGGTGTAGTGCTTTTCAGACTAGGGGCAACTTTCCGTTGCCATGAAGTGCCGCGGTGCTATTCAGACTAGGGGCAACTCTCCAGTTGCAGGAATCCGGGGTCGTGCATCTCAGTGACAGATCTTAGGCGTGTCCAGTTCTGATCCATATCGAAAATGGTTTTGAAAAGTTTTAATAAAAGTGGACTTTGTTCAAATTAATCTTTTTACAACTAAGACCATTTTTGGACCAAAGCGGAAAATTTTCAGTACCCACAACCTTCAATTTCATTGATTTCAAAACAGAGTTCTCCTGCTCTTACATACGAATTGAAGTTGCTTTTTATTACATTCATAAAGAAAACTTGAAAGTACTGGTAAAGCGATAAATTCGAGGCATAAATAAGTCAGGTGTCCCTGCGCCCCCTCCCAGAGTTGGTCGAAGCCTCTGATGCCAAGCTGGGTCCAATCTGTGACTCTTCATTGAGCCAATCCAAGCACTCATCGGTCAAAGTGCAACTGAAAGTGGGAGCGGGGGCCAGGAGCTCTCTAGTCCCCCATGCTGTGGCATACCGAGCAAGCTGTGCGCCTCGAACCGAGAATGTGGCAGGATACTCTATCCCCTCTGGCGGGCAAGTCTGATCATGACCGAACTGGCGCAAGAACCAGAATGGAAAGTAGAACACATAGTGAGTCAGACCAATCAACTGGATCCCGGTCTGCCGGGACATGCTATAGCTCATTACCGGGAAGTTGAGCCAAGGACAGCGCCAAGCGATGCAATCTACAGAAAAATTGCACATCCAGTCAAACCACCACCCTTCATCAGGGGCATCGACTAGGCGTTGTTGAAAGAAGTAGCCACGAGCTGAGTAGGCTGGGCAAGAGTCCATAACCTGCAATTTATCCATCAACCATACCTGGGGACGGATGAAAAATAAGAGAATAAAGAATAAAGAGATGTACGATGAAAGAAAAGTGAGACAAGGGTTTTGTGAGAAAAACAAAGCCCGAGGGCCGAGTGATGTGAGCAATATATACGTGAGATTGGGTGGGAAACATTACCTACAGTAGTAGTGGGCTTCCCGCGAATCTGGTCGCCTCCCAGCGATAGAGAGCATCTAAGCCCATCAGCGTCTCGGCCAAAGTCATGGCGATGCAGCTCTTTCCTTCCTTCAAGCCTTGAGCAACTTCAATCAGACGGATGCTAGATCCACTGAAGCCTGGGGCAAGCAGAAAGTGAGATAGTATGCACAAACAAAGGGCGTGTTGCCAAAAACCTTGCCAATGATGGTTGCCGCGGTCACCGGCGTCAGAAAAGCGATGAATCAAGCCGAGGATGTCCAGTTCCCCGTTGCAAATCAGGGACCGAGCATCATGAATGGTGAGTCCACACATCCGCCCTAAAGCTTGGGCGTGACCAAAGCGAAACTGAGGCAAAATTTCCTCATGATGGTCAGATTCCATCAAAACTTGAAAATCTTCAAAGATTGGACATACCTCTTGCCCGCCGAAGCTAAAGACATGTGTTACCGGGTTCCAAAACCTCGCCGCGGCATGAAAGAAGGGAAGGTGCAGCGGAGTACGGCTCAGTGTGAATAGTGCATTCAAGCCGAAACCTCGGAAGTTCAACTTTTCCGAGCCATCTAGAGAAGCGATCCAAGTTGCGAGATTTTCGACGAGAAATGCCTCCATTTTGGTGCAAAACTGAGATGAAATGAATCAACCACGAAGCTAGAGCTTTTAAAGAGGATAAGACACTGTTCGGGGGACACGTGTCAAAAATTTGGTGGTTGCTGGGCTAAGTGGCCGGCCGGCCACCTTTTCTGGCAGGCCGGCCACCCATCTCCTCTCCAACACAAAAAACTAGCTGGCCAGTTCCCAAAGGTGGCCGGCCATGCTCCAATATGTGTCTTTGGTACTGTTTTACCCTCTGGAAAGGAGTTCCTAGCATTTCCATGCATCGGGAGTGTCGAAGGCCTCCATTTCCCTCAGTTTCGGATGCATTCCATCACCCAGATCGTCTGAAATGCACTTCGTTCATAGAGTTGTTGTTGAGTCTTACTTATCGAGTTGTTGTTTTACTTATTGAGTTGTTGTTTTGCTTATCGAGTTGTTAAGTTTGTCGAGCTGTCAAGTCTTGTACATTGAGTTGTTACTTTTTGTTTAAACCGATTGTGTTGTGTTTTGCCTATTCAGTTGTCAACTTTGTTGTGTTTTGCTTATCGAGTTGTAAACTTGCTAAGATTCTGTTATTGTCTTGGTGAGTTAAGTTGTTTAGATTGTTGTGTCGGTTCACTACCTAACTTGGCAAATGCACAATGCACATATCCATTCAATCTCATTTTGGTGCAAAAAGATGCGATGTGATGCTAAGAACACAAAATACAACACTTTTTCAAAAGCTGTTTCATTCCATCATCATTCCTTTGTTACAACATTTTACAACAAGGGTGCAAGTTTTACAGAAAATAAAACTGCCTAAAAATGTACAATGTGCTATAACTACTAGCAAAAAGGTAAATAAAACAAGGAACAGCTGCATCAATGCTCTCAAGAGCAAGAATAAGAGGCCCTCTTCATCCTCTTCTGCGAAGCAGACTCTGCACCATCGGCACCATCCGAGTCGGAGCTGTCGCCCTCAGGATCCTCCTCGGCCTCACCTCCACTCCCGGAACCAGGGTCAGAACCCTCCTCCCTATCAGCAGATGTATCTGACTGACGATCGGCAACCTCCTCCTCCTCACTGGCTTCCTCCTGAATGATGTGCACTCTGCGTCTGTGAGACGGCTCTTCTCTCCCAGCCCCTCGAGAAGGCCTAGATGGCCCAGCTCCTCGAGAAGGCCTAGATGGCCCAACTCCTCGGAAAGGCCCGGATGGCCCGGCCTGTGACTGAGCATACACCGGAGGCATCTTAAAATGAAAAAATGCAGTTTGAATACGTCAGTCAAAACATGTATATCAGATACAGGTCCAAGCAAACTACACAGAGCGGATGTACGCAGGAATGATGCATGAATGTGGTATGTGTCAGATGTGCTCTATACAGGCAGCCTATCAATGCAGTAAAATGTTCAAAATCAGCATCTTATCAGAAGCACGATAAATGCCAGAAAGCAAAAGGGTACCTGGAAACCCATGATGGACAACTGCGCCTCTCTCCGCAAGACCATCCTCTCAAGTGAGGCTACCATCTCGAGCACCTCATCCATGTACTCGATCGGAGGCTGCTGATGCAAAGGCAAGAATATCAGTGAAGGAATAAATGTCCAAGTATCTGAACAATGAATCAAAGCTGTAAAGCATACCGGGGGTGAGTCGGGGTCTCTGATGTATCGGTGGCCAGGCATCGGAGGCTCTATCGGGATCGAAATCGGAGAGGTAGTCCCATATTGCCACCCCATTAGCTCAGTCGGCATATCCGGCCATCCAGGATGAGGATAAGTCGGAGGAATTTGGGGGACCAATCCACCCCCACCCCTAGATGTACGAGCCCTGCTAGTGGAAGGGGCATCTGAAGTACGAGCCCGGCTCGATGATGGCATACCAGCAGACCTCATCGTCGGAGTACGAACCCTCATCAGTGGAGGCATCAGATATGTGTGACGATAAGTCGCGTAATCCCCCTGCTCCAGATGAAGAAGTGCATCAGTGCCTAACCTAGCGTCAATCACACCCTGGGTCGGGAGCCTATCGGCCATCGCATGTCGGGGTCTTGAAGGAGGGTCTGAGGCGTAGCCCACACAGCACGAAGCGATCACCCAAAAACCAAGCCCTACCAACTGGCCCCTCAAGCAGGATCCTATACCGGGAGATACCCCATCCTCTGGCAAACTGGAATCGGAGATCTCTACCAAAAGGCGCCCAGGGCTGCAATGTGATCTGCGGGTAATCAATGCATAAGCTAATAAGAGATTGTAAAAATGTAAGATTGGAAACATGAAGAACTGAGAGTTCTGAAATACCTCCGATGACCGCACTGTGTCAAAATACTGCCGCAAATAGGGAAGAGACTCCCGAGGTCTCGGCCGGTACTGGCCTTCGAATACGAGCGAATACGGAATCGTGAGGGGCACCTCCACCATAAGCTCTGGGGCTAGCACCGGGAAGTATGCGTAGACCCACAACTGTGAGAAACAGAGCAGTAGCCATCAGAATACAGGATGCTGAATGCAGAATGTAAATACAACATGCTGAGAGCAAGGTGCAAAGTACAGAATGTAAAGTGCGCCGTGTGTGCAATGTACAAATAATGAGAAGCAGAAATGTAAAGGGCAGAAAGTACCTCCCAGGCTCTCCAATAGCCGTTGAGTGTGTTCCCCTGTTCGCGGGAAGTCGCGCTCATATAACAGTAGAGAGTGGCCAGGCTGGCACTGCCCCAATCATACCGGCTAACATGTGAAAGGTCCACTAGGGCACTCAGCAGAAAGAGCCCAACAGTGTTCCCCTTATCGGCAAATAGAGTGGTACCGAAGAGGAACATCAAGAATCCGCGAGTATACTGTGCCACCTCCTCGGGAGTCTCAGGCTCTATCTCCACCCTCCTGAAGTGGGAAGAGAACCAGGTGTACCAGACTCTACCTGAAGATCTATCCACTGGCGGGCAAGCTCCCAATAAATATGTCCAGGCAGCCTCCCACTCGCCCATGTCCTCATCATATGGGATGGCCCAACCTCCTACATCGAGGCCCGTCAGTGCGGCAAAGTCGAAAGGGGTCATGGTCATGTCCCCAGTGGCAGAGAAATGAAAGGAGTTGGTGGTGTCCCACCATCTCTCTACCAAAGCGCCCATCAGTGTCCTACTAGCGGGGCAGCAAGAGATCCTAGTGCAGAAGGTCCCGAACCCCGCCACATCAACCAAATCTCAAACAACCCCCGGGAGCTCGGCATACCACTCTCTCGCCGTAACAGAGCCATATCCCCGCACGGCACGAGAAGTCACATGCATTCAGGATAAGCACATTTATTCAGTTTCAGAATGAAATGTATAAGCTGTGTGCAAATGAAATGTATGGGCTGTGTGCAAAGTTGAATCAGAAAATTAGAATCTGGGCTGCTGTTCAGAGAATTCAAAATTCGGGCTGTGTGTTCGAAATCAGAGTTTGGGCTGCATGTTCTACTCTCAATCAGTGTGTGCTGCGTGTTCACCTCAACAACGGGCTGTGTGTTCAAAAGATCAGAGTTTGAGCTGCGTGTTCTACTCTCAATCAGTGTGTGTTGGGAGTTCACCTTAACAATGGGCTGTGTGTTCAGAAAATCAGAGTTTGAGCTGCGTGTTCTACTCTCAATCAGTGTGTGCTGGGAGTTCACCTCAACATTGGGCTATGTGTTCAGAAAATTAGAATTTGGGCTGCGTGTTCTACTCTCAATCAGTGTGTGCCGCGTGTTCACATCAACAATGGGCTGTGTGTTCAGAAAATCAGAGTTTGGGCTGCGTGTTCTACTCTCAATCAGTGTGTGCCGTGTGTTCACAATTAATTTATGGGGTGCGTGTTCATAAATTCAAAGTGGTGTGTTGAAGATGCAAATAGAATATGGTGTCATAGACTAAGCATTCTAAACAAGCTGTGTACTCGAATGAGCCGATAAACATAGAGAAAGCACGAAATGCACTGAAAATGCAGAATGCATTGCAGAAAATGTAAAGGCGAAGTAAAATACCTCTCGTGCCTGATAGGAGAGGTTAGACACTGGCTCTCGCAGAAGTAGATCCCCGGGCGCCCGATCATCAAAATCAGTAAAATGATAGAAAACAACCCGCGGAAGGACATGTACCTGAGGGGCGTACCTCTCCAGAATGAACGGTCGAACCCTTGGGGGCAAGGCCACAATATCAGGATCACCCCCGGTACTTGGAGGACCTCCACCGTGAGGAAGATGACCGGCCATTTCAAGAAATCTGCAAAAACGAGCAAAATGAGCCAAAATTGGAAAAAGTCAACAAAAGTCAACTCTCGGGAAATGAAAAAGTCAACAAAAGTCAACTCCTGAGAAAATCTTCCAAATGTTGAGACAAACTTACCTCAAGTGGTGAAAATGAGAAAAGAAGCCCCAAAATCAAAATTTAATCAGTCCAAAGTGACGAAAACTGAAAGATTTCGTGAAAACAACTTGCGTGGGGCGTTGGAAAACACGTATAGAGCACAGATTTGAGAGAGAAAATGGCTTGGGAAGGTAGAGGAGATGTTTTTGGAGCTGCACTTGTGAGCACAAAGTGTTTGGATGAGTATATTTAAAGAAAAGAGGGTGAAAAGACAAAACTGCCCCGAATCTGCGCTAGGTGGCCGGCCGGCCACCTTTTCTGGCAGGCCGGCCACCCCTCTCCCTCAAAACTGGCCGGTGGCCTCCCCCTGGAAAGAAAACTAGCCGGTGGTGTCCCCCATGTGGCCTCCAAGCTCTCTGCAAATTTTGGTGATGATTGGAGTCCCCGGGACCTGAAAAAGTACGAGAGAAGTGCACTTTCTGTCGCGAAATCGCTCCGCCGGAACTTCAACTTCAGCTTTCGATGCGTATCTCATCATTTCTCATCAAAAGCAAGGTGTATCCTTTTTGAATATGCTATTACCCTTCCGGGGGGGTTAATCGGAGGTCGCGATCGAGTCGCCCTCGCTGAAACGCGCATTTCTTCGCTCGTTGATTCATGACAAACGTGTATCCTGGTTTACACTTGTTCTGCATTGTTATACACATCATTCGCATTCTCATGCATATACTTGCATTATTATGCAAATTTCCGTGGTATTACCATGCTTTTGTGCTTAACTTGCGTTGTCACGCGCGTCTCTTCTCGCATTGCGATGCACTCACCCATCGACATCACGTTTGCCGGCATTTCGATATCACATTGAACATATGTTGCTAAACATATTGTGCTTGTTGAGTTTCTTTATTTTACAGGCACGATATTATATGTACGGTTCATTTGAGGCTGGTGCGGCCAGACAAATCGCGCAGGTATTGTATCTTCTCTGTGTGAGACGTGGCGAGAATTGAATGATTCTCTGCATTCTTAACCGCATGTAATGTAGTTGTTGCTTTGCATTCTTGCTTAAAACTGTTGCATATATTTGCGAATACTTGCTTCATTACAGCTTGCTGCATTTGCATGATCATTGAGTTACATCTGGCTTTGTGCATATCGCTTTGCTTTTTGCCCCCCCGCCTTGGGGCATGCCTACGGGCATGTTTCTTGGTTTATCTTGTATGTTCATCTAAGTCTTTGGCCTTGTCAAAAATGGGTCATCTCTGGGCTTTGACATTCACTCCCGTCACTTATGACTTCCGAGTTCTGTCAAAGAGGGGCAACTGTAGAGACCCAATTTTTGACTGACCTTAAGACTCAGACGTCACCGGTTGAGCACTTGGTGATGTTGCATATCACGCTCGTTCCGAAGTTTCAGAGTCTCGGCCGTGAGCCTTGCCTCCAGACTTCCGGGCTTTTTTGTGCTTTGCCTCAGTTTGCGAACCGGCTCCCGTTTTCTCCATTTTGTCTTCCCAAAGGGAGGGAGAGGTTTCGTAGATCATCTCTCAGTGGCCGTCGGCTACGTTTCATGGTCGTAGGCCACTTTTCCCGTTTCGGAGCCCGATTCTCAGTTTTCGGAGCCATTGGCCGTGTGCCTCGGTTCGGGACCGCTTAACCACCTCTGTTTGCTCCATTTTTTGGCATGCATCTTATTTGCTCCCTTTTGAGGGACACTGTGGTCCAAGAGACCAACTTCGTGGTCGAACACCACCTCCGGTGCTTAACAATCAGTTTTCGGGGCCCCGGGCTGCGTGTTTCGGCCCCCAAACCCTCAATTTGCATTGGTTTGAGTTCATTTTTGGCAGTGACCTTATTTTCATTGTTATGAAGGTCATAAAAGGGTGGGAGGCCAGCAATTGTTCCGAAAGCCAGCTTTATTCCTTCATCGCTCTCGGTCGCTCGTTTTTGTTGCTAGAAAGCTGATGTTGACCATTCCCAGGCCACTTTCTTTGGCCCTCAACCACATATTTATGTTGTACACACCTGGGAGGCCACCAATATGTCATGGCCTGCCAGCAATTGTTCCTAACCCTTTTGAACCCCTCTAAAAAGTTGGGTTTTCTCTCTCCTGGTTCACATTTTCAGGGTTTCAACCACATAGCTGTGTTGTGTACACATGGGAGGCCACCAATATGGGTGGCCGGCCAACTTTCTCTGATTGACCTTTTTGACCCTAGTCGGCCAGCCAGGGAAGGTGGCCGGCTGGCCACCTGAGCTCCCAGAAACTGGCCGGCCATGCTCCCCATAGTTGGTTCCTTACAAATACACCCTCCTTTTCCCCCCAGATTCTGTATCCAAGGGGGGAACTTTTGGGGGGGAAATTTGAATTTCATTTCCCCCCCCCCCTTTTCCTTCACACTTTTGCCTATATAACCAGCACCCCCAGCTGTCTTTTGAGGGTTACAAAATTTTGTTCTAAGCCTCTTGCATTTAATCTCTCTCACTCTCTATTCCAAGCCTCAAAACCCCAAAGTCCTACACCATTTCTACTCCATCTCCAAGCCAACCAACCCACACTCCATTCCAGCAGCTTGGTGGTTCTTTCCAGAGGCTAGGAGCACCACTTCATGGACCAAGAGGCTGCTGAGGTTTGGTTCTACAAGGGTGAGTCCATTTTCCCTCTTTTGTGCACTATTTTGATCTATATCTTAGCTCCTTTTGCTTACATTTTTGGGCTCCGACCCAAACTGTAAATAGTCATATTTTTAGCTCCTTTTCATGTTTGATTAAGTGCTTTCCCTGTTTGAGGCTTCCTTCTTACCCTTTGTGTTTAAACCCTCTTTTAGGCCTATTTTTGCATAGTATTTTAGGCCAATTTGTGAGCTGTTTTGGACTTCGTCATAAACAGTAATATATCATGTTTTGATCCCCTCTTCAACATTGTTGAAGGGCCTTCCTTTGTTTGAGGCCAGCAGCTACCACATGCCTCTTTACCCCTCTTTTAGGCCCTTTTCTTGCATGATAGTTTAGCCTTACTTGTGTTCACTTTCGTGGCTTGATGTAAACTGTGAAGTGCCTTTTTCTGAGCCCCTCTTCAACTTTGTTGAAGGGCTCTTTTCCATTTGAGGCCAGCTGCTGTCCCTTATCTCTTTCCTCTCTTTTAGGGCCTTTTTTTGCATGATAGATAAGACATATTTGTGATCACTTTTGAGACTTGTTATAAACTAAAAAGAGGTTTTTTTTTTTTTGACATCATATTCATGTTTTATTAAGGTCCCATTTTTATTTGAGGTCATATGCTATCTTGTATGCTTGGTTGCTTTCCATTTTGAGCCTTACACCCTAACCCTTGTTGCATGCCTTATTTGACCTTTTAGCCACTGGAATCCAGTGGATTTCCAGTGGCTTTGATGCTGTTTTGAGCTTCCAAATTAGAGGGGGGTGACCCCCTCTCACCTTGGTTTGTTTGATGGCCATCTTGGCCTTTCAAAGCGACCCCATCCTGCATACTTCTTAGGCACATTTTAGGGTCAATTTGTTGAGTTTTGGGACTACCATATTTGATTTTCAAAGTTGGTTTGAGGCTGCCACATGTCCATCTTGTATATGCTTAAGAATCCCTTGGTGTGCCCCCCCTAAAGGAACCCCTCATTTGTGCAGGTGTTGGCTGTATTTCCATGGTTATTTGGGCATATTTTGGCATGTTTTATTCATTAATTTTTTCTGGTTTGATGAGTGCTCATTTTCTTCATGTACTTGCCATGTAATCCATGTTTGATAGTCAAAATTGTATGCTAATTTAAGCCATCTTGCTAGCACCTTTTGGCCTTGCTCTAAACTGGAAAAATGCATGTTTTGGGACTGTTTTGACTCTGTCTTTACACTTCATATTCAAATAATGCATGCTTTGTATAACTATAAGTCATTCCATGTGCCTAATTTTGTATTTCGAGGTCCATCACATGCATCGGGTGCCATGTTTCCATGTTTCAGGGCTGTTTAGCATCATGTTTTAGTGCTGAAGTTTTCATGTTTGCATACCATGTTCCATGCCTTGCCATGCTTTGGTAGAGTGGCATTTGATGCCTTACGTTCGGTCCTCGATTTGCGTGCATGTGTGAACGCATCTCGAGTGTCTCATTTTCATCTAATGGCCTCTTATGTGAGTGTGGCTGAGGTCCACTCATGTTAGTGTAAGACCATTCTGCATTGTGTATGCCATTTCATTTCATAGCATTGTGTATGCTAGGTTGTATGTTAGCGCATTGTGTATGCCATGTTACCTCGTGCATCGTGTATGCCATTTCATAGCATTCTGCATGTTAGGTTGTATCTTAGTTGCATCCATGCATGTCATGCATATTGCATTGTGTTTGGGATAGGAGTTAGCTCGAGCATGGGAAACGAGGTACGTTTCGTACTCCGAGTGACGGAATGTGTCTCAATTCCGCAGTTACCGACACTCCGGATTATCCATGATGGAGTCTTGGTCTTGTTGTGTTTATATGTGCATTCATTTAATATTGAGTTGTGCAATTCGACTCATCGGCCATCGTGCATCGAGATGTGTGATTGGTGATACGAGGATCGAGGCATGCATATATATGTGAAAATACATTGCCATGCCTCTTTCCTGCTCTCTGTTGTAGCGAATCAAGAATCAGTAGCCTTCCGGAGCTTGGTGCGCTTTCCAAAAACAATTGCAAACAGAGGCTAATCGGGGCGTCGCAGTGGATTTCCGCGCAAAGGCAACCCGAACATGCATCATTCATCATCTGGAGCAGAGTTTGAGGCAGTCCCTAGCTTGCATGCTAGTTTATAGCTTTCCTAGTTAATTTGTTAATTACTTAGGGTTTTGTACTTATTCGGACTGTATTTATTTGGGACTGTATTATTTATTCGGACCCTCTGCGCAAGGGTAATGTTGTAATAAGTGTGCGTGCGTGTGATATATGTCTTCCAACTCCACGTCTTTCTTTCCCTTTTATTTACCAGTTTATGATGGTTAGATTAGGGCATGTTTCAATTAGCATACAGTATGATAGCATGTTTGCATTCATTCATCTGTTTTGCATACACCGGGCTCGGCGCATCATACTAACTGCATTTGTATTTCAATTCCGAGCTGAATACTTGATAGATGTTGCATCTCATATGCCATGTTCAGAATAGCCGAGCCTGCTATAGTTGCATTTTTGCATGTGTTGCATTAGGCATTTCTGTATAGTTAGGATCATGCATGGATTTCTAATTAGCTTATGTTTTGGCTTGGAGTACTCGGTAAGTTTTTATGCTTTAGCATCTTTGCATGTGTGTGAGTGACTGCCATGATAGCATGCTTACCATGAGGCTATGTGCTTATGTGATATACCTGCTTGAATGCCTGTGGGTGAAGGTTGGGTTACTTGGATTGGAACAAATCATCAACTGCGAGTTTTAAGCCCACTAGATAGTGGCGAAGCCATCTTTTCTAAGCCCACCTGAGGGTGGCAAAATCTGCATTTTAAGTCTATCTGCGGGTAGCAAACCATCTTTCAAAAACAAACATGAAATGTTTTGTTCCAATTCAGGCGATCCAGTCTATACTTGTATACTGTGCGCATCACATAGTAAATCTAGGCTAATAACCGGAACAAGAATGCACAATGTTTTCAAAACTGGATATCATGATTAGTAGAGGCCGATCTTTGATGGGGCGAGCGGGGGTGCTTACGAAGTGACCTTCCCCAATCGTACCCAAGTTCCAGGGCTGAGGCAACTTTGGTGATGACGGACACGTGACCTTAGGCAAACGAGTCAGGGTTTCCTAAATTTTCCCAAAAATAAAAATATTTAGGTGGCGACTCTATATCTAGCAAAGCAGTCCATGTTTGGGACTTCTTTCAAAAAAATCTGTTTTCTCAAAACGATTTGTCGGATTTGGACTCTTTGGTTCAGATTACGAATCGTGACAATTTGAGTCCTTGAACTGTAGTGAGCCCAAGACGAATGGAATGGGGGACTCATTCCCTCCCCGGGGCGTTCGGGGACGTCTACATATCACCACCACCTATTTTAGCTTGACTATCTAGTCCTCCCTACACCAACAATCTCCTCTTGGCCTCCTAACAAGGCGACCCAACCACCTTCTACCACTACTCGAGCCTTACTTACCACCACAACCCTCAAATTATCCATTTTCACTATCGTCACAATCCTTCCCTAGTCCTCTCCCATCTTAGATCTATAATTTTTATAAAGGGTAAGAAAAATATGACCTAGGGTTTTCAAATAAGAAAAAGAAGAAAAAAAGAAAAAAAAAAAGAACAAAAAAGGAAAAAAAGAGAGAAAAAGATGGGGGGTCATGGCGGGTAGGTTTGCAAGGGATAGAAGAGGGATTGGGTGGTGTGCATGGTTGGAAAGAAGGGGCTAGAGTGGTCCAGGGGGGGTAAAGTTGGAAAGATGGGTAGTGGTGCAGGCGGTAGAGGTAAGGGCAATGGGTGACAAGTGGTGAGAAGGAGAAGAGTGGGTATAAAAATTATGATTTTAAAATTTTAATGCTTGAGGATTGTAGAGTAATTTTATGAAAGATAAAATCATAATAAATTTTTTTTTTTTTTAAATTGCCTACCGATTTTGACTTAGATATCAACTCCTCAATCATTTTTGAGTTATTTTTGTCAATCAACAAGAGAATAATTAGAAATATGAGAAATATTATAGTCGAACAATAGCAAAAACCTAGCAATGTTTGATAATCTGATTTAACACTTAAAAGTGAATATATTAAGTGATTGTCAATTAAGTCTGTTTGATAACGACAATTAATATCACTTAACAATTTAAGTGCTTATTAAAATATAGGCTAAACCTTGATAAAATTTTAAATCATATGAAGCTTATTTAATTCTGTTAAATTTATGAATACTAAATATAAATATTGATATACACTATTATAAACTCACTAACACCATTGCCACCATTGACACCATCGCCATCACTACTGCTACTGCTACCACCACCATCAAGCCACTGCCACCACTACCACCACCGCCGCCGCTGCCACCATGCCACCACCACCACGATCACCACCTTCATCATCGTTGTTATTGTTGCCATAAATACACCATTATTTTACTATTACTACCATCGCTACCACTACTACCACAACCACCATTAACACTATCATGCCGCCACCACCATCAACATCATACCATCACCACCATTACAATATAAAAATTAAAATATATAATTTGAAAATAATAAATTTTAAATTTGATCTTATGCATATCAAACAACTTGTTTTTAGTTTAGTACTAAAATTTTTATCAAATAGTTTTTCAATTCAGCATTCAGCATTCAATTTTTAATATTTAATTTTTAATTTTCAATTTTCAGTTTTATCAAATACTACCTTAAGTCTAACAAGCCATCATTATGCCCAAGTCCAATAACCTATAGCTGCATACACTTCTTATAATTGGAGAGAAATAAATACTATAAAGAATTTGAACTACTCTCTATACAATTTGAACCTGCAACTTCACACCACAAAGTGCAAACCACTAGTCCAAAAGCCCTAGTTCACTTTAAGGAGTTTGAATGAGCACTATCAATTAGACTTAATTGATACAATATTAAAAATTTAATGATGAAAATAAAGCAATTTAAACTATAAAGATTAAATTGACACTATAGACAAATTATAGAGATTACGTAAAGATAGCTCAAGCGTATTTGTAGGCCGAGACGGAAAATATGATTGAGGCCATTATGATGTTTTACATTGTAAGTCATAACTTTCATAATCAAAATAATTTTATTTATTCAAATTTTATTATTATTTTATAAGAGAAATCCCATTTTGAGAATGTAACATATAGAGATAAAGAGAAAAAGAGTTATAATACATTTATTTATTTTATATGACTCAAGAGTGATGGATAATAATGATGAGGGTTCTTTATTTTCTATTTTATTACAATGCTGGGAGAAAACTTGCCATGAGAGAGGCATAAACAAGCCTTTTGTATTGACCAAGAGAATAGAAGGGGTACAAAAGTAATACCGAGGTCGCTTTTTTTTTTTTATCAGCAAAGAAAGAGGGAAACTTTATTGATGAGATGAGCAAGTACAAGCATCAAGATACATTAATAAATGAGGGAAGTGCAAAACACATCATAGCTAACACTCCAAAATCCCAACTAGGTTGGCATCAAGGAGGACACACAATCATCTGTTAGCACTAAGCCCACAGATTGGCGAGAAACCAATCCAAAACAGAGAACAAAACAAAAGAGAGAAATAAAAACCACCCTACCACAGCAAACTCTCCAGCAACTTATAAACAATACACCAGCAAACTCCTATCCACGACATACACTAAGAAATTAACCCCGAAGAAAGCAACAAACAGCATTATAGACATCCCCGAACGCATCCCGGGGAAAGGGAGGGCGAGCCCCCCCTCCCGGGTTCTGGTTCGATATTGGGTCACTACAGTTTGAAGGACTCAAATGTCACGGTTCTTAATCTTGAACCAAAGAGTCCAAATCCGGTAAATCGTTTTGAAAATAGATTTTTTAAAAGAAGTGCCAAACATGGACTGCTTCGCCAGATACAGAGTCGCCACCTAAATGTTTTTTAAATGGGAAATTTAGGAAACCCTGACTCGGTGCCAAAGGCCACGTGTCCGTCATCACCAAAGTTGCCTCGGCTCGGGAACTTGGGTACGATTAGAAGGTCACTGTGAGCACTTCGCCTTGGTCAAAGACCGGCCTCTACTAACCATGATATCTTATTTTGAAAACATTGTGAGTTCTTATTCCGGTTATTAGCCTAAGTTACTATGTGATGCGCACAGCATACAAGTATAGACTGAGCCGCCTGAATTGGAACAAAACATTTCATGTTTGTTTGTTTGAAAAATGGTTTGATGGTGCTACCCGCAGGTAGGCTAAGACGTGGATTTGCCACCCTCGGGTGGGCTTAGAAAACATGATTTTGCCACTATCTAGTGGGCTTAAAACAAACATTTGATGAATTGTTCCACTTCAAGTAACTCAACCTCCACCCACAGGCATTCAAGGCAGTTATATCACATAAGCATTTAGCCTCACGGTAAGCATGCTATTTATGGCAACACTCACACGCATGCAAGGATGCTAAAGCATAAAACTCACCGAGTACTCCAAGCCAAAACAGAAGCTCGTTAGAAATCATGCATGATCCTAAATATACAGAAATGCCTGATACAACGCATGCAAAGATGCAAATTATAGCAGGCTCGGCTATTCTAAACATGGCATATGGAATGCTGCAGCTATCAAGTATTTAATTTGGAATTGAAATACAAATGCAGTTTGTATGATGCGCCGAGCCCGGTGCGTACAAAACAGATGAATGATGCAAACATGCTGTCATACTGTTATGCTAATTGAAACATGCCCTCTATCTAACCATCATAAGCAGGTAAATAAAAGGGAAGAAAGACGTGGGGTTGGAAGACATACATCACATTCACCCACACTTATTACAATTATGCCCTCGCACAGAGGGTCCGAATAAATAATAATACAGTCCCAAATAAAAGAATAATACAGTCCAAATAATGTCCAAATTCCTAATTAATTAACAAATTAACTAAGAAAGTCAGAATCGCATGCAAGCCGTGGATCGCTTGATTCCGCTCCGGGTGATGAATGATGCATGTTCGGGTTGCCTTTGTGCGGAAATCCATGACGATGCCCCAATTAGCCTCTGTTTGCAATGTTTCTCGAAATGCGTGCCAAGTCCCGAAAAGTTGCTGATTCTTCATTTTGCTGCAACAGAGAGCAGGAAAGGGGCATAGCAATGTATTTCACAAATATATGCATGCCTCGATCCTCGGGCCACCAATCACGCGTACCGATGCATGATGGTCAAGGAGCCGAATTGCACAACTCAATATAGGATGAATGCATATGAGTGCTACAACAAAACCTAACTCCATCATGGATAATCCGGAGTATCGATGACTTGGGAATTGAGACCCGTTCCGTTTCTCGGAGTACGAAACGTGCCTCGTTTCCCGTGCCCGGGCTAACTCTTATCCCGAACACGATGTGATATGCATGAAATGTAGCTAATATGCAACCCTAACATACACAATGTCATGGAATGGCATGCACGCTACACGAGGTAATACACAACCGGGCATACACAATGCTATGGATGAAATGGCATACGCAATGCACTAATGGGCTTACACCAACATGAGAGAGCCTCAGCCACACTCACATAGGAGGCCATTAGATGAAAACAAGATACCTCGAAGTGCCTGCCCGCGGGCACGCAAACCAAGAACGGACCCTCAAGCACCGAAATGCCACTCTAATGAGACATGGCAAAAACATGGAATATGATATGAAAACATGCAAAAATCAAAGGCAAAATGAGGGGCAAAACAGCCCCGAAATGAGGCGAAATAATACCCGATGTATGAAATGATCCCGAAACATGGATTTCAATGCATAAAATGGCCTACAGCTATACCATACATGTATAATTGATACATGACATGAAAAGTCAGAAGCAAGGCAGCCCCATAACTCACATTTTTACAGTAAAAAATAGGGTCAAACAGCAATCACAAGTAGGGCTAAGATAGCATACAAAAATGGCTCCGCAAAGGGAGACTATGAAGCAAGTGGTAGATGCAAAGCCCAAACATAAAAATACCCTTCTACAACACTGAATAGGGACTAAAAATATGAATATTTACAGTAGATGACAAGCCTCAAATCAGTATGCAAACATGCTCAAAATGCAATGCAAGATTAAGGCCAACAAGAGGCTATAACATGAGGTATACAAATCATTCACCAAACAGCCAAAGACCCTTAATAAGATATTCCAAGAAGGTCAAAATATGGCAATTTTCAGTTCTGATCATGGCCGAAAACAGAAGCTAGATAAGCCTAAAAAAGCATGCAAAAATGGGGGCCAAAGAGGGGTATAACATGAAGTAGGCCAAATATACATCAAACAGCCAAAGACCCTTCATGAAACATGATAAGGGGGTCAAAATATGTCCATTTTCAGTTCTGATCATGGCCAAAAAACAGAAGCAAGACAAGCCAACAAAGCATGCAAAAATGGGGGCCAAGAGGGGTATAATGGTAAGTACAACATGGAGGCCCCCAACAGTGTTGAGCCCTTCTAAAATGTTGTAGAGGGACTCAAAATAAGCCAACTCACAGTTTATATCATGCTCAAAAACAGATCACACATAGGCTAGAAATACCATGCAAAATAATGGCATACAAGAGGGTATTGAAGCAACTACCAAATGGGGGGCTCAAACAGGGTTGAGCCCTTAAACAAACATGAAGAATGGCTCAAAATAATGACCATTTCAGTTAGGGTCGGAGCCCAAAACAACAAGAAAATAGGCTAGAAGAATGGTGCAAAAAAGTGCTACAAATGAGGGAAAGATTAACTTACCCTTGAAGACCAAACTTTTGCTCCATTTTGGCTTGAGAAATGGTGCCTCTTAGCTGCTGGAAAGTCCTCCAAACTGCTGGAAATGGAGTGGTGGTAGTGGTGCTTGGTGGTAGTGAAGAAATGGAGCCAAAACTTGAGAAAATGAGAGAGAAATGGAGAGATATGTATGTGTATCCTCAAAGCAAGTTTTCCAACCCTTGAGATAGAGAGGGAGCTGTTGTGTGTATGCAAGGATGGTGGGGCAATGGAGGGAAAGTGTGTAGGGCTATGGGATTAAGTTCCCTTCTCTACAAAAAGTCCCCCGAAATCAGATATTTTGGGGGAAAAAGCTATATAGCTGCAAGGCACACATCCCAAGGATCATGGCCGGCCTGCTATTTTTGTTGCAGGTGGCCGGCCGGCTACCCCCTATGGCTGGCCGGCCAAGGGGCAAAATGGTCCAAAACAATTTCTGGCCGGCCACCAGATATTGGTGTCCTCCTAGGTCTCCTCAACACAACCTTGTGGTTCAAAATTGGCAATTCTAAAATAGGAGAGAGAATAGGCCACTTTTAGGAGGGGTTCAAAAGGTTCAAGTTGAGTTATTGGCCGGTCATGTGATATTAGGGCCCTCCCATGTGTGTACAACACAAATATGTGGTTTGGGCTTGAAGAAAATGCTCCTAGGGTGGTCAACATTGGCTCGAAAGTGAGAAAAACGGGCGTCGGAGGGCGCCAGAGGAGCATAACTGATTGCTGAGACAATTGCTGGCCTCCCACCCTTCAGTGACCTTCCTGGTGATAAAACAGAGGTACTTGCCAAAAATGAACGAAAACCGATGCAAAACGAATGCTCGGGGGCCAAAACATGCAGTTCGGGGTCCCGAAAATAGGCTATTAAGCACCGAAAGTGGCATCTGGCCACGAAGTGGGTCTCTCAGACCTCAGTGTCCCTCAAAAGGGAGTAAATAAGATATATGCCAAAAACCAGAGGAATCAGAGATGGTTAGACGGTCCCGAACCGAGGCACACGGCCTGACGGCTCCGAAAACCGGGAACCGGGCTCTGAAATAGGCAAAATGGCCTACGGCCTCGAAATGTAGCCCACGGCCACTGAGAGATGGTCTACGGGACCTCTCCCTCCCTTCAGGGAGAGAAACAAAGAAAATTGAGTCTGGTTCGCAAACCGAGACAAGGTATAGAAGAGGGTTCGGAAGTCCGGAGGCAGGGCTCACGGCCGCGACTCTGAGACTTCTGAACGAGCACAATATGCAACATCACCGAGCGCTCAGTCGGTGACGTCTATGTCTTAAGGTCGGTTAAAAATGGGGTGTCTACAAGCACCAAGAATTGCAACAAGATACGGAGTCATGCGTCAGAAGTCTACAAAAACAGAGAACAAACCAAAGAAGGTGCCTCCTGCTGCCCTATACACCCAATCAGATTCTAGCCAAATGCCCAAATTTACTCTTAGTGACAGATCCCATTAATCACAACACCAACACAGTAGCATCACAGCAGCCAATGCAGCATACATCAGCAGGCAGCATACATCAGCAAAAACAGTAGCACAATAGCAGAACAGCAAAACACACACAACAGAGCACTCAGCAGAACATTCAGCAGCAAAACACAGAAGTAGAACAACATTGAATTCATCAAATGCACCTCCTGGTCTGGTTAAAGTTGAATACAAAATCATGAATGGAATATGAGTATGAGTTCCCAATAGAGTGACTCTTCAACCAAATGGCAACTCTAGTCTTGATAAGCTCACAGAGCTGTAGGGAGTTAGGTAGAGCACTATTAAACACACAATCGTTCCCATGCTTTCCTTATTTGGAATTCCTTCTTCCTAATTTTAGTGCCAATCTTCCAATCAAATAAGACCACCACAGAGCCTGGACATACCCAATATAAACCCCACTAATCTATATTGACAGACCAAATTTTCCAAGTAAAGGGACATAGGAGCAATACATGATTAAGGGACTCAGGTTATTCTCTACAAAAGAGACACCGAGTAACAGCCTTGTTTATTGAATATTGAATACAAAAATAGAGCCAAAAAAAAACAAAGCATGTTGCTTTGTTTATGAGAGAGAAAATGCGGAACAATAGAGGGTCAAGAAATCGGGGAAGATGGAGTTTAAGTGGCATGGAAGATGTGATGTGTATCTTTTGTAAAACGCGAAAGGTGATACAAACATCATGGACTAATGCAAATCTTGTAGGAGGTTCCTTAGCTATCCTAATAGTGGTTGCAATCACTTTACCTGGGTAGATCCAACTACGTGCTCAAGGGCAATACAGATCATCTCTAGGTTGTCAAAGAATGTCAATAGGCTAGAAACACAACTGTAGACAAGGAATGAAAGAGAGAGAAAACTATGGATATACTTGATTATCTCATGGTGCATCATTGTATCAATGTGGTTTGTAATGTAAGGTTATAGAGTATGCAATGTATGAATGAATGTAATATGGGGAAAATTACGAATGATATGTACCCAAGGACAACAACTCTTGCACTCTGCCCTAACCTTCTGTTTGTTGCTCTTGGTAAATGTTATTTGTTTCTCTTACTTAATAGCATACTCCTTTACAGCATGCCTAAATAGATCATGGGTTTTGAACTCCACACCAAGTTGGAATGCAAAATTGTACATATCAACCTCAATATTAATGGATATCCAATCCTATGAGAATTACCATCTTCATCAAAAGTTATTAATACTTCTTAACTCATCAGAGGTGCTCCCAAGGCTTTGTAGCTCATCATTGTCAATTACGTCACCCATTGAATTCATACTACTTCCTACATCTACAAATTCTACATCTTTGTCAACATTTTCATCATACAAAGCATCCTCATCAAAAAATCCATAATCACTGCCCTCAAATTTCTCAGAATTATCAAAGTAGGAAGTGTCTGAGGGATCATGATCATAGTCATCACTATCTTCCTTGTCTGCTACATGTACATCAACAAATACTCCCCTTCTCTTACTTCTTTCTACACTTGACCCTACTTGACTCACTTGGGTACACACAATAGCATCCAACATGTGACCTATATAAACCTTTACTACTTTCTTTCCATCCACAAATGTGTTCAATCTCATTACATCTTGATCAGTTTAATAAACTCCAACCTAGCAAAAGCATTAACCTTATAGTAATAGTTATTAGATGCAGTGTATCCTAATTCCTTGGCCATAGCACAGAACTCCATAATGGAAATTTCATCATAATGATAAAAGTCAAAACAACTTATCAATCAACTAGTATAAACCCTCTTAGGATTATAACTAACCACACCATTGTAAAACAATAAGATCATTTCTCTGTATTTTTAAATGAAAAATAATTCTTTATGGAGTGATTACACTAATAAAATAATAAAATTACTATTAAACTAATATAATATTAAAGTAATCTCATTTCTTACTTGGGTACATGCAAAGATTTATTTAAAAAAGGGCATATATTAAATTAGTATTCAATCAAAAATTGATTGTCAATAAGCATAAAATTAAAAAATAAACATGTATTTACATTAATATCCGAACCCTACCCATCTTTCAATATCAATTTCCAATGTAATTTTGTGACCTTCATTGAATGCTAAATCTTAATTTTGATACAGTGAGAGAAATTTTAAAACCCTAATTTCAAGTTGGAAGAGAGAGAACCCTAGTTTCAACCGTTCAACATACAACTTGATTTGGAAGCCAAAGTCGTTTATATTCCCTTCAAATTATAGTTTAGAGGACAACTCAACACATTCCGTTTGATCATATATGGGAATAGACGACGGGGGGTAAACTGATCAAATTTTAAGAAGTTTATGTGTCAAATTGAAATAATACGAAGTTTAGGTACCAAATTGACTTTCGTGTAATAATTTGGGGGGATAAAATGATATTTCCTCAAAATAATTGTATTTTACAGAGGTGTAAGTTCAAACAAGTGAGATTCATTTCCCATATTGTAACTCGCATACTTGCACAACACATAGACTCACACCTTCATGAAAATACAATTTTTTTAGGGTCAATTACATTGACCTCTCCTGAAGTTTTGAAAAAAATACAACAAACCCAACAATTTTGATATACTTACTTTGAGTTCTCTTAAGATTTTACATCACATAACACTTAATCCCCTTTTCTTATCAACAATTTGTTAGTCATATGAATAAAAAATAAATAAAAATAAAATTTGATATTGTTATTTGTTTTATGCTGAAATGCATATTTTTTTCTTATTTATTCTTATATCTTCACACTACTTTATTAAAAGGAAAATGGTTATAATTATTGCCAAAATTATAGAAATTGCTAATTTATCCATTATTTTAAGTTGTTCCCATTTAAATGTAGGGAGATTTTATTTGCACACCACTAATCCTCTTAGTACACACCAACAGATTAAATTTATATTCCAATAATATCCTCAAATAAAAAGACTATTAAGGACAACATGAGAGTGTATTCTACCCATTCAAAAATTTCATATATAAAAATACAAAATACTCTTAACACACCATTGTCACCTATAGGGTTTAGGTTCTAAACATATAAACACTGCATTTCTTCATCATGTTTACCAATAACACTACACTCATGATATCATTCATTATCAATTAGCTCATTTCATTCTCTTCTCCATTATACTAATTTTACAAACTCAAAACATTATTGCGTTTGAAGATTTAAGGTTTAAGAATATTGAAATCAATTAATTTTAAAGATTTGCACACCATGGATGACAGTGCTATGGTTGGTTCCGATATAAACATTGCAAAGGTTGATCTGAACGTTGAAAATGTTAGTTTATGACTTAACTTTTTGTTTTTTTTTTTTGGTTTATCTTGTTCGTATATTGCGAAGATGAATTGTTCATCATGTGTTCAGATAATTAGAGGTGAACTTTTACAGGATGTTCAATTATTTATATTTGAACAAAATAATTTTGTTCAAATTTTTAAGATTGAGCGAATCATAAAAAATTGAACATTTTGAGTTAGTTTGGTTAAAATAAATTAAACTTTTATTCTTTGTTCAAATATGAATTTGTGAAAACATTAAGTTTGTTTAACTCAATGTTCATGAACATGATTAATTTTTTTATTTTTTTGTTAAATTTTTTACAGAATTCTATACTCCCCCAATGTAGCAATGTTGAAACTGATTGTGTTGTTGACTACATAAGTGAATCAAGGGTGAGAATGACTATCTGAAACAATGACAAGAGTTCAACATTGACAATGAAAATCAACACCGACGAAGATGGAGACCGAATAAAACCTTCCGCCGGTGATCTGAAACGATAAGACGAGACAAGATGAGAGTTCAACATCGACGATGGAGATCAACATCAGTGAAGATAAAGGCTAAATGAAACCTTTGCTGGCTATGGAGTTCAATAGCGATGATGGAGATCAACATTGGCGAAGAAATTTTTTATTTTTTATTTTAAGATGAAGAGTTTTTGGTGTGTATAGTGGTGAAGATGGGGAATTTTTGGTGTGTATTGAAACAAACAATTGGTGTGTTATCATATGGTAGTAATGGAAAGTTAAGGCGTCAACTAAGATATTTTTAAACCCAAAAAATTATTTTGTTTGTGTACTAAGTAATGGTGTATACTGAAAGGATTAGTAATGCATAAATAAAATTATCCTTAAATGTATTTTTCCCTTTTTATGTCTGTTAAATAAAAGTTTTATATGTATAATATATAACTAATACATAAAGTTATATAATGTAATTCTTGGTGCCTCGAATTCACCTTAGCTCGAATGTCTTGAATTTCTGTTCACCGGTCATCCGGCAAAAAAGCTGACCGTCACAGTTATTATCTTGTCAACCACGGATGTCAATCTTTTTGTCAAACGACCGACCGAATGATTGGCCAGACGGCCGGTGAACAGAAATTCGAGCCATTCAAACAAGCGTAAATTTGAGATACATAACATTGCTCAATTATATATTTGATGTGCATTTCCTTCCTATATCATATCAACGTATCCATGCCAGATTGTGTTTTTCCTTACTATTTCATAGATTAGACGAAAATAGTTCCAACATGTTTCACGTGAAGAGCCAACCTCGATCTCAACTATGATAAAGCTGAATTACTTTTTGTTTAGTTGCACTTTTCGAAGTGGTAAGTAGATTATAGACAGCACTTTGTCAATGATATAATGATTTAATCAATCGTCCTATGTTAATTCGAATATGTACGGATCCAATAAAAACACTGTTGATGGGGACAGCCTTGTTTTGTCTCTAATATGTCATTATTTGTGTTTTGTTTTTTTCTTATTTATTTATTATTATTATTTGGTAGCCACCAGCCAGCCAGGGGATACGGATTTGTCTTCTTGAAAAAAAGAAAGGAAAAAAAAATCAATTATGCAATTTATTTAAGATTAATTATACTAAGATTTCTTTAACTCTTCATTTATAAATTCATACATATTATTCTTTTCAATTATAAAAATTGCACAAATATAATCCTTTTGGAACTGATTTGCAAGAAGTGAAAGTCATATATTTTTATAATTGATGGGGTCAAAAGAAACTAGTTAACAATTGACGGAATCTTGGTGTAAATAACTCATTTATTTATATATTACATTATGATCTTGTTTGATTAGTATAATTAATTGTTTGAAGATTGACATTTTATAAGATTAATGTAGAATTGATTATTCAACTGTATTATTAAGATAATAATTCTCTCTTGTTTACGTTTATTTCAGAATGAATTTAGCCAATTAAATTATTTTGCATTAGTTGAGGATTAAAAAAATTCGTTAATTTTATTAGGTAGAATGTTCATCAAAATCTAATCTAAATAATAATAATCACAATCAAATAATTGAATTCAAATTGCATGAATTAATAATTCTAATTTTATATTATAATTCGTCCAATCAAGTAGAGGGTGTGATCATTTTTTCCTCGAACATAACATATTACTGATCCAAAAAATCATAAAGTAATGTTCCACAGTTAGTCATAATGATTGGCTCTAATTAATAAGAACCAGTTTGACAAGACATATTTTTCAACTTAAAAGTAATGCAGTGGGATCCATTAATGACCAATTTCATTAACTAATGTCAAAATTAAGCTCTACTAACCAGTGGTTGTTCGTCATTACATCAGTATTTTTCTAACAAGTGTTACTTTGGTGTTGGCAATGTTTATCCTTCGTGGCTCCACTTGCCTGTGCTTTTTCGTTTGTTTTGATGCAAATATTCTCTGTTATTTAATTGTGAAATTGAAACTAATCTGTTTGTAGTTATATGATGGGTGGGGTGGCGGCACTTGCTGTAGTGGTAAAGGTGGCGTGGTGGTCAAGTGGTGGCAATGGAGTAGGAGAGGAGGTGGCGGTGGCAGCAGCGACAGTGACAATGGCAGTGCGGAGGTTGTCGAATGGTAGCGGCGACAGTGACAACGGTGGTAGCAGTGGTAGGGTGGCGGCAGTTTAGTGACATTGATGAGATTGTAGTCTGAAAATCATATGACATCACACCACCACCTGCGCCTTAAACATACCCCTGCTTTAGGTTATGTTAGGTTACCTTTTCTAATACTTTGTGTATTGTAATAAGCTTGTAAGTTGCATAAAATTTGTCATTTTCATCGTTTTGACGTTCATTTTTGCTTATTAGTCAGTAATATTGTTTGTCATCTGTCACTTTTGGGGTCTCAGATTGCTACTAGAAAACGTTTTCTATCTTTTGAAAGTGAAAAATATTTTTGTGCCCAACTAATCTTCTTTTCTATTGGTTAGGGAAATTTTGTTTGCTGACTTTGTTTCCTTGTCAAACCAAACATCAAAAAATGTATGGAATCAAATAAAGCTATTAAAAAGGCTTTTATATTGTGACTTGAAAGCATAGTTCTAAATCGCGGTATTGGGTAACGTAACGGTATCGATCGCGGAGTATCGATATCGGGAGTATCGACCGGTACATATTAGGTATCGGGCGTCGCGGCTGTGAAATTTCAAAAATCATTAGCAATCTCTCTAAAACTCAATTTTATATATATATATTTTTTTTGACTCTTTTAGCCTTAATTTATCATATTTTAATCAAAATTTTGATATGTATGGGCACTTTTGACTCATTTTCAACTAAATGATATATATTTATTTTAGTCTCAAGCTTTTATTTGACATATATGTTAAACTTTAATATCAAATTGATGTGAAAATATTTTTTTACTTATTTTCATCAATGAAATACTTTCACGTGCACAACAAATTAATAAGAGAAAGAGAGAATGAAAATAAATCATTCGCTTCAGTCATAATCGCATACAAACAATCTACTACAAATCAACAACTCTAAAACTTAGTAATAAAAAGGATTACGTGGTGGTACAGAAGAATCTACATATCTCACATCACTTTGATCATCACTATGAATTGGTTGGCCTATTTCTCCATATTGATATTCTTGGTAGCAGTTATTGAAAGTGTACTAATCATAAGTAGTGTTGTTGCTGCCACTGCTACTTGATTGTTGTTATGTCATTGCAAGCCCCCCTGTACCATAATTGAAACCCTCTATATATGGATATTGATGAGGTTGTTGAAAGTAGTTCCAATTTTCCATATAAGGTGGTTGATAGATGTGTGGTGGTGGTTGACTTGGAGGAGGGTAATAAGGATATGGTACTTGGCATATTGGTCGCCAATGTTGAGTTCCCCTTCTATCTTCTTGTCTAACTCCGAGATGTCCAAGTTGATTTCTAAGGTCACGATGACCATAAATATCATCAATATGTCGTGAACGCCCAACTGATGCTTCTACATCAGGAGTAGAAATAAAATGTCGTCGTTGCTGTGTAGAATCCCTATTCCAATCATGATCAATATGATGAATACTGCGTCTACAACCATGTGCAAAACCTGCAGACTCCCATTGTCCACCACTGCCACCACATGTTAGAGGACGACTGCCATCGCTATCATCTCTACTACCACTATGTGGACTCAAACCGCGACCCTCACTAGAGCCACTTCCAGCAGACCCTGCTCTTTGATGGTGTTGAGGTACGTGGCTACTAGTTGCATGATCTCCCTCATCATCATCATCAACAACAATCAACCAACCTGAGTTATCTTCATTATCCAAGACTGCATATTCTCTCTCTTGAAGCCATGGAGTTAATAGATCATCTTCTTCAAATATATAGTCAAGATTGATGGGGTTGAAAGATTCTTCTCTGTCATCTTGGCTTTTTCGTGTTGCATGTCTGATCTTTAGCCTCATATTGTAATATACATAAACAAGTTTATTTAATTTTTTATACTTCAACCGATTCCTTGTCTTTGTATGTATCAGGCTAAATGTACTCCAATTGTGCTCATAATTAGAAGAAGACGTGGTTTGACTCAATACTCTCACAGCCACTTTTTGGAGTGCCGAAGCCGATGTACCATAATGGATCCACCATTCAGCTTTATAAAAAGCAGTCAAATATTAGTGATTATGTTATAATTTGATATAGAAGTGTTGACAATGTAACAATAATATGTAATTAAAATAGTTAATAGTTCATTGAGTATAAAATAATTACCAGGATTTGTTGCTTTCACTGCTCTTTGTGCTAACACAGCACCAAAAGAATCTTCTTTGTTACAAAATAAAGAAATCTGCAATGAACAAAAGGCAATAAGTAGTTTTACAAACACAATTCACAAGTCAAATAATAAGTTATCAATTTAACTAATATTAAATAATGACTAACTTGGTTTATCGCCTATATTTGCTCGTTTAAATCTAGTAGAAGTCTCGAAATCACATTTCTAACTCCACTCATTACTTCTCGATGATTAGAAAGGTGCTCCCCATATTGGAATATGGGATTTAAAAAATAACCTATGTTCAAATATAAAATAATAATAAAAGTGAGACAAGGAACACATAATTTATAATTTAAATAAATTAAAAATTACTTACCAGCAGCATGCAAGTCCGTGTGTAGTTGGAAAGCCCATCGATTATCAATAATCTTCTAATAATCTACATAATAGCGACAATTTTGTTTGATGGCCAACTTTGCTCTATCCATGACTTCATATATAAAACCCATTATGGGCTTTTCATCCCCATCTACAAGTCTAAGGCCAAGTTTGGCAAGTTACCAAAAAGTCAAAAAGTTACTCAAAAAGTTAAAAAGTTATCACTATTCACCAAAAGTCAAAAATTATGGCTGCACAACTCACAATCCTAATTTTCCCCTACACACTAATTTATACAATTTTTTAATACACATTTTTTCATAAAAAGTCAAAAAGTTAACCCAAACATCTATATTTTTTTTCTCAATTTTTTAGTCCAAAAAGACAAAAGTGCACTTATTTAGGACACCCCAAACAACCCCTAAGTATCTTTAGAGGTGGTTCTTGAACTTTTAATACATCTGCTGCCATGGTCCAAAAATCTTTACTTTGTTTAATTTTTTTCGCTTCTTTTGCATCATCCTTTTTGTACCATTTGCTGTGATTCCACTCTTGAGAATGAAACATACCCTGTAAAGCAGTCTTATGTTTAACAATGCTTTCCAAAGTGATGAAATTGGTGGCAAAGCGTGTGATGACAGGACGTAACAACTCTCTATCTCCTATGAATCTTTTCATGAAATCAACGACCCAATTGGAGTTGTAAATAAAGCGTGTGATTATTTTTGCACAATCCAACATCTTTGCTACACTTTTTTTCTTCCCAATATCCTCTAACATAAGATCAATACAATGAGTTGCACATCCTGTCCAATACAGATTCTTCCTTTTTTGCATGAGTTTGTAACCAGCAGCCTTTATCGCAGCTTCGTTATTAGTTACGATTTGCACAACATATTCTTCTCCAATTTCATTCACTACCTTGTCCATGAGGCCTAAGTAATAATCAGATGTCCTGCTAGGTACATCAGTTGCATCCACAGACTTCTGAAAAATTGTTTCACGATTGCTATACACAAGAAAATTAACAATGTGCTTTCTTGTGGGCCCAGACCATCCATCACACATAATTGTAACACCTCTCTCAGCCCAACTAGATTTATGAGATTTTATCCAATTTTGTAAAGCTTCATACTCCATTGGTAAATACACTTCAGTTACCTATTTAATAATAAATAACAAATAAAAACTATTAACAAGCATCTTAATAATTTATTTATTTTTAAACATAGATAGAGTTTTTTCAAACTTTAAGTTAGAGGCTTACTTCATAAGAAGTAAGTAGCTTTGTTCCTTTTCCAATCTCTCTTGCAGTATCCAACATTGGTTTTAGCCATTTAGAATTAACAACATTAGTAGGTGTAGACGTCCCCAAACGCATCCCGGGGAAAGGGAGTGCGAGTCCCCCCACCCCCCCCCCGGCCCCGTTCTGGTTCGATATTGGGTCACTACAGTTCGATGGACTCAAATGTCACGGTTCTTAATCTTGAACCAAAGAGTCCAAATCCGGCAAATCGTTTTGAAAACAGATTTTTTGAAAGAAGTGCCAAACATGGACTGCTTCGCCAGATACAGAGTCGCCACCTAAATGTTTTTAAATGGGAAATTTAGAAAACCCTGACTCGGTGCCAAAGGCCACGGTCCGCTATCACCAAAGTTGCCTCGCTCGAACTTGGGTACGATTGGGAAGGTCACTTGAGCACTTCGCCGCCGGCCAAAGACCGACCTCTACTAACCATGATATCTTATTTTGAAAACATTGTGAGTTCTTATTCCGGTTATTAGCCTAGGTTACTATGTGATACACACAGCATAAAAGTATAGACAGAGACGCCTGAATTAGAACAAAACATTTCATGTTTGTTTGTTTGAAAATGATTTGATGGTGCTACCCGCAGTAGGCTAAGACGTGATTTGCCACCCTCGTGGGCTTAGAAAACATGATTTTGCCACTATCTAGTGGGCTTAAAACAAACATTTGATGAATTGTCCCAATTCAAGTAACTCAACCTCCACCCACAGCATTCAAGGCGCTTATATCACATAAGCACATAGCCTCATGGTAAGCATGCTATTCATGGCAACACTCACACGCATGCAAGGATGCTAAAGCATAAAACTCACCGAGTACTCCAAGCCAAAAAGAAGCTCATTAGAAATCATGCATGATCCTAGATACACGAATTGCCTAATGCAACACATGCAAAGATGCAAACTATAGCAGCTCGGCTATTCTAAACATGGCATATGGAATGCTACAACTAACACGTATTCAATTTGGAATTGAAATACAAATGCAGCTTTGTATGATGCGCCGAGTCTTATGCGTGCAAAACAGATGAATGATGCAAACATGTCATTACATCAGATGCTAATTGAAATATGCCCTATATCTAACCATCATAAGCGTGTAAATAAAAGGGAAGAAAGACGGGGTTGGAAGACATACATCACACTCACCCACACTTATTACAATTATGCCTCGCAGAGGGTCCGAATAAATAATACAATCCCAAATGAAAGAATAATACAAATAATATAATCCAAATAATATACAAATTCCTAATTAATTAACAAATTAACTAAGAAAATCAGAATCGCATGCAAGCCGTGGACCGCCTTGACTCCGATAATGAAATGATGCATGTTTGGTGCTTTGGCTGAAATCCACTCGATGCCCCAATTAGCCTCTGCTTGCAATGTTTCTAAATGCGTGCCGACTCCAAAAGTTGTCGATTCTTCATTTTGTCCGCAACAGAGAGCGTGAAAGGGCATAGCAATGTATTTCACAAATATATGCATGCCTCGATCCTCGTGCACAACACCAATCACGATATCGATGCATGATGGCCGAGGAGCCGAATTTGCAAAAACAAATATAGGATGAATGCATATGAATGCTACAACAAAACCTAACTCCATCATGGATAATCCGGAGTGTCGGTGACTTGGGAATTGAGACCCGCTCCATCACCGAGTACGAACGCGCCTCGCTTTCGTGTCGGCTAACTCCTATCCCCGAACACGATGCAATATGCATGATATGCATGAAATGCAACTAATATGCAATCCTAACATACACAATGTCATGGAATGGCATACACGCTTATACGAGGTAATACACAACCGCATACACAATGCTATGGATGAAATGGCATACTAATGCAATAATGGGCTTACACCAACATGAGAGAGCCTCACCACACTCACATAGGAGGCCATCGATGAAAACAAGATACTTCAAGTGCGGGCACGCAAACCGAGAACGGACCCTCAGCAATCAAATGCCACTCTAATGAGACATGACAAAGACATGGAATATGATATGCTAACATGCAAAAATCAGTGGTAAAACGAGGGGCAAAACAGCCCCGAAATGAGGCGAAATAATACCCGATGTATGAAATGATCCCGAAATATGGATTTCAATGCATAAAATGGCCTACAGCTATACCATACATGCATAATTGATACATGACATGAAAAAGCAGAAGCAAGGCAGCCCCAAAACTCACATTTTTACAGTATAAAACATGGCCAAACAGCAATCACAAGTAGGGCTAAGATGGCATACAAAAATGGCTCCGCAAGGGAGGCTATGAAGCAAGTGGTAGATGCAAAGCCCAAACAGAAAAATACCCTTCTACAACACTGAAGAGGGACTAAAAATATGAACATTTACAGTAGATGACAAGCCTCAAATCAGTATGTAAACATGCTCAAAATGCAATGCAAGATTAAGGCCAACAAGAGGCTATAACATGAGGTATACAAAGCATTCACCAAACAGCCAAAGACCCTTAATGAGACATTCCAAGAAGGTCAAAATATAGCCATTTTCAGTTCTGATCATGGCCGAAAACAGAAGCAAGACAAGGCTAAAAAAGCATGCAAAAAAAGAGGGCCAAAGAGGGGTATAACATGAAGTAGGCCAAATATACATCAAAAAGTGAAAGACCCTTAATGAGATATTCCAATAAGGTCAAAATATGGCCCTTTTCAGTTCTGATGATGGCCTAAAAACAGAAGCAAGACAAGCCAACAAAGCATGCAAAAATGGGGGCCAAAGAGGGGTATAATGGTAGGTGCTACATGGAGGCCCCCAACAGTGTTAAGCCCTTCTACAATGTTGTAGAGGGACTCAAAATAAGCCAACTCACAGTTTATATCATGCTCAAAAACAGATCACACATAGGCTAGAAATACCATGCAAAATAATGGCATACAAGGGGGTATTGAAGCAAGTACCAAATGGGGGGCTCAAACAGGGTTGAGCCCTTAAACAAACATGAAGAATGGCTCAAAATAATGACCCTTCAGTTAGGGTCGGAGCCCAAAATAGTAAGCAAATAGGCCTAAGCAATGGTGCAAAAAAGTGCTACAAAAGAGGGAGATTGGCACTTACCCTTGAAGACCACTTCTTTGCTACCTCTTGGACCAAGGAATGTTGCTTCCTAGCTGCTGGAAAACTCCCCAAGCTGCTGGAAATGGAGTGGTGGTGGTGGTGCTTGGTAGTAGTGAACAAATGGAGCCAAAACTTAGAGATTTTGAGAGGAAACGAGAGAGATATGTATGTATGAGCTTGAGAGCAATTTTCCAACCCTTGAGGGAGAGCTAGAGTTGTTGTATGTATGCAAGGATGGAGGAGAAAGGGAGGGAAAATGTGTAGTCTTATGGGATTAAGTTCCCCTCTCTACAAAAAGTCCCCCGAAATCAGATATTTTGGGGGAAAAAGCTATACAGCTGCAAGGCACACATCCCAAGGATCATGGCCGGCCTGCTATTTTTGTTGCAAGTAGCCGGCCGGCCACCCCCTATGGCCGGCCGGCCAAGGGGCAAAATGATTCAAAACAATTTCTGGCTGGCCACCAGATATTGGTGTCCTCCCAGGTCTCCTCAACACAACCCTGTGGTTGGAAATTGGCAACTGTAAAAAAGGAGAGACAACAAGCCACTTTTAAGAGGGGTTCAAAAGGTTCAAGTTGAGTTACTGGCCGGCCATGTGATATTAGGGTCCTCCCATGTGTGTACAATACAAATATGTGGTTTGGGGTTGAAGAAAATGGCCCTAGGGTGGTCAACATTAGCTCGGAAGTGAGAAAAACGGGCATCGGAGGGCGCCGGAGGAGCATAACTGATTGCTAAGACAATTGATGGCCTCTCACCCTTCAGTAACCTTCCTGGTGATAAAACAGAGGTACCTGCCAAAAATGAACGAAAACCGATGCAAAACGAATGCTCGGGGGCCAAAACACGCAGCCGGTCCCGAAAATAGGTCATATAATCGAAGTGGCATTCGCCACGAGTGGGTCTTCAGACCTCGGTGTCCTCAAAAGGAGTAAATAAGATGTATGCCAAAAACCGGAGGAATCGGAGATGGTTAGACGGTCCCGAACCGAGGCACACGCCGACGGCTCAAAAACCGGAACCGGCCCGAATGGCAAATGGCCTACGGCCATTTAAATGTAGCCCACGGCCACCGAGAGATGGTCTACACGGACCTCTCCTCCCTTCAGAAGAGAAACAGAGAAAACCGAGTCCGTTCGCAAACCGAGACAAGGTACGAAGAGGGTTCTAAGTCCGGAGGCTCACTACCGCGACTCGAGACTTCGAACGAAAGCACAATATGCAACATCACCGAAGCGCCAATCGGTGACGCTCGAAGTCTTAAGGTCGGTCAAAAATGGGGTGTCTACAGTTGCCCCTCTTTGACAGAACTCGGAAGTCACAAGTGACGGGAGTGAATGTCAAAGCCCAGAGACGACCCATTTTTGACAAGGCCGAAGACTTAGACAATCATACAAGATGAACAGAGATATGTGCCCGCAGGCGTGCCCGCAGGCAAAGGGGGCAAAATGCAAAGCGATATGCACGGAGCCAGATGTAACTTAATGATCATGCAAGTGCAGCAAGCTGTAATGAAGCAAGTATTCGCAAATAGATGCAACAGTTTTAAGCAAGAATGCAAAGCAACAACTACATTTCATGCAGTTAGGAATGCGGAGAATTATTCAATTTCGCCGCCTCACACGGAGAAGATACGATACTCAAGCTGATTCGCGGGTCGCACCAAATTTCAAATGAACCGTATATACAATATCGCGGCTCGCAAAAGAAATAAATTCAACAAGAACAATATGCTAACAACATATATTCAATGTGATTCCTGTGATTCCGAAAGTTTGACACACGCAGTGCCGGCGAGTGAATGCATCGCAATGCGAGAAAGGAACGTGCGTGACAACGCATGCTCGAGCACGAGGTATGGTACACCAAGAAAACATGCATGACAATGCAAAATGCTCATGAGAATGCAAGTTATGTGCACAACAATGCAAACGAAACGAGCATAAATCGTGGTGCCCGCTTGTTGCGAAACAACGAGTAAGGAAACGCCAAGATTTCTAAGGCGACTCGATCAGGCCTCTCGTTCACCTCCCGGAGAGGTTACAACATGCTCAAAAAGGATACACTCGATTTTGATGAGTAATGATGAGACACATGTCGAAATTGCAACAAGTTCCATGAGCAATTTCGCACCAGAAAGTACACTTTTCTTGAACTTTTTCAGGTCCCGGGAACTCCAATCTTCCTCAAAATTTGCAGAGAGCTAGGGGAGCATGTGGGGACATGGCCGCCAGGTGGTTGCCCAAGGAGGCCACCGCCGCTTCAAAAAGCAAATGGTCAGCCAGAAAAGGTGGCCGGCCACCTGCCCAAAACAGAGGCAGTATGGTCTTTTCGCCTCATTTTCTTTTTATTCTCTCATCCAATCACTTCGAGCTCCCACCCACAGCTGTAAAACTTCTCCCTTGCTTCCCAAACCATTTTTTTCTTCAGATCTGCACTTTATACGCACTTTTCAGACCTCCCACGCAAGTTGTTTTCGCAAAAACATTCGATTTTAAGCACTTTGGACCGATTAAATTTTGATTTCGGGGCTTCTTTTCTCATTTTCACCACTTAAGGTAAGTTTGTCTCAATATTTGGAAGATTTTCCCAGGCTTTGACTTTCTTTGACTTTTTCTCTCCTTGAGAGTTGACTTTTGTTGACTTTTTCCAATTTTGGCTCATTTTGGCTCATTTTTGCTCCTTTTGCAGATTTTTTGAAATGGCGGGTAATTTCCCTCATGGTGGAGGTCCTCCAGGTGTCGGAGATGATTTCGATATCATGACGCTGCCCCCGAGGGTCCGACCTTTATTCCTCGGAGATACGCCCGCTTGTACACATTCTTCCGCGGGCCATTTTTCGTCATTTTACTGACTTCAATGATCGGGCACCCGGAGATCTACTTCTACGAGAGCCGAAGCATCACCTTTCTTACGAGGCACGAGAGGTATTTTACTTCATTTTCTGTATTTTTTGTGCATTTCATACCTTTGCCATGCTTGAACACACAGTTTAGCTTATGACATAGTACTTTGCTTGCATCCTGAACATGTGGTTTAAACACTTGAATTTCTGAATACTAGGCTCATCGATTGATTGTGAACGCACGGTACACATTAGTTAAGAATTGAACACACGGCTCAAACACTGATTTGTCGAACACACAGCCCGAATTTGAAGATGAACACACAGCACACACTGACTAAGAGTAGAACACAGTCCCAAACTCTGATTTTCAACACACATTCAAGTTGATGGTGAACACACGTACACAATCGATTGAGAGTAGAACACGCAATCCCAAACTCGATTTTCTCAACACACAAGTTGATGGTGAACACACGGCACACACTGATTGAGAGTAGAACACGCAGTCCCAAACTCTGATTTTCTAAACGCACAGTCTAAGTTGATGGTGAACACACCACACACTAATTGAGAGTAGAACACGCAGCCCCAAACTCGATTTTCAACACACAACCCAAGTTGATGGTGAACACATGTTCTAATCGATTGAGAGTAGAACACGCAGCCCCAAACTCGATTTTCTCAACACACACCTGACAGTTGATGTGAACACACATTAATCGATTGAGAGTAGAACACGCAGCCCCAAACTCGATTTTCTCAACACACAAATCAAATTGATGGTGAACACACAAATTTCAAACTCGATTTTCAACACACAGTTTCAGATAGCGAACACGCACCCCGATTAAGATTTGAACACGCAGCCCAAAACACGATTTTCTCAACACATGCCTAGATTAAAAACACACTAATTGAGATTTGAACACGCAATTTAAAACACCGATTTTCAACACACACATTTGAGATGAACACGTAGCCCATATTTTGATTTTTCTGAACACACAGTTCATTTACTTGCGTTTGCACACGGCTTGTTCATTTCATTTGCACACAGCTCATTCATTTCATTTGCACACGGCTTGTTCATTTCATTTGCACACGGCTTGTTCATTTCATTACTGACACATGCATCCATTCTGAATGCAGGTTGGCTCTCGTACCGTGCAAGGATACGGCTCCACTGCTGCGAGAGAGTGGTATACCGAGCTTCCAGAGGCTGTCCAGGATTTGGTTGGTTTAGCAGGGTTCGGAGCATTCTGCATGGGGTTATCACATTGTCCCGCCAGTAGGACACTGTTAGCCGCTTTGGTGGAGAGATGGTGGGACACCACCAATTCCTTCCATTTTTCCGCCACCGAGGATTTGACCATGACCCCGCTAGACTTTGCTGTACTTACCGGCCTAGACATAGGAGGTTGGCCCATTCCTTACGATGAGGATATGGGCGAATAGAAGGCCGCTTGGGTACATCTGTTGGGGGCCTGCCCACCAGGATGTAGCTTCGGGAGAGTCCCAGACACCTGTTCTCTTCCCTGCTGGAGGCCGAGATGGAGCCCGAGTCTCCGAGGAGGTTGAGCAAGACGCCATGTTTCCTTATGTTCCTCTTTGGCACCACTGCTTGTCGATAGGGGAACACTGCTGGGTTGTATCTTTTGAGTGCCCTAGTGGACCTATCACAGTCGGGCCGACGATCGGGTGGCGCCGCCGCTACCCTCTATTGCTATATGAGCGGCCTTCGCAAGGGAGACTTACTCGGGCTATTGGAGAGCCCGGAGGTACGCTCATCCTCTTGATTTACATTTCGCTCCTCATTACTTGTTCATTGCACACACAAGACTTTACATTCTCAGATTTTGCCCTCAAAGACTTTGTATTTACATTCCGCATCGCTTTCAGCCTATGGGTCTACGATATTTTTCCGACGTTAGCCCCAGAGATGGAGGTGGGTGGCCCCTTATGACCCCTGCTTATTGGTATTCGAGGGCCAAGACCGATCGAGACCTCGAGAGACTCTCTTCTACCGCGACAAGATTTTGACACCGCTCGACGACAGAGGTATTTCGTAACTCTCGCCTTTTTCCGCTTTCATCTTTGATTTGCCCAGATATTCTCGATCGATTGATTTATGCACCGTTATCCGCAGACACGGGCGTACTCGGCGGTCTTGGGCGATGGTCTCCGATTTCAGTATCCCGGAGGAGCGGGTAACTCCCAATACAGGTTCCTGCTTGAAGGACCAGTTGGTAGAGCATGGTTCCTGGGGAACGCTTCGCCGTATGGGGGTACAATTTCAGACCCTCCGCCGACCTCCACCACTATGCGGATCGCCGATAGACTCTCTACCCAGAGGTCGTTAGTGCTATGCAGTGCACGGATGCTTTGCTTCAGCTTACGGACGGGGACTACACCACTTATCGTCTCACATATGAGATGCCTCCTTGACGGAGTGCGGTTCGCCATCGAGGCTCATCGATGTACCATCTTCGAGTCGAAGCTCGTGCTACGGATATCCCCTTCCAGCAGGTCGGTACGCCTCGAGGTGGGGTGGGTCGATTCTCCGATCCTCCGACTCTTCATCATCCCGGTGGCCGATATGCCGACCGAGTTGACGAGTTGGCGATTTGGGACTCCTTACTGTGTCTCATTGAGCCTCCTCTTCCCCGACCACGTATATGTCGAGATCCCGATTCACCCCCAGATGTTTTACGCCTTTGATTTATCAATGATACTTGGACATTCATTCCTCACCGATAGTTTTGCATTTGTATCTCAGAGCCTCCAGCTTGAGTACATGGATGAGATGCTTGGGATGTCAGCCACATTCGAGGGCATGATCCTACGGAGGAGGCACAAATGGCCATTATGGGCGTATAGTGCATCCATCTTTCCCAGATTTAGCATATTTCGATGACATACTGGTTTTGAACATTCTCAGATTGATAGGTCAGGTAGAGCACATCCGACACACACCCCACTCGCATATTGTACTTGCATCTGCTTTTCATATTTGAACTGATGTATTGAACTCTTCACTTTCAGATGCCTCCTGTATATGCACCGCCGCGGGCCGGGCCACCCGGGCCTTCTCAGAGAGGTCGAGGTGCTGGGCCATCTGGGCCCTTTCGAGGAGCTGGGCCATCCAGGCCTTCTCAGGGAGCAGGGCCATCTAGGCCTTTCCGAGGAGCTCGAGGAGCGGGGTCGTCTCGCAGACGTAGGGCACATGTTATAGAGGCAGAGCCTGATGAGGAGGAGGAGGAGGTCGCAGATCGTGAGTCAGAGACATCTGCTGAGGAGGGGGGCTCCGGCCTTGGTTCCGGGAGTGGAGGCGAGGCTGAGGGGGATCCTGAGGATGACAGCTCCGACCCGGATGGTGATGATGGTGCAGAGGTTGTCCCGCAGAAGAGGATGAGGGGGCCCCCTCATTCCCGCTCCCGAGGATATTGATGCTATTTCCTGCTTTATTTTACTTTTTGCTAGTAGTTTGTAGCACTTTGCATATTGTTAGGCAGTTTTATTTTCTGTAAAACTTGTACCTTTATTTTGTTGTAAAACATGATGGAATGAAACAGCTTTTGAAAAGGTGTTTGTATTTGAAACTCTTAGCATCGTATCGCATCATTTTGCACAAAAATGGAATTGAATGGGAATGTGCCTTGTGTATTTACCGGGTCAGGTAATGAACCGACGCAACAAATCAAACAACTCGACTCACTAAGAAATAACAGAATCTTAGCAAGTTTACAACTCGATAAGCAAAATACAACAATGTTAACGACTCGATAAACAAGACTTAACAAAATTGCGTAAACAAAAAGTAACAACTCAAAACACAAAATGCGACAGCTCGACAAAACTTACAACTCGATAAACAAAGCAACAACTCGATAAGCAAAATACAACAAAGCGTACTTCGGACGGACGATCTGGATGATGGAACGCATCCGAAACTGAGAGAAATGGAGGCCTTCGACATCCCCGATGCATAGAAATGCCTCAAACTTCCTTCCGGAGGGCAAAACAGGACCAATGCATGGCCGGCCACATTTTGCATCTGGGATTGAAGGTGGTCGGCCGCCGCTTTTTGAAACAAAGATGGCCGGCCAGCTAGAATAGGTGGCCGACCGGCCACCTTCCCTGCAACTCCTAGAATTGTGACAAGTGTCCCCGAATAGTGTTTTACCCCCCTATAAAGCTCCAACTTTGGAACTCTTTCATTTCATCACTGCTTTGCACAAAAAATGGAGGCATTTCTCGTAGAAAATCTCACATCTTGGATCTCTTCTTTAGATGGCTCGGAAAAGTTGAACTTCCGGGGTTTCGCTTGAATGCACTATTCACGCCGGGCCGACTCCATCGCATCTTCCTTTCCTCCATGCCGCAGCGAGATTTTGGAACCCAAAGGACGACGCCTTCAAATTCTGGAGGGCAAGAGGTATGTCCCACTTTTGAAGATTTTCAAGTTTTGATAGAGTCCGAGCGAGGTGAGGAGATCTTGCCCCAACTCAATTTTGGCTATGCCCAAACCTTAGGGCGGATGTGGACTCAACGCCAAATGATGCTCGATCCTCGATTTGTAACGGAATGTTGGATATCCCGAGCCCGATTTATCGATTCTCCGATGTCAGTGACCGCAATGACCATCATTGGCAAGGCTTCCGCAACATGCCCTCGCTTATGCATGCTATCTCATTTTCGCTTGTCTCGAGCTTTGGAGGATCCAGCATCCGCTTGATTGAAGTCGCCCAAGGCTTGAAAGAAGGAAAGAGTTGCATCGCCATGACATTGGCCGAGACACCGATGGGCTTTGGATGCTTTCTACCGCCGGAGACAACCAGTTTGCAGGAGTCCACTATCGCCGCAGTAATGTTTCCCACCCAAGCTCACATATGTATTTGCTCACATCACTGCCCTCGTGCTCGGTTTTTCTCACAAAACCCTCATCTTACTTTTCTCTCATCGCACATCTCTATTCTTTATTCTCTCATTTTTCATCCCTCCCTGTGATATGGTTGATGGATAAATTGCAAGTTGTGGACTCTTGCCTCGCTTACTCAAATTTGGCTACTTTCTTTCGACAACGCCTAGTCGACGCCCTTGATGAGGGATGGTGGTTTGAATGGATGTGCAATTTGTCGGCAGATCACATTGCGTGGCGCCGTCCTTGGCTTAATCTCCCGGCAATGAGCTACAGCATGTCTCCAGGTCGGGATTCGATTGATCGGCTTGACTCATCACGTATTCTATTTCCCATTCCGTATTCTCACGCCAATGATCGACTTGCCCACCGTAGGGGATAGAGTATCCGGCCACATTCCCTGCTCGAGGTGCACAGCTTGGCATACCGCAAGATGGGGAAATAGAGAGCTCTTGGCCCCTGCTCCCATTTTTAGTTGCACTTTGTCTGACAAGTGCTGGGATTGGCTCAACGAAGAAGCATAGGTTGGGCCTAGGTTGGCATCAGAGGCTTCAACTAGCTCTGGAAGGGGGCGCAGGGACACTTGACTTGACTATGCCCCGGATTTATTGCTTTACTAGTACTTTCAAGTTTTCTTCATGAGTGTAATAAAAAGCAACCTCAATTGTATGCAAGAGCAAGAGAACTCTGTTTTGAAATCAATAAAATTGAAGGTTGTGGTACTGAAAATTCTCCGCTTTGGTCCAAAAATGGTCTTAGTTGTAAAAAGATTAATTTTGAGCAAAGTCAACTTTTATTAAAACTTTTCAAAACTATTTTTGATATGGATCAGAATCGACACGCCGAGATCCGCCAACGAGATGCACAACCCCGATCCTAGCAACCGGAAAGTTGCCCCTAGTCTGAAAAGTGAATTCATAGCAACGGAAAGTTGCCCCTAGTCCGATGGTGAACACTTCATTGCAACGGAAAGTTGCCCTAGTCCTAATAGCACTGCATCGAGATCACGATAAATGCCGATGAATAGAGATGACCGAGATGATCAAATGGACAAAGTTGATCGGGAAAAGATTGTGGTCAACTTCGTGATGAAGTCGCCACGATCCCAAAGATGGGAATCAAGCCTTACGAGTTCAGTGCTTAGGTTCGCCGGGTATTTTTACTCTCCTTTTGCGCCTAACTTTTGCCAAGGCCGCCTTTTATGGTTTTCAACCTTATGTAGCTCAGCTTTTTATAATTTCAAATTTTCTATGCTCGAATTTTGCCTAGGTCGCCTTTTCGGTTTTCGCCCTAGCGAGCCTCTCAGGTAGTATTTCTTCAACTTGTCCATGTTGATCGGTTGAGAAAACTCTAAGCCATCTAGATCCATCGTAACCACAGCCCACCGCACTGCATTGACTTGATAATGTAGGGACCAAATTCAATTGGGTCCGAACTTGCCCTTGGGTCGTGGATGGGAGCTCGTTGTCTTTGAGTACCAAATCTCCTTCTTTCAAATTCTCGACTTAACCTTCTTGTTAAAAGCCCGGCGATTCTCAGCTGATAACTTTGGACGTGGTACATGCTTTCAACCTTCTTTTCATCGAAAAGCATGAGTTCTCAAATCCGCTTTCACGCTAATCCGCTTCGCTTATCTCGCACTCACCAATACTGTAATGACGGACCTCAATCTCAATAGGTAGAACGGCCTCCATCCCATAAACCAATGAGTACGGAGTCGCCCAAGAGAAGTTCTCGATTGAAGTCCTCAGAGTCCCCACAGAGCAAACGGCAAATTATCTCGCCACCCTTGTAGGTTTCCACCATCTTCGTAGTATGCGCTGATATTCTTGTTGGCGGCCTCAACTCGCCCATTAGTTTGCGTCGTAGGTAGATGACTTATGAAAAGCCACATTGTATTTCTCCAACAAATCAATCACCTCCTTCTTGAAGTGGGAACCATTGTCCAAACGATTTCATTTGGGAACTCGTAGCGACAGATGATGTTGTTTCTGATGAATTTTGCTACATGCGAAGCCTTCAACACCGCATAAGATTGGGCCTCAGCCCACTTTGTGAAATAATCTATCGCTACCAAGATGAACTCATGCCCATTCGACCCCTTTGGCGTGACAGCTCCGGTTACATCAATTCCTGCATGTAAAACGGCCATGGCGGTCATGTTGTACACTTTTGACGGCGGATGTTCATGCGATTTGCATGAATTTGACACTTGTGACATCGCCGACGAAACTAATACAATCCTCCTCCATGGTGGACCAAGAATAACCCCGTTCGAGAATCTTCCGTACTAACATTACCCCATTCATGTGTGCACCACATTCTCCCCGTGGATGGCTTCCATCGACGCTTTTGACTCTTCTAAGATCAACGCACGCTTTATGCATTCCCAGATGACCCCGCTTATACAGCTTTACCTCCGCAGATGATGAACTCGATCGCCATTCTCCGATTGCCCTTTTGTCTTTGGCATTTACCTCGCGGTATGTTTCTTTCTCCAAGAAGTTCCAGATGTCGTAATACCAGGGTGTTCGTCCCGAACTTCATCTATGGTCAGAATCGACTCATAGGCAGTGCAAATTTCGTCAATGATGATCGGACGATTCGACTCCACATGGATGTCTATCATAGATGATAGAGTTGCTAAAGAATCATGAACTCGTTGTTCTCTCTTAGTAGATGAGTAAAACTTAGCTTCTCAAACCGAGGAATCAAGAAATCCAAGGTTTGGTGATACATCATCATCTTTTCCTCTTTCACTTTCCAGCCTCCTTTAGCTTGAGACACAACAAGGTTCGAATCCCCAATGACGCCCAACCGCCTTGCCCCTAGTTCCGTGGTCGCTTCTAGACCAAAGAATACACGCCAGATTCTCGCTTCATTGTTCGAGACTTTGAATCGGAGTTTGAAGGCTAGAGGGATACGGAATTGTCGGGTGCTATCAAGAACACTCCTATCCCATACCCATGTTGATTTGACGCCCGCCAAAGTACATCGCCCAAGTTTCATCGCCGATATGCAAAATTGATTCATCCGGGAACAGTACTCAATCGCTTCATCCCTCAACCGGTGGTCGGCAAGGAACTCGCCATCGCTTCTTCCTTTTCATCGACTTGCGGTCACGACGTGAGATCAAATTCGAGAGCAACAAAGAACCAACGAGCTAGCCTACCCGTAAGTGCCGGTTTCTCAAGAGATATTTGATGGGATCAAGTCGTGAAACCAACATTACAGAGTGAGCTAACAGTAGTGCCGCAGCCTTCGGTAGCCCATACCAGAGCTAAGCAAGCTTTTTCCAAATGTATATCGGGTCTCATACTCCAAAGATCTTTTTGCTCAAATAGTAGATGGCTTTCTCCACCTTATCTTCTCGATTCTTGTGCAAGCATGCAGCCCATTGTAGTTTCAACATCGACAGATACAAAATCAACGGCTTCCTGGTTCGTGGCGATAAAACGGTGGGTTCTCAGAGATATTCTTTGATCTGCTCAAATGCAAATTTTGACATCGGCCGTCCCATTGAACTTCTTTTCCTTTCTTGAGGAGGCCAAAAGTGGTTCACAAGTCAAGGTTAATTTTGAAATAAACCGCCTTATGAATTGCACTTTACCCGTAAAGCCTCGTGACCTCCTTTTCACCCCTTGGTGGTGGCATTTCTAAGATGGCCTTGATTTTGGAAGGATCGACCTCGATGCCTCTTTTGTGTAATCGTAAACCCCAAAGATTTTTCCCAACAGAACACCAAATGTACATTTCGAGGGTTTAGCCAAGAACCTAATTCCTCGATCCTTTGGAAAAACTTATGCAAGGCTGTAGTGGCCTCTCTTTCCTTGGACTTGACAATCATGTCGCCCACATACACCTCAACCTCTTTGTGGATCATATCATGTAGTATTGTGGTCGCGTCTGCTGATAAGTAGCTCCAGTTTCTTCAACCCAAACGGCATTACCCTAGCAGATGTCTCCACGGGTGGTGAATGCGCTTTTTCCCTATCTTCCGTGCCATCACTATCCGGGTTGTATCCCGAGAAGCCATCCATGAATGAGAGCAATGCATGCCCCGCCGTGAAGTCTACCAACTCATCGATGTGCGGTAGTGGAAAGTCGCCCTTCTGACTAGCTCGCTCAAATCCTCAAGTCTACACACACCCGGATCCCGCCATCTTTCTTCTAAGACCGAACAATGTTGGCCAACCAAGTCGGATATTCAGATACCAAAGCAGAAGCCCGCCGATTTGCTTGGTGACCTCTTCCTTAATCTTAAGAGCCCAATCCGGCGGATCCTTCGAAGTTTCGCTGACAGTCGGGCCTCGGGTCAAGGGGGATCCGATGTCGCATAATCTCAGATCGATTCTGCATGTCTTCGAGAGGACCACGCCAAAACATCTTTGAAATCTTTTAATAAAGCGACTAAGCGCCAAGTTCCGAAGACAACGTGGACCCGATCTCGACCACCATGGGTCCTCCTCAAGACTAATGTTCACTAGAATGATTTCATCCATTAATGGTTTAACAAATCTCTTGCTCTTGTTCAATTAAACGCTAGAAACCGAGGAACTTCGCCCTCGCTGCTTTCATCAAAGTTTTGAAAGTCCTAATTAATGCAATAAATCAAGGGCACGTAAAAATACTCGAAACCACAGATAGTTCATTCTCAATAGGCACATCCAAATCGTCGGATTCATTGGTTACAACAGACTCAAATGAAAAGGAAAAAGACGACCTGGACAGATCAGGCATCCGGGTTAGCTTCCCAGAGTACCAGACTCAGACTCACCGAGCTGAACTCGATTCCGACTCACAAGACTCGTGGAATCAGATTCGCCACTACTCCGACCCTTGTCGCTGACAAAAATCCTCCTCAGATCGCCAAGTGAGAGAGGGTGCGATTGATGCATCCAAGATAGTCACGGTAGGCCCACAAACTGCTCCATCCCCAATCATGGAAACCACGGTTATCCCCAAGCACTCTTGGTCGATCGGAGGATCGAGAGGAGACATGCCAAGCTACCCCCATTTCAAATTCTCAGGCCCTCAGATCCATCGCTTATTCTGCTCAACCTCAACCGTTGGGTCTGCTCGCCTGCAGGCAACGCTATCCCCGGTAGTTGCGGTGTCGAAGAAGATCTCGAAACTCGCACGCGCTTCTCTCCGCTTAACCATGGCTCGGGAAGCCGCAAATGGAAAGTCCTCCTCCCGGACAAAGCGTCTGCTCAGGTACCGATGGGCCTGCATTAATTCAAAAGGCTTCCCAAATTCGCCTCGCTCTACCGCCATTTTTTCCTTTCTCACCTCCTCTTTGGTGGGCAGATAACCCAGTCCAAAGGTATGCGGGTTGTGTGGCACTTCGCCAATGCAACTTCTTTCCCGCCGCTTCCTTCCTAATCCCATCCCGGAATATGTTGTAGCTTGTTCATGAGGTAGACGGATTGAGCAATCGACGCATACACCTTCATTCACACCATAATATTCTCAGCACTACCCGCCTCTCGCCAAGGTGAACCCCGATAAGAACACATCCTCCGTGCGTGCTCGATTTCCAAAACTGGTGTAGACACTTCCGGCGGCGGATGGATGGATGAGTTTCTGAAAACAATTGCAACCCCCTTCCCGTGAGGGTATTTCAACATCCGTGTAGAGTGGAAGAGATCGCTTTTACTTGGTGCAACCACGGCCCCCAAGAGTAAGTTGAAGGTTGCGGGAACGTCCAAGACATGAAATTCAATGTTGTGTTGTCCTGGACCAACCTGGGTCTGAACCTTGACAGTCCCCATCACTTCCCTGCTGGTATTATCGTAAGCTTTGATCACCTGAGTGGTTGGTATGAAGTCCGCGGGTCTCAACCCGATTGCATATGCCGCTCGGGTCAAGACGTTGATAGCGTAATCTCAGATCAACAAGTACCACCGGTATCCACTTATCTCTACATTCCACGGAGATGTAGAGGGTTTGTTATGATTTACGCCCTCAGGCGGCAGTTCTTTGTCTGAAAAGGTTAATGCCGGGGAACCTCCTCCTGAAATTTCAACCACCGCTTCCGTGTAGTATCGATGGAGAGTTTGGCCTTGTCCATAGCAGATAGGACGGCTCGCCTATGTACCCTTGACGCCATAAGCAGACCCCAGATGGAGATGTCTGCTTGTATCTTCTTTAACTGCCTCAAGATGCCTTTTCTTCTTCAATTTGCTTTCTCTCTGCTTTCTCACCTCTTTATCTTTTCCAGATGTTTCAGTTGGTCTAGGTGTGGGGCTTGAAGTACCGCCCGCCTCGTCATGTGGTCCACCTCATCGAGGTACCAAGTATCATCCGTTGAGCTCGCCTAATCTTTCATCCGTGTGGGCAAGACATAAGTCATCGCCTTCCCACCACATCCCGCTTAGCATTCAACAGACACCTATCCGTTCTCGCAAGTTTGTACTCTCGGTATTTTCATCCCATATGCTCACAAAGATATCCTCGCTGCTCGCAAAGACTTTCAATCTCTTCATGGTTCTTGGCTTTCCTGATTCTCTCGTAATCCCAATTCTTCCTTGCTCCTCCTGTTAGTACGGTTTGTTGTTCGCCACAATATCTTGATCCCGAGCGAAATTCTTTGTACCGGCCTCCGCAATCCATTCTCGACTCTCGCCCTTCCGCCATCATTGATACCCTTGCTCGCCGCCTTGCTCGCCAAGTTCCACAACATCCGGCCGATCATCTAACCATCCGATAACTTCCGCCGACTTCATATTCAAACCAGCTTGATTGTTGCATCCTCGATCTTGGTCGTTGAAGAACCGGAGGTTGGCAAAATCTTCTTCCATCGTTGTCGATCATCTCGCTTTGTTCAAGTCTCCCCTAATCATGCACGCTTCAATTTTTTCTCGTAGCCCCACACTCAACTCCGATCGCCCATCGATAGGATGTATCCGCCTGATCATAGGCTCTTCCAACTAGATTCCCAGACTCGCTCCATCCTGCACTCAATAATTCTTCCTTCCTCTCAAACCCGCCCCATTCCATCTTCGATGGTCACCACCTTTGGCTCAGATTGGTTGTGAAGGTGTCCAACATGCACAAGTCAAGGCCAGAAGGATCACCTCCGGCTTGGGTAGGTGAGAGGGAGTAATATAGATACTAGGATCGTAGGACACGACCCCAGTTTGGATGAAGTTGACTCTTTTGGGTGGTGGATCTTAGTTGTGTATGGAGAGTGGGTTGGTTGTGATGTTGGGTCTTTCGGGAGGCAGAATAATATTTTTGTCAATGAGGTCCTGAATCTCGTGACGCAGCCGGAAACATTGGTTCAGATTATGGCTATGTCACCGGTGGTACGACAAGATTTGGCCGGGTTGTGGGAAGGGGGAGTGGATTTGGTAATGGCCTCATTTAGGGGTTTCAGATGCCCTTTTTATTAGAACCCCGAGAGCCTTGGACAAAGGCATGTATAGTGGAGTGAAGGTTCTTGGCCTCGATCGATATCTCGGCTTGGGTACGCCTCCTGATGTATCGAAAAGGGTGTGGCCGCCATGGCCTTGATGGGGAGGGGAGTGGTGGTGACCATACCGACCTCAAGTCCTTGTGTTTGCAAATACCACTCGCCTCAGCGTTGTTATGCGGTTGAATGTCCTTCTGGTCGCTCCCGGCCCCGGTCGATCAAACCTTGCTTCATCGTGATCTCGATCTGACTTCCATCTCGTAAGTCCGAGAAGGTGGGAAAGGGAGTACGATCATCTTCTGATGAGTTTCGCTGGAGATTGCGCACAATCATCCGGATTTGATCTTTGTCAGAGGCCTCAAGGTCATCATCGACGCCTTTGCCCTCCATCTAGTTACAAAATCGGAGAAAGACTCCTTGGGTTCCTCGCTTCGCCGCTTCGAGATCACGGGTTGTAATCTCGATCCGTATTGTACGAGTATCAGGCAACGAAGGCCTCAACCCATCTCATCCCAAATTTCTTTTCACGCCATCTTCTAACTTTATGCACTAAATGGTCTGCCACACCGACAAAGTTCGCCAAACAGGAAAGCTTTTGTGGTCAAGTTAGGCCCATTGGCCTCGTGGATGTCCGAAAATAGCCGAGATGGACCATAGGATCCTCGACCCATCAAAACGATCAACTGTGGCATCTTGAATCATTCGCAATGTTACGCCACGCCGGTGTACCCATCTTCGATGTCCGATGGCCTTCACCCCGCGATTTCTTGAAAAGCTTCTCCAACTTACTCAGCTTTTAGAGTCAGATGATCTACCTCGAACTCGAATGGAGAGTCCGGTGGTTGGGTGTAAGATTCTGGACAGCTATGAAGGGTGGCGAGCCACCTCTGGAAGGTTGGTGTCCTCTTGGATATTCTCGACATTGGGTAGGGTGTTCTCGGTGTTCGGAGGGTATTCTCGAGGATTTGGCAGGTATTCGACCAAAGAGGTGCTCGCCGGTAGTGGAGCCGGTGGAGGAGGAGCTCGATGTGAAGCAGACGCCGATTCTCGCCAAGCCTTAGTAATCACTTACCGCGGGCCATGATCGCGCTTGTTGTTTAGAAAATTCCGCTTACATGGATGGCATCCTCCTGCATCTGTTTATGCTCTCGCATTTGGCGATCATCGCCTCCATCCTCGATGTATTCTCATTGCTCCATCCGAATGACCAGAATGTATCTCTATGGCGTATACGTAAATCTCAACCCGATCAAGCATCGTCAAAGTAGCCCTCATTCCAGAATCCTCGCTCGACATTAATCGCCTCCTCGGCCTTCTTCGATAATCGGGGTAGAGAGGAACACTCGATGTCCGCCAACCGCATCCTCGGATCGATTGAGTCGGCGACCTCGTGTCCAAAGTGCTTGGGGAGTATCTATCGTTCGAAGCAATCGTATAAAAATCGCCTCTAGCAAAAAGATAATAAAGCGAAAAGGAAATAAATAACCAGATAAACGGGCAAAGATAACAAATTAAATTAAATACACACAACACACAATGGCATACAACACGCAGCTGATAAGTCAAAATACATCGCCCTCAATCATCGATCATCGCTCTCAGATTATCGTTTCCCCAAAATCAATCCGATATCCGCAGATAACCGATTCTCGATATCGACCGATGCCCGCAGTTCGATGCCCAAACTCATAGATCGATACATGCATTCTCAGAGAGACACACTCTAACAAGCACATAGCAGATAAGTGAGAGCCAAAACACCCCTATGTTGGGGTAGGGTTTCCGCCCTATTTTGTCAGAGCTAGGGTTTTACTACGCACACAATGTTTCAAACAACCTATAAACGGGTAAGCAACCTGTCCTAGTTTAGAATGGTCACTATGGATCCGAATATGCACTAGGTCGAATGGTCAAAAAGGGTGCCCCGGTAAAACCGGGGTTTGTGTTCCCATGCTGTCAGAGCCCAGAGCCGATCAGCCTTATGGACATGCCTTGACAAGACAAGCCTCCGACAAATCGTTCGGGAATGGCATATGGCAAACACAGTGTCCTAGGCGCACCAATGCAATGCAAAGAAACACACAAGTGTAGTCAAAACCAGATATCATGAGTTCGAGTCAAGTTCTCTAAATCCCCAGCAGAGTCACCAGAAACTGTAGACGTCCCCGAACGCATCCCGGGAAAGGAGTGCGAGTCCCCCCCGTTCTGGTTCGATATTGGGTCTACTACAGTTCAAGGACTCAAATGTCACGGTTCTTAATCTTGAACCAAAGAGTCCAAATCCGGCAAATCGATTTTGAAAACAGATTTTTGAAAGAAGTGCCAAACATGGACTGCTTTGCCAGATACAGAGTCGCCACCTAAATGTTTTTTAATGGGAAATTTAGGAAACCCTGACTCGGTGCCAAAGGCCACGTGTCCGTCATCACCAAAGTTGCCTCGCTCGAACTTGGGTACGATTGGGAAGGTCACTGTGAGCACCCGCTTCGCCGCCAAAGACCGCCTCTACTAACCATGATATCTTATTTTGAAAACATTGTGAGTTCTTATTCTGGTTATTAGCCTAGGTTACTATGTGATGCGACAAAGATACAAGTATAGACCGAGTCGCTCAATTGGAACAAAACATTTCATGTTTGTTTGTTTGAAAATGGTTTGATGGTGCTACCCGCAGTAGGCTAAGACGTGATTTGCCACCCTCGTGGGCTTAGAAAACATGATTTTGCCACTATCTAGTGGGCTTAAAACAAACATTTGATGAATTGTCCCAATTCAAGTAACTCAACCTCCACCCACAGCATTCAAGGCGCTTATATCACATAAGCACATAGCCTCATGGTAAGCATGCTATTCATGGCAACACTCACACGCATGCAAGGATGCTAAAGCATAAAACTCACCGAGTACTCCAAGCCAAAATGAAGCTCATTAGAAATCATGCATGATCCTAGATACACGTAATTGCCTAATGCAACACATGCAAAGATGCAAACTATAGCAAGCTCGCTATTCTAAACATGGCATATGGAATGCTACAACTAACACGTATTCAATTTGGAATTGAAATACAAATGCAGCTTTGTATGATGCGCCGAGCCCAAGCGTGCAAAACAGATGAATGATGCAAACATGTCATTACATCAGATGCTAATTGAAATATGCCCTATATCTAACCATCATAAGCGGTAAATAAAAGGGAAGAAAGACGGGGTTGGAAGACATACATCACACTCACCCACACTTATTACAATTATGGCCTCGCACAGAGGGTCCGAATAAATAATACACTTCCAAATGAAAGAATAATACAGTCAATAATACAAAATAATATACAAATTCCTAATTAATTAACAAATTAACTAAGAAAATCAGAATCGCATGCAAGCCGTGGATCGCCTTGACTCCGCCCGATAATGAAATGATGCATGTTTGGGCTGCTTATGCTGAAATCCACCGATGCCCCAATTAGCCTCGCTTGCAATGTTTCTAAATGCGCATGACTCAAAAGTTGTCGATTCTTCATTTTGCCGCAACAGAGAGCAGAAAGGGCATAGCAATGTATTTCACAAATATATGCATGCCTCGATCCTCGTACACCAATCACGATATCGAAGCACGATGGCCAAGGAGCCGAATTACACAACTCAATATAGGATGAATACATATGAATGCTACAACAAAACCTAACTCCATCATGGATAATCCGGAGTGTCGGTGACTTGGGAATTGAGACCCGCTCCGTCACCGAGTACGAACGCCTCGCTTCGCGTGTCCCGGCTAACTCCTATCCCTAACACGATGCAATATGCATGATATGCATGAAATGCAGCTAATATGCAATCCTAACATACACAATGTCATGGAATGGCATACACGCTATACGAGGTAATACACAATCGGGCATACACAATGCTATGGATGAAATGGCATACGTAATGCAATAATGGGGTTACACCTACATGAGTGAGCCTCACGCACCCTCACATAGGAGGCCATCGATGAAAAACAAGATATTAAGTGCGTGCTCAAGGCACGCAAACCGAGAACGGACCCTCAGGTATTGAAATGCCACTCTAATGAGACATGGCAAAGACATGGAATATGATATGCAAACATGCAAAAATCAGTGGCAAAATGAGGGGGCAAAACAGCCCCGAAATGAGGTGAAATAATACCCGATGCATGAAATGATCCCGAAACATGGATTTCAATGCATAAAATGGCCTACAGCTATACAATACATGCATAATTGATACATGACATGAAAAGGAAGAAGCAAGGAAGCCCCAAAACTCACATTTTTACAGTACAAAACATGGCCAAACAACAATCACAAGTAGGGCTAAAATGGCATACAAAAATGGCTCCGCAAGGGAGGCTAAGAAGCAAGTGGTAGATGCAAAGCCCAAAAAGAAAAATACCCTTCTACAATACTGAAGAGGGAATAAAAATATGAACATTTACAGTAGATGAAAAGCCTCAAATCAGTATGAAAACATGCTCAAAATGCAATGCAAGATTAAAGCCAACAAGAGGCTATAACATGAGGTATACAAAGCATTCACCAAACAGCCAAAGACCCTTAATTAGATATTCCAAGAAGGTCAAAATATGGCAATTTTCAGTTCTGATCATGGCCGAAAACAGAAGCTAGATAAGCCTAAAAAAGCATGCAAAAATGGGGGGGCAAAGAGGGGTATAACATGAAGTAGGCCAAATATACATCAAACAGCAAAAGACCCTTAATGAGATATGCCAATAAGGTCAAAATATGGCAATTTTCAGTTCTGATCATGGCTGAAAAACAGAAGCAAGACAAGTCAACAAAGCATGCAAAAATGGGGGCCAAAGAGGGATATAATGGTAAGTGCACATGGAGGCCCCCAAAAGTGTTGAGCCCTTCTACAATGTTGTAGAGGGGCTCAAAATAAGCCAACTCACAGTTTATATAATGCTCAAAAACAGATCACACATAGGCTAGAAATACCATGCAAAATAATGGCATACAAGAGGGTATTGAAGCAAGTACCAAATGGGGGGCTCAAACAGGGTTGAGCCCTTAAACAAACATGAAGAATGGCTCAAAATAATGACCATTTCAGTTAGGGTCGGAGTCCAAAACAGTAAGAAAATAGGCTAGGAGAATGGTGCAAAAAAAGTGCTACAAAAGAGGGAGATTGACACTTACCCTTGAAGACCACTTCTTTGCTACCTCTTGGACCAAGGAATGTTGCTTCCTAGCTGCTGGAAAGCTCCCCAAGCTGCTGGAAATGGAGTGGTGGTGGTGGTGCTTGGTAGTAGTGAAGAAATGGAGCCAAAACTTAGAGATTTTGAGAGGAAATGAGAGAGATATGTATGTATGAGCTTGAGAGCAATTTTCCAACCCTTGAGGGAGTGCTAGAGCTGCTATATGTATACAAGGATGGAGGAGAAAGGGAGGGAAAATGTGTAGTCTTATGGGATTAAGTTCCCCTCTCTACAAAAAGTCCCCCGAAATCAGATATTTTGGAGGAAAAAGCTATACGGCTGCAAGGCACACATCCCAAGGATCATGGCCGGCCTGCTATTTTTGTTACAAGTGGCCGGCCGGCCACCCCCTATGGCCGGCCGGCCAAGGGGCAAAATGCTCCAAAACAATTTTTGGCTGGCCACCAGATATTGGTGTCCTCCCAGGTCTCCTCAACACAACCCTGTGGTTGGAAATACGCAACTGTAAAAAATGAGAGACAACAAGCCACTTTTAGGAGGGGTTCAAAAGGTTCAAGTTGAGTTACTGGCCAGCCATGTGATATTAGGGTCCGCCCATGTGTGTACAACACAAATATGTGGTTTGGGGTTAAAGAAAATGGCCCTAGGGTGGTCAACATTAGCTCGGAAGTGAGAAAAACGGGCGTCGGAGGGCGCCGGAGGAGCATAACTGATTGCTGAGACAATTGCTGGCCTCCCACCCTTCAAAGGACCTTTCCCGGTGATAAAACAGAGGTACCGCCAAAAATGAACGAAAACCGATGCAAAACGAATGCTCGGGGCCAAAACACGCAGTCGGTCCCGAAAATAGGTCATATAATCACCGAAGTGGCATTCGCCACGGTGGGTCTTCAGACCTCAGGTCCTCAAAAGGGAGTAAATAAGATGTATGCCAAAAACTGGAGGAATCGGAGATGGTTAGACGGTCCCGAACCGAGGCACACGGCCTGACGGCTCCGAAAACTGGGAACCGGGCTCCGAAATTGGCAAAATGGCCTACGGCCACGAAATGTAGCCCACGGCTACTGAGAGATGGTCTAAGGGACCTCTCCTCCCTCAGAAGAGAAACAGAGAAAACCGAGTCTGTTCGCAAACCGAGACAAGGTATGAAGAGGGTTCTAAGTCCGGAGGCAGGCTCACTACGCGACTCGAGACTTCTGAACGAGCACAATATGCAACATCACCGAGCGCTCAATCGGTGACTTCTGAGTCTTAAGGTCGGTCAAAAATGGGGTGTCTACAGTAGGCACTAGAGTAAACAATACAAACTGGCTAACTGCTCTTTCTAATTTTTTCTTTGCTTCTTTCAAGAATCTAGAGGAGAGTTTGGATTGTTTGTTGCCTTTGGTCCTATGAAAATCCACATCTATATCTAATAATTGAATTTCTAGAGAGGATGTATCAATCCATTTCCTACATGTACTAGCCTCACGAACACTATGACTTCGCCAAGAAAAACCAGGAGGAGGTGCAACCTCAATATCACTAGCCCTATTTTGTCGGGCCATAACCATTTCTAAGTCTCCTCATCATTTTCATCGTCATCACACTGACTGGCTCTAATTTGTTCTGTCAATTTCTCATTCATCTTCCTTTTGTCAAGCTTTTTGCCCTTATAATTATTCAAATGATCCATCATTAGTATTCGAACTTCACCACTAACATTAGCACAAGGTGCGATTTGACCTTTCATATGGGCTAAATGTTGCTTCAACCTAGTTATACCACCATTTAGCTATTTTTCACAAAACTTACACCTAATTTTATGCCTATTATTTTCTAGTGGAATTCCAAACTTCCAACCAATATCATCACTTGGAAGTTTTCCACTAGAACCACCTCCGTGCGCCATTATAACTTTCAATTATCTACACTAATAGTTTTCAATTAACAAATATTGTAATTCTAATTTAGTTGCTAATAATAATGCATTTAAAATAAAAATAAAAAATCTAAAATATTAAACTTCTTTACTTAACAATTAAACCTCTTTAAAAAAATTTAACAGATGAAACTTCTTTAAAAAAAACTGATATAAAAATAATCTTAAATAAAAAGATTTGACAGATTCAAACAAACACACTATAAGGAAATAATTATCCTAATCAACTCATTGTCATGGCTTCTAAGTTTTTCATGGATCACTAATTCTTTATGACTCAAATGAAGCACGAGAGACTAAAATGATATCAAATTGGGCTTGAGATCTTCTATATTAATTAATTTTTTATTTATTTTATTTATTTATTTTTATCTATTTTAATGCACTTTCAATCAATAATCAGGGTGACTCTAGTCTCATCCCCCATCAAGCAAACAAAAGCTCTTAAAAAATTTTTATTTGTATTATTAATATTTTATTATATATAGTTTGGTTATTTAAAAAAATCAAGGATCCCATCAAATAAAAAAAAAATATTCAAACAATAATAATACTACCTAGATACACTTAAAAAGTAAAATATTTGTGAATATTTCTTTATAAAAAAATTATAAATTTTCACAAATATTTTATTTTTAAGGTACTAATACAATACTAAGGTACTAATACAATGCTAACCTCCACCTCTTATCATAATCTTAGATAAATGATTAAATGAGAAAAATATGATTCAGAATTTGGTGCACATAATGTTGGACTCTGCAAAGACACTAATCAACACATGGGAGACTGAAATAGAAAAACAAAGTGGGACAGGTGCAGAGCTTTGCTTCAATATATATAAATGCTCCTAATATATATATATATATATAAATATTTGAAGAATTATAAATATATATTAAAATATATCTCATTTCCATCCCATACCATAATATAAATTAAAAAATAACCACATTATTTTTAATATATTTATCAAACACATATATTATTTTTATTATATTATATATTATTTTTATCAAAAACTAATCAACACATAAATTTATTTATCAAACTCTCCTCTAAATTTATTTATCAAACTAATCAACACATATTATATTTATCAAACACATAAATTTATCAAACACATATATATTTATCAAACACATATATATTTATCAAAAACTAATCAACACATTATTTTTAATATATTTATCAAACACATATATTATAATATATTTTTAAAATAACCACATTAAAAAAAAATTATAAACAAACCAAACACAACTTACCAAGCAAAACCATCCCATACCATAATATAAAATAACAAAATAACCACAGAAAAAACAAACAAAAAAAAAAAAAAAAAAAAGAAGAAAGAAAGACAAAACAAAAAAAAAAAACATAATTATAAACAAACCGAACACCAAGCAAAACCATTTGAAGAAGTCTTCAGCCAAAACAAAAAACAAAGCATGAAACAAATACAAATAGAGCATGAGAGAAAAACCTTCAACGAAGAAGCTTGAAATCGGTGATGGGTTTGGGTTCGATTCGATGCTTCTCCTTGCAACACTTTACAAGATCGATGCCCCTCAGAGATGGATTTGGATTTGATTGAGGAGTTGAGTTTGGTTCGATTGGGGGAAAACTTTAGAGGTTTTTACACATTTATGGTGTCCCTGTGTTCGTGAGTTTGTGTGTATGTATTATTGCTTGAAGAAGACAAAAAATTTGAAGTGAAATGTTTGAGCCTGTGAGTCTGTTTCCTTTCTTTTCTGCTTTTGTTTTGTTTTTGCAGGTACTTTGGTCGATTCTTTTTTCTTTTGTAGGTGATTTGCTTTCCAAGTGATTTGCTTTTCCAGGTGATTTGCTTTCCTCAATTATTTTTCCAGATGCTTTGCTCGTTTTTCAACCGAATCGGACTATATCGGAACTGTATCGCACACGTATTGGATTCAAGCCGATACGTGTCAGGAATCGGCCACTACAGACGTGAAATTCATTCTCACCGGTATACCGGTGAGTATCCGACTCGGCACTCCCTGTAGGCACCCCATTTTTGACCAACCTTAAGACTCAGACGTCACCGATTGAGCGCTCGGTGATGTTGCATATCGTGCTCGTTCAGAAGTCTCAGAGTCGCGGCCGTGCGCCCTGCCTCCGGACTTCCGAACCCTCTTCTGTGCCTTGCCTCGGTTTGCGAACCAGACTCAGTTTTCTCTGTTTTCTTTCCTGAGGAGGGGAGAGAGGTCCCGTAGACTATCTCTCAGTGGCTGTGGGCCACGTTTCGTGCCCGTAGGCCATTTTGCCCATTTCGGAGCTCTGCTTTCGATTTTGAGCCGTCAGGCGTGTTCGGGATTGGGACCCAACCATCTCCAATTCCTCAAGTTTTTGGCATGCATCTCATTTACTCCCTTTCGAGGGACACTGGGGTCTTAGATACCCACTTCGTGGCCAAACACCACTTTCGGTGCTTAACGGCCGGTTTTCGGGACCCCGAACCGCGCGTTTTGGCCACCGAGCATTCGTTTTGCATCGGTTTTTGTTCATTTTTGGCAGGTACCTCTGTTTTATCACCAGGAAGATCACTGGAGGGTGGGAGGCCAGCAATTGTCTCAGCAACCAGTTATGCTCCTCCGGCGCCCCCCGGCGCCCGTTTTTCTCACTTCCGGGCTAATGTTGAACACCCTAGGGCCATTTTCTTCGAGCTAAAACCACATATTTGTGTTGTACACACATGGGAGGACCCTAAAAACACATGGCCGGCCAGTAACTCTCATTGACCCTTTTGAACCCCTTCTAAAAGTGGCTTGTTGTTTCTCCCGTTTCAGAGTTACCAATTTCCAACCATAGGGTCTTGTTGTACACACATGGGAGGACACCAATCTTTGGTGGCCGGCCAGAAATTCTCAAATGACCATTTTGCCCCTAGCCGGCCGGCCATGGGGGGTAGCCGGCCGGCCACCTGCAGCAAAGGTACCTAGTCGGCCTGCTTCCTTGGGATGTGTGCATTCCAGCTGTGCTTTGATTTTCCCCAAAAAATATCTCATCCGGGGGACCCCTTTGGAGGGAAATAAGAGCTGATTTCCCTCCATTTGGCCAAGAATTCCTCTCTCCCTCTCTTGCTCACATTGGTGTCCTCCCAACTCAAGAGAAGAGATTACAAGCATTGGTTGGAGCATATACATACATACAACTTCATTTCCTTCAAGTTTTGGTGCCATTTTCTTCATCATCTCCAAGCTCTACCATCACAACTCCATTCCAGCAGCTAGGAGAGCTTTCCAGCAGCTAAGAGGCTCCCATTCTTCAAGCAAAAGGCAGCCAAGACTTGTCTACAAGGGTAAGTGTCCATTTCCCTCTTTTGTAGCACTTTCTTGCCTCATTTCTTAATCCTATTTTCTTATTGTTTTGAGCTCCGACCTCAACTGAAAATTGGTCTATTTTGAGCTATTCTTCATGTTTGTTCAAGGGCTCAACCCTGTTTGAGCCCTCCATCTTGCACTTGTTTCAATATCCTCTTATATGCCATTATTTTGCATTGAATATTTGGCCTATGTTTGATCTGTTTCCGAGCATAATGTAAACTGTGAGTGGGCCTATTTTGAGCCCCACTTCAACATTTAAGAAGGGCTCAACCCTGTTTGGCCTCTCTATCATGCACTTGCTTTATAATCTCTCATATTTACCGTAAATTTGCATGATTTGTTTGACCTACATGTGTTCTGTTTTGGAGCATGTCATGAATTGTGAGTAAGCTTATTTTGTGGCCCTCTAAAACATTGTAGAAGGGATCAACCTTGTTGGGGGTCTCCATGTTGTGCTTGTCTTTATATCCCTCTTTGGCCCCCATTTTTACATGCTTTTTTAGGCCTATCTAGCTTCTGTTTTCGGCCATGAGAAGTACTGAAAATATTCATATTTTGGCCTTCTTGTCATTTTTTGTTAAGGGTCCAAGGCTGTTTGATGAATGTAAGGCATACCTCATGTTCTAGCCTTTGTTGGCTTCATTCTTGCATGACATTTTTAGCAAGTTTGCATACTGATTTGAGGGTTGTCATAAAATTTAAATGTGCATATTTTTGGTCCCTCATCAGTGTTGTAGAAGGAAATTTTTCAGTTTGAGCATCGTATACATCACTTGTTTCCATACCCCTCTGTTGGCCCCCATTTTTGCATGCCATTGTTGTCCTATCTATGCTTACTATTTCGCCATGTTTTGTACTGTAAAAAATTCTATTTTGGGGCTGCCTTGCTACTGTTTTGCATGTCATGTACCAATTATGCATGTTTAGTATGGTCAGAGGCCATTTCGGTGCTTAATATCGCATTTTCGACCATTCCGCATTTGGTGTCATTTCCACCTTTCGACTGTTTTGCATCATTTGTGAGTGCTGAAATTCCATTTGCATGTTTGCATATCATTTTCCATGTCATTTCATGCCTTAGGGCCATTGTCCTCGGTTATGCGTCTGCAGTGCACGCATTTTGAGGCACTTCATTTTCATCCATCGGCCTCTTATGTGAGTGCGGCTGAGGCTCTCTCATGTTAGTATAAGTCCAATTTGCGTTTGGAATGCCATTTCATACTTTAGTACAATCGCCTCGATTTGCGTGCCCGTGTGCACGCATTTCGAGGCACTTCATTTTCATCCATTGGCCTCTTATGTGAGTGTGGCTGAGGCTCACTCATGTTGGTGTAAGCCCATATTGCATCGCATATCTCATTTTAGTCCTGTTGCATTCTGTATGCCATTTTCTCGGTTTGCATGCCCGTGGGCACGCATTTCGAGACATCTCATTTTTAGTCTCATTGCATATCATATTTCGAGCCATTTCGTGCCTTTATGTCATTGCCTCGGTTTGCGTGTCCGTGTGCACGCATTTCGAGCCACTTCACTTTTATCCGACGGCCTCTTATGTGAGTGTGGCTAAGGTCTACTCGTGTTAGTGTAAGTCCAATTTGCATTGCGTATGCCATTTCATGCCTTAGGATCATCGCCTCGGTTTGCGTGCCCGCGTGCACGCATTTCGAGGCATCTCATTTTCATAGCATTCTGTATGTTAGGATTGCATGCATATCATGCATATTGCATCGTGTTCGGGGTAGGAGTTAGCCCAGGCACGGGAAACGAGGCACGATTCGTACTCCGAGTGACAGAACGGGTCTCAATTCCCAAGTCACCGACACTCCGGATTACCCATGATGGAGTTAGGTTTTGTTGTACATTCATTTGCATTCATCCTATATTGAGTTGTGCAATCCGATTCCTCGGCCATCATGCATCAATATGCGTGATTGGTGGCACGAGGATCGAGGTATGCATATATTTGTGAAATACATTGCTATGCCCTTTCCTCGCTTCTCAAGGCAAGAAAATGAAGAATCAAGAACTTTTCGAGTCTTGGCACGATTTCGAGAAACATTGCAAACAGAGGCTAATTGGGGCATCCTAGTGGCAAATTTCAACATGCATCATTTCATTATCCGAGCGAGTCAAGGCAGCCTCGCTTGCATGCCAGCTTACGCTTTTTCTTAGTTAATTTGTTAATTAATTAGAATTATCAGATATTTCTGGTATCAGATATTCTTTTATTTCGATCAGATATTATTTATTCGACCCTCATGCGAGGGCATAATTGTAATAAGTGTGGGTGAGTGTGATGTATGTCTTCCAACCCCACGCCGCCTTTTCTTTCCCTTTTATTTACCCGCTTATGATGGTTAGATATAGGCATATTTCAATTAGCATACAAAGATGACAAAGATGTTTGCATCATTCATCTGCTTTTGCACGCATCGGCTCAAGATCATACAAACCGCATTTGTATTTCAATTCCAAATTGAATACGTGTTAGTTGTAGCATTCCATATGCCATGTTTAGAATAGCCGAGCTGCTATAGTTTGCATCTTTGCATGTGTTGCATTAGGCATTTCAGATATTTAGGATCATGCATGATTTCTAACAAGCTTGCTTTTGGCTTGGAGTACTCGGTGAGTTTTATGCTTTAGCATCCTTGCATGCGTGTGAGTCACAGCCATAATAGCATGCTTACCATGAGGCTAACTGCTTATGTGATATAACTGCCTTGAATGCCTGTGGGTGGAGGTTGAGTTATTTAAATTGGGACAATTCATCAAATGTTTGTTTTAAGCCCACTGGATAGTGGCAAAATCATGTTTTCTAAGCCCACCCGAGGGTGGCAAATCCGCGCCTTAGCCTACTTGCGGGTAGCACCATCAAACCATTTTCAAACAAACAAACATGAAATGTTTTGTTCCAATTCAGCGATTCATTTATACTTGTATGTCAGGCGATCACATAGTAACCTAGGCTAATAACCTAATAAGAACTCACAATGTTTTCAAAAACAGATATCATGGTTAGTAGAGGCGGTCTTTGATCGGGCGAGTGGGGTGCTCACGGCGACCTTTCCCAATCGCATCTAAGTTCCCGAGCCGAGGCAACTTTGGTGATGACGGACACGTGGCCTTTGGCACCGAGTCGTGGTTTCCTAAATTTCCCATTTAAAATATTTAGGTGGCGACTCAGATCCGCAAAGCAGTCCATGTTTGGCACTTCTTTTCAAAAATCTGCTTTCAAAACGATTTGCGGATTTGGACTCTTTGGTTCAAGATTAAGAACCGTGACATTTGAGTCCTTCGAATCAGAGTGACCCAATATCGAACCGTAACGGGGACTCACACTTTTCCCCGATGCTCGGGGACGCTTCTGCGACTCATTGGGATTTAGAGAACTTGACTCAACTCATGATATCCGGGTTTTGACTACACTTGTGTGTTTTTGCATTGCATTTGCATTGGTGCGCCTAGGACACCGTGGTTTGCCATATGCTATTCCTCGAGCGGTTTGTCGGAGGCTTGTCTTGTCAAGGCATGTCCATAAGGCTCGACCGTTACGGCTCGCCAAGATGGGAACACAAACCCCGGTTTTACCGGGCACCCTTTTGACCATTCGACCTAGTGCATATTCGATCCATAGTGACCATTCCAAACTAGGACAAAGTTGCTTACCCGCTTATAGGTTGTTTGAAGCCACCAAGGCGTAGTGAAACCCTAGCTCCTGACAAAATAGGACAGGGAAACCCTACCCCAACATAGGGGTGTTTTGGCTCTCACTTATCTGCTATGTGCTTGTTAGAGTGTGCCTCTACAGGAATGCATGTATCAGTTGAGTTTGGGCATCAGGCCTGTGGGCATCAACAAGATTCGAGAATCGCTTGTCTGCGGATATCCGATTCAGCTTTGGGGAACAAAGGATACAGAACAAGGATCGCTGATTGAGGATGGTATTTTCAAATTTTATCAACTGCGTGTTGTATACCCGACTGTGTGTTGTGTGTATTTAATTTAAGCTGTTATGCTGCCTGTTTTTCTGGTCATTTATTTCCTTTTTGCTTTATTATCTTTTTGCTAGGGCAGCTTTTTAGCACGATTGCTTCCGAACCAGTCGATACTCCCCAAGCACTTTGGACACGAGGTCGCCGACTCAACCGGTCCGAGGATCTCGCTGACGGACATCCAAAGGTTCCACTCTCTACCCCGCTATCGAAGAAGGCCGAGGAGGCGCAAAGGTGTCGTAACAGGATTACCGGACAGAGGGTCGCTTTGGACAAGAAACAAAGTTGAAACTTCTGTGTCTGCCATAGAGATACATTTACCGGCCATTCAGATGGAACAGCAGAATACATCAGGGATGGAGGCGATGATGCGCCAGATGCATGAGAGCATGAAACAGATGCAAGATGATGCCATCCGCCAAGCGGAATTTTCTAAACAACAAGCCGCAGTCATGGCCCAAAGAGCCAAAGCCGACATTAGGTCGCAATGCAGAATGCAACGCTCGCTTCACATCGCTCCTCCTCCACCGCTCCACTACCCGAAAGCAGCATCCATCGTCAATACCCCGCCAAATCCTCAGAATATCCTCCCGAACACCCGGAATACCTTACCCAATGACCATAACACTCAAGAGGACACAGGTCTTCCAATCTGGCCGCTCGCCCCACTTCGCAAGAATCGCCCAAGAATCTTACACCCAACCACCCGACTTCCATTTGAGTTCGAGGTAGATCATACAAATCAAACCGAGTAAGCCGAAAAGCTTTTCAAGAAATCGCAGGGGTGAAGGCCATCCTGACATATCGAAGATGGGTACACCGATGTGGCCGTAACATTGCCGACAGATTCAAGATGCCACAGATTGACCGCTTTGATGGGTCCGGAGATCCCATGGTCCATCTTCGCTATTTTCAGACGCCCCGAGACCAATGGGCCTAACCCGACCACAAAAGCTTTTTGTTTGGCGTAACTTTGTCGGGGTGGCGCCATCCGTACGCAAAGTTAGAAGATGATGTGAAGAGAAATCGATGAGCCGGCCGAGGCCTTCACGCACAATACTCATATAATACACAGATCGAGATTACAACACGTGATCTCGAAACAACGAGGCAGGAACAAAAAGAGACTTTCTCTGATTTTGTAACTCGGTGGAGAGCAAAGGCATCGATGATGACCTTGAGGCCAACAGATAAAGATCAAATTCGGATGATTGTACGCAATCTCCAACCGAAGTTAATGCAGAAAATGATCGTACTCCCTTTTCCCACCTTCTCAGATTTACACGAGATGGGGGTACAGATCGAGGATGCGATGAAGCAAGGTTTGATCGACCAGGACCGAGAGCAGCCCCGAAGGACATTCAACCGCAATAATAACGCAGGCCCGAGTGGCGCTGCCAACACAAGGACTTCGGAGGTCGGTATGGTCACCACCACTCCCTCTTCCCAACCAAGGCCCGCAGCGGCCACACCCTTTTCCAGTACCTCCGAGAGCTGTAACCAAGCCCCGAGATACCAATCCAGAGGCCAAAGAACCTTCACTCCACTATACATGCCCTTGTCCAAGGCTCTCGGCGTTCTAATCAAAAAGGGGCATCTGAAACCCCTAGAGCCGAGGCCACTACCAAATCCACTCCCCCCTTCCCACAACCCAGCCAAGCATCAGGCGTACCACCAAAGAAGATGGCCATGATACAGCATCAATGTTATCAAGGCCACGAGATTCAAGACCTCGCTGACAAGAATATCATTCTACCTCCCGAAGACCCAACGTCACAACTAACCCACTCTCAAGACATAACCAAGATCCACCACCCAAAAGAGTCAACCTCATCCAAACCGGGTCAAGCTTCACGACCCCAGTATCTATATCACGCCCTCCCACCTACCCAAGCCGGAGGTGATCCTTCCTGATTGCACTGACTTGTGCATGTTGGACACCTTCACAACCCAATCTGAGCCAGAGGTGGTGACCTCCGAAGATGGAATGGGACAGGTTTCAGAGGAGAGTAGAATTGGTGAGTCTGGGCTGGAACAGTCTGGGAATCTAGCTGGAAGAGTCTATGATCCGAGCGGATACATCCTATCAAGGAGCCACCGAGCCGAGTGAGGTCGCCAAAAAGTCAATTGTGCATGATTCAGGGGGACAGACTTGAACAAGGGGCAGATGATCTGACAACGGTGGAAGAAGATTTTGCCAACCTCCAGTTCTTCAACGACCAAGAAGCAGGGGATGCAACAATCAATTGGTTTGAATATGGGGAGTCGGCAGAGATTGCCGGATGGTTAGATGATCAGCCAGATGTTGTGGAAATTCAGCCAGAGCAAGGCAAAGGGCAGGGTATCAATGATGGCCGGAAGGGCCGAGAGTCAGAATGAATTGCCGCAGAGCGCCGGTACAAAGAATTTCGCTCAGGATCAAGATATTGTGAAAACCGAACAACAAACCCTACTAACACAGGAGGAGCAAGAGAAGAGGTGGGATTCTGAGAGAATCCGGAAAGCCAAGAACCATGAAGAGGTTGGAAGTGCTGCGAGCACAAGAGCAGGACATGCTGTGAGCATGTGGGATGAAAGTACCGAGAGTACGAACTTGCCGGAACTAGATAGGTGTCTGTTGAATGCTAGCGGGATGTGGTGGGAAGACGATGACTTATGTCTTGCCCACACGGATGAAGATTGGGTAGGTGCTCAACCAGATGACACTTGGTACCTCGATAAGGTGGACTACATGACCAGGAGTGGGCGGTACTTCAAGCCCCCACACCTCGACCAACCCGAGACATCCGAGAAAGATAAAGAGGCAGAGAAATGAGAGAGAAGCAAATTGAAGAAGAAGTCAGATCGAGATGTTAAAGAAAATACAGCAGACATCTCCATCCGGGACCGCTATGGCTTCAAGGGTGCATGACAGTCATTCCTATCTGCTATGGACAAGGCCAAACTTCCATCGAAACTACGCCAGTAGCAACCGGTTACCGGTTTTTCCGGAGGAGGTTCCCCAAGATTAACCTTTTCGGACAAGGAATTGCCACCGAGGGCGTGAATCATAACAAACCTCTACATCTCCGTGGAGTGTAGAGATAAGTGGATACCGGTGGTACTTGTTGATACCGGTTCGCTATCAATGTTCCGCCAACGCAGATATGCAATCGGGTTAAAACCCGCAGACTTCATACCAACCACTCAGTGATCAAAGCTTATGATAATACCAAGAGGGAAGTGATGGGGACCGCAAGGTTCAGACCTGTGTTGGTCCAGACAACACAACATTGAATTTCATGTCTTGGACGTTCCCGCAAGCTTCAACTTGCGCTTGGGGCGGCCGTGGTTGCACCAAGTGGAAGCAGTTTGTTCCACTCTGCACCACATGTTGAAAAACGCTCACCGGAAGGGAGATGCAAGTGTTTTCCGAAATTCATCCATCCATCCGCCGCGTAAGTGTCTACGCCAGCTTTTGGAGATCGAGCACGGCACGGAGGATGTGTTCTTATCGTGGTTCACTTTGGCAGAGGCCCCGTAGTGCAAAATATTATGGTCGGAATGAAGGTGTGTACGTGAGTGCTCAATCCGGGTACATCATGAACAAGCTGCAACATATTGCGGAGATGGGATGAGGAAGGAGCGGCAGGAAAGGAGTCGCAGCATTGGCGGAGGTGGCGCACAACCCGCATACCTTTTGGGTCAAGTTATCCGCCCACCAAAGAAGACTGGTGAGGAAAGGAAAGGAAATGGCCGGCAGAGCTGGAGCGGCAGCCGAAGCCTTTTGACTTAATGCACGTGCCCATCCAGTAGTACCTCGAACGGACGCTGGTCCGAGGGGGAGGACTTTCCATTTTGCGGCTTCCCAGAGCCATGGTTAAACGCGGAGAAGAAGCGCATCTGTGTTTCAAATCTTTCTTCGACCAAGCAACTATCCGGGATGACGCTACAGAAAGCGCATGCACTCCAACAACCGAGGTTGAGCAGAATAAGGCAAAGGATCCCGAGGGCACAGAATTTGAAATGGGGGTAGCATCGCATGTCTCTCTCGATCCTCCGACGACCAAGAGTGCTTGGGGATAACTTCGTGGTTTCCATGATTGGGGATGAACGTCACGGCCGAGCCGACCAGCCTATCTTGATGCATCAATCGCACCTCTCTCACTTGGCAAGACGAGGAGGGATTTTTGTCCAAAGAAGACCGGTCAGTAGTGAGCCGGAATCGATTCCACCGAGTCCCGTGAGTCGAATCAGTTCCACTGACCGAAGCTCGAAGTCCGTACTCCCGATGTTAACCCGATGCCACAGCCTCCGTGTCAGTTTTTTCCTTTTCATTTGAGTCTCAGTAACCAATGAATCGGACGATTTGATGTGCCTAATGAGAATGAACTATCTGTGGTTTCCGAGTACTTTTCTCAGGCCCTAATTTATTGCATTAATTCAGACTTTCAAAATTTTGATCAAAACGACGAGGACGAAGTTCCTCCGGTTCTACAACGCTTAATTGAGCAAGAGCAAGAGAGATTTGTTAAACCATTAATGGATGAAATCATTACCGTGAACATTGGTATCGAGGAGGACCCGCGGCTGGTCCAGATCGGGTCCACGTTGTCTTCGGAGGAACGCGAGCGCTTAGTCGCTTATTAAAAGATTTCAAAGATGTTTTCGCGGTCCTACGAAGACATGCCCGAATCGATCCCGAGATTGTACAAAGATCGATCCCCTTGACCCCGAGGCCCGACCACAAGCGTAAACTCGTATGATCCGCCGGATTGGGCTCTTAAGATTAAGGAAGAGGTCACTACAAATCGACGCAGCTTCTCGCCGTATCTCAATATCCGACTTGGTTGGCCAACATTGTTCCGTGTCAAGAAAGATGGCAGATCCGGTGTGTGTAGACTTCGTGATTTGAACAGAGCTAGTCCGGCGACGACTTTCCCTTACCGCACATCGATGAGTTGGTAGATTTCACAGCAGGGCATGCATTGCTCTCATTCATGGATGGCTTCTCAGGATACAACCAGATAGTGATGGCACCAGAAGACAGGGAAAAGACTGCATTCACCACCCCGTGGGGGACATACTGCTACCGGGTAATGCCGTTTGGGTTGGAGAACGCCGAGCTACTTATCAACGGGTCACACCACAATACTACATGATAGGACCCACAAAGAGGTTGAGGTGTATGTGAACGACATGATTGCCTAGTCAAAAGAAAGAGAGGGCCACTCCACCGACTTGCACAAGTTTTTTCAAAGGACCAGGGAATTCCCATGCTAAACCCTCGTAAATGTACGCTTGGTGTTACAATGGGAAAATGCTAGGTTTCGACACAATAAAGGCATCGAGGTCGATCCTTCCAAAATCAAGGCCATCTTAGAAATGCCACCACCAAGGACTGAAAAGGAGGTGCGAGGCTTTCTGGGTAAAGTGCAATTCATAAGACGGTTTATTTCAAAATTAACCTTGACTTGTGAACCACTTTTTGGCCTCCTGAAGAAAGGAAAGAAGTTCCAATGGGACGGCCGATGTCAAGCTGCATTTGAACAGATCAAAGAATATCTACAGAACCCACCCGTTTTATCGCCACCAGAACTGGGGAAACCGTTGATTTTGTATCTATCAGTGACTGAAACTACAATGGGCTGCATGCTTGCACAAGAATCAGAAGATAAGGTGGAGAAAGCCATCTATTATTTGAGCAAAAAGATGCTGGAGTATGAGACCCGATATACACCGCTGGAAAAGGCTTGCTTAGCTCTGGTATGGGCTACCAGAAGTCAGCACTACCGTTAGCTCACTCAGAATGTTGGTTTCACGACTTGATCCCATCAAATATCTCTTCGAGAAACCAAAGACTTACAGTAGGCTAGCTCGTTGGTTGTCAAGTTTCTCCGAATTTGATCTCACGTACGTGACACGCAAGTCAGTAAAAGGAAGAGCAGTGGCAGAGTTCCTTGCCGACCACCCGGTTGAGGGGGATGAAGCAGTTGAGTACCTGTTCCCGGATGAATCAATTTTGCATATCGACGAAGAAACTTGGACGATGTACTTTGACAGAGCGTCAAATCAACATGGGTATGGGATAGGAGTGTTGCTGATAGCACCCGATGATTCCCGTATCCCTCTAGCCTTCAAACTCCGGTTCAAAGTCTCAAACAATGAAGCAGAATACGAGGCGTGCATTACTGGTTTAGAAGCAGCCCTGGAACTAGGGGCAAGACGATTGGACGCCATTGGGGATTCGAACCTTGTTGTGTCTCAAGCTAAAGGAGACTAGAAAGTAAAAGAGGAAAAGATGATGATGTATCACCAAACCTTGGATTTGCTGATTCCTCGGTTTGAGAAGCTAAGTTTTACTCATCTACTAAGAGAGAACAACAGGTTCACAGATTCGCTAGCAACTCTATCATCTATGATAGACATCCCGTGTGGAGTCCGAATGCGCCCACTATTATTGACCGTAAATTTGCACCGCTTATGAGTCGATTGCAGCCATAGATGAAGTTCGTGACTTAACACCCCGGTATTACGACATCCGAACTTCTTGGAGAAAGAAGCATACCCGCCAGGTAAATGCCAAAGACAAGAGGGCAATCAAGAATGGCGCTCAGCCATCATCTCGCGGGGTAAATCAGATAAACGGGGTCATCTGGGAATGCATAAACTGTGCGTTGATGCCGAAGAGTCAAAGCGTTTGATGGAAGCCATCCACGGGGGTGAATGTGGTGCACACATGAATGGGGTAATGTTGGCACGGAAGATCCTTAGACAAGGTTATTACCGTCCACCATGGAGGAGGATTGTATTGGCTTCGTCCGCGATGTCACAAGTGTCAAATTCATGCAAATCGCATGAACATCCCGCCACAAAGTCAGACAACATGACTTCGCCATGGCCGTCATTCGGGGAATTGATGTAATCGGAGCTGTTACGCCAAAGGGGTCGAATGGGCATGAGTTCATCTTGGTAGCGATAGATTATTTCACAAAGTGGGTTGAGGCCCAATCTTATGCGGTGTTGAAGGCTTCGCATGTAGCAAAATTTATCGTAAACAACATTATCCGTCGCCACGAGTCCCAAATGAAATCGTTTGCATAATGGTTCCCACTTCAAGAAGGAGGTGATTGATTTGTTGGAGAAATACAATGTGGCTTTTCATAAGTCGCTTACTTACCGCCGCAAACCAACGGAGCAGCTTGAGGCCGCCAACAAGAACATCAAGCGATACTATGAAGATGGTGGAAACCTATCGATCGCCGATAAGCCGCCGCTTCGTGGGGCTACAGGACTTCGATCGTAACTTCTATCGGGCGACTTCGACTCATTGGTTTATGGATGGAGGCCGCTCGCCTATTGAGATTGAGGTCCCGCTATTACGAGTATTGGCCGAAAGTGCCGATAGTCAAGCAGATTGGCAAAGAAAACAGATTTGAGGAACTCATGCTTTTCGATGAAAGAAGGCCGAAAGCACTGCATCACATCCAAGGTTATCAACGCAGAATCGCCTGCTTTTAACAAGAAGGTTAAGTCCAGAATTTGAAAGAAGGAGATTTGGTACTCAAAGACAACCGAAGCTCCCATCCACGCACCCAAGGGCAAGTTCGCACTCCAATTGACCGGGTCCCTATATTATCAAGTCAATCTGGTCACAGTGGAGCTGTGGTTCTGATGGATCTAGATGGCTTAGAGTTTTCAACCGATCAACATGGACAAGTTGAAGAAATATTACCCTCGAGAGGCTCAAGCTAGGCCGAAACCCGAAGGGCTTACCTAGGCAAAATTCAGAGCATAGAAAATTTGAAATTATAAAAACCGAGCTCGCAAGGTTGAAAACCCGCAAAGGGCGGCCTTGGCAAAAGTTAGAGCGCAAAAGGAGAGTAAAATACCCGAATAACCCAAGCCCGAACTACGAAGGCTTGATTCCCATCTATGGGATACGAGGCGCCTTCATCCCGAAGTTCAAACAATCTTTTCCCCGATCAACTTTGTCCATTTGATCATCTCACCATCTCTATTCATCAAGATTTATCGTGATCTCCGAGACAAGGTTATTCAGACTAGGGCAACTTTCCGCTGCAATGAAGTGTTGCGCACCATCTGCATTAGGGGCAACTTTCCGCTGCTATGAATCGCCGAGGCACTTTTCAAACTAGGGCAACTTTCCAGCTTGCTAGGATCCGGGTTGTGCATCTCAAGGATGTATCTCAGCGTGTCCAGTTCTGATCCATATCGCAAATAGTTTTGAAAAGTTCTAATAAAAGTTGACTTTGTTCAAATTAATCTTTTCACAACTAAGACCATTTTTGGACCAAAACGGAGAATTTTCAGTACCACAACCTTCAATTTCAGTGATTTCTACACAGAGCTCTCTTGCTCTTGCATACAATTGAAGTTGCTTTTTATTACACTCATAATGAAAACTTGAAAGTACTAATAAAGCAATAACTGGGGCATAGTCAAGTCAGTGTCCTCGCCTCCCAGAGCTAGTTGAAGCCTCCGATGCCAACCTAGGCCCAACTCAGGCTTCTTCATTGAGCCAATCCCAAAGACTCGCCGATAAAGTGCAATCAAAATAAGGGCAGGGGCAGAGCTCTCTAGTCCTCCAGCCAAGTATGTCGAAGCAAGGTGCACTGCGAACCAGAAAGTAGCCGGTACTCAATCCCCTCCGGAGGGCAAGTCTGATTATGACCAAATTGATGCAGAATACGGAATGGGAAATAGAATACACAGTGAGTCAAGCCGACCAACCAGATCCCTGTATCCTGGAACATGCTATAGCTCATCGCCGGAAGGTTGAGCCAAGGACAGCGCCAAGCAATGCGATCAACAGACAAATTGCACATCCATTCAAACCACCATCCCTCATCAAGGGCGTCGACTAGGCGTTGTCGAAAGAAGTAGCCACGGGCTGAGTAAGCAGGGCAAGAGTCCACAACTTGCAATTTATCCATCAACCATATCTGGGGAGGGATGAAAAATGAGAGAATAAAGAATAGAGAGATGTGCGATGAGAGAAAAGTAAGAAAAAGGGTTTTGTGAGAAAAAAAAAAAACCGAGCCTGAGGGCTGAGTGATGTGAGCAAATACATATGTGAGCTTAGGTGGGAAACATTACCCGCAGCAGTAGTGGACTCCCCGCAAACCTGGTTGTCTCTTGGCGGTAGAAGGCATCTAAACCTAGCAGTGTCTCGGCCAATGTCATGACCATACAGCTCTTTCCTTCCCTCAAGCCTTGAGCGACTTCAATCAAACAGATGCTAGCTCCTCCGGAGCCTGAGACAAACAGAAAATGAGATAGCATGCACAAGCAGAGGGCATGTTGTCGGAAACCTTGCCAATGATGGTCGCTGCGGTCACCAGCATCAGAAAATCGGTAAATCAGGCTCGGGATATCTAACATGCCATTACCAATCAGAGATCGAGCATCATGCGCGTTGAGATCGCACATCCGCCCTAAAGCTTGGGCGTGGCCAAAACGAGACTGAGGCGAGATCTCTTCTGAGCGTTCAGACTCCATCAAAGCTTGAAAATCTTCAAAAGTAGGACATACCTCTTGCCCTCTGAAGCTGAAGACATGCGCCACCGGTTCCAAAACCTTGCCGCATAGAGGAAAGGAAGATGTAGCGAGTCCTACCAACGTGAATAGTGCATTCAGGCCGAAACCCCGGAAGTTCAACTTTTCCGAGCCATCTAAAGAAGAGATCCAAGATGTGAGATTTTCTGCGAGAAATGCCTCCATTTTTGTGAGAAACAGTGATGAAATGAATAAGTTCCAAGGTCAGCTTTTATAGGGGTAAAACACTATTCAAAGGACACGGTCAAAATTCTGGGGTTGCGGAGAGGTGGCCGCCGGCCATCTATTCTAGTAGGCCGCCACCCTCTAGTCTCCAGATGCAAATGTGTTCGCCACGCATTGGTCCTGCTTTTGCCCTCCGAAGGAAGTTTGAGGCATTTCTAGGCATCGAACGCCGAAGGCCTCCATTTCTCTCAATTTCGGATACGCTCCATCATCCGCATCGTCCGTCCGGCACGCTTTGTTGTATTTTTGCTTATCGAGTTGTTGTTTTGTTTATCGAGTTGTAAGTTTTGTCGAAATGCCGTGATTTTGTGTTTTGAGTTATTACTTTTGTTTACTTTTTGTTTACGCAATTTTGTTAAGTCTTGTTTATTGAGTCGTTAACATTGTTGTACTTTTGCTTATCGAGTTGTAAACTTGCTAAGATTCTGTTATTTCTTAGTGAGTCGAAGTTGTTTGATTTGTTGCGGTTCATTACTCCGACCCTTCCAAATACACAAGGCACATTTTCATTCAATTCCATTTTGTGCAAAATGATGCGCTATGATGCTAAGAATTTCAAATACAAACATCTTTTCAAAAGGTCGCTTTATTCCATCATGTTTTACAACAAAATAAAGGTACAAGTTTTACAGAAATAAACCGCCTAACAATATGCAAAGTGCTACAAACTACTAGCAAAAGTAAAATAAAGCAGAAATAGCATCAATATCCTCGAACGGAATGAGGAGGCCCTCTCATCCTCTTCTCATGGACAACCTCTCGCACCATCATCACCATCCGGTCAGAGCTATCATCCTCCGGATCCTCACTCGCCTCCACTCCCGAACCAAGACCGAGCCTTCCTCCCCAAGAGATGTCTCGACTCACGGTCTGCGACCTCCACCTCCTCCTCATCCTCCTCCTCCTCAATAATGGGTGCCCCAAGGCTCATGAGACGACCCCGCCCTCGAGCTCCCCGAAAAGGCCTAGATGGCCCAGCTCCCCGAGAAGGCCCAGATGGCCCAGCCTCGAAAGGCCCAGATGGCCCAAGACTTAACAGTCCAAGACTGACTTCTCCGAGAAGGTTCGGTGGCCCAAACGATGGAGCATACACGGAGGCATCCGAAAGTGAAAAGTTCAAATACATCACCAAATATGAAAAGTAGATGCAAGTACAATATGCGAGTGGGGTGTATGTCGATGTGCTCTACATTTATCAATACAAAGAAGATGTTCAAAACTAGCGTGTCATCGTAAATATGCTAAATACAAGAAAGATGGATAATACCAGACACCCATGATGGCCATCTGGCCTCCTCCGTAGGATCATGCCCTCGAATGTGGCCAAGATCCCGAGCATCCGTCCTGTACTCAACCGAGGCCGCAAATACAAATACAAAACTATCAACGAGGGAATGAATGTCCAAGTTCTGACTGATAAAGAAAAACTGTAAAACATATCGGGGGTGAGTCAGGGTCTCTGACATATCTGTGGTCAGGAAGATGAGGCTCTAGTGAGACCTGGTAAGGAGTCCCGAACCGCCAACTCGTCAACTCGGTCGGCATGTCTGGCCACCCAGGATGATGAAGAGACGGAGGGATCGGAGGAATCGAACTACCTCTACCCCTAGATGCACCAGCCCTGCTAGAGGAGGGGATATCCGTAGCACCGGCACGACTCGAAGATGGGACATCAGTAGGCCTCCGTGACAGAGCACGCACTCGCCAAGGGGGCATCGATATATACGACGATAGGTGGCGAGTCCCCATCCATGAGATATAACAAAGCATCGGTGTTCGCATAGCACTAATGACCTCGGAAGATAGTCTATCGGCAATCCGCATAGTGGCCGGAGGTACAAGGAGGGTCCCGAGAATCGCATTCCCACACCGACGCAGAAGCGTTCCCTCAGAACCATGCCCTACCAACCGTCCTTCGAGCAGCAGAACCTATACTGAATTACTCGATCCTCCGGATACCGATGTCGGAGACCATCACCAAAGACCGCCTCAGTCGCCAAGTAATCATGGATAACCAAAGGCATAAATCAATCAAATCAGAATATACAAGGCGATCAAAGATGAAAATGAAAGGAACCGAGAGTTCTGAATACCTCAGTCCGCACAAGATCAAAATATCGCCGGTAGAAGAGAGTCTCGAGGTCTCGACGGTGCTCGCCCTCGAATACTAATGAAAACGGAGTCATAAGGAGTCCTGCCACCTCCATCTCCAGAGCTAATGTGGGAAAGTATACGTACACCCATAGCTGAGAAAAGCAGTGCAGAATGTGAATACAAAGTGCTAAAGGCAAAATACAGAGTGCAAAGTGCGTCGTGTGTGCAATGAACAATTACTGAGGAGCAGAAATGTAAATCAAGAGGATGAACGCACCTCCCTGTGCTCTCCAATAGCCGCCGAGTAAGTCTCCCCCACCATGAGGTCAGACTCATGTAACAATAGAGGGTAGCTGTGCCGCCACCCCACCATATCGACCGACCAGGATAGGTCCACCAGGCACTCAAAAGATATAACCAAACAAGAGTTCCCCTATCGGCAAACAGAGTGGTGCCAAAGAGGAACATAAGGAAGCCACGGCGATCGCTCAACCTCCTCGAGACTCAGTTCCATCTCCCCTCCAAAACGGAAGAGAACCAGTGTACCTGACTCTCCTAAGCTCTGTTTACAGTGGGCGAGCCCCAACAGATGTATCCATGCGGCCTCCCACTCTCCCATATCCTCGTCATAAGGTATGGGCCAACCGCCTATGTCTAGGCCATGAGCACAATAAGTCTAGCGGGTCATGGTCAGTCCCTGGTGGCGTAAAAGTGAAAGGAATTGGTGGTGTCCCACCATCTCTCCACCAAAGCAGTTTAACAATGTCCTCGGGCAGACAACGTGATAATCCCACGCAGAATGCTCAACCCGCTAGATCAACCAGATCCCTGACAACTCGAAGCTCAACAGATCTCAAGCCAGTAGAGCCAGATCCTCAGATAAAGGCGAGAGCCAACTCAAGATTCGTAATGAATACATGTGCTCAGTACACAATAAAATGCAAGCCATATGAAAATAAATAGCTGTGTGCAAGTGAAATGAAATAGCTGTGTGCAAATGAAATGAAGTAGCTGTATGCAAATGAAACGAATCAGTGGGTTGTGTGTTCACTTCAACTGGGTCGCGGTTCAAGAACTGTGTTTTGGGTCATGGTTCAATCCTTAATCAGGGCTGTGTGTTCACTTCAACTGGGTCAGGTTCAAGAACTGTTTTTTGGGTCATGTGTTCAATCCTTAATCAAGGTCATGTGTTCACTTTCAACTGGGTCAATGGTTCAAGAAATCTGTTTTGGGTCATGTGTTCAATCCTTAATCGAATGTGTGTTCACTTCAAATCTGGGTCATGGTTCAAGAATTTGGTTTTGGGTCAAGTGTTCAAATTTCAATCAAGTCATGTGTGTTCACTTCAACTGGGTCATGGTTCAAGAATTTGTGTTTTGGGTCAAGTGTTCAAATTTCAATCAATGGGCCGGTGTTCACCATCAACTGGCCGCGGTTCGTAAAATCGGAGTTTAGGGCTGTGTGTTCTACTCTCAATCAGTGTGGGCTGTGTGTTCACCATCAACTTGGACTGTGTGTTCAGAAAATCAAAGTTTGGGACTATGTGTTCTACTCTTAATTAGTGTGGGCTATGTGTTCACCATGAACTTGGACTGTGTGTTCAGAAAATCAGAGTTTGGGACTGTGTGTTCTACTCGCAATTAGTGTGGGCTGTGTGTTCACCATCAACTTGGATCAAGTGGTTCGTAAAATCGAGTTTGGGATCATGCGTTCTACTCTTAATCGCAGGGTCAGGTGTTCACCATCAACTTGGAACGTGTTCGTAAAAATCGAGTTTGGGATCGCGTGTTCTACTCTTAATCAAGCAGGTCGTGTTCACTATCAATCTGGGCTGTGTGTTCAGAAAATCGGAGTTTGGGACTGTGTGTTCTACTCTTAGTCAGTGTGTGCGGTGTGCTCACCTTCAAATTCGGGCTGTGTGTTCGACAAATCAGTGTTTGAGCCGTGTGTTCAATTCTTAACTAATGTGTACCGTGCGTTCACAATCAATCAATGAGCCTAGTGTTTAGCAATTCAAATGTTTAAACTACATGTTCAGAATGCAAACAAATTACCATGTCATAAGCTAAAACTGTGTGTTCAAGCATGGCAAAGCTACAAAATGCACGAAAAATGCAGAAAATAAAGTAAAATACCTCTCGTGCATCATGAGAGAGGTGCTGCTCCGGCTCTCGCAGAAGTAAATCCCCGGGTGCCCGGTCATTGAACCCAGTGAAACGACGAAAAACGTTCATGAAGCATATGTACCGGCATGATTCCCTGAATAAAAGGGCGGACTCTCGGGGGCAGTGTCATGATATCAAAATCATCCCCGGCACCTGGAGGACCTCCGCCGTGAGGAAAATCACCCGCCATTTCAAGAAATCTGCAAAAGGAGCAAAAATGAGCAAAAATGAGCCAAAATTGGAAAAAGTCAACAAAAGTCAACTCCCGGGAAATGGAAAAGTCAACAAAAGTCAACTCCCGAGAAAATCTTCCAAATATTGAGACAAACTTACCTCAAGTGGTGAAAATGAGAAAAGAAGCCCCGAAATCAAAATTTAGTCGGCTCAAAGTGCTTAAAACTGAAAGATTTCGCGAAAACAACTTGCGTGGGAGGCTGAAAAGCGCGTATAAAGTGCAGATCTGAAGGAAAAAATAGTTTGGGGAGCAAGGGGAGGAGTTTTTGCAGCTGTGGGAGTGATTTCGGATTGAATGGGCAAGGGAATATATAGAAATGAGGCAAAAGACAAAATTACCCCTACTTTTGGACAGGTGGCCAGCCGGCCACCTTTTCTAGCTGGCCGGCCATCTGCTTTTTTGTCCCTAGCCGGTGGCCTCCCCTAGGGAAACCACCTGGCCTGTGGTGTTCCCCACCTCCCCCCCTAGCTCTCTGCAAAATTTGAGGAAGATCGGAGTTCCTGGGACCTGAAAAAGTTCAAGAAAAGTGCACTTTCGGCGCCAAATTGTTCACGAACTTCAGCTGCAATTTCTGACATGTGTTTCATCATTATTCATCAAAATCAAGGTGTATCCTTTTCAAACATGTTGTAACCTCTCCGGGAGGTGAATCAGAGGCCGCGATCAAGTTGCCTTCACCGAAATGCGCGTTTTCTTACTCGTCGTTTCGCAACAACCGGGCACCCTGATTCGTGCTCATTTCGCATTGTTTTGCGTATAACTCGCATTCTCATCAACATTTTGCATTATCATGCATGATTTCTTGGTGTACCATACCTCTGTGCTTGAGCATGCGTTGTCACGCACTTTCCTTTCTCGCATTGCGATGCATTCACTCGCCGACACTGCGTGTGTCAAACTTTCGGAACCACAGGAAGCACATTGAATATATGTTGTTAGCATATTGTTCTTGTTGAATTTCTCTCTTTTGCAGGCACGATATTGTATGTACGGTTCATTTGAGGTCGGTGCACTGCATTTAATCGCGCAGTATCGATCTTCTCCGTGTGAGACGCGACGAGAATTGAATGATTCTCCGCATTCCTAACTGCATGAAATGTAGTTGTTGCTTTGCATTCTTGCTTAAAACTGTTGCATCTATTTGCGAATACTTGCCTCATTACAGCTTGCTGCATTTGCATGATCATTTGGCTCTGTGCATGTCGCTTTGCATTTTGCCCCCTCGCTCATGGCACGCCGCACACATATCTCTGCTCATCTTGTATGATTGTCTAAGTCTTCACCTTGTCAAAATGGGTCGCTCTAGGCTTTGACATTCACTCCGCCACTTGTGACTTCCGAAGTTCTCACAAAGAGGGGCAATCAGAGACACCCCATTTTTGACCGACCTTAAGACTCAGACGCCACCGATTGAGCGCCGGTGATGTTGCATATTGTGCTCGCTCAAGTCTCAGAGTCGCGCAGGCGCCCGCCTCCCGACTTCCGAACCTCTTCAGGTTTTGCCTCGCTTATAACCGACTCGCTTTTCTCTGCTTTTTTCCCGAGGGGAGAGAGGTCCCAGAGACTATCTCTCAAGGGCTACATTTCGTCTGTGAGGCCATTTTGCCCATTTCGGAGCCTTGCTCCCTTTTGAGCCGCCAGTCGTGTGCCTCGTTCGACCACCCAACCATCTCCGATTCCTCCGGTTTTTGGCATGCATCTCATTTACTCCCTTTCGAGGGACACTGGGGTCTTAGATACCCACTTCGTGGCCAAACACCACTTTCGGTGCTTAACGGCCGGTTTTCGGGACCCCGAACTGCGTGTTTTGGCCCCCGAGCATTCGTTTTGCATCGGTTTTTGTTCATTTTTGGCAGGTACCTCTGTTTTATCACCAGGAAGATCACTGGAGGGTGGAAGGCCAGCAATTGTCTCAGCAACCAGTTATGCTCCTCCGGCGCCCCCCGACGCCCGTTTTTCTCACTTCCGGGCTAATGTTGAACACCCTAGGGCCATTTTCTTCGAGCCAAAACCACATATTTGTGTTGTACACACATGGGAGGACCCTAAAAACACATGGCCGGCCAGTAATTCTCATTGACCCTTTTGAACCCCTTCTAAAAGTGGCTTGTTGTTTCTCTTATTTCAGAGTTGCCAATTTCCAACCATAGGGTCTTGTTGTACACACATGGGAGGACACCAATCTTTGGTGGCCGGCCAGAAATTCTCAAATGACCATTTTGCCCCTAGCCGGCCGGCCATAGGGGGTGGCCGGCCGGCCACCTCCAGTAAAGGTGCCTAGCCGGCCTGCTTCCTTGGGATGTGTGCATTCCAGCTGTGCTTTGATTTTTCCCCAAAAATATCTGATCCAGGGGACCCCTTTGGAGGAAAATAAGAGCTCATTTCCCTCCATTTGGCCAAGGATTTCTCTCTCCCTCTCTTGCCTACATTGGTGTCCTCCCAACTCAAGAGAAGAGTTTACAAGCTTTGGTTGGAGCATATACATACATACAACTTCATTTCCTTCAAGTTTTGGTGCCATTTTCTTCATCATCTCCAAGCTCTACCATCACAACTCCATTCCAGCAGCTAGTAGAGCTTTCCAGCAGCTAAGAGGCTCCCATTCTTCAAGCAAAAGGCAGCCAAGACTTGTCTACAAGGGTAAGTGTCCATTTCCCTCTTTTGTAGCACTTTCTTGCCTCATTTTTTAAGCATATTTTCTTATTGTTTTGAGCTCCGACCTTAACTGAAACTAGGTCTATTTTGAGCTATTCTTCATGTTTGTTCAAGGGCTCAACCCTGTTTGAGCCCTCCATCTTGCACTTGTTTCAATATCCTCTTATATACCATTATTTTGCATTGAATATTTGGCCTATGAGTGATCTGTTTTCGAGCATAATGTAAACTTTGAGTGGGCCTATTTTAAGCCCCTCTTAAACATTGAATAAGGGCTCAACCCTGTTTGGCCTCTGTATCATGCACTTACTTCATAATCTCTCATATTTACCGTAAATTTTCATGATTTGTTTGGCCTACATGTAGTCTGTTTTGGAGCATGTCATGAACTATGATTAAGCTTATTTTGTGTCCCTCTACAACATTGTAGAAGGGATCAACCTTGTTGGGGGTCTCCATGTTGTGCTTGTCTTTATATCCCTCTTTGGCCCCCATTTTTGCATGCTTTTTTAGGCCTATCTAGCTTCTGTTTTCGGCCATGAGCAGTACTGAAAATATCCATATTTTGGCCTTATTGTCATGTTTTGTTAAGAGTCCAAGGCTGTTTGATGAATGTACGGCATACCTCATGTTCTAGCCTTTGTTGGCTTCATTCTTGCATGACATTTTTAGCAAGTTTGCATACTGATTTGAGGGTTTTCATAAACTTTAAATGTGCATATTTTTGGTCCCTCATCAGTGTTGTAGAAGGAAATTTTTCAGTTTGAGCATCGCATACATCACTTGTTTCAATACCCCTCTCTTGGCCCGCATTTTTGGATGCCATTGTTGTCCTATGTATGCTTACTATTTCGCCATGTTTTGTACTGTAAAAATGCTATTTTGGGGCTGCCTTGCTACTGTTTTGCATGTCATGTACCAATTATGCATGTTTAGTATGGTCAGAGGCCATTTCGGTGCTTAATATCGCATTTCTCGACCATTCCGCATTTGGTGTCATTTCCCACCTTTCGGGACTGTTTTGCATCATTTGTGAGTGCTGAAATTCCATTTGCATGTTTGCATATCATTTTCCATGTCATTTCATGCCTTAGGGCCATTGTTCTCGGTTATGCGTGCGTCTGCACGATTTCGAGGCACTTCATTTTCATCCATCGGCCTCTTATGTGAGTGTGGCCGAGGCTCTCTCATGTTAGTATAAGTCCAATTTGCATTTGGAGTGCCATTTCATGCTTTAGTACCATTGCCTCGATTATGCGTGCCTGTGCACGATTTCGAGGCACTTCATTTTCATCCATGGCCTCTTATGTGAGTGTGGCCGAGGCTCACTCATGTTAGTGTAAGTCCATATTGCATCGCATATCTCATTTTAGTCCTATTGCTCAGATGCCATTTTTCATTTATGCGTCTGCAAGCACGCATTTCGAGACATCTCATTTTTAGTCTCATTGCATATCATATTTCGGGCCATTTCGTGCCTTTATGTCATTGCCTCGGTTTTCGTGTCCATGTGCACGCATTTCGAGGCACTTCACTTTTATCCGACGGCCTCTTATGTGAGTGTGGCTGAGGTCCACTCGTGTTAGTGTAAGTCCAATTTGCATTGCGTATGCCATTTCATGCCTTAGGATCATCGCCTCGGTTTACGTGCCTGCGTGCACGCATTTCGAGGCATCTCATTTTCATAGCATTCTGTATGTTAGGATTGCATGCATATCATGCATATTGCATCGTGTTCGGGATAGGAGTTAGCCCGGGCACGGGAAACGAGGCACGATTCGTACTCCGAGTGACGGAACGGGTCTCAATTCCCAAGTCACCGACACTCCGGATTACCCATGATGGAGTTAGGTTTTGTTGTAGCATTCATATGCATTCATCCTATATTGAGTTGTGCAATCCGATTCCTCGGCCATCATGCATCGATATGCGTGATTGGTGGCACGAGGATCGAGGCATGCATATATTTGTGAAATACATTGCTATGCCCCTTTCCTGCTCTCTATTGCAGCAAAATGAAGAATCAGCAACTTTTCGGAGTCTGGCACGCATTTCGAGAAACATTGCAAACAGAGGCTAATTGGGGCATCCCAGTGGATTTCCGCACAAAGCAGCTCAACATGCATCATTTCATTATCCGGAGCGGAGTCAAGGCAGCCCCTGGCCTGCATGCCAGTTTACAGTTTTTCTTAGTTAATTTGTTAATTAATTAGGAATTTGTATATTATTCTTTTATTTCGAACTGTATTATTCTTTTATTTCGGATCAGATATTATTTATTCGACCCTCATGCGAGGGCATAATTGTAATAAGTGTGGGTGAGTGTGATGTATGTCTTCCAACCCCACTTCTTTCTCCCTTTTATTTACCCGCTTATGATGGTTAGATATAGGCATATTTCAATTAGCATACAAGATGACAAAGATGTTTGCATCATTCATCTGCTTTGCACGCACCGGTTTCTAGATCATACAAACCGCATTTGTATTTCAATTCCAAATTGAATACTTGATAATTGTAGCATTTCATATGCCATGTTTAGAATAGCCGAGCCCGCTATAGTTTGCATCTTTGCATGTGTTGCATTAGGCATTCCTGTATATTTAGGTTCATACATGATTTCTAAACAGCTTCTGATTTGGCTTGGAGTACCCGGTGAGTTTTATGCTTTAGCATCCTTGCATGCGTGTGAGTGTTGTCATGAATAGCATGCTTACCATGAGGCTAAATGCTTATGTGATATAACTGCCTTGAATGCCTGTGGGTGGAGGTTGAGTTATTTGAATTGGGACAATTCATCGAATGTTTGTTTTACGCCCACTAGATAGTGGCAAAATCATGTTTTCTAAGCCCACCCGAGGGTGGCAAATACACGACTTAGCCTACTCATCAGGTAGCACCATCAAACCATTTCCCAACAAACAAACATGAAATGTTTTGTCCCAATTCATGCGACTCAGTCTATACTTGTATGCTGTGCGTATCACATAGTAACCTAGGCTAATAACCGAAATAAGAACTCACAATGTTTTCAAAAACAGATATCATGGTTAGTAGAGGCGGGTCTTTGACCGGGCGAAGTGGGTGCTCACGGCGACCTTCCCCAATCGTACCCAAGTTCCCGAGCCGAGGCAACTTTGGTGATGACGGACACGTGGCCTTTTGGCACCAAGTCAGGGTTTCCTAAATTTCCCATTAAAAAATATTTAGGTGGCGACTCTGTATCTGGCAAAGCAGTCCATGTTTGGCACTTCTTTTCAAAAATCTGTTTTTTTTCAAAACGATTTGCCGGATTTGGACTCTTTGGTTCAAGATTAAGAACCGTGACATTTGAGTCCTTCGAACTGTAGTAGACCCAATATCGAACCAGAACGGGGGGCATTCGCACTCCCTTTCCCCGAGATGCATTCGGGGACGTCTACACTCCCATTTTCCATTACGAACCCGTACCGGCCGATATTTAGAACCTTGCTTGAAAGCTTAAATCTTTTTTCCTGCAGAGAAACGGAATAACAATTTATTCCTATGAAACATCTCGGAACAAAAAGATTTATAATTAGAAATATCAACAAATTATTGTGAAGTCCAAAGAAATCGGAATATGCAAGTGAAAATTCCAAACCAGGAGAATAATTACAGTTACTGAATTTGTATAATGGTTTGAGAGGTTGATTTATGGCTATAGTGTGCACACGTTGGTGTTCCTCAACATCAATCTTGCTATGGCTATGCTTGTTGCACTACAAAAATTTACACTTTGGTGACTGAACTTTTAGTCGCCAAAAATTTTTAGCAACTAAATATTTTGGTCGCAAGAGTATTCGCTGAAGGATTGTCGGGGAAGGTAATTGGCTACTAAAATTATTTTAGTTGCCAAATGTAATGCAATGCCGACTAATTTTTTAGTCGCCAAACGTATTGAAAAAAAATTAAATATCACCTTTTTAGTGACTAAAAATATTTGTCGTGAAAAACGTTACTAATATTCAGCTACTAAAGTTTTAGTCACTAAATTTTTTTTTGGTTCCTCCTATTATTTTTTTAGTAACTAAATATATTAGTCTCCTAAAGTGTGATTGTGTTTCAGCTACTAAAAGTTTAGTCGCCTAAAGTGTCAAATTTTTTCCTACTAAAATTGTAGTCGGCAAAAGTGTTTTTCTTACTCAACAATTTTTTTTTGGCTACAAAATATTTTAGTCGCCAAATGTTAGATTGTTTTTGGCTACTAAGATTTTAGTTGCCTAAAGTCTGGTTTTCTTTTTGCCTACCAATTTTTTAGCCACTAAAAGTCTGACTTTTTTGGCTACTAAGCTTTTAGGAGCCAAATAGTTTGTGTTTTGCCTACTAAACATTTAGTCGGCTAAAGTCTCACGTTTTTCACTATGAAACTTATAGTCGGCAAATGTTTTTTGTTTTTTGACTACAACATATTTTAGTCACCAAATGTTTGATTATTTTTTAAGTTTTAGTTGCCTAATGTGTGCTTTTTGTTGGCACTAAGCTTTGTAGTTGTCATAATTGTTTTCTGAAATTTGTTATTAAGTTTTAGCTACTAACATTTTAGTCACTGAAATATTTACTTCCTTTTTTAGTAAAAATTATTTAGTCGCCAAAAAAATGATCTTATGTTTTATCACGAAATTGTAATTTTCCCACAATCTGTCTATGTTTTGTGCAACCTGTAGTTTGTATATAAACAAAACAATACATATTTTATCAATCATTCCACAATCCAAATTACTTCCAACCATCCAAAACTGAATAACTTCAAATGTATATATTCCATACAAACCAACTATTGTCCAAACTAAAATTACATTTTCACACAAAATAGATAAGCATACAAAAATCCAACCCTCCATATACAAAAAAAATTATATTTAGTACCATGTGAAATGGCCATTTGTCGTGGTATAAATTACCATCGTAATATGTACCATGACAAAAGGTGATCTATATGCCACGCTAGTAACTATCAGTTGGATTACAAAAGTTATTTGTATCGGTAATACTAATCTATACAAAAGCAGAGGATGACATAGTTAGTAGAATTATACAAAAGTGTCAAGTGTCCTCTATACATAAAAATTGATTATCTACAAGTCCACACCAAAAGCCATCTACAAAAAATTTTAAAAAAATTGCACCCATTACAAAATATCAATTGCTTCAGACATAGGAAAAATGTTGTAACAACATGCATTTAAGGTAGAACAATCTATAAAAGTCTTTTTCGAAATACAATCATATGTATGTATGATAAAAGATTTATTCCAAACTTGATTTCAATTTACAAAAAATATAATTTTTAGGAGCATTCTTCCTCATAAAATAAATGTTTATTGGTATAATGTGTTGCTTGTAAATTTATTTTAACACTTCTTCATTCCCATTTTCCTAGTCATAGTAAAATAAATGAGTAATCTACGAGATTATCTCCATAACCATATCATACTTTCTTAATATGTTTACAACCAAAATGACCACCGTATATGATGAAACAATGACACCATTTACGATCAAAATGTTGAACAATTATTGGATGTCAAACTCTTCATTTTTCGAATAAATTTAAGGCATTTTCAAAACAATGACACCATTTACAATCAAAATTATTATTTGGCAACTAAATTATTATTTAGTCGAAAAAAAATTAATATAGCTCGACTAAAAAAATATTTAGTCGCCTAAACCCTAAACTAACGCCGACCAATTGTTTTTTTTGTCACCTATTGTTATACTTTTGGCGACTAAATTTTTTTTAGTCGGCAAAAATTAATATACCATGACAAAAAAAATTTAGTAGCCTAAAATCTAGGTTAAGGCCGACCAATCACTTTTTTAGTCGCCTAGTGTTATACTTTTGGAGACTAAATTTGTTTTACCAAATTTGGTCACCAAAAGTGTAAATTGTTGTAGTCTTGTCACTAAGAAGACACTCAATTAGGCTGTGTTTGAATCAAATATTTGAGGAGTTAGACAAAAAAAAATTTTGCCACATCAATTAACAATGAAAGATCAGATAGTTGTATGTGGTTCAATTGTCTTGTTTTAGGACTTCTTAGGATTTGAAAATATGGCAGCAACAAGACAAATAGATTGGGGGCTTTCTGTGTGCATTCAAGGTTCAGTGGATGGCCTTCTCCAATGGTGGATGGGTGTCAACTTCAAGCACTTTGATAGGTTAATTCGGAGTGCTATCCTACTCATTGTTCTTTTGGTCACTTTGGAAACGCAGGAATGAATGTATTTTTGCAGAGGCTCAACCTAACTTCTCTGGTATGAGTGAAATTATACAAAATCAAAGCAACACTTTGGCTAAAAGCATCGATTAAGGACCTTTCCTACTCAGTTGATGATTTAACTTTCAATTGGAGACAAATCAGAGGTTATTTTTGATTTCATAGCTGGGTTTCACAAATCAGTTAATGGGTTGGTTTGTGCCACTTTTGTTTTCAGTGTGCTAGTATATGTTGCTTCAATGGCTGTATCTTTTGGGTTGGAATGAATGTGTTTTTGCAGAGGCTCAACCTAACTTCTCTGGCCTCAGAGGAGCACTTTGGCTGAAAGCTTCTATTAAGGTCCTTATTAATTTTCACTTGCAGACAAATTAGGGATTGGTTTGGGCTGCTGGTCTATTCTGGGCTAGAATGGCAGTGGCTGAGGTTGCACAAGTTCTATCTCTGGGCTGGTTTGTGCTATTATTGTGTTCTGTGTCTGCATCTCTTTGGCTGGTATGCACTAGCATTTGCTGTTTTGTAGGATTGGATTGCTATCAGTGGCTGCTTTCAAGAAATTGTGGTATGCTGTGCTCTGGTTGCTGGTTTGCTCTGGTTGCTGCTGAGTTAGATTATTGTGTGGATAGGTTTGAATGGCTGTATGGCATTGATGTTGGATGCTTCAATGGGCTATATCCTGGTCTGCTGGTTCAATGCGCTAAATGTTAATGTGTTAGGTGGTTGAATGGGCTGAATGCAGGACTTCATTATTAATTTGAGGCAAATAAGAAAGTGTGTGTTGTTATGCTGTTAGGAGTTGCCTTTGTGGTGTTGTTTTCAAGTTTGATTTTCTATCTGGTTTTTGTGTTTTTTCGTCTATGTTTGATGTTGTGGCATCATCTTTTGCTCTCTATTTTTGTTGGTTCCTCACCAACTGGCGCTTGGAGCTTTGTGTTAGCTCAAAACTCCTCTTTATTGATGTAACCTATCATACCTTGTATGTTTTCATCAATAAAGATTTTCTTTTGCCAATAAAAAAAAATGGATATACTCTATTGGTCATTTAAATAGATAGATACAGAGAAAGATAGTGGGCATGTTTGATGCAACATATTGTAAGTTAAAAGTTAATGATAATCAGAAAATATAAATTAAAAGCACTTCTCATCCAGCTTTCACATAATTAATTTTTTTCAACCTGTTTAGATTATTTTGGTTTAATAAATTATAAGTAGAAGTTGCATCAAACAATCTGACATAAATTTCTAGAATAAATAAAAGAAAAAGCTAGAAATATCTGTAGTATGCATAAACTGAGTACAAAAAGAGAATCTCTAGCACTCCTAATCCTAGCTATAACTAGGGATGCAACTCAGCTGAATTCAATGTGAGCAACTTAAGTCTAATTCTAAATTTTTTAGGTCTCAAACAACGTATTTTTGAATTTAGTGTGATCTTGGGAAAAAATTAAAAGCCGAAATTAAATTTGGATCAAGTTTGAGCAATGACACTGACCAACTCAAGTAACCCAAAATTCGAATTCTATATATAAATATACATATAAATTATTAATCGTGATATTATAATCTATAGCTTTAGATCATATTCAATATATATCCAATATGACCACTTAGGTTTACAATGAGACAATATTATTCTATAGACAAGGGTGTGCCACCACAATGGCATCACAACTCATCAATTCCCACCTCTTTCTCCTCTCTCACTCATCACATAAATTATTTATTTTTATATTAGTAATGATTTTACCAAAGAAAAAATGTTAATAAGCCTTAACTTTGGCACATTAATTAGCGTATCTAATAATAATAAGTTAGCTCAAAATTCAAGCAATTTGAGCATAGTCTAAGCTCAATTTATTATACCTGAGTTGTATTTCGACAGAGAAATTCAAGACAATTTAGATTGAACTTAAGCAACTCCTCGATTAAACCAGCCCGAGTTATAACCCAATTGTGTGTGAGTGGAGGATTATGCGAAAAAGTGATGCAAGCATATAGATTGATGACTAGCAAAGGGGAGCCTGAGGAAAAAGCCAAAACAGATTGTCTATTTCATCATAATCTGCGGTTAAGTGAAAAGTAAGATTTGGAGGGTAGCTCTCTCTCTCTCTCTCTCTCTCTCTCTTGCCAAACCAACCTCCACTTTCTCTTATGCAAATGTGGCCAAAGTCATATGAATCATGACTCAGCCATGCATGCGCAGCCAAAGACCTTGAACCAAATGTGGATTGGATAACCAAAAGAGCAAAATTTCCAGCTGAGCTTTACACTGCAATTTCTTCTCATATATTTACTTCAATGGACACCTCGTTATGCAATATAAATTGTTTTGACACTCTATGTTTTTCTTGTCGAACAAAAAATTCAAGATAGTGAGTAAAACAAAAAGAACAACCAACCACGCATCATTGAAGGACAAACATTAGACTGCTCCCCCTACCTTTTTATTCCACTTTGCTTACATAGAGCATGTATGGTGTAATTTATTATAAATTAAAATTAATAATTAAAAAATATAAATTAAAAACACTTCTCTTGAATTTTTAGATAATTAAATTACAATAATAGTCCCTAAAGTTTTAATTTTGTCAATTAAATCCTTAAAATATTAAATTTGAATTGATTTAGTCGTGATGATAATATAAAAATAGTATATAAGCCTAAAGGTTATATAAAATTGGGATCAGACTCAGATTTTAATTTATTGTTAACTTAATTATCCTCTACACGTAAGTTTTTATAATTGGCATATTTTTCTCTGATTGATTGATTCTAATCGCTTATATAGGTCTTCTTGCCTCTGACTGATTAATTATAATAATTTATATAGGTTTTCTTCTATTTTTATTATACTCTTATTTATTTCTTCTAATTTGCAATTATATATTTTATCTATTTTTCGGTTCTAATATTATTTTATATTTTATTTCATTATTTTTTTTTTGTTTTGCCGTCATTTATAATTCGTCTAGACAATAATTACTTAGATCCTTTTTTTTTATAAAAAAATAAAATAAAAAATCTAATGTTATCTCCTGGAGAGTTCCCTTGTAATGTTAAGAATAATTATCTGTATTATTTTCTATAAGAGCTAACTGCTTACCTTCATCTAATAATAGATGTCGAACTTCATTTATAATTTATAATTGATTTTCCCTAGTATTTGCGTTAAGTTCTTTTAATGACTTGATTATAGTATTATTTTGTTCGATAATTATTTGTAGTGCAATGCTATTATTTCAATTATTTTATTCAACTTCTTCAGTGTATCTAATGCTCATATATAAATATTAGAAAAATTAATAAACCAAACTCTGATATCAATTCTAAATCACATGCGCAGAGGATAATTAAGTTAACAACAAATTAAAATTCGGACCTTATAACAATTTTATATAACCTTTGGGCTTATGTTTTATTTTTATATTGTCTTCAAGACTAAATTAATTTGAATTTAATATTTTAAGGACTTAATTGACAAGATTAAAACTTTAGGGACTTAAACGAAAAAAGTGTAAAATTTTAGGGACTATCATAGTAATTTTTTCTACTTTTTTCAATTTATTTAAGCTAAATCTATCTAATAAGTTGGGAGTAGAAGTCGTACTAAATAGTCTATTACAAACTTCTTTAAAAATATATATATATATATCTATTAGGACCTCAAATAAACTGTATCAAATAGCTTCATAACATAATGAAACTCATATTGAGTTTGGCAATATTCAATCTGCAATATTCAATCTGGTTGGTTTTGAATTTTGAATTTTGAATTTTTTTCTTTTTTGTGTTTCGTTGTATTTAGTGAAATTTTTTTACCATTTCAGTTAAGTTTTTTATTTATTTATGTATTATTATTATTATTTTTGGACGAACCTAACCTAAATACACTTAAAAAATAAAAAATATTGAGAAAAAATTAAAAAGAAATACAAAAATATACTAAATTTCTATATATTTTTTTTATATTAACTTAACTTTTTATTGATTTTTTCATAAATATTTTACTTTTTAGGTTAGGTACATCTAAAATGTTTCGAATTTTTTTGATTAAAATATTTAAAAATTTTACTAAAGACACAATAATACAGAAAATAAAAAATTCAAAAACTAAAAAAATGTATTTGTAAACTCAAGACCAAATAGAGTGATTCCTTTTTTTTCTTTTTTCTTTTTAAGGATAATTAATGCTAAAAATGTTGGCGCATTAAAAAAAAAAGTTAAAAAAGTTATTTTTGGTAAAAATAAAACTATTTAACATGTTTGGCACACATATGTGTTTTAAAATTTGTTTTGAAAATTAAGAAAGGAGTGGCTAGTGGGAGATGGTGGCAAAAAATAGTTATCAATAGTTACATATTATGGCCAGATATGTAATGATTAACAGTGTGAATCTGGTGATTAGAGGTTGTTTTTGACATTAGAACTAGTTGGTAGTTGCAGAAGATGGTTGCTGACCGTCAAAGGTGGTAGCTAAGTATCGGTGATGGTACTCAACCGCTAAAGGTAATGGCTGAAGGTTGTTGATTGTCGTAGATGGTGGCAACTACCAAAGGTGATGGTAAAAGATGGATTCTAGGAAGAGGTGGTGGTCGTCAATGGGAGTTGATTGTTGGGGAGGACAGAGGTGATTATTACCGGAAGTGGAGGTAGGGTGATGAGTGGTGGGGGTGGCCATAGGGAGTGGAAGAAGGCGGGAAAAAAATCCCTATACAAATGACCAACTTTTTTAGAGTAAATTATACTTTGCCCATTTTATGTTTAACTGCGTTTTCACTTTGACTCTTATAGTTTGTCTTTTCTCACTTTGTCTCTTCATGTTTCAAGTTTTTTTTCATTTTATTCTTAAGGCCAATTTCGTTCAAAATTAGACTGAAAATGACACATTGATAATCATATGACATAAAATATTTTATTGTATATAACTCACAATTCTGATATAAACTTAAACTCTAATATAATATTATATTTTTATGTTATATAGCCGTTATTGTGGTTTTTTTTTTTTTTTTTGTGTCTAATTTTGAAAATAAGCTAACTTTAGTACCTTGAAAAAAGTTAAAACATGAAGAGTCATAGTGGGATAGTGACTAAACATAAAAGGGGAAAGTATAATTTATCCACTTTTTTATGGTTATAAAATTCAGTGCAGTTTTAAAAATAAAAATAACTACAAAATGATAGCTTTTGTATAATTTTCAAAATTTCTGTAAATATAAACTTTTTTTTTTTTTTTTTTAAACACAGACGTTGCCAAACATGCCCTTAAGAAAGTTGAGGTACGTTGACGTTTTTTTTTTTTTTTTTTTAAAGGTCCTTAGAAACTAGAAAGACCTTAACAGTATAAAAAAAAATAATTAGAACGTATGTTTGACGTTAAATGTTTTCCTGAGAAATATATTATGATTTTTTTCATTGTTTGTTTAAACAAAAAAATAAGTAAAATATGTTTTAAAAAAAATATTTTTTTGTCATAAACACCAAAATAACTTGTCATTAAAAATTCTATAAATTAATTTTTGTTTACTTCTATCTCGACCCTTTTCAAGCCATTGCCATTTTCAAAGGTAAATGATGGTTCTTTAATGGTTTCTATTCAACGCATACAACAGAAAAATTTTGTTTCAAAATGTCAACCAAACATTAAAAAATAATATATATATATTGTGTAAAATCAATTTACATGAAAAATATTTTTAGACGGAAGATGATTTACATCAAAACAAATAGAACCACAGCTGATTTCACCAAATACAAATATTTGGGATGACGTTTTAATAAATGCCAAACATATATGAATCTTGTTAATTTTTTATTTTTTTATTTTTTTCTCCACAATTGTCAACTAAAAAAGCCATAGCCAAAAGGTGGCTAAAAAACCCATAGCCAAACAGGGCCTTTTCACCAAGCTTTGTTATCAATGACTCCTATTCCTATATAAACTACTCACCTGGAATAGAATGCTTACAATTCACAACACTTTCTTGACATACCTTGAGAGAACAATGGTTAGCTGGAGGTTCTGGTTGTGCCTAACATTGGTCTTAAACTTTCAGGTGAGGTCTGAGCCGCGTTCTCTCAATCCATCAGTCCAAAGAAAGCATCTCACTGAAGCATTTCGTGCTGTCCTTGAGGATGCTGAAGACACTTACAACTATAGAGTGAGGAACGGGGAATTCAATCGAATTGGGGATGAGTCCCAACAATCTAGTCCTGGGGGTCCTGACCCTCAGCATCACTAAAAATCACCTCAAGGGATCATTTCCTTATACTGTGTTTGGTTGGGGGATTTGAGAAGGGATTCGAAAAGAGAAATGAAAAAGGAAGGTGAAATGTAAACAAAGCATACCTGTATTTCACCTGTTTTCACACACCTTTTTTCCTTTCTCTTTTCAAATTCTTCTCCAAATCCCTTAACCAAACACAGCGTTAAGGAATTTTGTAACGCTGATTTTCATATTTGATGATGCATGTAGCCGATCTCATTTGATGAGAGTTAAGGCTTAGTTTGGTTTATGGTGCATGTTTGTTAGCCATTTAGTTTTGGTATGCACTTCAGATGTTTGTCCTAAGAAGTGAACAAGTTAAATGTTTGCAAATTGCTGAACTTTTTTTTCTACATGAAAGCTCCTTCTTTTACTGGAATAATTTGCTAAATCATTTTATTAGCTAATGCGGTACAATTCTTTTAACAAATGCAACAAGTTCTCTTCATTGATTTTAGAACTGTAATTACAAATTAATTATGGAAGTAATAGTGCAAGCAAACAAAAACTAATTTTTGTTTTTCTAATTTTTTTTTTTTTTTTGCTACCCCCCTCGTCTAAGTACATGCTCTGTTAAAACTAAGATTAATGCATTCTTAAGGTATAGGTGTTTCAATAGTCTCCTAATGATGGAAATGTATGACTCCATTTGTCACCGGTATTCATTGCCCTCAACAACAATTCCCTCTGGCTGATGAATAAGCTCACCATGCGGAAAAGCTATCTCAATGTCAAGCTCCTCAACCTCTAAGTCAAAAAAAGCAATTATAGCAAATAACATGGGGATAGATCTCTGTTTCACAATTAGAGAAAGCACTTATATTAAAGGCTTCATGCTCCTTTGACTATAGATAGCCTTTTTAACACTAAGCTACTTTGCACCTATTAGCGTTTGTTAATTGTTGACCACCATTTCATCTGAAAACTAAGGCGTCGTTTGGAAACAGGTTAATTTAATAATTTTTTTGACTATTTGGCTAAAAAGGTAGGTAAAAAAAACTTATATGTTTGGAATGACTTTTTGGCTAATTACGAAAAGATGTGCAAAAAGTAGAGAAAAAAGAGAATCTTTGACTTTTTGGTATGAGTTGTTGACTTTTTGACTAAAAAAGTAACTTTTTGACTTTTTGACTAAAAAGATAAGTCCCCAAACGGGGCCTTAGAGTTGTTAGATTGAAGCACTGATTAAAGGCATCACGTTCTTTTGACTATATCACTTTTAGCACTAAGCTGCTTTGCACCTATTAACTTCTATTAATTATCCACCACCAATTTATCTAAAAACTCAAGTTGTTGGCCAAAATCTCTTTCATAAAAGGGCCCAAACACGTGCATGTTTTTTAATTATTAGGTGGGCAGTGAGATTCGAACGCAAGATTTGTTGTCTACTCTAAGCACACTTAGGCAATTTTAAGATTGGTGGAAATATTTTCTAACATGTACAATGCATAAGAAAACAAGTTTTAATAATCATATCTTTTAAGTGGCTCAAACTTCCTCTTTTTTTTTTCTTCTTTTTTTTTTTTTTTCTTTTTGTTTTTTTTTTTTAAAGTAACAGCGTACTGCTGCTTCTGAGATGCCTTACTTTCAACAACATTGTGGATGTCTTGCTGAATGAGTCGAACTGATGTCTTGCTGAATGAGCGTAAAGTTGTAGCTCTACCTATTCACACACTCCCTATACTTTACTAGCCTCAAAAGGCTCCGTTCTTGAATTAAATCTAATATCCTTATTATTGAGAATCTTGGTTGACTTGTAATTCGGGCACCACAACCTGTGTCCCATCATCCCAACCGTGCACTTCTTAGGTCTAGGCTGCGACTTCCCATCATTCACATGAGCATATGAAAGATAACTAAAAGTTCTCATACTAATGAGTAGGAGTTCTAGACCATACCTTTTTTTTGGTGTTTTTAGCTCAATAACTGTAGAGAAGAGATTTACTCACCCAGTAATTTGCCTAGCAAACTGCATCAGCCCAAAACTTCTTAGACAACCTCGCATTGAAAAACATACAACAAGCCCTGTCTAAGAGTGTGATATTCATGTGTTTGACAATTCCGGTTATTAGCTAACTTACTATGTAATGCATACAGCATACAAGTATAGACTCAATCGCAAGAATTTGAACAAAACATCTCATGTGTGTTTTTCGAAAATAGTTTCAAAGTGCTACTCGCAAGTAGGCTAAGACGCGGATTTGCCACCCTCAAGTGGGTTTAGAAAACAACATGATTTTGCCACTTCGCAAAGTGGGCTTAAAACGCATATTTTGATGAATTGTTCCAATTCAAGCAATAAAGTCTTCATCCACAGGCATTCATGCAATTATATCAAATAAGCACATAGCCTCATGGCAAGCATGCTGTCATGGCAACACTCACACTCATGCAAGGATGCTAAAGCATAAACACTTACAGTGTACTCCGAGCCAAAATAGAAGCTAGTTAGAAATCATGCATGATCCTAACTGTATAAGATGCCTAATGCAACGAATGCAAAAATGAAACTAAAGTAGGCTCGGTTATCTAAGACGGCATATGAATGCTACACTTTGATACATGTATTCAAAATAGGAATTGAAATACAATGCAGTTTGAATGATGCGCCGAGCCCAATGCATGCAAGACAAAATGAATAATGCACGCATGCAAACACAAGTATGTTAATTGAAACATGTCCTAAAACTAACCATAAAAAAGTTAGTAAATAAAAGGGAGAAAGACGTGGGGTTGGAAGACATTCACACACACACACACGTACACTTATTACAGCATTGTGCCCTCTCAAAGGGTGGCGACTCTGTAATCTGGCAAAGCAGTCCATGTTTGGCACTTCTTGATTAAAATCGATTTTCCAAAACGATTTGCCGGATTTGGACTCTTTGGTGATTTATCAGTCTTACATTGCACTTTCTGAGATTAGATTCAGAACCATGATAGGAGTCCGAACTGTAGTAGCTAAGTACACAATCCGCGCCCTCTCCGAAAAATGGGGCGCGCGGAGCGAGTTCGGGCGGTCTACAGTTCTTCTCGTGTGTTTTCAACTGCCACGAGCCATAGGCTACTACCTTCCCCTCTTGCATCAAAATATAACCCAAACCTTCTTGTGAGGCATCACAATATACAGAATAACCTAAACCCCTCTCCGGAATAATCAAAACTGGAGAAGTAGTGAGTCTAACCTTAAGCTCTTGGAATGACTTCTCACAAGTCTCGTTCCACGCAAACTTAACTCTCTTCCTCGTCAATCTAGTCAAAGGTGAGGCTAGTTTGGAGAAATCCTTCACAAACCGATGATAATACCCGACCAACTCTAGAAAACTACGAATCTCGAACGCATTCCTAGGCTATGCCCAATCTTACACTACCTCTATCTTGGATGAATCTACAGTCACCCCTTTCTCGGATACCACATGGCCTAAGACCTTAACCTTTTTTAGCCAAAATTCACACTTCCCAAACTTAGCATACAACTTATGAGCTCTAAGCAACTCAAGCACCACTCGTAAGTGTTCCTCGTGTTCCTCCTTAGAGGGTGAATAAATCAGAATGTCGTCCACAAAGACGACCACAAATCGATCTAGAAACTCATGGAAGATTTGGTTCATTAAGTTCATAAATACAGTTGGCGCATTGGTTAGCCCAAAGGGCATCACTAGGAACTCATAATGGCTATACCGCGTACGGAATGTCGTCTTTGGGAAATCCTTCTCCCTTACCCTCAACTGATGGCAACCCGATCTCAAGTCTATCTTAGAGAAACAAAAAGACCCCTTCAACTAGTCAAACAGGTCATCTATATAAGGCATTGGGAACTTATTCTTAACAGTAACCCGGTTCAAATTTCGGTAATTGATACAAAGTCGCAGGGCTCTATCTTTCTTTTTAGCAAAGAGGGTCGGCGCTCCCCAAGGTGAAATACTAGGGCAGATGAAACCCTTATCTAACAATTCCTGGAGTTGAACCTTCAGCTCACTCAACTCAGCAGGTGCAAACCGGTACGGTGCCATAGAGATCAATGCCATGCCAGGCACTAAATCAATAGAGAATTCTATCTCTCAGTGAGGTGGTAAACTAACAAGATCTTTTGAAAAGACATACGAGTATTCACAAACTACCCTTGGGAACTCAACCCGGCCTTCATCACACTTACTACTCAAGAAGCTAGCAAGCAGACAACTAAGCTCATTTCACCTACGCGGATTATACACCAGTGACAAAACTTTATCCACCTGGTCCCCCAAGAAATAAAAGCAATTGCCACCCGAGGTACATACAGTGATCCTCTTACGGTAGCAATCTATAATAGCCCGATATGACGATAACCAGTCCATACGCAAGATGACATCAAAACTAGACATATCAAGCACTACAAATGCAAATGGGAGTCGGCGACCGGCAACCTTTATGTCACAGCCCCAACATCCCTATTTCAAGACAACCTCACCACCAATAGGCGACTCTACACAAATAAGAGATGCTAACTGTGCCAACTCCAACCCCAAAACCAATGCAAATACAGACAAAGTAAAAGAATGGAATGCACCCATATCAATCAACACATTAGCAACTAAATTGTAAAACAAGAAGGTACCTCTCACTACTGAAGGAGCTTGCACAAAATCTGGCACTGTAACTGCGTACACAGGACCTGTTTGCCTCTGATCTACCTGCTCACCCCTTGGAGCATAGGCCTGCTGCACTAACTGAGTCGAAGAAGCTCCCTGATTGGCCCTCGAGGCCTATGCTGATTGTGCTGGCTAGTGACTCTGTGTCTGTCTTGAACTAGATGCACTAGATGTGCCACCCAACTGTGGGCAAGACCTTTTCAGGTGCCCCGCCTGACCACACTAATAGCAAGCTGGCGGCTATTCTCTATCCTGACTTTGGCCCTAAAACCGAGCCGAAGACGAAGCTACTCGTTGCCCTCTTCCTCTCTGCGAGCAAACTGGAGACTTGTGACCCAACTGGCCACATTTGAAACAAGTCACATCCCCCTGGCCACCTCTCTTAGAACCCGAACTCGACATTGGAAAGGTAGACATCGACTGCACTCCCTTGGACGGCTGAGGGTTAGAACCCTTCTGTTTCTTACCGTCCCTTTGACTATCCTGAGCCCTCCTAGAGCCTCTCATTCTCTCCTCCAACTTGCATGATCATCTCGAGATAGGCGCCACCTCTACAAGACACCCATAATCCGTAATCATGGATCCGACCACTCTAAACATGAGCCCGGTCCCCAACTTCTTCTTGAATTCTAGACAACGGCGCTCCTCAATCGCTACAAACTCAGGTGCAAACCTAGACAAGCTAGTGAAGGTGGCTTCAAACTCTGCCATAGGTGTGTTCAACTACTTGAACTGGGAAAACTGATCCCTCAACTTCTTTCTAATGGTGAGAGGCAAAAACTTATCCTGGAAGGCGTCGGCGAAGGCCTCCCAAGAACCTCTAATGCGTCCCCGCGCATACTTCCACCACTGACCTACGTCTCTCTTCCACTGGAAAGATGCCATGTTCACTCTCAAGCTCCCATCTTTGATGCCGAGCATCTCAAAAGTCTTCACCATCTGCTCTAGCCACTCATCTACCTTCAGTGGCTCCTTTGGGTCACCCAAAAACTCATCTAGGTTCAACCGGAAAAACTCCATTTTCAGAAAAGAAGGCCTCGCCTCAGCTACCTGGGCCTGGACTTGATTCTCAACTCTGAGAATGTCCATCGATTCCCTTAATGCTCCGACCATCTTGCGGGCTAAGGCACCCATGGCCTGCTGACCTACTGGCTCGGCCACATTTTCTTGGCCAACTCCTTTTTCCTGTGCCGGAATTTCATCCGATATAGGCATCTCATGCCTCCTAGGCCTACTATGCCTACCTCTACGACCACGTCCTAACATCCTAATAAAGGCAACAAGGATAATTAGCACATTTACAATGTGCCGAAGCTAACTCACTAGCGTCCTAATACATTGGACAATAGTAATTCACTCCACATAATCACATAATCACGTAAACACATACGAATTTCATCTTTGGATAATGACTGTCCCGCAGCGTTGCTAGAGTTCTAATTAGAAACAGCAGTGATCGGTTGCTTTCTAACAGGACTACTAGAAACCCATAGACCCAATCAACATCCAAGAAATTCAATTCCATACCCAAATAATCACATAAGCATGTTGTTATATAAGCGCATACTTTCTACACTAAAGTCTCTAACAAGCGAGACAAACCCATTGTGGTACTAACCACTTCCCACGTATCCAAGTATTCAAACCCGGTACGCTCTGATACAAAGTTGTAACGCCCCCCAAAAAAATATAATAAATACAACCCCTACATATATTAAAAGCAGCATGAATAAGAGTAAATAGTCCTTTCCTTACATGAAGTTAATAATACAAAAGAGTATAACAAAATTAAATGCCCTATTGGCTTACAACTTTCCAAGCCTTGACTTGGTTATACAAAAGGAGACTAGTTCATGCACATTTGGCCCTAGGCTTTACAAAACATATACGATTCAAATTAAAGAAGCCCTTGCCACCAAAATATCGCTCCAAGCTATTGCCTTGGTGGGGGTAAGTCACCAACACCTGAAAATGTTATTTCCAAATAGGGTGAGCCACAACCCAGTAGAAATCATGTAGCACAATATATGAAACTTAGCAAAGGTATAAGTACACTATGCATACACAACGTCAGTGATAGAGACATCCACAGTTTATATAATCATAAGGTACCAATTTCCAATTATTTCATTGCATGAACCAGTTTCATTATCTATTTAACAATCCAAATGAGACTTCAACTCATTAGTTCTACCATCACATCAACAATGCATGAACACTTCAAACTTCTCTTTCACGAAAAATTCGCCCGCGGGCAGTGTAGACACCCCATTTTTCACGGTCCTCAAGACTTGGACGTCATCGTTTGAACACTTGATGATCATCCATGCTCGTGTTCATTTTGAGTTCTCGAAGGTCTCGGCTACACGCCTTACCTCAAGATTGCTCAACTTGTCTGTTTTGTGCTTCGTTGTGGACCAAACACCTGTGTTTTTGCTTTTGAGGGAAGAGGGTGGCTTGTTGACCATTTTCTCAACCCACCAACCAAGGCCTGAGGCCCTCGGCCTCTTTTTCTTGCCATCGGCTAAGTGTGTTGGCCGATCGGCACTTTATTTGGTCGGTCGGCCATTTATTTGGCCGGTTGGCCACATTTTCTGGCTGAGGCCTTTTCTTTGCCTTTTTCAGGCATTGTACATGCCAGCTGTGTCAGCTGGTGAGTACAGACCCTACCCTCCATACACGTGTATAGAGGGATTTCATCCTTGTTTAACTTCTCTTGGAAGCGTGGCAAAGTTGATTTTCTATAAAAGGAGGGCCTCCCCTCCCTGTCCAGAGGTTAAAGGATCTGATATACAAGTTAGATATAGCTCTCTCTATATCTCCCTCTCTCTAGATTTGTGTGTGTGTTTGAGTTCAAAAGTGTGTTTTGTTCTTACTATTGCACATAAACACCTACCATTACACTATCATTGGTTGCTGAGGCACTAGAAGAGTTGATTCTAGAGTTTTTGAGTTGGTTTTGATCAGAAGGAGGTGCAGGAGTGGTGCTCTTGAAGAGGTTCTTCAAGGGTGAGAAACTATCATATTTATTCCCCATTCTTGCATGAGCTTTTAGCCTATCTTGCATATTGTTTTAAGCTCAGCTATAAATTGTAAAAAGCTCTAATTTTGTATGCTTAAGATGATTGTTTAAGGTCACTTTTGTGTTGGGGGTTGTCTACCTCCCATTTGGCCTTGTTTGGCCTCATTTTGTGCCTCTTCCTTTTGGCTTTGGAACCTTTCTTGTTTCAACCTTCTCACCACTGAAATCCAGAGGATTTTCAGTAGTAGAGAAGCGGTTTTGAGGTCTTACATAGGGAAGGGACACCCCTCTCTCCTTAGGTCTCATTTGCTTGCCTTAATGGCTCATAATGGTAGCATATTTACTTAGTTTGTTTTAACTCTATTTTAGCAAGTATTTGGTCATGTTCTACCTCTGTTTCATGTTGGTTTGATGGCCTCATGCATACACCATACACTTGTCTTGCAATCCTCTCACTTGCCATAACATGTATCTTACATTTGGACTATCATGCTTGCATATTTTGACTAGACCCAAAAGAACTTCTAGTCATATTTCAGCATGTTAAAGCTCTGTTTGGTGTCATTTTGTTCATATATGTCATGCTTTGTATAGCCTTAGTTCATCCTAGCTCGTTAGCTTTGAAGGCCTAAGTCGCATGATTGCATTCCTTGGCTCATTTTCATGATTTGGCATCATTTCACATGAGATTTCCATCCATATAATGTGGCCATGCATTCATATTCATAACATTTTCCATGCATTAGAGGGTTCATGTTTTATGCTTCAAGATTGGGCCATTGTGCATGCCTTTATGCTTAGACCATTTAGACACCATCTAAGTGAGTTTTTGAGCTTGTTTCAACATGCCATAACTCTGTTTTCCATTGCTCATATCATGCCACGTTTGGTTATGTTAGGCGTAGCATAATACCTCTTTAATAGCTTTGTATGCCCCATTATTTTGGCATTGCATTCTAGCTTGTTTTGGCTAGCTTTGAGCTCACTTTTGGTCTTGCTTGGACTTGCCTCGGGGCTGTTTTGGGTTCCCTTGACCCTTTCGGGTTTGCTTCACATAGCCATGTCTTGAGCCCCTTGACTAGTCTCAAGTCTTAACTTCCTTTGGCTTGGTTGATTTGGCATCATCCCTTGCATATTTTTAGAGCTTATCATGCTTGTTATTTGTCCATATTCATCTCTTTTAAATGTGTTTAAGAGTCGACCTTCTTGTGCCTAAGTGTTGAATCTTTACATGCACATGTTTGGATGTGTTTTGTCCATCATTTCTTGGCACTTTGGCCACTGTTTTGGTACGGCTGAGGTCCATCCGCCTTTAGTGTAAGTCCATGGATCATGCGTTTGTGTATTCGTCATATGCTTATCACATTGCATGTTGTTGCGTCCTTATGATTGGTATCATTGTTGCATGCCCATCACTTTGCATATTTGTACACCTAGGTTGCACCTTGCATGTTGGTTAGTTTGCACCTTGTCACTTGTTAGTTTAGGTCGCATTACATTTGGCATGTTTGCTACCTTAACTTCGTGTGTATGTTCGAGTCACATTGTATTTGGCATGCTTATGTCGCATTACATTAGTTGCATGTTTTGCATTGTATTTGGCATACATGCATTGCATTTTGTTTGGTTTGGGGTGTCAAATCAAAGATGAGGAGCAAGGGATGTTCGTACTTGAAGTGACGAAACGTCCCTCAATCCTTGGTCGCCAACGCTCTTGATCCAAGAATGATAGAGTTCCAGGCATTCATATGTTTGTTGCATTCATTCCACACTAATTTGCACATTTGGCACCTTTGGCTATCATGCATCGAAATGCGTGATTGGTGGCCCGAGGGTCGAGAGTCATACTCCCTTGAGTTCATAGCATGATAAGGAAGGTGGTCGTGCACACATTGTCTTGTAAATTCCTTGCCATGCACTGTCTGTCCTCTGCTGCAACAAAAACAAGATTCTGCAGGAAGATATGGCCGGTCGGCCATCTCCAGTGCCAGCCGGCTATTCATTGTTGGCCGATGGCCCCACTCTTGGTCGATGACCATCCTTCCACGGCTGGTGGTCCTATCACTTGGCCGGTGACCTCCCACAGTGCTCAGGGAGTGGTTTAGAAGTAGCCTTGGGACTTGTGCAGCTTTTAGAGGCATAAAACAGTGCAAACAGAGGCAACATGTGGCATGGCAACGGGTTTCCGAGCAAGGCAAATCAGGCATGCATCATCCAATCATTTCGAGGTAGAGTTGCGGCGGCCTCTTTAATTTCATAATTAGATTGTTTTGTAATTAACTTGCCGATTAATTGAATGTTTTGTAATATTTAATTAGCTAGGGTAGTTAATTAAGTATTCGGTCTGTATTATTTATTCAGACCCTCCGTCAAGAGGGCGAATTTGTAATAAGTGTGTGTGCGTGTGTGAATGTCTTCTAACCCCACGTCTTTCTTCCTTTTATTTACCCGCTTTCAATGGTTAGTTTTAGGTCATGTTTCAATTAGCATACTCATGTCAGCATGTTTGCATAACATTCATTCGTATTGCACGCACCGGGCTCGGCGCATCATACTAATTGCATAGTATTTCAAATTCCAACTTGAATACGTGTATCGAATTGTCGCATTTCACATGCCATTATTAGATTAGCCGAGCCTATTCTAGTTGCATCTTGCTTGCGTTGCATTAGCCATCTTAACATGGACTAGGATCATGCATGATTTCTAACAAGTTCCTTGTTTTGGCTCGGAGTACACTGTGAGTGTTTATGCTTTAACATCTTGCATGTGTGTAAGTGTTAATATGACAACATGCTTGCCATGAGGCTAATTGCTTATGTGATATGACTACCTAAATGCCTGTAGGTGAAGGTTGGATTACTTGAATTAGGATAATTCATCGAAATCTGTGATCTAGCCTACTTGCGAGTAGCAAAATTCAAATCCATTTCCAAACAAACGGGTATGCAATGCTTTGTTCCAAGTTAGGCAATCTAGTCTATACTTGTTTTGCTGTGCGCATCACGTAGTAAGGATTAGCTAAATAATCGGGATAAGAACGCTTGTGTGGTCAAAAATGAGATATCATGTTCAGTAGTGGCCGATCTTTGATCGGGCGAGCGGGGATGCTCATAGCTAACCTTCCCCAATCGTACCCAAGTTCCCGAGCCGAGACAACTTTGGTGATGACGGACACGTGGCCTTAGGCAACGAGTCAGGGTTTTCTAAATTCCCCCAAAATAAAATATTTAGGTGGCGACTGTATTTGGCAAAGCAGTCCATGTTTGGCACTTCTTTCTTAAAAATCAGTTTTCCAAAGCAATTTACCGGATTTGGACTCTTTGGTGATTTATCAATCTTGCATTGCACTTTGCGAGATCAGATTAAGAACTGTGACATTTGAGTCCGAACTGTAATAAGCCTAAATGGACAAAACGGGAGTTTCTCCCAGGACGTTTGGGGACGTCAACAGGCAGCCGTCAAACGAGACCCATGTAAACGTAGGCTATACAAGCACTATAGTTTCCATTTTACGGATATTTCATCCATGGGCTAGGCACTCATGTATAAATTTCGGGACTTTCACCAAAGACACTCTGGCTAACTTAATTATAATGGAGTCCAACCCCTTTCTCCTCCCAAATAATCATTCATACATATGCAATGTATTTAAACACAACATCAAACAATGTAGCACATCTCCCTTTTCACTCCCACATAATCATACATGTACAATGTGTATAAGCATAGTCATATCCAATGTCAAACAACAAGAGATTAGCTTCAATTCACCTAATCCTCATGCAATTTCTACAACAATCATAGCTATCTTCCACTGATAGCCCAATGCAATTATTTCTAAATAGATATTCAATCTCATGACAGATAATTTATTCAAATTTCCAAAGAATGAGTTAATGCATAACTTATCCCACCATTCATATCAATACTCCCAATTTCACATTTCCATGGCAATTTCAATTATCTCTATAAAATAATCATGATAGTCATTTTAGGGAAAAACTTCCCCTTTCCTAATTATCAACCCTAAATATCATTTCTAATCATTGTGACCCAACACCATTTCATTTTCAAAACCTACATTCATGTATTTCATGTTTGACAACAATCCCTCTTTCCATATATACCCAAACCCTAGGTTTGCTTACAACACCCTCAAATCACATCATTGTTACCCAAGAATACGCATAACTAAGCTAAATATCATATGAAGGTGTAGAAAAGATCCCTACCTCAAAGAAAGAAGATGAGTCAAACAATGGAGAAATTCCAAGAATGTCGAAACTCACTTCTATTCAGATCAAAGTGTAGATCTTAACGAGCTCTACCCTTTCTCAAAGGCACTAGGGTGAAAAGATCAACGGATCTGGATGAAATCTAAGAGACAAGGTTAATTCCAGAGAAAGAGGCTCAAGAATAAGCTTTTTGAAAAGTTTTAGAGAGAGAGAGAGAGATGAAAAAGTGACTCAAAATATCATCTTCTCGGACTGTTATACGCGCAGTCCGCTCGGGCATAGAAAGCCCCGCTTAAGCGTCAGACACAAGGTTCCGCTCGAGCGTGGAATGCACATTTTCAGAAGTTTTGTAGACGAAGGTCCCTGCTCGAGCATGGGAATGGACGCTCAAGCATCCAATGCACTTTCTCAGTATTTCAGAACTACAAAAGAAATGTTGAGAACTAACAAATCTTGCTCGAGCGCAAGAATGGCCGCTCAAGCGGAGGAGCAAAATTTGTGAAACCCCGCTCGAGCGCGAGAATGCCAGCTCGAGCAGAAGAGCCAAAATCTAGGCAATAAAAGTTTTAAAAAGACAAGCAACCAACCTGCCCCAAGCACACAACTACAATCCAATAACCAAAATAAAGGGGAAGATAAGAGAAAGAGATATGAATGACCATTCAAAATAAAACCAACCCGAGTCTGAAATGCAATAAGTAACGGGTCAAAACTGGAATCGCTATACAGATAGCTTTGGGGGATAGCAGTAGAGCTCACTTTTGGTTAGTCAAGTGGATTAGTAATCTATGTTTAAAGGAGGAATTCCCTAGACTCTTCTCTCTATCTAATGATAAACATGGGGTGGTAAGGGTGTTTTTTGAGAATATGGGTGCAGCTGATGATTGGAACCTAGAGTTTAGAAGAACTTTGTTGGACTAGGAGGAGAAGGAAGTACGTAGATTAGTCTATTTGCTTAGGGGTGCACTAGATCTTTGCCGTGAAAAAATAGATGTATTAAAATGGACAGCAGATTCATTTGAACTGTTTAGTGTAGCATCAGCCTATAAATAAAGTGAATCCCTTCTCAGCCCTGTTCTGGCAATGGCAGGCTCTATATGGAATAATTTTATTCCTCCCAAAGTACAATTTTTGGATGGTTGGCATGGCTTGGTAAGGTCAAAACTTCCTACTTTCTTCATAGAATTGGTATACTTGATGGAAGTGTCAATCTTGAATGTGTTTTCTACCATGATGATGTTGAAACTGAGGAGCATATTCTTCTTGTCTGTCCTTTTGTTTGGAGGCTTTGTCAAACATTGTGAGATGGTGGGGTTTTCAGTGGGTCATGCCTGGTTCTGTAGATGGGCTGCTGTAGTGGTGGTATGGGTACAGAATGCCAAAATTGGAGAAAAAAATCTGGATGGTCATCCATTTGGTAACTCTTTGGTCTACTTGGAGGCATAGAAACGAGTGTGTTTTCAATGGATTACAACCAGATTTTGAAGCTCTTTGTGACATTGTAAAAGTTCTAGTAGCTTTGTGGACTAAGGCATTGTCACTACAGGTGGCAACTTCTGTAAATGATCTGGTGTCCAACTTGCAGCAGGTCAAGTTTTGCCTGAGGATTGGTGGTTGAGTGTATTTGTTTTGAGAGTTTAGCTAGTTGAGTTTTATTCGTTTTACATCAGAAATGGTAGTTGTAGACATCCACGAACGCCCCGGGAGGGAATGAGTCTCCCGTTAGGTTCATTTTGGGCTCACTACAGTTCAGGACTCTAATTGTCATGGTTCTCAATCTGAACCAAAGAGTCCAAATCAGGCAAATCATTTTGAGAAAACAGATTTTTGAAAGAAGTGCCAAACATGGACTGCTTTGTCAGATACAGAGTCGCCACCTAAATATTTTATTTTTGGGAAATTTAAGAAACCCTGACTCGTTTGCTTAAGGCCACGTGTCTGTCATCACCAAAGTTGCCTCGACTCGGGAACTTGGGTACGATTGGGGAAGGTCACTTCGTGAGCACCCCCGCTCGCCCGATCAAAGATCGGCCTCTACTAACCATGATATCTAGTTTTGAAAACATTGTGCGTTCTTATTCTGGTTATTAGCCTAGATTTACTATGTGATGCTCACAGCATACAAGTATAGACCGGATCGCCTGAATTGGAACAAAACACTTCATGTTTGTTTTTGAAAGATGGTTTGCTACCCGCAGGTAGGCTTAAAATGCGGATTTTACCACCCTCAGGTGGGCTTAGAAAAGATGGTTTTGCCACTATCTAGTGGGCTTAAAACTCACAATCAATGCATTGTTCCAATCCAAATAACCCAACCTTCACCCACAGGCATTCAAGCAATTATATCACATAAGCAAATAGCCTTATGGTAAGCATGCTATCATGGCAGTCACTCACACGCATGCAAGGATGCTAAAGCGTAAAACTTACCGAGTACTCCAAGCCAAAATAGAAGCTAATTAGAAATCCATGCATGATCCTAATTATACAGAAATGCCTGATGCAACACATGCAAAAATGCAACTATAGCGGGCTCGGCTATTCTAAACATGGCATATGGAATGCTAAAGCTAACAAGTATTCAACTTGGAATTGAAATACAATGCAGTGAGTTATGATGCGCCGAGCCCGGTGCATGCAAAACAGATGAATGAATGCAAACATGCTATCATACTGTATGCTAATTGAAACATGCCCTAATCTAACCATCATAAGCTGGTAAATAAAAGGGAGAAAGACGTGGGGTTGGAAGACATACATCACACACACACACTTATTATAACATTGCCCTCGCTCGGAGGGTCCAAAGTAATATACAGCCCCAAATAAATAATACAAATCAATATAAATACAAAACCCTAATTAATTAACAAATTAACTAGGAAAGCAATAAATAAGCATGCAAGTTAGGATGCCTCGACTCTTCCGGATGATGAATGATGCATGTTCGGGTTGCTTTGGCGCGAAATCCATGCGATGCCCCAATTAGCCTCTGTTTACAATTAATGCTGAATCTTTGTGCAAGGCTTTTGAAAAGTGTTGATTCTGATTTGTCGCAACAGAGAGCAAGAAAGGGGCATGGCAATGTATTTTCACATATGTATGCTTACCTCGATCCTCGTGCCACCAATCACGCATCTCAATGCATGATGGCCGAGGAGTCGAATTGCACGACTCAATATGAAATGAATGCACGTATAAACACAACAAGACCGAGACTCCATCATGGATAATCTGGAGTGTCGGCGACTGGGGAATTGAGACACGTTCCGTCACTAGGAGTACGAAACGTCCCTCGTTTCCCATGCTCGGGCTAACTCCTATCCCAAGCACAATGCAATATGCATGACATGCATGAATGCAACTAATATACAACCTAGCATGCACAATGCTTATGAGATGGCATACACGATGCTCTAACATGCAACCTAGCATACACAATGCTATGAATCGAAATGGCATACGCAATGCATGATGGACTTACGCCAATATGAGTGGACCTCAGCCACACTCACATCAGCGGCTATGAGATGAAAATGAGACACTCGAGATGCGCGCACACATGCACGCAAACCGAGGACCGAACCTAAGGCACGAATGCCACTCTACCAAAGCATGGTAAGGCATGGAACATGATACGCAAACAAGCAAATTTCAGCACTAAAACATGATGCTAAACAGCCCCGAAACATGGCAATATGGCACCCGATGCATGAGATGAGACCCGAAACTCAAAACTGGGCACATGGAATGACTTATAGCTATACAAAGCATGCATTATTTGAACATGAAGCATGAAGACAGAGTCAAGGCAGTCCCAAAACATGAACTTTTCCAGTTTAAAGTGTGGCCAAAAAGTGCTAGCAAGATGGCTTAAATTAGCATGCAATTTTGGCGGGCAAACATAGTTTACATGGCAAGTGTATGAAGCAAGTAAGAACTCATCAAACCAGCAAAAATCAGTGAATAAAACATGCCAAAATATGCCCAAATAACCATGGAAATGCAGCCAACACATGCACAAATGAGGGGTTCCTTTAGAGGGCATACAAAGGGATTCTTAAGCATATACAAGATAGACATGTGGCAGCCCCAAACCAACTTTGAAAATCAAATATGATAGTCTCAAAACTCACCAAATTGGCCCCAAAATCAGTCCACAAAGTATGCAAGATAGGGCCTCTTTGGAAGGCCAAAATGGCCACCAAACAAATCAAGGTAAGAGGGGGTCACCCCCCTCTAATTTGGAGGCTCAAAACAACATCAAAGCCACTTTAAATCCACTGGATTCCAGTGGCTAGAAGGTCAAACAAGGCATGCAACAAGGGCTAGGGTGTAAGGCTCAAAATGAGAGGGAATCAAGCATATAAGGAAGTATGTGACCTCAAATAAGAAAATGCTCTTAATGAAACATGAAAATGATGTAAAAAAAAACCTTTTCTCAGTTTATAACAAGTCTCAAAAGTGAACACAAATATGGCTTATCTATCATGCAAAAGTAGCCCTAAAAGGGGGAAAAGAGATAAGGGACAGCAGCTGGCCCCAAATGGTAAGGAGCCCTTCAAAAAAGTTGAAGAGGGGATCAAAACAGGGCATTTTACAGTTTACATCAAGCCACAAAAATAAACACAAGTGAGGCTAAACTATCATGCAAGAAAAAAAGCCTAAAAGAAGGACAAAGAGACAAGTGGTTGTTGCTGGCCTCAAATAGAGGAGGGCCCTTCAACAATGTTGAAGAGGGGCTAAAAAAAAATATTTTACAGTTTATGGCCAAGTCCAAAACAACTCACAAATAAGCCTAAAGTACTATGCAAAAATAGGCCTAAAAAAGAGTTAAAGAGGCAAGTGATAGTAGGAGACCTCAAACAGCAAGAGATCCTTGATCAAACATGAAAAGGAGATCAAAATATGACTATTTACAGTTTGGGTCGGAGCCCAAAAATGCAAGCAACAAAGGCTAAAATAACATGCAAAATAAGGCAAGAAAGAGGGAAAATGGGACTCACCCTTGTAGAACCAAGCTTCGACAGCTCTTGGACCAGGTTTGGGAGCTCTTAACCTCTGAAAGATAGCCTCAAGTTGCTGGAATGGATATTGGAGGTTTGGTGCTATGAGTTGTAGTGTAAAATGGTGTAGAACTTGAGGGGTTTTGATGCTTGGAGTAGAGAGAGAGAGAGAGAGAGAGAGAGAGAGATTGAATGCAAGAGCCTTAAAACAAATTTTGTAACCTCTCCAAATGCAGCTAGAGGTGCTGGTTATATAGGCAAAGGAGTGGAGAAAGGGGGGAACATGAAATTCAAATTTCCCCCCCAAAAGTCCCCCTCATCGGATACAGAATCTGGGAGGAAAATGGGGGTGCAGCTGTCAGGAACCAACTGAGGGGAGCATGGCCGGCCAGTTTTAGAGAGCTCAGGTGGCCGGCCGGCCACCTCCCCTGGCCGGCCGGCTAGGGTCAAAAGGGTCAAGCAGAGAAAGCTGGCCGGCCACCCATATTGGTGGCCTCCCATGTGTGCACAACACAACCATGTGGTCCAAACCCAGAAAAAGTGAACCAGGAGAGAGAAAACCCCACTTTTCAGAGGGGTTCAAAAGGGTCAGGAACAATTGCTGGCCGGCCATGACATATTGGTGGCCTCCCAGGTGTGTACAACACAAATATGTGGTTGAGGGCCAAAGAAAGTGGCCCGGGAATGGTCAACATCAGCTTTCTAGCGAGGAAAACGGGCGACGGAGAGCGATGAAGGAATAAAGCTGGCTTTTCAGAACAATTGCTGGCCTCCCACCCTTCTACAAGCTTCCCAATAATGAAAATAAGGTCCCTGCCAAAAATGAACCCAAACCGATGCAAATTGAAGGTTCGGGGGCCGAAACACGCAGCCCGGGGCCCCGAAAACTGACTGTTAAGCACCGGAGGTGGTGTTCGACCACGAAGTTGGTCTCTCGGACCACAGTGTCCCTCAAAAGGGAGTAAATAAGATGCATGCCAAAAACCGGAGCAAACGGAGGTGGTTAAGCGGTCCCGAACCGAGGCACACGGCCGACGGCTCCGAAAATCGGGAACCGGGCTCCGAAATGGGAAAAATGGCCTACGACCACGAAACGTAGCCTACGGCCACTGAGAGATGATCTACGAGACCTCTCCCTCCCTTCGGGAAGAGAAAACGGAGAAAACGGGGCCTGGTTCGCAAAACGAGGCAAAGCACAAGAAAGCCCAGAAGTTCGGAGGCAAGGCTCGCAGCCGAGACTTTGAAACTTCAGAACGAGCGCGATATGCAACATCACCAAGCGTTCAATCAGTGACGTCTGAGTCTTAAGGTCGGTCAAAAATGGAGTGTCTACAGTTGCCCCTCTTTGACAGAACTCGGAAGTCACAAGTGACGGGAGTGAATGTTAAAGCCCAGAGACGACCCATTTTGGACAAGGCCGAAGACTTAGACAATCGTACAAGATAAAACAAGAAACGTGCCCGCAGGCCGGGGGGGGGCAAAATGCAAAGCGATATGCACAAAGCCGGATGTAACTCAATGATCATGCAAATGCAGCAAGCTGTAATGAAGCAAGTATTCGCAAATATATGCAACAGTTTTAAGCAAGAATGCAAAGCAACAACTACATTTCATGCAGTTAAGAATGCGGAGAATTATTCAATTCTCGCCACGTCTCACACGGAGAAGATACAATACCTGCGCGATTCGTCTGGCCGCACCAGCCTCAAATGAACCGTACATACAATATCGTGCCTGTAAAAGAAAGAAACTCAACAAGCACAACATGTTTAGCAACATATGTTCAATGTGATATCGAAATGCCGACAAACGTGATGTCGATGGGTGAGTGCATCGCAATGCGAGAAGAAACGCGCGTGACAACGCAAGTTAAGCACAGAGGCATGGTAATACCAAGGAAACGTGCATAACAATGCAAATATATGCATGAGAATGCAAGTGATGTGCATAACAATGCAGAACAAACGTAAACTAGGATGCACGTTTGTCACAAAACAACGAGCGAAGAAATGCGCGTTTCGGCGAGGGCGACTCGATCGCGACCTCCGATTCACCTCCCGGAGGGGTTACAACATGTTCAAAAAGGATACATCTCACTTTTGAGGAGAAATGATGAGAAACGCATCGAAGGTTGGAGTTGAAGTCCCGGCGGAGCGATTTCGCAACGGAAAGTGCACTTCTCTTGTACTTTTTCAGGTCTCGGGGACTCCAATCATCACCAAAATTTGCAGAGAGCTTGGAGGCCACCTTGGGAACACCACCGGCCACTTTTATTCCTGTGGAGGCCATCGCCGCTTTTGAGGAGAGGGTGGCTTACTGTGGCCGCCACCTAGCCCAGATTCGGGGCAGTTTGGTCTTTTCACCCTCTTTTCTTTAAATGTGCTTATCTAAAGCACTTTTCCTCACAAGTGCAGCTCCGAAAACATCTTCTCTACCTCCCTAGACCATTTTCTCTGTCAGATCTGTGTTCTGTACGCGTTTTCCAACGCCCCTCGCAGGTTGTTTTCGCGAAATATTTCAGTTTTCATCACTTTGGACCGATTAAATTTTGATTTCGGAGCTTCTTTTTTCATTTTCGCCACTTGAGGTGAGTTTGTCTCAATATTTGGAAGATTTTCTCGGGAGTTGACTTTTGCTGACTTTTTCATTTCCCGAGAGTTGACTTTTGTTGACTTTTTCCAATTTTGGCTCATTTTGCTCGTTTTTGCTCCTTTTTGCAGATTTCTTGAAATGGCCGGTCATCTTCCTCACGGTGGAGGTCCTCCAGGTGCCGGGGGTGATCCCGATATTATGGCCTTGCCTCCGAGGGTTCGACCGTTCATTCCGGAGAGGTACGCCCCTCGGGTACATGTCCTTCCGCAGGCTGTTTTCTACCATTTTACTGATTTTGATGATCGGGCGCCCGGGGATCTGCTTTTGCGAGAGCCGGAGTCTCACCTCTCCTATCAGGCACGAGAGGTATTTTACTTCGCCTTTACATTTTCTGCAATGTATTCTGCATTTTCAATGCATTTCGTGCTTTCGCTATGTTTATCGGCTCATTTGAGTACACAGCTTGTTTAGAAAGCTTAGTCTATGACACCATATTCTATTTGTATCTTGAAACATAGTTTAATCACTCTGAATTTCTGAACACGCAACCCATAAATTAATTATGAACACACGGCACACACTGATTGAGAGTAGAACACGCAGCCCAAACTCTAATTTTCTGAACACACAGCCCGTTGTTGAGGTGAACACACAGCACACACTGATCGAGAGTAGAACACGCAGCCCCAAACTCTAATTTTCTGAACACACAGCCCATGGTTGAGGTGAACACACAGCACACACTGATCGAGAGTAGAACACGCAGCCCCAAACTCTAATTTTCTAAACACGTAGCCCGTCGTTGAGGTGAACACAAGGCACACACTGATCGAGAGTAGAACACGCAGCCCCAAACTCTAATTTTCTGAACACACAGCCCATTGTTGAGGCGAACACACAGCACACATTGATCGAGAGTAAAACACGCAGCCCCAAACTCTAGTTTTCTGAACACATAGCCCATTGTTGAGGTGAACACACAGCACACACTGATCGAGAGTAGAACACGCAGCCCCAAACTCTAATTTTCTGAACACACAGCCCATTGTTGAGGTGAACACACAGCACACATTGATCGAGAGTAGAACACGCAGCCCCAAACTCTAATTTTTTGAACACACAGCCCGTTGTTGAGGTGAACACACAGCACACAGTGATCGAGAGTAGAACACGCAGCCCATCGTTGAGGTGAACACACAGCACACGCTGATCAAGAGTAGAACACGCAGCCCCAAACTCTAGTTTTCTGAACACACAGCCCGTCATTGAGGTGAACACACAGCACACGCTGATCGAGAGTAGAACAACAGCCCCAAACTCTAATTTTCTAAACACACAGCCCATCGTTGAGGTGAACACACAACACACACTGATCGATAGTAGAACACGCTGCCCCAAACTCTAGTTTTCTGAACACATAGCCCATTGTTGAGGTGAACACATAGCACACACTGATCGAGAGTAGAACACGCAGCCCCAAACTCTAATTTTCTGAACACACAGCCCATTATTGAGGTGAACACACAGCACACACTGATTGAGAGTAGAACACGCAACCCAGACTCTAATTTTCTGAACACACAGCCCAGATTCTGTATCTGATTCAATTTTGCACACAGCTCATACATTTCATTTGCACACAGCTTGTTCATTTCATTTGCACATAGCTTATTCATTTCATTTGCACACAGCTTATTCATCTCATTCTGAAACTGAATACATGTGCATATCCTGAATGCAGGTGACTTCCCGTGCTGTGCGGGGATATGGCTCTGTCATAGCGAGAGAGTGGTACGCCGAGCTCCCGGAGGCTGTCCGCGATTTGGTTGATGTGGCGGGGTTCGGGACCTTCTGCACTGGGATCTCTCGCTGCCCCGCTAGCAGGACACTGATGGGCGCTTTGGTAGAGAGATGGTGGGACACCACCAACTCCTTTCATTTCTCTGCCACCGGGGACATGACCATGACCCCGTTTGACTTTGCCATACTGACGGGCCTCGATGTGGGAGGTTGGGCCATCCCATATGATGAGGACATGGGCGAATGGGAGGCCGCCTGGACATATTTATTGGGAGCTCGCCCGCCAGTGGATAGATCATCAGGTAGAGTCCGATACACCTGGTTCTCTTCCCACTTCAGGAGGGTGGAGATGGAGCCTGAGACTCCCGAGGAGGTAGCGCAGTATACTCGCGGATTCCTGATGTTCCTCTTTGGCACCACTCTGTTCGCCGATAGGGGGAACACAGTTAGGCTTTATCTGTTGAGTGCCCTAATGGACCTATCACAGGTTAGCCAGTACGATTGGGGCGGTGCCAGCCTAGCCACTCTCTACTGTTATATGAGCGCGACTTCCCGCGGACGGGGGAACATACTTGGCGGCTATTGGAGAGCCTGGGAGGTACTTTCTGCCCTTTACATTTCTGCTTCTCATCATTTGTACATCGCACACACAAGACTTTACATTCTCAGACTTTGCACTTTGCTTTTAGATGTTGTATTTACATTCTCGTGATTCAAAGATTCTCAGATTCTGATGGCTACCGCCTGCTTTCTCACAGCCAGGGTCTATGCATACTTCCTTGTACTAGCCCCAGAGCTTATAGTGGAGGTGCCCCTCACGATCCCGTATTCACTCGTATTCGAAGGTCAGTACCGGTCGAGACCTCGGGAGTCTCTTCCCTATTTACGATAGTACTTTGACACAGTGCGGTCATCGGAGGTATTTCAGAACTCTCAGTTCTTCATGTTTCCAATCTTACACTTTTACAATTTCTGATCAGCTTATGCATTGATTATCCGCAGATCACATGGCAGCCCTGGGCGCCTTTTGGTAGAGATCTCCGATTCCGGTTTGCCGGAGGATGGGGTACCTCCCGGTATGGGATCTTGCTTGAGGGGCCGGTTCGTAGGGCCTGGTTTTTGGGCGATCGTTTCTTGCGCTAGGTGTGGGGCTACACCACTTAGGACCTTCCTTCAGCACCCCCAGCCGACATGCGGACCGTTGATAGGCTTCCGACCTAGGGTGTGATTGACGCCAGGTTGGGCACTGATGCATTTCTTCATTTGGAGCAAGGGGTGTACGCGAATTATCGCTACACATATCTGATGCCCCCACTGACGGGGGTTCGTACTCTGACAATGAGGTCTGCTGGTATGCCATCATCGAGCCGGGCTCGGACTGCAGATGCTTCTTCCACTAGCAGGGCTCGTACATCTAGAGGTGGAGGTGGATTGGTTCCTCCGATTCCTTCGACTTATCGTCATCCTGGATGGCCAAATATGCCGACTGAGTTGATGGGGTGGCAATATGGGACTACCTCTCCGATTCCGATCCCGATAGAGCCTCCGATGCCTGGCCACCGATATGTCAGAGACCACGACTCACCCTCAGTATGCTTTACAGCTTTGATTCATTACTCAGGTACTTGGACGTTCGTTCCTTTACTGATACTCTTGTCTTTGCATCTGCAGCCTCCTGTCGAGTACATGGATGAGGTGCTCGAGATGGTAGCCTTACTTGAGGGGATGGTCCTGCGGAGAGAGGCGCAATTGTCTATCATGGGTTTCCAGGTACCCTTTAGCTTTCTGGCATTTATCGTACTTCTGATAACATGCTGATTTTGAACATTTTACTGCATTGATAGGCTGCTTGTGTAGAGCACATCTGACACACACCACATTCGTGCATTATTCCTGCGTACATCCACTATGTGTAGTTTGCTTGTATCTGTATCTGATATACATGTTTTGGCTGATGTATTCAAACTGCATTTTTCATTTTCAGATGCCTCCGGTGTGTGCTCAGTCACAGGCCGGGCCATCTGGGCCTTCTCGAGGAGCTGGGCCATCTAGGCCTTCTCGACGAGCCAGGGGAGGGGGGTCGTCTTGCAAACGCAGAGCGCACATCATTCAGGAAGAGGCCAGTGAGGAGGAGGAGGTTGCCGATCCTCAGTCAGATACATCTGCTAATAGGGAGGAGGGTTCTGACCCTGGTTCCGGGAGTGGAGGTGAGGCCGAAGGGGATCCTGAGGGCAACAGCTCCAACTCAGATAGTGCCGGTGGTGCAGAGGCTGCTTTGCAGAAGAGAATGAAAAGGGCCTCTTATTCCTGCTCTTGAGAGCATTGATGCAGCTGTTCCCTGTTTTATTTATCTTTTTGCTAGTAGTTGTAGCACATTGTACGTTATTAGGCAGTTTTATTTTTTGTAAAACTTGTACCCTTGTTGTAACATGTTGTAACAAAGGAATGATGATGGAATGAAATAGCTTTTGAAAAAGTGTTGTATTTTGTGTTCTTAGCATCGCATCGCATCGCATCTTTTTGCACCAAAATGAGATTGAATGGATATGTGCATTATGTATTTGTCAAGTCAAGTAGTGAACCGACACAACAAACTAAACAGCTTAACTCACCAAGACAATAACAGAATCTTAGCAAGTTTACAACTCGATAAGCAAAACACAACAAAGTTGACAACTCGATAAGTAAGGTGCAACAAAATTGATTAAACAAAAAGTAACAACTCAATGTACAAGACTTGATAGCTCGACAAACTTAACAACTCGATAAGCAAAACAACAACTCGATAAGTAAGACTTAACAACAACTCTATGAACAAAGTGCATTTCAGACGATCTGGGTGACGGAATGCATCCGAAATTGAGGGAAATTGAGGACCTCGACACTCCCGATGCATGGAAATGCTAGGAACTCCTTTCCAGAGGGTAAAATAGTAGCAAAGATCCACTTGGGAGCATGGTCGGCCACCTTTGGGAACTGGCCGGCCAGTTTTTTGCATGGGAGAGGAGATGGGTGGCCTGCCTGCCAGGAAAGGTGGCCGGCCGGCCACCTAGCCCAGGAACCACCAAATTTTCGACACGTGTCCCCCAAACAGTGTCTTATCCTCTTTAAAAGCTCTAGCCTCGTGGTTGATTCATTTCATCTCAGTTTGGCAACAAAATGGAGGCGTTTCTCATTGAAAATCTCACAGCTTGGATCGCTTCTCTAGATGGCTCGGAAAAGTTGAACTTCTGGGGTTTCGACTTGAATGCATTATTCACATTGAGCCGTATTCCACTGCACCTTTCCTTCCTTCATGCCGCAGCAAGGTTTTGGAACCCGGTAACACATGTCTTTAGCTTCAGCGGGCAAGAGGTATGTCCAACTTTCGAAGATTTTCAAGTTTTGATGGAATCCAAACGTCATGAAGAAATTTTGCCTCAGTTTCGCTTCAGTCACGTCCAAGCTTTAGGGAGGATGTGTGGACTCACCATGCATGATGCTCGGTCTCTGATCTGCAATGGGGAACTGGACATCCTCGGCCTGATTCATCGCTTTTCTGACGCCGGTGACCGCGGCAACCATCATTGGCAAGATTTTCGGCAACACGCTGTAGACACCCCATTTTTGACCGACCTTAAGACTCAGACGTCACCGATTGAGCACTCGGTGATGTTGCATATTGTGCTCGTTCAGAAGTCTCAGAGTCTCGGCCGTGAGCCCTGCCTCGGACTTAGAACCCTTTTACGTACTTTGTTTTGCGAACCGGGCTCGGTTTTCTCTTTTTTGTTCCCGAGGAGAGAGAGGTCCCATAGACCATCTCTCGTGGCCGTGGCTACTTTTTCGTGGGTCAGAGGCCATTTTGCCCATTTCGGAGCCCGGTTCCCGGTTTTCGGAGCCGTCAGGCCGTGTGCCTCGGTTCGGGACCGTCTAACCATCTCCGATTCCTCCGGTTTTTGGCATGCATCTTATTTACTCCCTTTCAAGGGACACTGGGGTCTTAGATACCCACTTCGTGGCCAAACACCACTTTCGGTGCTTAACGGCCGGTTTTCGGGACCCCGAACTGCGTGTTTTGGCCCCCGAGCATTCGTTTTGCATCGGTTTTTGTTCATTTTTGGCAGGTACCTCTGTTTTATCACCAGGAAGATCACTGGAGGGTGGGAGGCCAGCAATTGTCTCAGCAACCAGTTATGCTCCTCCGGCGCCCCCCGGCGCCCGTTTTTCTCACTTCCGGGCTAATGTTGAACACCCTAGGGTCATTTTCTTCGAGCCAAAACCACATATTTGTGTTGTACACACATGGGAGGACCCTAAAAACACATGGCCGGCCAGTAATTCTTTGGTCCATTTTTGAACCTCTTTGAAAAGTGGCTTGTTGTTTCTCCTGTTTCAGAGTTGCCAATTTCCAACCATAGGGTCTTGTTGTACACATATGGGAGGACACCAATCTTTGGTGGCCGGCCAGAAATTCTCAAATGACCATTTTGCCCCTAGCCGGCCGGCCATGGGGGGTGGCCGGCCGGCCACCTGCAGCAAAAGTGCCTAGCCGGCCTGCTTCCTTGGGATGTGTGCATTCCAGCTGTGCTTTGATTTTCCCCCAAAAATATCTGATCCGGGGGAACCTTTTGGAGGGAAATAAGAGCTCATTTCCCTCCATTTGGCTAAGGATTCCTCTCTCCCTCTCTTGTCTACATTGGTGTCCTCCCAACTCAAGAGAAGAGATTACAAGCATTGGTTGGTGCATATACATACATACAACTTCATTTCCTTCAAGTTTTGGTGCCATTTCTTCATCATCTTCAAGCTCTACCATCACAACTACATTCCAGCAGCTAGGAGAGCTTTCCAGCAGCTAAGAGGCTCCCATTCTTCAAGCAAAAGGCAGCCAAGACTTGTCTACAAGGGTAAGTCTCACTTTCCCTCTTTTGTAGCCCATTTTTGCCTCATTTCTTAAGCCTATTTTCTTATTGTTTTGAGCTCCAACCTTAACTAAAACTAGGTCTATTTTGAGCCATTCTTCATGTTTTTTTAAGGGTTCAACCCTGTTTGAGCCCTCCATCTGGTACTTGCTTCAATACCATCTTGTATGCCTTTATTTTGCATGAAATATTTGGCCTATGTATGATCTGTTTTCGAGCATAATGTAAACTGTAATAGGGCCTATTTTGAGCCCCTCTTCAACATTTAATAAGGGATAAACCCTGTTTGGGTCCTCTATCTTGTACTTGCTTCATAATCTCTCCTATTTACCGTAAACTTGCATGATTTGTTTGGTCTATGTGTAAATTGTTTTGGAGAATATCATGAACTGTGATTAGGCTTATATTGTGTCCCTCTACAACATTATAGAAGGTATCAACCTTGTTGGGGGTCTCCATGTTATACTTGTCATTATACCCCTCTTTGACCCCCATTTTTGAATGCTTTTTTAAGCTTATCTAGCTTCTGTTTTCGGCCATCATCAGAGCTGGAAAGAGTCATATTTTGATCTTCTTGACATATTTCATTAAGGGTCTTTTCTGGTTTGACGAATGTTTGGGGTACCTCATGTTGTAGCCTTATGCATCCTAGTTCTTGCATGACATTTTTAGCATGTTTGAATAATGAATTGGGGGATGTCATCTACTGTAAATGTGCATATTTTTAGTCCCTATTCAGTGTTGTAGAAGGGTATTTTTCCATTTGGGTATCGCATGTATCACTTGCTTCAATACCCCTCTTGGGGAGCCATTTTTGCATTCTTGCTTAATCCTATGTGTGCTTGCTGTTTAGCCCTTTTTATGACTGAAAAATGCTTTTCTTGGGGCTGCCTTGCTACTTTATTTTCATTCCATGTCTATATTGTGCATATTTGGTATAGCTATAGGCCATTTCGGGTGCCTAAATTCATGTTTCGGGACCATTTCATGCTTCGGGTGCACTTTGACCATGTTTCGGGACTGTTTTCCCCCACATTTCAGTGCTGAAATTCATTTGCATGTTTGCATATCATTTCCTTGCCATTTCATGCCTTAGGGCCATTGCCTCGGTTTGCGTGTCCGTGTGCACGCATTTCGAGGCACTTCACTTTTTTCCGACGGCCTCTTATGTGAGTGTGGCTGAGGCTCGCTCATGTTAGTGTAAGTCCATTTCACATTCTGTATGCCATCTTAGTCTCATTGCATTCCGTATGCCATTGCCTCGGTTTATGCGTCTGCAGTGCACGATTTCGAGGCACTTCATTTTCATCTCCTACCTCACAGTGAGTGTGGCTGAGGCTCGCTCATGTTGGTGTAAGCCCATATTGCATTGCATATCTCATTTTAGTCCTGTTGCATTCCGTATGCCATTCTCTCGATTTGCGTGTCCGTGGGCACGCATTTCGAGACATCTCATTTTAGTCTCATTGTATGTCATATTTTAGGCCGTTTCATGCCTTTATGTCATTGTCTCGGTTTTATGCGTCTGCAGTGCACGTACTTCGAGTCACTTCATTTTTATCCGACGGCCTCTTATGTGAGTGTGGCTGAGGTCCACTCATATTAGTGTAAGTCCAATTGCATTGCGTATGCCATTTTATGCCTTAGGATCATTTCCTCGGTTTGCGTGCCCGTGTGCACGCATTTCAAGACATCTCATTTTCATAGCATTATGTATGTTAGGATTGCATATTAGATATATTTCATGCATATCATGCATATTGCATTGTGTTCGGGATAGGAGTTAGTCTGCACGGAAACGAGGCACGCGAAAGTGACTAATCGGTCCCAATTCCCAAGTCACCGACACTCCGGATTATCCATGATGGAGTTAGGTTTTGTTGTAGCATTCATGTACATTCATCCTATATTGAGTTGTGCAATTCGGTTCCTTGGCCATCATGCATTGATATGCGTGATTGGTGGCACGAGGATCGAGGCATGCATATATTTGTGAAATACATTGCTATGCCCCTTTCCTGCTCTCTGTTGCAGCAAAATGAAGAATCAGTAACTTTTTGAGACTTGGCACGCATTTCGAGAAACATTGCAAACAGAGGCTGATTGGGGCATCCCAATGGATCTCCGCACAAAGCAGCCCAAACATGCATCATATCATTATCCGGAGCGGAGTCAAGGCAGCCCCCTGGCTTGTATGCCAGTTTTACAGTTTTTCTTAGTTAATTTGTTAATTAATTAGGAATTTGTATTATTCGGACTATAATATTCGGACTGTATTATTCTTTCGTTTGGGACTGTATTATTTATTCGGACCCTCTGCGCGAGGGCATAATTGTAATAAGTATGGGTGAGTGTGATGTATGTCTTCCAACCCCACGTCTTTCTTCCCTTTTATTTACCCGCTTACGATGGTTAGATATAGGGCATATTTCAATTAGCATACAGTATGACAGCATGTTTTGCATCATTCATCTGTTTTACACGCACCGGGCTCGGTGCATCATACAAACTGCATTTGTATTTCGATTCCAAGTTGAACACGTGTTAGTTGTAGCATTCCATATGCCATGTTTAGAATAGCTGAACCTGCTATAGTTTGCATTTTTGCATGTGTTGCATTAGGCAATTCTGTATATTTAGGATCATGCACGATTTCTAATCGGTTTTCTGTTTTGGCTTGGAGTACTCGGTGAGTTTTATGCTTTAGCATCCTTGCACGCGTGTGAGTGACTGCCATGATAGCATGCTTACCATGAGGCTAAATGCTTACGTGATATAACTGCCTTGAATGCCTGTGGGTGGAGGTTCAGTCACTTGAATTGGAACAATTCGTCAAATGCTTGTTTTAAGCCCACTAGATGGTGGCAAAACCATTGTTTTTTAAGCCCGCCCGAGGGTGCCAAATCCACGTCTTAGCCTACCTGCGGGTAGCACCATCAAACCATTTTCAAACAAACAAACATGAAATGTTTCGTTCCAATTCAGGCGATTCAGTCTATACTTGTATGCTGTGCGCATCACATAGTAACCTAGGCTAATAACCGGAATAAGAACTTACAATGTTTTCAAAAACATATATCATGATTAGTAGAGGCCGGTCTTTGACCGGGCGAGCGGGGGTGCTCACGAAGTGACCTTCCCCAATCGTACCCAAGTTCCCGAGCCAAGGCAACTTTGGTGATGACGGACACGTGGCCTTTGGCACCGAGTTAGGGTTTCCTAAATTTCCCATTTTAAAATATTTAGGTGGCCACTCTGTATCTGGCGAAGCAGTCCATGTTTGGCACTTCTTTCAAAAAAATCTGTTTTCAAAACGATTTGCCGGATTTGGACTCTTCGGTTCAAGATTAAGAACCGTGACATTTGAGTCCTTGAACTGTAGTAGACCCAATATCGAACCAAAACCGGGGGGGGGGGGGAGGATTCGCACTCCCTTCTCCCGGGATGCGTTCGGGGACGTCTACACACGCCCTTTGCTTGTGCATGTTATCTCACTTTCTGCTTGCCCCAGGCTTCAGTGGATCTAGCATCCGTCTGATCGAAGTTGCTCAAGGCTTGAAGAAAGGAAAGAGCTGCATCGCCATGACTTTGGCCGAGACACTGATAGACTTAGATGCTTTATCGCTGCTCGGGAGATCACTGACGGTATTTCAGATTTTGAGGGAAGCCCACTACTGCTGCAGGTAATGTTTCCCACCCAATCTCACGTATATATTACTCACATCACTCGGCCCTCAGGCTCGGTTTTTCTCACAAAACCCTTGTTTTACTTTTCTCTCATCGTACATCTCACTATTCTTTATTCTCTCATTTTTCATCCCTCCCCAGGTATGGTTGATGGATAAACTGCAGGTTGTGGACTCTTGTCCAGCCTACTCAGCTCGCGGCTACTTCTTTCGACAACGCCTAGTCGATGCCCCTGATGAGGAGTGGTGGTTTGACTGGGATTGCAATCTGTCTGCAGATCGCATTGCTTGGCGCTGCCCTTGGCTCAATCTCCCGGCAATGAGCTATAGCATGTCCCGGCAAACCGGGATCCAGTTGATTGGTCTGACCCACTGTGTGTTCTACTTCCCATTCCAGTTCCTGCGTCAGTTCGGTCATGATCAGACTTGCCCGCCAGAGGGGATAGAGTATCCTGCCACATTCCCGGTTCGAGGCGCACAGCTTGCCAAGTATGCCACAGCATGGAGGAATAGAGAGCTCCTAGCCCCCGTTCCCACTTTCAGTTGCAGTTTGACTGACGAGTGCTTGGATTGGCTCAATGAAGAGGCGCAGATTGGACCTAGCTTGGCATCAGAGGCTTCGACCAACTCTGGGAGGGGGCGCAGGGACACCTAACTTATCTATGCCGCGAATTTAATGCTTTACCAGTACTTTCAAGTTTTCTTTATGAATGTAATAAAAAACAACTTCAATTTATATGCAAGAGCAGGAGAACTCTGTTTTGAAATCAATGAAATTGAAGGTTGTGGGTACTGAAAATTTTCCGCTTTGGTCCAAAAATGGTCTTAGTTGTAAAAAGATTAATTTGAACAAAGTCAACTTTTATTAAAACTTTTCAAAACCATTTTCGATATGGATCAATCGACACGCCGAGATCTGTCCATCGAGATGCATGACCCGATTTACATCGAAAGTTGCCCTAGTCTGAATAGCACCATGCAGACTTCAAGCAACGAAAAGTTGCCCCTAGTTTGAAAAGCACTGCACCGGAGATCGCAATGAATGCTAATGGACAAAGTTGATCAGGGAAAAGTTTATGGCTGAACTCCAGGATGAAGTTTCCTACGTATCCCAAAGATGGGAATCAAGCCTTACGTAGTTCAGGCTTAGGTTCACTCGGGTATTTTCACTCTCCTTTTACGCTCTAACTTTTGCCAAGGCCGCCCTTTGCGGGTTTTCAACCTTGCGAGCTCAGTTTTTATAGTTTCAAATTTTTTGTGCTCTGAGTTTTGCCTAGGTTGCCCTTTCGGGTTTTCGGCCTAATGAGCCTCTCAGGGGTAATATTTCTTCAACTTGTCCATATTAATCGATTGTGAGAATTCCAAGCCATCTAGATCCATCAGAACCATAGCTCTACCTGACCAGATAGACTTAATGATGTAGAGACCAGTCCAATTGTGTCTGAACTTGCCCCTTGGGTCATGGATGGGAGCTCGGTTGTCCTTGAGCACCAAATCTCCTTCCTTTAGATTCCTGGACTTAACTTTCTTGTTGAAAGCCCGGGCAATTCTGCACTGGTAACCTTGAACATGGTACAGTGTCTTCAGTCTTCTCTCATCAAATAGCAGAGTTTCTCAAATCTGCTCTGCTGCCAATTTGCTTCGGCTATTTGACACTCAGCCAATACTCGCAATGACGGAACCTCAATCTCGATAGGTAGAACGGCCTCCATCCCATAAACCAATGAATACGGAGTCGCCCCAATAGAAGTTCTGATTGAAGTCCGATAGCCCCACAGAGCAAACGACAGCTTATCTGGCCAGTCCCGGTAGGTTTCCACCAACTTCTGTAATATGTGTTTGATGTTCTTGTTGGCGGCCTCAACCGCTCCATTGGTTTGCGGCCGATAGGTAGATGACTTCTGAAAAGCCACGTTGTATTTTTCGAACAAGTCAATCACTTCCTTCTTGAAGTGGGAACCGTTATCTGAAATTATCTCGTTTGGGACTCCGTAGCGGCAGATGATGTTGTTTCTGATAAACTTTGCAACGTGTGAAGCCTTCAACACCTCATAAGATTGGGCCTCGACCCACTTTGTGAAATAATCTATCGCGACCAAGATGAACTCATGCCCATTCGACCCCTTCGGAGTGACGGCCCCAATCACATCAATTCCCCAGACTGAAAATGGCCATGGCGAAGTCATATTGTACAGCTTCGACGGCGGAATGTTCATGCGATTTGTGTGAATTTGACACTTGTGGCATCGCCGAACGAAACTGATACAGTCCTCCTCCATGGTGGACCAGTAGTAACCCTGTCTAAGGATCTTCCGTGCTAGCATGACTCCATTCATATGCGCACCGCATTCCCCTCCATGGATGGCTTCCATTAGACGCTTTGATTCTTCGGCATCGACACACAGCTTATGCATTCCCAGATGGCCTCTCTTATACAGCTTACCCCCACAGATGATGAACTGAACGGCCATTCTTCTGATTGCCCTTTTATCCTTGGCATTTACCCCTGGCGGGTATGCTTCTTTCTCCAGAAAATTCCAAATGTCGTGATACCAGGGGTTTTCGTCCTGAACTTCATCTATAGCGGCAATCGACTCGTAGGCTGCCGCAAATTTCTGGTCAATGATGACTAGACGCATCTGGACTCCGAACGGGATGTCTATCATGGACGATAGAGTTGCTAAAGAATCTGCGAACCTGTTGTTTTCTCTTAGTAGATGAGCAAAGTTTAGCTTTTCAAACCGAGGAATTAACAAATCCAAGGTCTGGTGATACATCATCATCTTTTCTTCCTTGACTTTCCAATCTCCTTTTGCTTGAGACACAACCAGGTTCGAGTCCCTGATGACGTCAAACCATTTTGCCCCTAGTTCCAGGGCTGCTTCTAGACCAGCAATGCATGCCTCATACTCTGCTTCATTGTTCGAGACTTTGAACCGGAGTTTGAAGGCTAGAGGGATACGGGACTTGTTAGGTGCTATCAGCAACACTCCTATCCCATACCCCGTACTGGTTTATCGCTCCGTCAAAGTACATCATCTAAGTTTCATCGTCGATGTGCAAAATGGCCTCATCTGGGAATAAGTACTCAACTGCTTCACCCCCTTCCACGGGATGGTCGGCTAAGAATTCTGCTACTGCTCTTCCCTTGACTGACTTGCGCGTTACATACTTCAGAACGAATTCGGAGAGCAACAGCAACCAATGAGCTAGCCTACCCGTAAGTGCTGGTTTCTCGAAAAGATATTTGATGGGATCGAGTCGTGAAACCAACATTACGGAGTGAGCTAACATGTTGCGCCGCAGCTTCCTGGTAGCCCATACCAAAGCTAAGCAAGCCTTCTTCAACGATGTGTAGCGAGTCTCATATTCTAGCATCTTCTTGCTCAGATAGTAGATGGCTCTCTCCACCTTGTCCTCTGATTCTTGTGCGAGCATGCAGCCCATCGTAGTCTCAGTCACTGAAAGGTACAATACGAACGGTTTCCCCGGCTCTAGCGGTGACAACACGGGCGGGTTCTATAAGTATTCCTTGATTTGTTCAAAAGCAGCTTGGCATCGGCCGTCCCATTGGAATTTCTTTCCTTTCTTCAGGAGGCCAAAAAGTGGTTCACAAGTCAAGGTTAATTTTGAGATAAACCGTCTTATGAATTGGACTTTACCCAAGAAGCCTCGCACCTCCTTTTTAGTCCTTGGTGAGGGCATTTCTAGGATGGCCTTGATTTTGGAAGGGTCAACTTCGATACCTCTCTGTGTAATCAGAAACGTTAGCATTTTTCCCGCTGTAACACCAAACGTACATTTTTGAGGATTCAGCCGCAACCGGAATTCTCCGATCCTTTGAAAGAACTTTTGCAAGGCGGTGTAGTGGCCCTCTCTTTCTTTAGACTTGACAATCATGTCGTCCACGTACACCTCAACCTCTTTGTGGATCATGTCATGCAATATTGTGGTCGCGGCCCGTTGATAAGTAGCTCCAGCCTTCTTTAACCCAAACGGCATTACTCTGTAGCAGTATGTCCCCCACGGTGTGGTGAATGCAGTCTTTTCCCGGTCTTCCGGTGCCATCACTATTTGATTGTACCCTGAGAAGCCATCCATGAATGAGAGCAAAGCATGCCCTGCTGTGAAATCCACTAGCTCGTCAATATGCGGCAAGGGAAAGTCGTCCTTCGGGCTGGCTCTATTCAAATCCCTGAAATCCACACATACCTAGATACTACCATCTTTCTTCGGCACTGGAACAATGTTGGCCAACCAAGTCGGGTATTCGGAAACCAGCAAGAAGCCTGCGTCAATTTGCTTGGTGACCTCTTTCTTAATCTTGAGAGCCCAATCCGGGCAGATCCTCCTGAGTTTCTGTTTAACGAGTCGGGCCTCGAGGTCAAGAGGGATCCGATGCTGTACAATCTCAGGATCGATCCCAGGCATGTCTTCGTAGGACCATGCGAAAACATCTTTGAAATCTTTTAATAAAGCGACTAAGCGCTCGCGTTCCTCCAAAGACAACGTGGACCCGATCTGGACCAGCCGCGGGTCCTCTTCAGTACCAATGTTCACGGTAGTGATTTCATCCATTAGGGGTTTAACAAATCTCTCCTGCTCTTGCTCAATTAAGCGTTGCAAAACCGGAGGAATTTCTTCCTCGTCGTTTTCATCAAAATTTTGAAAGTCTGAGTTTATGCAATAAATTAAGGGCACAGAAAAGTACTCAGAAACCACAGCTATTTGATTCTCATTAAGCACATCCAAATCGTCCGATTCCTCGGTTACAACAGACTCAAATGAGAAAGAAAAAGACGACCTGGACAAGACTGTGGCATCCGGGTTATCATCCCCAGGATTACCAGACTCAGACTCAGTCGAGCTGGAACCTGATTCCGACTCACAAGATTCGGTGGAATCAGATTCCGGCTCACTACCTGACCCGGTACTGCTGGACAAAAATCCCTCTTCGTATTGCCAAGTGAGAGAGGGTGCGATAGATGCATCCAAAATAGTTGCTGGTAGGCCCGCAGCCGTTTCATTCCCAATCATGGAAACCGAGAAGTTATCCCCCAAGCACTTATGGTCGATCGGAGGATCTGAAAGTAGACATGCCAGTGCTACCCCCATTTCAATTTCAGCGCCCTCGGAGTCCACCTTACCTTTGCTCAACCTCGGTGATGGGTGCATGCGCTCTTCGACGCGTCATCCCTGGATAGTTGTAGGTCAAATAAAATCTCGAAGCCTGGTACACGCTTCTTCTCCGTGTTCAACCACAAAAAGGAAAGTCTTCCCCCTCCCGGACAAAGCGTCCGTTTAGGGTACCCTGAATGGGCCTATGTATTAGCTCAAATGGCTTCCCAGCCTTCTTTACTCTGGCTCTTCCAGCCATTTCTTTTCCCTTCCTTAACCAATCCTCTTTGGTGGGCTGATAACCCAACCCAAAGGTATGAGGGTCGTGTGGCACTTCAGCCAATGCGGCGACGCCTTTCCGGCCACTCCTTCCCAATCCCATCCCGGGGATGTGTTGTAGCTTGTTCATGAGGTATATAGATTGAGCACTGACGTACACTCCCTCATTAATAGCCATGATATTCTGCACAACCCGAGCCTCAACCAAAGTAAAACCTGACAGAAACACGTCCTCCATGCCATGCTCAATTTCTAGGACTGGTGTAGATACCTCCGGAGATGGATGGATTGATGAATTCCCGAAAACAATGGCTACTCCCTTTCCGTAGGGGTATTTCACCATCTGATGCAAAGTAGAAGAGACTTCCTTTACCTGGTGCAACCACGGCCACCCCAAGAGTAAATTAAAGGTTGCAGGAACGTCCAATACATGGAATTCAATGTTGTGTTGTCCCGGACCAACCTGGGTCTGAATTTTGACAGTCCCCATCACCTCCCTACTGGTGTTGTCATAGGCTCTGATCACTTGAGTAGTTGGCACGAAGTCCGCGGGCTTTAACCCGATCGCATATGCTGTCCTTGACGGGCACACATTAATGGCAGATCCCGTGTTGACAAGAACCACTGGCACCCACTTGTCTCTACATTCCACAGAGATGTAGAGGAGTTTGTTATGATTTGCGCCCTCAGGCGACAGTTCTTTGTCTGAAAAGGTTATCGTCGGGGAACCTCCTCCCGGAAAGACCAGTCCAACTAGCTACTCTGGTGTGGTATCTATAGAGAGTTTAGCCTTGTCCATAGCAGATAGGACAGCCTGCCTGTGCACTTGCGACACCATAAGCAGTCCCCAGATGGAGATGTCTGCTTGTATTTTCTTTAACTACCTCAGCGCAGCTTCCTCTTCAATCTGCTTCTCTTTCTGCTTCTCAGCTTCCTTGTCCTTCCCAGATACCTCTGGCTGGTCTAGGTGTGGGGGCTTGAAGTACTGCCCGCTTCTTGTCATGTGATCAACCTCATCGAGGTACCAGGTGTCATCTGGTTGATTGCTTCCCCAATCATCGTCTGTGTGGGCAAGACATAAATCATCGTCTTCCCACCACATTCCGTTGGCATTCGAAAGGCACCTGTCTGGCTCAGGCACGATTGTACTTGCAGCACTTTCAGCCCCTATGCTCACAGCATCTTCTGTCTTCGTGCCCACAGCACTTTCAATCCCTTCATGGGCTTTGGCTTTCCGGATTCTCTCAGAATCCCAAATCTTCTCTTGTTCCACTTGTGTTAGCGCAGTTTGTTGTTCAGCTTTCTCTGTATTCACAATGCCCCTGTTCTGAGCGAAATTCTTCGTACCGGCGCTCTCCGGCAATGTACTCTGACTCTCGGCCCTTCCGGCCACAACTGATACACTCGCCCCTGCCGGGCCTTGTTGGAATTCTTCCACCACATCTGGTTGATCATCCAGCCATCCAGTGGCCTCTGCCGATTCCTCATAATCAAACCAGTTGACTGCTGCGCCTCCTGATTCTTGATCATCGAAAAACTGTAGGTTGGCAAAGCCCTCTTCTACGGCCGTCAGATCATCCATCCCCTGCTCAAATCTGTCCCCCCGGATCACACACAGTTCTGCTCTCTCTGGCAATTCTATACTTGGCTCAGACTGGCCCACTGACAGGATGTACTCACTCGGGTCGTAGGCTTCCCCAGCAAAATTCCCAGACTGCTCAATCCCTAGCTCAACAGTTCCATCCTCCTCTGTAATCTCCCTTGCACTATCTTCCACGGCCACCACCATTGGCTCAGGTTGGGTTGTAGAGATGTCCAACATGCACAAAAAGTTAGTGCAGTCGGGAAGGAGCACCTCCGGCTTAGGTAGATGGGAGGGAGTGATATAGATGCTAGGATCGTAAGACACGACCCCAGTCTGGATAAAGTTGACACTTTTAGGAGGGGGAGCTGGGTTATGTGTAGGGAGTGGGTTGGTTGTAACATTGGGTCTTTCTGGTGGCAAAATCACCTGTTTGTCAATGAGATCCTGAATCTCATGACGCAATCTGAAGCATTGGTCGGTGTCATGACCGTGTTGCTGGTGATATGCACAATACTTGGCTGGGTTGTGAGTAGGGGGGAGTGGATTTGACAACGGCCTCAGCTCCAGGGGTTTTAGGTGCCCTTTTCTGATTAAGACCCCTAGAGCCTTGGACAAAGGCATGTACAATGGGGTGAAGGTTCTTTGGCCTCTGGGTTGGTATTTAGTGGTCTGTGTATTGCTTCCGGATGCACCGGAGAAGGGTGTGGCTGCCATGGGCCTTGGAAGGGGAGGGGGAATGGTGGCGACCATGCTAACCTCCGAAGTTCTTGCAGTTGCAGCGCCACTCGGGCCTGCGTTGTTGTTGCGGTTAAAAGTTCTCCGGGGTTGCTCCCTGTCTTGGTCAATCAGACCCTGTTTCATTGCATCTTCAATTTGTACCCCCATCTCGTGCAGATCCGAAAAGGTGGGGAAGGGGAGTACAATCATCTTTTGCATCAGTTTCGGCTGGAGATTGCACACAATCATCCTGATCTGGTCCTTATCGATGGGCCTTAAAGTCATCATCGAGGCCTTCGCCCTCCACCGGGTCACGAAATCCGAGAAACTCTCTTTGGGTTCCTGCCTTGTTGTTTCGAGATCACGAGTTGTAATCTTAATTTGGGTGTTGTAAGAGTATTGCACAACAAAGGCCTCGGCCATTTCGTCCCAACTCCGTTTGACATCATCCTCCAACTTCGCATACCAGATAGCAGCCACTCCCGACAGGGTCCGGCCAAATAGCGAAAGCTTCTGGGGTCTGGTGAGGCGCATTGGTCGTAATATATCTGAAAATAACTGGAGGTGGACCATGGGATCCCTGGATCCATCGAAGTGATCGATTTGTGGCATTTTGAATCTATCCGGTAAGGTCATAGCCACATCGGTATATCCGTCCTCGATATCCGGAATAGCCTTTACTCCTTGGGATTTTTTGAATAGCTTCTCGAGCTTGCTCAATTTCAGTGCTGTAGGGTCTATTTCGAACTCGAAGAGAGAGTCCGGGTGGTGGCGGGTGTATGGGTTTTGGACAATTGAGGCGGCAGTGGGGGCGGATCTGGCCCCGTTGGAATGTCTGTGTCCTCCTGGATGTTCTGGACATTTGGCAAGGTGTTTTGGATGTTTGGTAGGACATTTTGGACAGTTGGTGTTTGTTCGGGTAGCGGGACCCCCGGTGGGGGAGGGTTTGGATGTGAGGCTGATGCTCCGGCTTGCTGCTGGAGCCGGGTAATTAGCTCCGCCTGCTGGGCCATGATTGTGGCCTGCTGTTTAGCGAACTCCGCTTGGCGGACAGCGTCCTCCTGCATCTGTCTCATACTCTCTTGGAGTTGGCGCATCATTTCTTCCATCCCGGCCATATTTTGCTGATCTTGCTGACTGACTGGTATGTGTATCTCTATGGCGCGAAATCTCAAATTTCGATCGCTTTGCTAGGGTAGGCCACTATTCTGGTAACCTCTCTGCTTTCAGACATTGCGCCTTCTCGGCCTTCTTCTGACAACTGGGGGTAGAGAATGGAACACTGGCTGTCCGTCAACCAGATCCTCAGATCGATTGAGCCGACGACCTCTTGTCCAAAGTGCTTGGGGAATATCTGCTGGGTTTGAAGCAATTGTGCTAAAACTGTCCTAGCAAAAAGATAAATAAAGCAATAAGGAAATAAACAACTAGATAAATGAACAGCATAACAGCTTAAAATAAATACACAACACACAGCTAGGCATAACAACACATGGTCGATAAGCTGAATACACACTGTCCTCAAACACTGATTATTATCCCTGAATCACTGTCCTCGAAAACTGAATCCGATACCCGTAGATAACTGATTCTCAAACACTGACTGATGCTCGCAGGCCTGATGCCCAAACTCATAAACTAATACATGCATTCCCTGTAGAGACGCACTCTAAAAGCACATAACAGATAAGTGAGAGCCAAAACACCCCTATGTTGGGGTAGGGTTTCCCTGTCCTATTTTGTCAGGAGCTAGGGTTTCACTACGCACGCAGTGGTTTCAAACAACCTATCGGGTAAGCAGCCTGTCCTAGCTTGGAATGGTCACTACAGATCCGAAATATGCACTAGGTCGAATGGTCAAAAGGGTGCCCCGGTAAAACTGGGGTTTGTGTTCCCATACTGGCAGAGCCCGTAACCGGTAAGCCTTATAGCACGCAGCCTCTGGCAAACCGCTCAGGAATAGCAGATGGCAAACACAGTGTCCTAGGCGCACAAATGCAAATGCAATGGAATAGAAGATGGCAAACACGTGTAGTCAAAACCAGATATCATGAGTTCGAGTCAAGCTCTCTAAATCCCAAGCGGAGTCGCCAGAAACTGTAGACGTCCCCGAATGCCCCGGGAGGGAATGAGTCTCCCGTTTCGTTCATTTTGGGCTCACTACAGTTCAGGACTCCAATTGTCACGGTTCTCAATCTGAACCAAAAAGTCCAAATCCGACAAATCGTTTTGAGAAAACAGATTTTTGAAAGAAGTGCCAAACATGGACTGCTTTGCTAGATACAGAGTCGCCACCTAAATATTTTATTTTTGGGAAATTTAGGAAACCCTGACTCATTTGCCTAAGGCCATGTGTCCGTCATCACCAAAGTTGCCTCGGCTTGGGAACTTGGGTACGATTGGGGAAGGTCACTTCGTGAGCACCCCCGCTCGCCCGATCAAAGATCGGCCTCTACTAACCATGATATCTAGTTTTGAAAACATTGTGCATTCTTATTCTGGTTATTAGCCTAGATTTACTATGTGATGCGCACAGCATACAAGTATAGACCAGATCGTCTGAATTGGAACAAAACACTTCATGTTTGTTTTTGAAAGATGGTTAACCCGTAGGTAGGCTTAAAATGCGGATTTTACCACCCTCAGGTGGGCTTAGAAAAGATGGTTTTGCCACTATCTAGTGGGCTTAAAACTCATAGTCAATGCATTGTTCCAATCCAAATAACCCAACCTTCACCCACAGGCATTCAAGCAGTTATATCACATAAGCAAATAGCCTCATGGTAAGCATGCTATCATGGCAGTCACTCACACGCATACAAGGATGCTAAAGCGTAAAACTTACCGAGTACTCCAAGCCAAAACAGAAGCTAATTAGAAATCCATGCATGATCCTAATTATACAAAAATGCAACTATAGCGGGCTCGGCTATTCTAAACATGGCATATGGAATGCTAAAGCTAACAAGTATTCAACTTGGAATTGAAATACAATGCAGTGAGTTATGATGCGCCGAGCCTGGTGCATGCAAAACAGATGAATGAATGCAAACATGCTATCATACTGTATGCTAATTGAAACATGCCCTAATCTAACCATCATAAGCTGGTAAATAAAAGGGAGAAAGACGTGGGGTTGGAAGACATACATCACACACACACACTTATTACAACATTGCCCTCGCTCGGAGGGTCCAAAATAATATACAGCCCCAAATAAATAATACAGTCCGAATACAGTACAAAACCCTAATTAATTAACAAATTAACTAAGGAAAACGGTAAATAAGCATGTAAGTTCGGGACTGCCTCGACTTTGCTTCGGATGATGAATGATGCATGTTCGGGTTGCTTTGGCACGGAAATCCACTGCAATGCCCCAATTAGCCTTTGTTTACAATTAATGCCAGAATGCTGTGCAAGGCTTTTGAAAAGCTGTTGATTCCTGATTTGCTGCAACAGAGAGCAAGAAAGGGGCATGGCAATGTATTTTCACATATGTATGCTTACCTCGATCCTCGTGCCACCAATCACGCATCTCAATGCATGATGGCCGAGGAGTCGAATTGCACGACTCAATATGAAATGAATGCACGTATAAACACAACAAGACCGAGACTCCATCATGGATAATCCGGAGTGTCGGCGACTGGGGAATTGAGACACGTTCCGTCACTCGTTTCCTATGCTCGGGCTAACTCCTATCCCAAGCACAATGCAATATGCATGACATGCATGAATACAACTAATATACAACCTAGCATGCACAATGCTTATGAGATGACATACACGATACATGATGTAACATGGCATACACGATGCTCTAACATGCAACCTAGCATACACAATGCTATGAATCGAAATGGCATACACAATGCATGATGGACTTACGCCAATATGAGTGGACCTCAGCCACACTCACATCAGCGGCTATGAGATGAAAATGAGATACTCGAGATGCGCACACACATGCACGCAAACCGAGGACCGAACCTAAGGCACGAATGCCACTCTACCAAAGCATGGTAAGGCATGGAACATGATATGCAAACAAGAAAATTTCAGCACTAAAACATAATGCTAAACAGCCCCGAAACATGGCAATATGGCACCCGATGCATGAGATGAGACCAGAAACTCAAAACTGGGCACATGGAATGACTTATAGCTATACAAAGCATGCATTATTTGAACATGAAGCATGAAGATAGAGTCAACGCAGTCCCAAAACATGAACTTTTCCAGTTTAAAGTGTGGCCAAAAAGTGCTAGCAAGATGGCTTAAATTAGCATGCAATTTTGGCGGGCAAACATAGTTTACATGGCAAGTGTATGAAGCAAGTAAGAACTCATCAAACCAGCAAAAATCAGTGAATAAAACATGCCAAAATATGCCCAAATAACCATGGAAATGCGGCCAACACATGCACAAATGAGGGGTTCCTTTAGAGGGCATACAAAGGGATTCTAAAGCATATACAAGATAGACATGTGGCAGCCCCAAACCAACTTTGAAAATCAAATATGATAGTCTCAAAACTCACCAAATTGGCCCCAAAATCAGTCCACAAAGTATGCAAGATAGGGCCTCTTTGGAAGGCCAAAATGGCCACCAAACAAGTCAAGGTGAGAGGGGGTCACCCCCTCTAATTTGGAGGCTCAAAATAGCATCAAACCCACTGTAAATCCACTAGATTCCAGTCGCTATAAGGTCAAACAAGGCATGCAACAAGGGCTAGGGTGTAAGGCTCAAAATGAGAGGGAATCAAGTATATAAGGAAGTATGTGACCTCAAATAAGAAAATGCTCTTAATGAAACATGAAAATGATGTCAAAACAAGCCTTTTCTCAGTTTATAAAAAGTCACAAAAGTGAACACAAATATGGCTTATCTATCATGCAAAAGTGGCCCTAAAAGGGGGAAAAGAGATAAGGGACAGCAACTAGCCTCAAATGGCAAGGAGCCCTTCAACAAATTTGAAGAGGGCTCAAAATAGGGCATTTTACAGTTTACATCAAGCCACAAAAATAAACACAAGTGAGGCTAAACTATCATGCAAAAAAAAAAAAAAAGCCTAAAAGAGGGACAAAGAGACAAGTGGTTGCTGCTGGCCTCAAACAGAGGAGGGCCCTTCAACAATGTTGAAGAGGGGCTCAAAAAAAAATATTTTACAGTTTACGGACAAGTCCAAAACAACTCACAAATAAGCCTAAAGTACTATGCAAAAATAGGCCTAAAAGAGAGTTAAAGAGGCAAGTGATAGTAGGAGACCTCAAACAGCAAGAGATCCTTGATCAAACATGAAAAGGAGCTCAAAATATGACTATTTACAGTTTGGGTTGGAGCCCAAAAATGCAAGCAACAAAGGCTAAAATAACATGCAAAATAAGGCAAGAAAGAGGGAAAATGGGACTCACCCTTGTAGAACCAAGCTTCGACAGCTCTTGGACCAGGTTTGGGAGCTCTTAACCTCTAGAAGACAGCCTCGAGTTGCTGGAATGGATGTTGGAGGTGTGGTGCTATGAGTTGTAGTGTAAAATGGTGTAGGACTTGAGGGGTTTTGATGCTTGGAGTAGAGAGAGAGAGAGAGAGATTGATTGCAAGAGCCTTAAAACAAATTTTGTAACCTCTCCAAATGCAGCTGGAGGTGCTGGTTATATAGGAAAAGGAGTGGAGAAAGAGGGGAAAATGAAATTCAAATTTTCCCCCCAAAAGTCCCCCCCTCGGATATAAAATCTGGGGGGAAAAGGGGGGTGTAGCTGTAAGGAACCAGCTGAGGGGAGCATGGCCGGCCAGTTTTAGAGAGCTCAGGTGGCCGGCCAGCCATATTGGTGGCCTCCCATGTGTGCACAACACAACCATGTGGTCCAAACCCAGAAAAAGTGAACCAGGAGAGAGAAAACCCCATTTTTCAGAGGGGTTCAAAAGGGTCAGGAACAATTGCTGGCCGGCCATGACATATTGGTGGCCTCCCGGGTGTGTACAACACAAATATGTGGTTGAGGGCCAAAGAAAGTGGCCCGGGAATGGTCAACATCAGCTTTCTAGCAAGGAAAACGGGCGACGGAGAGCGATGAAGGGATAAAGCTGGCTTTTCAGAACAATTGCTAGCCTTCCACCCTTCTACAAGCTTTCCAATAATGAAAATAAGGTCCCTGCCAAAAATGAACCCAAACCGATGCAAATTGAAGGTTCGGGGGCCGAAATACGCAGCCTAGGGCCCTGAAAACTGACTGTTAAGCACCGAAGGTGGTGTTTGACCACGAAGTTGGTCTCTCGGACTACAGTGTCCCTCAAAATGGAGTTAATAAGATGCATGCCGAAAACCGGAGCAAACGGAGGTGGTTAAGTGGTCCCGAACCGAGGCACACGACCGACGGCTCCGAAAACCGGGAACCGGGCTCCGAAATGGAAAAAATGGCCTACGACCATGAAACGTAGCCTACGACCATTGAGAGATGATCTACGAGACCTCTCCCTCTCTTCGAGAAGAGAAAACGGAGAAAACGAGGCCTGGTTTGCAAACCGAGGCAAAGCATAGAAAAGCCCGGAAGTCCGGAGGCAAGGCTCGCAGCCGAGACTTTGAAACTTCAGAATGAGCGCGATATGCAACATCACCAAGCGTTCAATCGGTGATGTCTGAGTCTTAAGGTCGGTCAAAAATGGGGTGTCTACAGTAGTGATTTCAATTGCTTCTATCTAGTCTGTTCCTTCTGATTGCTCTGTCTTTTTATTTTATGATTATTTGGTATACAAAATGGACTGAGGCATTGTTGCTATTGTTGATCTGTATGGTGTACAACATTGTGATTATCTATCTATTCTGTTTCTTTTGTTTTTGTGCTGTTATTTTGAGTCTGCAGAGCTCATTTGTCTATCTGTTATGTTTCTTCTACTTCTGATCTGTTCTGGACTGTTCTATTTATTTATTGCTGTCTCTTTGGTCTGAGGGTGATACTTTGTTGGTCTACCTATTATTGTTCTGTCTATTAATTGGTATACTTTATTAGTCTATTGATATGATATGCTCAGCTGGTATGCTATGCTGCTGAACTAATATGCTCAGCTGATGTCTACAGTGTTTTGGATCTGTTTTGTGCTGCTATTCGAGCCTGATGCTGGTTTTGTTTTGTGCTGCTGGGATGCATTCTGGTGCTGTTTGGGTGTTTTTCCTCTTGGTTGCTCAGCTATGCTCTAGTTAGTTATGTTGTGCTATTGTTTGTTAAGCTTGCATCTTGACTGAGGGTGATCTGAGCATGGTTGCTGCTGTGATGGACTCTGGTGTGGGTTGGGTGTTTTGTCTCAAGTCTGTGTTGGTCTGCTTTGCTGGTCTGTTCTACTAGTTGTTGGTCTACTTAACTCTGTTGGTCTGCTCAGCTAATAGCAGCATTGGTATGGTGTCTAGCAACAGCAGTGGTTCTGTGGGTCTGATTGCTCTGCTATGCTGTTATTGCTGTGGTGTTTTGGTCTTTTTTTTTTTTTTTTTTCATTGGTTTCTCACCAACTCTAGGGGTGCTAACAAATGATAGGATGGGCTTTTTGCTGCCAACCTAGTTAGAATGATTTAGCTCATTGTGATGCTCTTGCATGTCCCTTTTCTTTATTGGTGTAATTTGTTTTGTACCTTGTACTTGATCCTTACATCAATAAAGTCTCTTTTTTGCCGATCAAAAAAAAAATGTTGGATTATTTACGGGAGAGCTACAAGTCAGTGGAAAATATGACACCAAATTGAAAAATTATGAGAATCTTTGTGGGTTCAAGATTTTAGTGCGCTTTCCCACCCATTAGTAAATACTTTTAGTTTTCTACACTGCATTGTAGTTCCTTCTATTTTTATTAGGAAAAATTGCATATAAGCAATAATAACTAAAATAATTAAGGAAATATCATTTTGCCTTCTAAACTATTATGCAAAAATTGATTTGACTAGTGTTATTTCAATTTGACACCTAAACTTTTTAAAATTTAATCAATTCACCCCCCCTCCCCACTCCCCCCCCCTCCCGGCGCCGCCGCCATCTATTTTCATCTACAATCAAACCAAATGTGTTGAGTTGCCCCCTAAACTATTATTTGCAAGGAAAGTGAAGGCTTTTCCGCCATTTCCAAGAATTCCCCTTCAAATATTGAATACAAAAACAGAGGAAAGAAAAACAAAGCATGTTTGCTTTGTTTATGAGAGAGAAAATGCGAAACAATAGAGGGTCAAGAAATCAAGGAAGATGGAGTTCAAGTGGCATGGAAGATGTGATGTGCATCTTTTGTATAAGACAATGGGTGATACAAACATCATGGACTAATGCAAATCTTGGAGGAGGTTCCTTAGCTATCCTAATAGTGGTTACAATCACTTTACCTGGGTAGATCCAACTACATGCTCAAGGGAAATACAGATCATCTCTAGGTTATCGAAGAATGTTAATAGGTTAGAAGCACAATTGTGGACAAGGAATGAAAGAGAGAGAAAACTATGGATAAACTTGATTATCTCATGGTGCATCATTGTATCAATGTGGTTTGTAATGTAAGGTTATAAAGTATGCAATGTAAGAATGAATGTAATATGGGGAAAATTACGAATGATATGTACCCAAGGACAACAACTCTTGCACTCTGCCCTAATCTTCTGTTTGTTACTCTTTGTAAATGTTATTTGTTTCTCCTACTTAATAGCATACTCCTTTACAACATGCCTAAATAGATCATGGGTTTTCAACTCCATACCAAGTCAGAATGCAAAATTGTACATATGAACCTCAATATTAATGGATATCCAATCCTATGAGAATTACCATTTTCATCAAAAGTCATTAATACTTCTTAACTCATTCGAGGTGCTCCCAAGGCTTTGTAGCTCATCATTGTCAATTGCATCAGCCATTGAATTCATACTACTTCCTACATCAACAAATTCTACATCTTTGTCAACATTTTCATCATACAAAGCATCCTCATCAAAAAAATCCATAATCACTGCCCTCAAATTTCTCAGACTTATCAAAAAAGGAAGTGTCTGAGAGATTATGATCATAGTCATCACTATCTTCCTCTTCTGCTACATGTACATCAACAAATACTCCCTTTCTCTTACTTATTTCTACACTTGACCCTACTTGACTCACTTGGGTACACACAATATCATCCAACATGTGACCTATATAAACCTCTACCACTTTCTTTCCATCCACAAATGTGTCCAATCTCATTACATCTTGATCAGTTTAATAAACTCCAACCCGGCAAAAGCATTAACCTTATAGTAATAGTTATTAGATGCAGTGTATCCTAATTCCTTGGCCATAGCACACAACTCCATAATGGAAATTTCATCATAATGACAAAAGTCAAATTAACTTATCAATCAACTAGTATAAACCCTCTTAGGATTATAACTAACCACACCATTGTAAAATAATAAGATCCTTTCTCTGTATTTTTAAATGAAAAATAATTCTTTATGGAGTGAGTACACTAATAAAATAATAAAATTACTATTAAACTAATATAATATTAAAGTAATCTCATTACTCACTTGGGTACATGCAAAGATTTATTTAAAAAATGGCATATATTAAATTAGTATTCAATCAAAAATTGATTGTCAATAAGCATAAAATTAAGAAATAAACAAGTATTTACATAAATATCCGAACCCAACCCATCCTTCAATATCAATTTCCAATGTGATTTTGTGACCTTCATTGAATGCTAAATCTTAATTTTGATACAGTGGGAGAAATTTTAAAACCCTAATTTCAAGTTGGAAGAGAAAGAACCCTAATTTCAACCGTTCAACCTACAACTTGATTTGGAAGCCAAAGGAGTTTATATTCCCTCCAAATTATAGTTTAGAGGACAACTCAACACATTCCGTTTGATCATAGATGGGAATAGACGACGGGGGGTAAACTGATCAAATTTTAAGAAGTTTAGGTATCAAATTGAAATAATACGAAGTTCAGGTGCCAAATTGACTTTCGTGTAATAATTTGGGGGGACAAAATGATATTTCCTCAAAATAATTGTATTTTATCGAGGTGTAAGTCCAAACAAGTGAGATTCATTTCCCATATTGTAACTTGCATACTTGCACAGCACATAGACTAACACCTTCATGAAAATACAATTATTTTAGGGTAAATTACATAGACCTCTCCTGAAGTTCTGAAAAAAAATACAACAAACCCAACAATCTTGATATACTTACTTTGAGTTCTCTTAAGATTTTACATCACATAACACTTAATCCCCTTTTCTTATCAACAATTTGTTAGTCATATGAATAAAAAATAAATAAAAATAAAATTTGATATTGTTATTTGTTTTATGCTAAAATGCATATTTTTTCTTATTTATTCTTGTATCTTCACACTACTTTATTAAAAGGAAAATTTTTTTAATTATTGCCAAAATTTTAGAAATTGCTAATTTATCCATTGTTTTAAGTTATTCCCATTTAAATGTAGGGAGATTCTATTTGCACACCACTAATCCTCTCAGTACACACCATTAACAGATTAAATTTATATTTTAATAATATCCTCAAATGAAAAGACTATTAAGGACAACATGAGAGTGTGTTCTACCTATTCAAAAATTTCATGTATAAAAATACAAAATACTCTTCACCCACCATCGTCACCTATAGGGTTTAGGGTCTAAACATATAAACACTGCATTTCTTCATCATCTTTACCAATAACACTACACTCATGATATTATTCATTATCAATTAGCTCATTTCATTCTCTTCTCCATTATACTAATTTTACAAATTGAAAACATTATTGTCTTTGAAGATTTAAGGTTTAAGAATATTGAAATCAATTAATTTTAAAGATTTGCACACCATAGATGACAGTGCTATGGTTGGTTCCAATATAAACATTGCAATGGTTGATTTGAATGTTCAAAATGTTAGTTTATGACTTTACTTTTTGGTTTTTTTGTTTATCTTGTTCGTATATTGCGAAGATGAATTGTTCATCATGTGTTCGGATAACTAGAGGTGAACTTTTACATGATGTTCGATTATTTATATTTGAACAAAACAATTTTGTTCAAATTTTTAAGATTGACCAAATCATAAAAAAAAAATTGAACATTTTAAGTTAGTTTGGTTAAAATAAATTAAACTTTTATTCTTTGTTCAAATATAAATTTTTAAAAACATTAAGTTTGTTTAACTCTATATTAATGAATCGGATTAATTTTTTTTATTATTATTTTTGTTAAATTTTTTACAAAATTCTATACTCACCTAATGTAGCAATGTTGAAACTGATTGTGTTGTTGACTACATAAGTGAATCAAGGATGAGAATGACAATCTGAAACAATGACAAGAGTTCAACATTGACAATGAAGATCAACCCCGACGAAGATGGAGGCCGAATGAAACCTTCCACCGGTGATCTGAAACGACAAGATGAGACACGATGAGAGTTCAACACTGTAGACACCCCATTTTTGACCGACCTTAAGACTCAGACGTCACCAATTGAGTTCTCGGTGATGTTGCATATTGTGCTCATTCAGAAGTCTCAGAGTCGCGGCCGTGAGCCCTGCTTCTGGACTTCCGAACCCTCTTCTGTGCCTTGCCTCGGTTTGCGAACCAGACTCGGTTTTCTCTGTTTCTTTTCCTGAGGAGGGGAGAGGTTCCGTAGACCATCTCTCAGTGGCCGTGGGCTACATTTTGTGGCCGTAGGCCATTTTGCCCATTTCGGAGCCCGGTTCCCGGTTTTCGAAGCCGTCAGGTCGTGTGTCTCGGTTCGGGACCGCCTAACTATCTCCGATTGCTCCGGTTTTTGGCATGCATCTTATTTACTCCCTTTTTAGGGACACTGAGGTCTGAGGGACCCACTTCGTGGTCGAACACCACTTCGGTAACGCTCGATTTTAGGCTGGCCCCAGCAGCGTTTGACCCGAACCTTTATTTTGCATCGATTTTCGTTCATTTTTGGCAGGTACCTCTGTTTCATCACCAGGAAAGCCGTAGAAGGGTGGGAGGCCAGCAATTGTCTCAGCAACCAGTTATATTCCTCCGGGGCCCTCCGACGCCCGTTTTTCTCGCTTCCGAGCCAATGTTAACCACCCTAGGGCCATTTTCTTCAGCTCCAAACCACATACATATTTGTGTTGTACACACTTGGGAGGCCACAAATATTATATGGCAGGCCATTAATTCCACTTGAACTTTTTGAACCTCTTTGAAAAATGGCTTGTTCTCTCTCCTGTTTTACAGTTGCCAATTTTGAACCACAGGGTTGTGTTGAGGGAACATGGGAGGCCACCAATATGTGGTGGCCGGCTAGAAAATCAACTTTCCATTTTTGCCCTTGGCCGGCCGGCCATGGGGGGTGGCCGGCCGGCCACCTGCAACCCCAAAAACTAGTCGGCCAGCTTCCTTACAGGGAGTACAGTGTAGATACACCCTTCTTTTCCCCCCAGATTCTGTATCCGGGGGGACTTTTTTTGGAGGGAAACTTGGAGGGATTTTTCCTCCCTTTTTTCCCCCTCTTTCTCCCTCTCTTTTGTCTACATAACCAGCTGCTAAGGTCTGGTTTTAGGGTTGAAAAAAAACTCCCTTGGGGCTCTTGCATTGTATCTCCTTCCTCTCTTTCATTTCCACCCTCTAAACATCCAAGTCCTACACCCTTTGTTCATCACTACCAAGCACCACCACCACTACTCCATCACAGCAGCTTGGAGCAGCTTTCCAGAGGCTAAAGGTGCTGCAACTTGGTCCAAGAATCATCAAAGGGGTAGTCTTCAAGGGTAAGTTGCCATTCCCCTCTTTTGTAGCTCATTTTTGCCACATTTTTCTAGCCTATTTTCTTGCTTTTTTGAGCTCCGACCCTAACTGAAAGGGTCATTTTTTTGAGCCATTCTTCATGTTTGTTTAAGGGTTCAACACTGTTTGAGATCCCCATCTTGTACTTGCTTCAATACCCTCTTGAATGCCATTTTCTTGCATGATATTTTTATCTTGTGTGTGATCTGTTTTTAGGTCTGATGTAAACTGTAAATAGGCCTATTTTGAGCCCCTATTCAACATTGAAGAAGGGCTCAACACTATTTGGGACCTCCATATATCACTTGCCATTACACCCCTCTTTGGTCCCCATTTTTGCATGTTTTGTTAGCTTACCTTGCTTCTGCTTTTCGGCCATGATCAAAACTGAGAGTGGCCATATTTTGACCCCCTTGTCATGTTTAATTAAGGGTCTTTAGTTTTTTGGTGAATATTTTGTCTACTTCATGATATAGCCTTCTTGTGGCCTTAATCTTGCATTGCATTTTGAGCATGTTTGTATACTGATTTGGGGCTGGTCATCTACTGTAAAATGCCATATTTTGGGACCCTCTTCAACATTGTTGAAGGTCCCTCACTTTTTTGAGACCCCCATATATCAGTTACTTCTTTGCCCCTTTGTTGGCCCATTTCTTGCATGAATTGTTTTCCATACTTGTATCTATTTTTGGGGCTTGTCATCTACTAAAAAAGATCATATTTCTGGTCCCTCTTCAACATTGTAGAAGGGTCCTTCTGTGTTTGAGACTAGCAGCAGTGAGTTGCTTCATTACCTCTCTCGGCCCCCCCATTTTTGCATGCTAATTTTTCCCTACTTGTGCTTGCTATTTGGCCATGCTTTATACTGTAAAAATGATATTTTTGGGGCTTACTTGCTTCTTCTTTTACACTTCATGTCCTAATTATGCATGCTTTGTATAGCCGTAAGCCATTTCGTGTACCTAGTTTTGTATTTCGGGAAAGATTCCATGCATCGGGTGTCATTTCACCTCGTTTCGAGACTGTTTTACCCCTCATGTTGCTACTGGTTTTTTGCATGTTTGCATACTATATTCCATGTCTTTGCCATGTCTCATTAGAGTGGCATTTCGGTGCTTGAGGGTTCGTCCTCGGTTTGCGTGCACGCGGGCACGCATTTCGAGCTATCTTGTTTTCATCTGATGGCCTCCTATGTGAGTTGGCTGAGGCTCTCTCATGTTGGTGTAAGCCCATTATTGCATTGCGTATGCCATTTCATCCATAGCATTGTGTATGCTCGGTTGTGTATCACCTCGTATAGCGTGTATGCCATTCCATAACATTGTGTATGTTAGGATTGTATCTTAGTTACATTTCACGCATATCATGCATATTGCATCGTGTTTGGGATAGGAGTTAGCCCGGGCACGGGAAACGAGGTGCGTTCCGTACTCCGAGTGACGAAACGTGTCTCAATTCCCAAGTCACCGACACTCCGGATTATCCATGATGGAGTTAGGTTTTGTTGTAGTGTTCATATGCATTCATTCTATATTGAGTTGTGCAATTCGGCTCCTCGGCTATCATGCATCGAGATGCGTGATTGGTGGCACGAGGATCGATGCATGCATACATTTGTGAAAATACATTGCTATGTCCCTTTCCTGCTCTCTGTTGCAGCATATCAAGAATCAGCGATCTTCGGAGGCTTGGCGCGCTTTTCAAGAATCATTGCAAAACAGAGGCTAATTGGGGCATTTCAGTGGATTTCCGCGCAAAGCATCCCAAACATGCATCATTCCATCATCCGGAGCAGAATCAAGGCAGTCATTGGCTTGCATGCCAGTTTTATTATTTTCTTAGTTAATTTATAAATTAATTAGGAATTTGTACATTATTTGGACTGTACTATTCTTTCATTTGGGACTGTATTATTTATTTGGACCCTCTGTGCGAGGGCATAATTGTAATAAGTGTGCGTGAGTGTGATTTATGTCTTCCAACCCCACGTCTTTCTTCCCTTTTATTTACCTGCTTATGATGGTAAATTAGGGCATATTTCAATTAGCATACAGTATGACAGCATGTTTGCATCATTCATCTGTTTTGCACGCACCGGGCTCGGCGCATCATACAAATTGCATTTGTACTTCAATTCCAAATTGAATACATGTTAGTTGTAGCATTCCATATGCCATGTTTAGAATAGCCGAGCCTGCTATAGTTGCATCTTTGCATGTGTTGCATTAGGCATTTCTGTATATTTAGGATCATGCATGATTTCTAATGAGCTTCTGTTTTGGCTTGGAGTACTTGGTAAGTTTTATGCTTTAGCATCCTTACATGGGTGTGAGTGACTGCCATGAATAGCATGCTTACCATGAGGCTACGTGCTTATGTGATATAACTGCCTTGAATGCCTGTGTGTGGAGGTTGGGTTATTTGGATTGGAACAATTCATCAAATGTTTGTTTTAAAGCCCACTAGATAGTGGCAAAATCATGTTTTCTTAAGCCCACCTGAGAGTGGCAAATTCACGTCTTAGCCTACTTGCGAGTAGCACCATTAAACCATTTTCAAACAAACAAACATGAAATGTTTTGTTCCAATTCAGGCGACTCAGTCTATACTTGTATGCTGTGCGCATCACATAGTAACCTAGGCTAATAATCGGAATAAGAACGCACAATGTTTTCAAAATTAGATATCATGGTTAGTAGAGGCCGGTCTTTGGCCAAGCGGCGAATAACTCACAGTGACCTTCTGTCGTACCCAAGTCCCCGAGCCGAGGCAACTTTGGTGATGACGGACACATGGCCTTTGGCACCGAGTCAGGGTTTCCTAAATTTCCCATAAAAAAAAAATATTTAGGTGGCGACTCTGTATCTGGAAAAGCAATCCATGTTTGGCACTTCTTTCAAAAAATCAGTTTTCTCAAAACGATTTGCCGGATTTAGACTCTTTGGTTCAAGATTAAGAACCGTGACATTTGAGTCCTTGAACTGTAGTGACCTCAATATGAACGGAACGGGACTTAACCCTCCCAGGGCGTTCGGGGACGTCTACAAACACCGACGATGGAGATCAACATCGGTGAAGATAAAGGCTGAATGAAACCTTTGCAATGGAGTTCAATAGCGATGATGGAGATCAACATTGGCGAAGAAATATATATATATATATTTAATATTAAGATGAAGAGTTTTTGGTGTATATAGGGGTGAAGATGGGGAATTTTTGGTGTGTATTGAAACAAACAATTGGTGTGTTATCATACGGTAGTAATGGAAAGTTAAGGTTTCAACTAAGATATTTTTAAACCCAAAAAATTATTTTGTTTGTGTAGTAATGGTGTATACTCAAAGGATTAGTAGTGTATAAATAAAATTATCCTTAAATGTATTTTTCCCTTTTTATGTTTGTTAAATAAAAGTTTCATATGTATAATATATAACTAATACATAAAATTATATAGTGTAATCCTTGGTGCCTCGAATTCACCTTAGCTTAAATGACTCAAATTTCTGTTCACCGGTTGTCCGGTAAAAAGGTTGATAGCCGCGGTTGTCACCTTGTCGACCGTGGCTGCCAGTCTTTTTGTCGGATGACCGATCGGACGACCGATAAATAGAAATTTGAGCTATTCAAACCAAGGTGAATTTGAAATACGTAACATTGCTCAATTATATATTTGATGTGTACTTCCTTCCTATATCATATCATTGTATCCATTTCAGATTGTGTTTTTCCTGAGTATTTCATAGATTAGACAAGAATAGTTTCAACATGTTTCACGTGAAGAACCAACCTCGATCTCAACTATGATAAAGTTGAATTACTTTTTGTTTTGTTGCACTTTTCGAAGTGGTAAGTAGATTATAGATAGCACTTTGTCAATGATATAATGATTTAATCAATCGTCCTATGTTAATTCGAATATGTACGGATCCAATAAAAACTTTGTTGATGGGGACGGCCTTGTTTTGTCTCTAATATGTCATTATTTGTGTTTTGTTTTTTTCTTATTTATTTATTTATTATTATTCTGTAGCCACCAGCCAGCCACGGGGTACGGATTTGTCTTATTGAAAAAAAAAAAACAAAAACAAAAACAAAAAAGCCAATTATGCAATTTATTTAAGATTAATTATAGTAAGATTTCTTTAACTCTTCATTTATAAATTCATACATATTATTCTTTTCAATTATAAAAATTACACAAATAGAACCCTTTTGCAATTGATTTGTAAGAGGTGAAAGTCATATATTTTTATAATTGATGGGGTCAAAATAAAATGGTTAACAATTGATGGAGTCTTAGTGTAAATAACTCATTTATTTATATATTACAATATGATCTTGTTTGATGTATAATTAATTGTTTGAAGATTGACATTTTATAAGATTAATGTAGAATTGATTATTCAACTGTATTATTAAGATAATAATTCTCTCTTGTTTACGTTTATTTTGGAATGAATATAGCCAATTAAATTATTTTGCTTTAGTTGAGGATTAAGAAAATTCGTTAATTTTATTAGGTGAAATGTTCATCAAAATCTAATCCAAATAATAATAATCACAATCAAAAAATTGAATTTGAATTTTATAAATTAATAATTCTAATGTTATACTACAATTCGTCCAATCAAGCAGAGGTGTGATCATTTTTTCCCAGAACATAACATATTACTGATCCAAAAAATCATAAAGTAATGTTCCACAGTTAGTCATAATGATTGGCTCTAATTAATAAGAACCAGTTTGACAAGACATATTTTTCAACTTACAAGTAATGCAGTGGGATCCATTAATGACCAATTTCATTAACTAATGTCAAAATTAAGCTCTACTAACCAGTGGTTGTTTGTCATTACATCAGTATTTTTCTAGGAAGTGTTACTTTGGTGTTGGCAATGTTTATCCTTCGTGGCTCCACTTGCCTGTGCTTTTTCGTTTGTTTTGATGCAAATATTTTCTGTTATTTAATTGTGAAATTGAAACTAATCTGTTGGTAGTTATATGATGGGTGGGGTGGCGGCAGTAGCCGTAGTGGTAAAGGTGGTGTGGTGGTCAAGTGGTGGCAATGGAGTAGGAGAGGAGGTGGCGGTGGCAGTAGCGACAGTGACAATGGAGTGCGGAGGTTGTCGAATGGTAGCGACGACAGTGACAACGGTGGTAGCAGTGGTAGGGTGACGGCAGTTTAGTGACATTGATGAGATTGTAGTCTAAAAATCATATGACATCACACGGCAGTTTAGGTTATGTTAGGTTGCCTTTTCTAATACTTTGTGCATTGTAACAAGCTTGTAAGATGCATAAAATTCTTCATTTTCAACGTTTTGACGTTCATTTTTGCTTGTTAGTCTGTAATATTGTTTGTCATCTGTTAGTTTTGGGGTCTCACATTGCTACTAGAAAACAAAGTGAAAAATATTTTTGTGTCCAAATAATCTTGTTTTATGTTGGTTACGGAAATTTGTTTTACTGACTTCGTTTCCTTGTCAAGCCAAACATCAAAAAAAGTATGGAATCAAATAAAGATATTAAAAAAGGCTTTTATATTGTGACTTGAAAGCTTAAATCATTTTTCCTTCAGAGAAACGGAATAACAATTTATTCTTATGAAACATCTCGGAACAAAAAGATTTAATCAGAAATATCAGCAAATTATTGTGAACTTCAAAGAAACCGGAAAATGTAAGTGAAAATTCCAAACCAGGAGAATAGTTACAGTTACTGAATTTGTATAATGGTTTGAGAGGTTGATTTATGGCTATAGTGTGCACAAGTTGGTATTCCTTAACATCAATCTTGCTATGGCTATGCTTGTTGCACTACAAAAATTTACACTTTTGGTGACTAAATTTTTAGTCGCCAAAAATTTTTAGCAACTAAGGCCTCGTTTGGCAAGAGGCTAAAATAGCCAATTAGCCAAAAAGTTACCTTTTTAGCCAAAAAGCCAACAACCCATACCAAAAAGTCAAAGATTCCCTTTTCTCTCTACTTTTTGCACGTCGTTTCGTAATTAGCCAAAAAGTTGGCCCAAACATACAGGTTTTTCTTACCAACCTTTTTAGCCAATTAGCCAAAAAGTTACTAAATTAGCCTGTTCCCAAACGAGGCCTAAATATTTTGGTCGCAAGAGTATTTGCTGAAGGATTGTCGGGGAAGGTAATTGACTACTAAAATTATTTTTGTCGCCAAATGTAATGCAATGCCGACTAATTTTTTAGTCGCTAAAAGAATTTAAAAAAATTAAATATCACCTTTTTAGTGACTAAAAATATTTGTCGTGAAAAACATTACTAATATTTAACTACTAAAGTTTTAGTCTCCAAAATTTTTTTGATTCCTCCTATTATTTTTTTAGTAACTAAATATATTAGTCGCCTAAAGTGTAATTGTGTTTTAGCTACTAAAAGTTTAGTCGCCTAAAGTGTCACATTTTTTGCTATTAAAATTGTAGTCAGCAAAAGTGTTTTTCTTGTTGATCAAACTTTTTTTGGCTACAAAATATTTTAGTCGCCAAATGTTAGTCACCTAAAGTCTGGTTTTCTTTTTGCCTACCAATTTTTTAGCTGCTAAAAGTCTGAGTTTTTTGGCTACTAAGCTTTTAGGAGCCAAATAGTTTGTGTTTTGCTTACTAAACATTTAGTCGGTTAAAGTCTCACATTTTTCGCTACTAAACTTATAGTTAGCAAATGTTTTTTGTTTTTTGGCTACAACATATTTTAGTCACCAAATGTTTGATTATTTTTTAAGTTTTAGTTGCCTAATGTCTGCTTTTTGTTGGCACTAAGCTTTGTAGTTGCCACAATTGTTTTTCGAAATTTGTTATTAAGTTTTAACTACTAACATTTTAGTCACTAAAATATGTACTTTCTTTTTTAGTAAGAATTATTTAGTAGCCAAAAAAATGATCTTATGTTTTATTACAAAATTGTAATTTCTCCAAAACATGTCTGTATTCCGTATAACCTGTAGTATGTATATAAACAAAACAATACATATTTTATCAATCATTCGACAATCCAAATTACTTCCAACCATCCAAAACTGAATAACTTCAAATGTATATATTCCATACAAACCAACTATTGTCCAAATTAAAATTATATTTCTACACAAAATAGAGAAGCATACAAAAATCCAACCTTCCATATACAAAAATATATATATATATATATTTAGTACCATGTGAAATGGCCATTTTGGCGTGGTATAAATTACCATCGAAATCTATACCATAACAAAAGGTGATCTATATGCCACGCCAGTAACTATCAGTTGGATTACAAAAGTTATTTGTATTAGTAATACTAATCTATACAAAAGCAGAGGACAACATAGTTAGTTGAATTATACAAAAGTGTCAAGTGTCCTCTATTCACAAAAATTGATTATCCACAAGTCCACACCAAAAGCCATCTATAAAAAATTAAAAAAAAAAATTTGCACCCATTACAAAATATCAATTGCTTCAGACATAGGAAAAATGTTGCAATAACATGTATTTAAGGTAGAACAATCTATAAAAGTCTTTTTCGAAATACAATCATATGTATGTATGATAAAAGATTTATTCCAAACTTGATTTCAATTTACAAAAAATACAATTTTTAGGAGCATTCCTCTTCATAAAATAAATGTTTATTGGTAGAATGTTTTGCTTGTAAATTTATTTTAACACTTCTTCATTCCCATTTTCCTAGTCAAAGTAAAATAAATGAGTAATATACGGGATTATCTCCATAACCATATCATGCTTTCTTAATACGTTTACCACCCAAATGACCACCGTATATGATGAAACAATGACACCATTTACAATCAAAATGTTGAACAATTATTGGATGTCAAACTCTCCATTTTTCGAATAAATTTAAGGCATTTTCAAAACAATGACAACATTTACGATCAAAATTATTATTTGGCGACTAAATTATTATTTAGTTGGAAAAAATTAATATAGCTTGACTAAAAAAATATTTAGTAGCCTAAACCCTAAACAAACGCCGACCAAGTATTTTTTTTTGTCACCTATTATTATACTTTTGGCGACTAAACTTTTTTAGTTGGCAAAAATTAATATACCACGACTAAAAAAATTTAATAGCCTAAAATCTAAGTTAAGGCCGACCAATCACTTTTTTAGTCGCCTATTGTTACACATTTGACGACTAAATTTGTTTTACCAAATTTGGTCGCTAAAAGTATAAATTGTTGTAGTGTTGTCACTAGGAAGACACTCAATTAGGCTGTGTTTGAATCAAATATTTGAGGAGTTAGACAAAGAAAAATTGTGCCACAACAATTAACACTGAAAGATCAGACAGTTGTCTGTGGTTCAATTGTCTTGTTTTAGGACTTCTTAGGATTTGAAAATATGGCAGCAACAAGACAAATAGAGATTAATGGATATACTCTATTGGTCGTTTAAATAGATAGATATAGAGAAAGATAGTGGGCATGTTTGATGCAACATATTATAAGTTAAAAGTTAATGATAATAAGAAAATAGAAATTAAAAGTACTTCTCATCCAGCTTTCACATAATTAATTTTTTTCAACTTATTTAGATTATTTTGGTTTAATAAATTATAAGCATGAGTTGCATCAAACAATTTGACATAAATTTCCATAATAAATAAAAGAAAAAGCTAGAAATGTCTGTAATATGCATAAACTGAGTACAAAAAGAGAATCTCTAGTACTCCTAATCCTAGCTATAACTAGGGATGCAACTCAGTTGAATTCAATCTGAGCAACTCAAGTCTAATTCTAAATTTTTTAGGTCTCAAACAACGTATTTTTTAATTTAGTGTGATCTTGGGAAAAAATTAAAAGCCGAAATTAAATTTGGATCAAGTTTGAGCAACGACACCGACCAACTCAAGTAATCCAAAATTCAAATTCTATATATAAATATACATATAAATTATTAATCGTAATATTATAATCTATAGCTTTAGATCATATTCAATATATATCCAATATGACCACTTAGGTTTACAATGCGACGATATTATTCTATAGGCAAGGGTGTGTCACCACAACACCATAACAACTCATCATTTCCCATCTCTCTCTCCTCTCTCACTCATCACATAAATTATTTATTTTTATATTAGTAATGATTTTACCCAAGAAAAAATGTTAATAAGGCTTAACTTTGACACATTAATTAGCGTATCTAATAATAATAATAATAATAAGTTAGCTCAAAATTCAAGCAATCTGAGCATAGTCTAAGCTCAATTTACTATACCTGAGTTGTATTTCAACAGAGAAATTCAAGACAATTTAGATTGAACTTAGGCAACTCCTCGATTAAACCAGCCCGAGTTATAACCCAATTGTGTGTGAGTGGAGGATTATGCGAAAAAGTGATGCAAGCATATAGATTGATGACTAGCAAAGGGGAGCCTGAGGAAAAAGCCAAAGCAGATTGTCTATTTCATCATAATCTGCGGTTAAGTGAAAAGTAAGATTTGGAGGGTAGCTCTCTCTCTCTCTCTCTCTTGCCAAACCAACCTCCACTTTCTCTTATGCAAATGTGGCCAAAGTCATATGAATCATGACTCAGCCATGCATGCGTAGCCAAAGGCCTTCAACCAAATGTGGATTGGATAACCAAAAGAGCAAAATTTCCAGCTGAGTTTTACACTGCAATTTCTTCTCATAAATTTACTTCAATGGACACCTCATTATGCAATATAAATTGCTTTGACACTCTTTGTTTTTCTTGTCGAACAATTCAAGATAGTGAGTAAAACAAAAAGAACAACCAACCACACATCATTGAAGAACAAACATTAGACTGTCCTCCTACCTTTTTATTCCACTTTGCTTATATAGAGCATGTACTTTGTAATTTATTGTAAATTAAAAACACTTCGCTTTAATTTTTAGATCATTCAATTATAATAATAGTCTTTAAAGTTTAACATCTTTTTCTTTTAAATCTCTAAAATTTTAATTTTGTCAATTAAATCCTTAAAATATTAAATTCGAATCGATTTAGTCCTGAAGATAATATAAAAATAATATATAAGTCTAAAGGTTATATAAAATTGTGATCAGACCAAGATTTTAATTTATTATTTAACTTAATTATCATCTACACATAAGTTTTTATAATTGGTATATTTTTCTCTGACTAGTTAATTCTAATCGCTTGTATAGGTTTTCTTGTCCCTAACTGATTAATTTTAATCGCTTATATAAGTCTTCTTCTATTTACATTATACTCTAATGTATATCTTCTAATTTGCAATTATCCATTTTATCTATTTTTTGGTTCTAATACTATTTTATATTTTATTTAATTATCTTTTTTTTTTTGGTTCCGCAATTATTTATAATTCTTCTAGACAATAATTACTTAGATCCATTTTATAAAAATAAAATAAAAAAATCTATTGTTATCTCTCGAGAGTTCCCCTATAAGGATAAGAATAATTATTTGTATTATTTTCTACAAGAGCTAACCGTTTACCTTCATCTAACAATAGATGTTGAACTTCATTGATAATTTATAATTGATTTTCCTTAATATTTGCATAAAGTTCTTTTAATAACTTGATTATAGTATTATTTTATTCGATAATTATTTGTAATGCAATGCTATTATTTCAATTATCATGTTCAACTTCTTCAGTGTATCTAATGCACATATATAAATATTAGAAAAAATTGATAGACTAAACTGTGATATCAATTCTAAATTGCATGCACGGATGATAATTAAGTTAACAATAAATTAAATTCAGACCTTATAACAATTTTATATAACCTTTGGACTTATGTTTTATTTTTATATTGTCTTCAGGACTAAATTAATTCGAATTTAATACTTTAAGGACTTAATTGATAAAATTAAAACTTTAGGGACTTAAACGGAAAAAGTGTTAAATTTTAGGGACTATAATAGTAATTTATTCTAAATTTTTCAATTTATTTAAATTGAATCTATGTAATAAGTTGTGAGTAGAAGTTGTATTAAATAGCCTATTACAAACTTCCTATAAAATTAAAAAATTTAAAAAAAAAAAAAGGAAGAAAAAACTAGAAGCTCAAATAAACTGTATCAAATAGCTTCATAATAAAATGAAGGGTCCTGTTATGGTGTGCAACCCTTTAAGGTTGCACACCATATGCTACCAACACAAAAAGTGTAAGTGTAAGGTATAAACATAAAACAGAATGGTAAACAGAAAGGCGTAAGTGTAAGGTGTAAGTTGTACACTTAAGAAAAGTCCTAAAATGAAACTCATATTGAGTTTGACAATATTCAATTTGTCTGGTTTTGAATTTTTGAAATTTTTCTTTTTTGTGTTTCGTTGTATTTAGGGAAATTTTTTACCATTTTAGTTAAGTTTTTTTATTATTATTATTATTATTATTATTATTGGACAAACCTAACCTAGATACACCTAAAAAGTAAAAAAATTAAGAAAAAATATTTTTTAAAAAAATACAAAAGAAATACGAAAATATACTAAATTTCTATATATAGTTTTTATTTATTTAACTTTTTAAAGATTTTTTTCATAAATATTCTTGCTTTTTAGGTGCATCTAAGTTAGGTGCATCTAAAAGGTTTTAAAAAATTTTTGATTAAAATATTTAAAAAGCTTACTAAAGACACAATAATATAGAAAAATAAAAAATTCAAAAACTAAAAAAATGTATTTGTAAACTCCAAGACCAAATAGAGTGACTACTTTTTTTTTAGGATAATTAATGCTAAAAATGTTGGTGAATTAAAAAAATGTTTAAAAAGTTATTTTTCGTAAAAATAAAAATATTTAACATGTTTGGCGTGTATATGTGTAGTGTAACTAAAATTCATAGGCTACCTTTCAAACTATCTAGCTCCACTACTAAACAATCATTTTCTCTTGTTCATAGTGATGTTTGTGGCCCATTTACTGCTTCTGTCTCTGGTTGTAAATACTACTTTTTGTTTGTTGATGATTTCACAAGATTTTCTTGGATCTATCCCCTTTATGCTAAGAGTGATGTGCTTTCTACTTTTTTGGTGTTTAAGGCTTATGCTGAAAATCAATTCTCTACCTCTTTAAAAATCTTAAGGACTGATAATGGGACTGAATTTGTTAATACTAAAATGCATGATTACTTGACCACTCATGGTATTGTTCATCACCTCACATGTCCTTATACACCAGAACAAAATGGTATAGCTGAGAGGAAGCATCAACACATCATTGAGACTGTTATCACCTTACTTCATCAGACTTGTCTTCCCCTTAAATATTGGTTTGAGGCTATGGCTACAGCTGTTTTTCTTATAAATAGGATGCCTTGTCTTTCTCTTGATCATAAATCTCCTTTTCAACTTTTATTTCATACCATTCCTGATTATCATTTTCTCAAAGTATTTAGATGCCAATGCTTTCTTAGGCCTTATGTATCTCACAAACTAGAACCTAGGTCTACTCCTTGTGTGTTTTTGGGTTATCATCCTACTACCAAAGGCCACAAATGTTTGGATCCTATTTCAGGGAAAGTGTATCTTTCTCGACATGTTCTTTTCAATGAGACCTATTTCCCTTTTTCCTTTCAGTCGACTAATTATTCCTCTTTACCTGCTGTTCAGTCCTTTTTCTGGTCTACTTTTGTTCCATCTCCTATTTCTAGACCTTCATCATCTGTTCATCTGCCTTATTCTTGTCTGTCTAGGCCTGTAGTTCAGCCTACTGCTGCTATACACTGCTCACCTCACTGCAATTCAACTTTCTTCTTTTGCGATTCGGCCTTCTTCTTATACTTTCGACCTACAATTTCCCTTTCCTCTGATGTTTCTTCATCTCCTTCTCATTCATTTCAGCCACATCTCTCTACTTCATCTCCTATTCCCATTTATTCTATTCAAATTCATTTACCAATTTCCCCTGTCTCTGCAGTTCCTTCTTCTTCTACTGCCTTACCTTCTTTTAACACTCATCCTATGATCACAAGGTCTAAGCTTGCCATCTCACTCATGCTCCTTCTCTTGATCTTACTCTTACTGAGCCCACTAATGCTACTCAAGCTTTGCAATCTTCTCTTTGGACTGCTGCTATGACTAAGGAGTTTCTTGCTCTTCAAAAACAAGACACTTGGAAGTTGGTCCCTATTCCCTCTCATAAAACTGCCATTGGTTGTAAGTGGGTTTTTCGTATCAAGAAAAATTATGATGGTACTATTGCCCGATACAAGGCTTGGTTAGTAGCTAAAGGCTATCTGCAACAAGAGGGTGTGGATTTTCAAGATACCTTCAGTCCAATTGCCAAACAGCCCACAATTCGCATTCTCCTCTGTCTTGTTCTTCAGCATCAATGGTCCCTTAAACAGCTTGATATATCTAATGCTTTTTTGCATGGTAACCTTGAGGAGGAGGTTTACATGGTTCAACCCCAAGGTTTTATTGACTCAGCTTTTCCTCATCATGTTTGTCAGCTTCAGAAAGCTCTATATGGTCTTAAACAGGCCCCTCGCGCTTGGTATTCCATCTTTTCTTCATTTTTACTTGGCCAAGGCTTCAAGCTTAGTTCCTTTGACTCTTCTTTGTTTGTTAGACATACTCTTGCTCATATTACCATTTTACTCATCTATGTTGATGACATTTTGCTCACTGGTAGTGATCCTTTGGTCATTCATTCTCTCATTACTCATATGCACACTGTTTTCTTCATGAAAGAACTTGGAGATATATCCTATTTTCTTGGGATATCAGTTCATTCTAATTCTCAAGGTTATTTTCTCTCCCAGCAAAAGTATGCGACTGAAATACTTCTGCGAGCTAGGATGGTTGAGTGCAAGCCATGTTCTACTCCATTGGCTCTTAAATCCTCTCACTCATCTTCTTCAAATGACTTGCCTTACTCTAATCCTTCCTTTTACCGGAGTTTGGTAGGTGCTCTCCAATATCTGACCATTACAAGACCTGATTTGGCTTTAGCTGTCAACCAAGCTTGTCAGTACATGCAAGCTCCTACACTTGGCAATTTTGCAATGGTTAAACGGCTCTTGAGATATGTCAAGGGTACTGTAGACGTCCCCGAACGCATCCCGGGGGAAGGGTGTGCGAGTCCCCCCCGTTCTGGTTCGATATTGGGTCACTACAGTTCGAAGGACTCAAATGTCACGGTTCTTAATCTTGAACCAAAAAATCCAAATCCGGCAAATCGTTTTTGAAAACAGATTTTTTGGAAAGAAGTGCCAAACATGGACTACTTCGCCAGATACAGAGTCGCCACCTAAATGTTTTAAAATGAGAAATTTAGGAAACCCTGACTCGGTGCCAAAGGCCACGTGTCCGTCATCACCAAAGTTGCCTCGACTCGAGAACTTGGGTACGATTGGGGAAGGTCACTTCGTGAGCACCCCCGCTCGCCCGGTCAAAGACCGGCCTCTACTAACCATGATATCTGATTTTGAAAACATTGTGAGTTCTTATTCTGGTTATTAGCCTAGGTTACTATGTGATGCGCACAGCATACAAGTATAGACCGGGTCGCCTGAATTGGAACAAAAACATTTCATGCTTGTTTGTTTGAAAATGATTTGCTAGTGCTACCCGCAGGTAGGCTAAGACGTGGATTTGCCACCCTCAGGTGGGCTTAGAAAAACATGATTTTGCCACTATCTAGTAGGCTTAAAACTTACATTTGATGAATTGTTCCAATTCAAGTAACTCAACCTTCACCCACAGGCATTCAAGGCAGTTATATCACATAAGCACATAGCCTCATGGTAAGCATGCTATCATGGCAGTCACTCACACGCACGCAAGGATGCTAAAGTATAAACGCTTACCGAGTATTCCAAGCCAAAACAGAAGCTATGTTAGAAATCATGCATGGTCCTAAGTGTACAGCAATGCCTAATGCAGCACATGCGAAAATGCAACTACAGCAGGCTCGGCTATTCTAAACATGGCATGTGGAATGCTACAATTAACACGTATTCAATTTGGAATTGAAATACAAATGCAGTTTGTATGATGCGCCGAGCCCGGTGCATGCAAAACAGATGAATGATGCAAACATGTTGTCATACTGGATGCTAATTGAAATATGCCCTATATCTAACCATCGTAAGCAGGTAAATAAAAGGGAAGAAAGACGTGAGGTTGGAAGACATACATCACACTCACCCACACTTATTACAATTATGCCCTCATGCAGAGGGTCCGAATAAATAATAATACAGTCCGAATAAAAGAATATTACAGTCCGAAATATACAGTCTGAATAATAAATGTACAAATTCCTAATTAATCATCAAATTAAATAAGAAAAACTGTAAACTGGCATACAAGCCAAGGGGCTGCCTTGACTCCGCTCCGGATAATGAGATGATGCATGTTTGGGCTGCTTTGCGCGGAAATCCACGGCGATGTCCCAATCAGCCTCTGTTTGCAATGTTTCTCGAAATGCGTGCCAAACCTCGGAAGACTGCTAATTCTTCATTTTGCTGCAACAGAGAGCAGGAAAGGGGCATAGCAATGTATTTCACAAATATATGCATGTCTTGGTCCTCGTGCCACCAATCACGCATATCGATGCATGATGGCCGAGGAGCTGATTTGCACAACTCAATATGGGATGAATGCACATGAATGCTACAACAAAAACCTAACTCCATCATGGGTGATCCGGAGTGTCGGTGACTTGGGAATTGAGACCCGTTCCGTCACTCGAGATGCGGGCGTGCCTCGTTTCCGTGCGGACTAACTCTATCCCGAACACGATGCAATATGCATGATATGCATGAAATGCAGCTAATATGCAATCCCAACATACACAATGCTATGAAAATGAGATGTCTCGAAATGCGTGCACGCGGACACGCAAACCGAGGAAATGATCCTAAGGCATAAAATGGCATACGCAATGCAATTGGACTTACACTAACATGAGTGGACCTTAGCCACACTCACATAAGAGGCCGTCGGATAAAAAGTGAAGTGCCTCGAAATGCGTGCACACGGGCACGCGAACCGAGGCAATGGCATACACGATGCAACGAGACTACAATAGCATACAGAATGCAAAATGGACTTACACTAACATGGGTGAGCCTCAGCCACACTCATATAAGAAGCTGATGGATGAAAATGAGGTGCCTCGAAATGCGTGCATACGGGCACGCAAACCGAGGCAATGCATTAAAGCATGAAATGACATAGAAAATGATATGCAAACATGCAAATGGAATTTCAGCACTTACAAATGATGCAAAACAGTCCCGAAAGGTGGGGAAATGACACCAAATGCACGGAACGGTCCCGAAATGCGACATTAAACACCCGAAATGGCCTACAGCCATACTAAACATGCACAATTGGTACATGGAATGTAAAGACAGAAGCTAGGCAGCCCCAAAACTCACATTTTTACATTAGAAAATAAAGCCAAACAGCAATCACAAATGGGGCAAAGATGGCATGCAAAAATGGGGAACCAAGAGAGGTTATGAAGCAAGTGATACAAGCAATGCCCAAACAGAAAAATACCCTTCTAAAACAATGAATAGGGGCCAAAAATATGAACATTTACAGTAAATTACAAGCCCCAAATCAGTATGAGAATATGCTCAAAATGTCATGCAAGATTGAGGCCAACGAAGGGCTATAACATGAAGTAGGTTAAGAATTCATCAAACAGCCAAAGTCCATTAATGAGATATTTCCAGGGGGTCAAAATATGACCCATTTAAGTTCTGAGGATGGCCCAAAAACAGAAGTAAAATAGGCTAACAAAGCATGCAAGAATGGGGGCCAAAGAGGGATATAAAGACAAGCACAACATGGAGACCCCCAACAAGGTTGATCCCTTCTACAATGTTGTAGAGGGACACAAAATAAGCTTACTCACAGTTTATGATATGCTCCAAAACAGACTACATGTAGGTCAAACAAATCATGCAAACTTACGGTAAATATGAGAGATTATGAAGAAAGTGCATGATAGAGAGGCCAAACAGGTTTGAGCCCTTCTTCAATGTTGAAGAGGGGCTCAAAATAGGCGCACTAACAGTTTATATTATGCTCTGAAACAGATCACATGTAGGCTAGAAAAAGCAGGCAAAATATTGGCATATAAGAGGATATTGAAACAAGTACCAAATGGAGGGCTCAAACAGGGTTGAGCCCTTGAACAAAGATGAATAATGGCTCAAAAAAGACCTAGTTTCAGTTAAGGTCGGAGCCTGAAACAGTGAGAAAATAGGCCTAATAAATGAGGCAAGAAAATGCTACAAAAGAGGGAAATTGAAACTTACCCTTGAAGACCTCTTTTTTTCTACTCCTTGGCTTGAGGAATGTTGCTTCTAAGCCTCTGAAAAACCAGCTCTAAGTATTGGAATGGAGTGTGGGGGTCTTGTGCTAGGGGTTGATGTAGAAATGGTGCAAGAAAAGGACTTTGGAGCTTGGAAATGAAGAGAAAATGGAAGGTGGAAGGTATGGAACTCTCCCAAAATGTGTCTAACAATGTCCAACCCTCATACAAGAAGCCAAGCCTCTCCTTTATAGAGGAGAGGCATGAAAAATATCTCCAAGACCTCTCTAATCCTCCATACACGTGTATGGAGGATGGTCCAACTGGAAATCAGCTGGCACAGTTGGAATACACTGAGGGAGAGGAAAATGGCCGGCCAGCTCAAAAAGGGAAAAAAGTCACTTTTTTTTGGTAAGTGGCCGGCCAGCCAGAAAAAGTGGCCGGCCAACTAGGGTCAAAATGGAAAGTGAGAATTAATGGCCGAGCTTCACATATTCGTGTCCTCCCAGGTCTCCTCTTCACAACCATGTGGTTCAAAATTGGCAACTCTAAAACAGCAGAGAGAATAGGCCACTTTTAGGAGGGTTCCAAAAATGAAAAGTTGAATTACTGGCCGAGCACTACTTTTTAGGGTCCTCCCATGTGTGTACAAAACAAATATGTGGTTTTGGCTCGAAGAAAATGGCCCTAGGGTGTTCAACATTAGCCCGAAAGTGAGAAAAACGGGCGCCGGGAGGGCGCCGGAGGAGCATAACTGGTTGCTGCGACAATTGTTGGCCTCCCACCCCTCAGTGACCTTCCTGGTGATAAAACAGAGGTACCTGCCAAAAATGAATAAAAACCGATGCAAAACAAATGCTCGGGGGCCAAAACACGCAGTTCAGGGTCTCGAAAACCGGCCGTTAAGCACCGAAAGTGGTGTTTGGCCACGAAGTGGGTATCTAAGACCCCAGTGTCCCTTGAAAGGGAGTAAATGAGATGCATGCCAAAAATCAGAGGAATCGGAGATGGTTGGGTGGTCTCGAACCGAGGCACACGGCGACTCAGCAACCGGAACCGAGCTCCGAAATGGGCAAAATGGCCTCACGGCACGAAATGTAGCCCACGGCCATCGAGAGATGGTCTCACGGACCTCTCTCCTCCCTCGGGAAAAAAGCAGAGAAAACCGAGTCTGGTTATGCAAACCAAGCAAGGCACGAAGAGTTCGGAGTCGGAGGCGAGGCGCCAGCGCGACTCTGAGACTTCTGAACGAGCACAATATGCAACATCACCGAGCGCTCAATCGGTGACGTCTGAGTCTTAAGGTCGGTCAAAAATGGGGTGTCTACAGGTACCCTTCATCATGGTCTCACTTTTAGTCCTGGACCCTTTACTTTTCATACTTATTCTGACTCAAATTGGGCAGGAGATTATGTTGACAGACGATCCACTTCTGGATTCTGCGTTTTTCTAGGTCCAAATTTAATTTCCTGGTTTGCTCAGAAGCAGCCCACAGTCTCCAGATCATCAACTGAAGCTGAGTATAGATCTATGGCCAACACTGCTGCTGAATTGGTTTGGTTGCAGTAACTTCTCAATTAGACTTATTTGTTCCAAGTTATTCTCCTCCGGTCCTTTGGTTTGACAACATTTCTGCCATGGCCCTAGCTTCTAATCCTATTTTCCACTCTCGCTCTAAACATATTGAAGTGGATTGCCATTTTATTCGGGAACGTGTTGTTTCCAAGCAAATTACTTTATCTTACATCCCTACTGCCGATCAACTAGTTGATATCTTCACTAAACCCTTAACCTCTTCTAGGTTTCATTATCTCAAAGACAAACTAATGGTTTTGCCAAATCCCATTACTTTAAGGGGGGATGATAAGCTACCTAAGCCACAGTCACAACAGAAGCTAGGAGATCTGAAGTAACAAGAGAGAGACAAAGAGTTGTATAGATATAAGAGAGATAATACTGTAACTGTAAAGTAGTTAGAGGTAGTTAGAGTTTGTTATAACAAACTCTAACCATTTTGTATAAATAAGTGTAAACACAATCACAGTGATCATTAAGTAAAAAATAGTTAGTTCAATTTCTGATTAGTTTTTTCAACTTCTATTTTCGTTTAAAATTTGTTTTAAAAATTAATAAAAGGAGTGGCTGGTGGGAGATGGTGGAAAAAAATAGTTATCAACAGTTACTTATTATGGCCAGATATAATGTTAACAGTGTGAATGTAGTGATTAGAGGTTGTTTTTGACATTGGAGCTAGTTGGGTGATGGTACTCAACTGCTAAAGGTAGTGGCTAAAGGTTGTTGTTGATTGTCGGAGATGGTGGCAACTACCAAAAGCTGTGGCGAAAGATGAATTCTAGAAAGAGGTGGTAGTCGTCAATGGGAGTTGATTTGTTAGAAGAGAGCAGATGTAATGGTTGCAAGAAGTGGGCGTGGGGTGATGAGTGATGGTGGTGGCGATAAGGGGTGGAAGAAGGTGGGAAAAAAAGTTCCTATACAAATGACCAACTTTTTCAAGGTAAATTATGCTTTACCCGTTTTATGTTTGGCTACTTTTTCACTTTCGCCCTAAAAATTTATTTTTTCCTCACTTTGACCCTTCATGTTTCAAGTTTTTTCCATTCTAGTCTTAAAGCCAATTTTATTCAAAATTAGACTAAAAATGACACATTGACAATCTCTTGATATAAAAATATTTTATTGTATATAATTCACACCTCTAACATAAACTTAAACTCTAATATAATAAAATATTTTTATGTCAAGAGATTGTCAATCTCTTGACATAAAAATATTTTATTCAAAATTAGACTGAAAATGACACATTGACAATCTATTGACATAAAAATATTTTATTGTATATAATTCACACCTCTAACATAACTCTAATATAATATTATATTTTTATATTATGTAATAGTTATTGTGACATTTTTTTAATCTAATTTTGAAAAGAAGTTAACTTTTAAGAGTGAAGTGGAAAAACTTGAAATATGAAGACCCAAAGTGGGAAAGTGACTAAATATAATTTACCCAGTTTTTTATGGTTATAAAATTCAGTACAGTTTTAAAAATAAAAATAACTACACAATGATAGTTTTTGTATAATTTTCAAAATTTCTGTGAGTATAATTTTTTTTTTCAAAAAAAAAAATAAAAAACATGTTACCAAACATGTGTTTAAGAAAGTTGAGGCAAGTTGATGTGTGCTTTCTTTTTTCCTAGGAACTTTCATTTTTATTTTTTTTAAGATCCTTAGAAACTAGAAAGACCTTAACAGTAAAAAAATAAAAAATAATAAAAAATAAAAAAATTAGGCCCTATGTTTCACGTTAAATGTTTTCCTAAGAAATATATTGTGAATTTTTCATTGTTTGGTTAAACAAAAAATAAGTAAAATATTTTGGGTTAATTACAAAATAAAAAATAAAAAAATTCAAGGTTTCGTGTATTTTTCAATTTAAACCCCAGAATTTTAATTTCGACAAACTAAACCTATAATATACCAGTGTAGGTGCAGTGCGACTTCAACTGCAGCAGTCTGACCTCCAACCGACTCACGGGCATGTAGCACCGCTCATTAGTTAGTTCTGCTTTCATTAGTTTGTTAGTTCTGTTAGTTTGTTATTCTCTATCAGTTAGTTACAAACAGATACCAATCTGTTATTCATGTATATATTCAGAATATCTTGTAACCAGTTAATGTGTGGAATGGAATTATGAAAAGTCTCTCTCTCTCTTCATGGTATCAAAGCTCTGAAGCTCTTGCGAGCAATATATGATCCATCAATGGAGGACAATGCTTCTGCTTCCCTTCCTTCCAATCTCACTCTACTCCTTTCAAATTTCAATTCATTGGTGACTGTCAAGCTGGATTCAACCAACTACTTGATATGGAAGAATCAAATGCACAATGTGCTTCGAGCCACAGGTCTTCTTGGTTATGTAACTGGATCACATCCCTGTCCTTCTTCAAATATTCTTGATTCTGATGGAAAATCAATCTGTAATCCTTCATATCAGCAATGGCAGACAGTTGATGCACACCTTCTCAGTTGTCTCACTGCAACTTTGTCATCCTCAATCTATTCCTCTGTTCTACATCTTCAACATGCTGAAGAAGTTTGGCATGCTCTGGAAAAGCGCTTTACTTCAGTTTCCAGATCACACATCCACTAGTTGAAAAACAAACTTCAAAATGTCAGTAAGAAATCTTCTTCAATCGAAGATTATCTTTCTCAAATCAAGATTATATCTGATCAGTTAGCCTTGGCCTCTGCTCCAGTTGATGATGAAGACCTTGTTCTTCTGACATTGAATGGCTTACCAGAAGAGTATGACTCTTTCAAAACTTCTATTCGAACTCAGTCTGAAGCAGTTTCGATGGAAAATCTGTGTTCTCTGTTATGTTCGGAATCGATTCATATTGAAAATAAACTCAAACATTCCTCTGGTCATGATCTCCATGTGGCCTACAATGCATCAACAACAGGATCTTCATTCTCATCATCTGCTTCATATCCTAGTCTTGAATCTCATTCTAATTTTGGAACATCTCGAGGTTTTTCTTCTAGTTTGAGAGGAAGATCTCAATACCGAGGTACTAGAGGAGGACGATTTACCAATTACAGAGGAGGTCGTTCTCAATATAGAGGTACCAGAGGAGGCAGAGGCAAACATTCTTTTTATGACTCCTCTGGTTCTGGCTGTCAAATATGTGGCAAGCTATCACATATGGCTTTTGATTGCTGGTTTCGAATGGATCCTACTTTTCAACCTAATTCATCTCCGCATCATCAGTCCTTCCAAGCTCCACCTCGAGCCTATAATGCCTCTGTTTTTCCTCCCACTTTATCAGATTCTCCTGCTACTCCATGGTATCTTGACTCTGCAGCAACAAATCATTTGACTAATGATGTGTCTAATCTTCATCTCTATCAGGCTTATCAAGGTCCTGACCAAGTTCGAGTTGGTGATGGTTCCTCCTTGCCTATCCAACACATTGGGACTGGTCTTTTACCTACTCCTCACTATGGTTTTCATCTTACTAATCTTCTTCATGTTCCTTCCATTTCTACTAATTTACTTTATGTACATCAGCTACCCAAGGATCATAACTGTGTTGTTATCTTTGATGCTGACACATTTGTGATTCAGGACAAGCACACGCACCAGATCCTACATAAAGGCACTCATATCAATGGTCTCTACTAGTTTTCCCCGTCATCTTCTCTGTCGTCCTTTACTCCTGTTGCACAGGCTCATCAATCTACTACATCTCCAAAGATTCTCGATGCCTTTGGCACCATAGGCTCGGCCATCCTTCCTCACAGAAGTTGCAACATTTAGCTATGCACTTACCAAATAAAATTTCTGTAAATAATGTGTTGTCTTGTACTGATTGTCAGGTGTCTAAGATGCATAGATTACCTTACAAACTGTCCAGTACTTCAGTTGATTGTCCTTTTTCCTTAATCCATAGTGATGTTTGGGGTCCCTTTCACTCTGCAAATACTTGCAAATTTTATGTGTTGTTTGTAGATGATTTCAGTAGGTTTACCTGGATTTATCCTCTGAGCTACAAGAGTGAAGTCTTTGATAAATTTTTAGCTTTCAAAGCCTATGCTGAAAATCAGTTTAATACTACTCTCAAAAATTTTCGAACTGATTGTGGCACTGAATTTGTTAATCACAAGTTTGATTCATTTTTGCGAACTCAAGGCATTATTCATCAAACTAGTTGTCCATATACTCAAGCCCAAAATGGCGTTTCTGAAAAAAAACACAGGCACATTATTGAGACAGCTATTACCTTACTCCATCATTCTTCTGTTCCTTTACTTTATTGGTTTGATGCCATCGCTGTCGCTGTCTTTCTTATTAATCGCATGCCTAGTAGTGTTCTTGATAACAAATCTCCTTATGAAGTTTTGTTTCATTCCATTCCTGATTTCTCATTTTTCAGAGTGTTTGGCTGTCAATGTTTTCCATGGCTCAAACCATACACTTCTCATAAACTTCAACCAAAATCTATGGCTTGTGTTTTCTTGGGATATCATCCTACTATGAAAGGTTATCGCTGTCTTGATCCTCTCACTGGAAAAATCTATGTTTCTCGTCATGTGCTCTTTAATGAACATTGTTTTCCTTTTTCTTCTAATTTTTCTGCTGCTCCATCTTCTTCTTCTCCGGTTTCTCCTCTTACATCTTTTTTCTGGGGTTCTTCTACTGTCCCTCCTTCAGCTCCTACCTCAGTTCAGTCTTCTCAGATTTCATCTCAGCCCTCATCTTTCGCACAGTCTTCTTCTTCCGCATTGCCATCTTCTTCTTCTCAGTCATCTTCTTCCTCTTCTGAAAATCTATGTTCTCCCCTTACCTCTCCTGCTATTCCTATTACATCACTCACTGTTGATTTACCTCTGCCACATCCTCCTGGTTCTAGACATCCCATGATTACCAAATCTAAATCTAGACATCCTCTTTGTCTCACTGCCAGTTCTTCTCTTCTTCAAATCAACGCATTCTCACATCCGAGGCTCTTCAAATTTGCTTGGGTTCTTTGCCATGGAAGCAGAATTTAAAGCCCTTCAACATCAAGGCACTTGGGAGTTGGTTACACTTCCCCCTGATAAGGTGGCTATTGGCTGTAAGTGGGTATTTCGCCTTAAACGGAATTCAGATGGCACTATTGCTCGGTATAAAGCACGATTAGTTGCTAAAGGATATTTGCAACAAGAAGGGGTTGATTTTCATGAAACTTTCAATCCTGTTGCCAAACAACCTACTATTCGTATTCTTTTGTGTTTGGCTCTTCATTTTGCTTGGCCTATCAAGCAATTGGACATATCAAATGCATTCCTTCATGGCACTTTAGAAGAAGAGGTTTATATGATGCAGCCTCCTGGTTTTATTCAGAATTCTACTCAAGTGTGTAAAGTCAAAAAGGATCTCTATGGCCTTAAACAAGCTCCTCGAGCGTGGTACTCTACTTTCTCCTCTTTCTTGGTGGTTCAAGGTTTTCATACTTGCCATTCTGATCATTCTCTCTTTGTCAAGAAAACTCCTACCAGCCTTACTATTCTTTTGGTATATGTTGATGATATTTTAGTGACTGGCGGTGATCCTACTCTTATTACTCATTTGCTTACTCAAATGCATCATTCCTTTTCTATGAAAGATCTTGGCTCTGTGTCTTATTTCTTGGGTATTTCTATTCACGCTCAAGATAGTGGTTATTTTTTGTCTCAAGAAAAGTATGCTGCTGATCTGTTAGTTAAAGCTGGTCTCATTGACTGTAAACCCTGTTCTACTCCATTGGCTGTCAAACCTTCTACTTCACCTACAGATTCCCTTCCTTTTTCTCAGCCTTCTTTCTACAGAACCATTGTAGGTGGTCTCCAATACCTTACCATTACTCGTCCCGATTTGGCTTTAGCTGTTAATATGGCATGTCAACATATGCACTCTCCTACTAATGCTCATTTTCAGGATGTCAAACGATTGCTTCGATATGTCAAAGGCACTATTTCTCACGGCCTGCACTTTTCCTCTGGTCCTTTTGCCCTTTATGCTTTTTCTGATTCAAATTGGGCCGGTGATTCTGTGGATCGAAGATCCACTTCTGGGTACTGTGTCTATCTTGGTCCCAATTTAATCTCTTGGTCTGCCAAGAAACAACCCACTGTTTCCCGGTCATCAAGCGAAATTTGAATCTGTGTCCTTAGCTCATGCAATTCTTGAGCTCACTTGTTCTGATTTGTTACAAGATATGTGTCTTCATGCTGATTCAGTTCCTATTTTGTGGTGTGACAACCTCTCTGCTATGGCCCTTGCGTCTAACCCTGTCTTCCATTCTCGCTCCAAGCATATCGAAATAGATTGTCATTTTGTGCGTGAAAAGGTGGTGGCTAAACAACTTGATCTTCGCTATGTCTCTTCTGCTGATCAAATTGCAGATGTGTTTACAAAGCCTCTCTCAGCTTCTCGTTTTCAATATCTCAAAGACAAGCTCTTGGTTCTTCCTTGCCCCAATAGCTTGAGGGGGGCTGATAATATACTGCCAGTGCAGTGCGACCTTCACTGCAGTGCAGACCTCCAAGCGACTCACGGGCATGTAGCACCGCCTCATAGTTAGTTTTGTTTCTGTTAGTTGTTAGTTCTGTTTCAGTTTCTGTTAGTTTGTTATTCTCTATCAGTTAGTTACAAACAGATACCAATCTGTTATTCATGTATATATTCAGAATATCTTGTAACCAGTTAATGTGTGGAATGGAATTATGAAAAGTCTCTCTCTTTCTCTCTCTCTCTCTCTCTCTCTCTCTTCAAGTTTCATCCGTGTTGCAATTTGGCCCCTCCGTCAATCTCCATCATATTAAACTAACAGAAATCTGACCAAAATTTCAGATTCAAACTGACATATTCAAACATTTGTATCTCCTTCATTGTAATTCCATTTTGCCTCATTTTTGTGTCATTGGATTCACCTAATGGCTTAGTTTTTATTCCATGCTTCATATACCTAGTTCCACATCTTTTTACTTGTTGTGGCAGCTCCAAAAGTTGGCTAAAAATAAGATTTTTCTCTCTTTGGACAAAATTTTCATATTCAAACCCACATATTCAAACACTTGTATCTCCCTCGTTTCAACTCCGTTTCACCTCATTTTTTATCATAAATCCCAAAATGACTTGCCATTAAAAATTCTGTAAATTAATTTTTAAGAAGTTTACTTCTATCTCGACCCTTTCAACCCATTGTCATTTTCAAAGGTAAATGGTAGTTCTTCAATGGTTTCTATTCAACGCATACAATAGAAAATTTTTGTCTCAAAATGTCAACCAAACATTAGAAAATAATATATATATATATATATTGTGTAAAACCAATTTACGTGAAAAATATTTTTAGACGTAAAATAATTTACATCAAAACAAATAGAACCTTATTGCAAATTTTAAAAGAATAAAACGAAAGGAGTCACCACAACTGATTTTACCAAATACAAATATTCGGCATGACTTTTTAATAATTGCCCAACATATATGTATCTTGTTAATTTTTTATTTTTTATTTTTTCCTCCACAATTGTCAGCTAAAAAAGCCATAGCCAAAAGGTTTTTTTTTTTTTTTTGTTACAGTCAAAAGGTGGCTAAAAAACCCAGAGCCAAACAGGGCCTTTTCACCAAGCTTTGTTATCAATGACTCCTATATAAACTACTCTCCGGGAATAGAATGCTTACAATTCAAAACACTTTTTTGGCATACCTTGAGTGAAAAATGGTTAGCTGGAGGTTCTGGTTGTGCCTAACATTCGTCTTAAACTTTCAGGTGAGGTCTGAGCTGCGCTCTCTCAATCCATCAGTCCAGAGAAAGCATCTCACTGAAGCATATCGAGCTGTCCTAGATGAAGCTGAAGACACTTACAACTGTAGAGTGAGGAATGGGGAATTTAATCGAAGTGGGGATGAGTCCCAACGATCTAGTCCCGGGGGTCCTGATCCGCAGCATCACTAAAAATCACTTCAAGGGATCATTTCCTTAAGGAATTTTGTAATGCTGATTTTCATATTTGATGGTGCAGGTAGCCGATCTCATTTGATGAGACTTAAAGACTTGGTTTGGTTTATGGTGCATGTATGTTAGCCATTTAGTTTTGGTTACAATGCATGCACTTCAGATGTTTATCCTAAGAAGTGAACAAGTTAACTGTTTGCAAATTGCTGAACTCTTTTTTCTACATTAAAGCTCCTTCTTTTACTGGAATAATTTGCTAAATCAATTTATTAGCTAATGTGGTACAATTCTTTTAACAAATGCAACAAGTTCTCTTCATTGATTTTAGAACTGTAATTACAAATTAATTATGGAAGTAATAGTGTAAGCAAACAAAAACTGATTTTTGTTTTTTTTTTTTTTTTTGCTACCCCCCTCGTCTAAGTACATGCTCTGTTAAAACTAAGATTAATGCACTCTTAAGGTATAGGTGTTTCAATAGTCTCCTAATGATGGAAATGTATGACTTCATTTGTCATCGTTATTCATTGCCCTCAACAACAATTCCCTCTGGCTGATGAATAAGGACTTGTTGCTTAAGCTCACCATGCAGAAAAGCTATCTATGTCAAGCTGCTCAAGCTCTAAGTCAAAAAAAGCAATTATAGCAAATAACATGCGGATAGAGCTCTGTTTCACAATTAAATAAAGCACTATATTAAAGGCTTCATGCTCCTTTGACTATAGACAGCCCTTTTAACACTAAGCTACTTTGCACCTACTAGCTTTTGTTAATTGTTGACCACCATTTCATCTGAAAACTAAGTTGTTAGATTGAAGCACTTCATTAAAGGCATCACGCTCCTTTGACTATATCACTTTTAGCACTAAGCTACTTTGCACCAATTAACTTCTATTAGTTATTCACCACCAACTTATCTAAAAACTCAAGTTGTCGGCCAAACTCTCCTTCATAAAAGGGGCCAAACACATGCATGTTTTTTAATTATTAGGTAGGCAGTGAGATTCGAACGCAAGATCTATTGTCTATTCTAAGCACACTCAAACAATTTTATGATTGGTGGAAATATTTTCTACCTCGTACAATGCATAAGAAAACAAGTTTTAGTAACCATACCTTTTAAGTGGCTTAAACTTCCTCCTTTCTTTTTTCAAGCAACAGTGTACTGCTGCTTCTGAGATGCCTTACTTTCAACAACATTGTGGATGTCTTGCTGAATGAGTTGAACTGAAGTTCATTCTGACACTTCCCTGGAGCCTAAAGTTGTAGCTCTACCTGTTCACACACTCCCTAGACTTTACTAGCCTCAAAAAGCTCCGTTCTTGAATTAAATTTAATATCCTTATTAATGAGAATCTTGGTTGACTTGTAATTAGGTCACCACAACCTGTATCCCATCATCCCAATCGAGCACTTTTTAGGTCTAGGCTATGACTTCCCATCATTCACATGAGCATATGAAAGATAACTAAAAGTTCTCATATTAATGAGTAGGAGTGCTAGACCACACCTTTTTTTGGTGTTTTTAACTCAATGACTGTAGAGAAGAGGATTACTCGCCAATAATTTGCCTAGCAAACTGCATCGGCCCAAAACTTCTTAGACAACCTCGTATTGAAAAACATACAACAAGCCCTGTCTAAGAGTGTGATATTCATGTGTTCGACAACTCCATTCTGTTGTGGTGTAGCCTTGATAGAGTGATGCTTCACAATACCATTTTCTTGGCAAAACTTTCTGAGACACTTGACCTTGTTACCTATCTACTTTCCAATCATAGCCTTCCTTGAACTTCGGCAACATCATTCTTGTGTCACCTGGACATTCTTTGAAAAATCATCAATGCCAAGATAAAGCTCCTCCCTAAGAATGGCCAGGAAAGGTACCCAAAAGGTATGAATGGATAATCCAATGTACCCTTCCTATGCATGGTTTTAACCTTTATTGACTTGGCTTTGCACTGCTTGTCAAAGACCCAATGATCACAAAAGTTCAGCTTCCCAATTTTTTGAACAAAAAGAATTCCACATTTGATCAACCCTATTATACCCCCCTCATGAGCCCCAAACTTACATATTGCCACAATTTTCTTAGAATTTGTATCGCCTAATAGTGACATTGTTGCAGTAACCAGTCATTGTGCTACCTTGAAGGAAGTAAAGGCTACCAATGGTTCTTCTTCTTCCCCTTCATCACAACAAGAGTACCCTTATAGACCCTCAAAAACTACCTTCAACTGAGAACTTGCAACCAATTGAGTCAAGCGTGCCCCAAGGGATGAGATTCTTCTTCAATTCTACAGCATGTCGAACACCTATCAATGTCCTAAAAATGCCATCACGCATCTTAATTCAAACTGTACCCACTCCAATTGTCTTAATCAAGGCACTATCACCATCAATGGCCTCATATGAAACAAATCAGTCCCTATTGGGAAACAAATCATATGAGCAACCTAAATATAGAATTGAAACTAACTACCCAAATCATGTAAGAGCAATTTACTACCGTTTACAGACATGACACTCTCCGTTTCAACATAATTATTTTCCAAATTTTAACCACATCAGAGGAATCGGATCATCACTATACATGTACCCTTTTATACAAATAGCACTCAATATTCTTATGAGACCTAATTTGAGATCTAGCCCCAAGCTATTGTCTGCATTTTATTTTATCTGTTCTTCTTCTTCTAAGTGTCTCTTGGCATTGAGTGCAATTGTCTGTCACCTTTGTAAACATACCTTGGCGCAGTGGGTAGATGCGAAAATGCCATCAATTTTTATCTCGAAATTTTATTTTGAAAAACAGGGGAAATTCTAAAGTACTGTATATGTTATGCATTTTTCTAATAAACTAGTGGTGGGGTACACGTTGCATTTCATCTAGTGTAGTTATATTTTTTAAATGAAAATTTTTATAATAATATAAAGGAAATGGACATTATAAAAATATTATTTCATTGTGAATTTATAAACTATGTGGATTCATCAACCAAACACAAAAATAGTATTTCATAGTGGATGAGAAAAGTGAGAGCAAGAGGTTTAGTATTAGAAAGTTGTAAAACCACTGATATAAAGTAAACTAATGATATACAAATGTGATTTGGCCAATGAATAACTAAGCAAAAATTGTAAGAAAGAAGAAACTTAAATCCAGAATTTATCGAGAATCTTGATTAATGATTTAGATTCAATTCTAAAATGATGGGTCCTAATTATGAAATAAATCTCAACCACGTATGTATTTTCTAAACAAATTTCTAGTTAAAAAAAAAAAATGAATTTGTAAAAGTCCTCATAACAAAGATAAGTATGTGTTATCAAAAAGTAGTTAGATTCTCTCTTGTATAGTAAACAAAAATAAAAGTTGTATATGTTAAAAAAAATGAAAAACTTACACCTTATATAGAAGATGAAGTGTCTTTTAATGAATAATAGATGTGTCTATTCAATTAAGTAGTTAGATTCAATTAAAAATTATATTGATCTGATAAGTATAACATTTTTATTTTATCACATGTCTCTGAAAAAATAGACGACAAATATTTAAAAATTATTTTTTTTTAGACAAACACAATAATATTACATGGAGATCCGTAGCGGCCCGGGTCAGTTTAACTCGACCTATTTTCATTTTTAGTTGGGACACAAGGTTGTCCCGAGTGACTTGGACTTTTCTGGATAGTTTGGACCTTTGGTATGCATCGGGCTAGTTGCTGCCCTGGTCTCCTAAGTTGGGCTGGTTGCGCCTGCGACCAGCTAGATCATACCTACGAGGGGCAGCGACAAAAAACAACTCCTAGTACTTTTGCAAGTGTGTTGCTCTATGCAAGCAAAGGGTAGGTCGTGCCCACGGACAAGGTGAGTTAGCTGGACCGCGTGCGTGGTGTTCTTGATTTCATCTCTCTCTCTCTCTCTCTCTCTCTCTCTCTCTCTCTCTCTTTCTTCTTTTCGCCATTTCGGACTTTAAGCTCTTTGAGCTTAGGTTTTATCAATTTTTTCCCACTTTCTACCCCTAGTTCCATATACCAAAATATAGAGCTCAGCGAGGGCTTCTATTTAATCTAAGCAAATCGTCTTTTTGTTGCCGATAGTTTTTCCAGCTTGTCTCCTTTTTGTTTCAAGAGGTGGGGTCTGTTTCCTTAACTCGATATGAGTTCAGTAGTGTATTTGTGACGTATTTTGTTATATAGATTTTTTTGTTGTTTGGTTGATTTTGGAATTTTGATTTGGGGTTGAGGGTTTGTTCAAAATTAGGGGTTGTTTGGTTATGATTTTGCAATTACATTTGTTTTTGGTATAGAAAATTGCATGTGGGTTTCTAAAAGTAGAAAAGCCCCAATTTGTGAAAAATCCTAAATAATATCAATTTTAGGAATTGGACGGATTTTTGAAAAAGGATTTGGTTAGAATGAAAATGTTGTGGGATTTTGGAAACAACGAGCATTGTTACTCTTTTGAAAAATATTGGATTATTGGGAAATATATGAGTTTTGGGATATTAGATTGTATATCTTTATTGTTATCTTTTAATTATTAAATTAGAGATAACTGTTTTGGCTATCGGTGTAGGATAACATTACTGTGTGTTAGAAATTGCATGTGGACTAGGCAAACTAGAATGCTTATAAAATCATACATATCATGGTGCACATCATAAGTTTTGGAATGGATTTTGGAACTGGAACTGGAACTGAAACTATATGGTTTTTGAAAAGGTTGTTTGAGTATTCTCATTTTATGTTTTGATAACATTTATATCTTTTTGGAAAATGTTATCTTGGAACACATGTTGTGTTAATAAAATGGTGAATAAAGTGGTAAAGCTATAAGAAGGTGTTAAAGCAGAATTAAGTTGGCCTATGTATCCATGGTGAAATACCTAAAACGCACTTGGTAGGTGTTGATTCCATCTGGATAATCTCAGAAAAATCACATATTGACGTATATAGTTACTATTATAAACACTAGCTTTAGAGATTTACCCATTTTATTTATTGTCATTTTGGTTTTCAAAAGGATGTTTTGAAAACGATTTTAGCAATGTATTTGCTGTCATGTAGCGATGTATTCACATTTTATTTAGCAACATATTTGCTAGTTGGTATTGAGATACTAGGATTTGTTTTGGAAATAGATTTTATCAAACAAATGTTTTGGTTGTCGAAAAACATTTTGAATAAACCAAAGGTTTTAGTAATTGGAAAGAAAGGTTTTGTTTTGTCGAGAAATTAGACGAATTTGAAAATGCATTTGGGCATATTGTATATATGTATTGCATCATGATCACTTATGCTGGTGGAGCATATTTAGTTTTTGAAATATTCTCTACTGAGCTTTATGCTCACCTTACGTGGCTAAAAATGTTTTTGAGGTGTGCATATAAGGATGTGGACTAAGGCATTGAAGTTGTGTTCAAAATCGTGTAGGGTGATTCTTTTATTTGTATGTTATGGCCATTTGTTTTATTTGGTAGGCCGCATGCCATTCTTGTAAAGATTATACCCTTTGTAAATGATCTAAGCCTTTGGGCATTTCATTATGATATATTTATCATCTGCTGTATGTTTTTGTCAAAGAACGTCCATTCCACGTAGATGTAAATTTAGGGTGTATGAAATAGAAATAATACCTGTATTGTGTGACACTATTGTATCCATTTGCGTAAGAGATATTATCTATTTCTATCTGATTGTCATCTTTTTACTTATCGACTTTGGGTATTTTTACATGGGCAGGACTCTATAAATCCAGGGTGTGACATCATGGTATCAGAACTAACCGGGTTTGAAAACCTTGGGCTCGTGGGAAGTGGTTAGCCATAGTGGGTTTTTCATGCTCGATGAGGACATTTGCATGCTATGTGCTAAGTGATAACATGTTGATATGTTGTATCTTATGAGGGTATGGTGTTAAGAATCATAGATATTATTCGAATCTAGTTGACTAACTTAGAGGTCTTATTGGAAACGTACTTGATTGACATTGTTTCTAATGGGAAATCTAGTGAGTATTGAAATAAATGGCTATCTTTATAAAGAGTGAGTAGTAAATTTGGAGTGGGCACCTCGGTGTGTGCCATATAGGTTGTGAGTTGGTTTTGGTGGCAGTTGGTTGGTCTTTCAAAGACGATGGTGTTTCCGAGTCCTTTGTCGTTGTGTGTAAGGGTTGAGTTCTTATACTCACTTGGGTGATGTCGTATAGTTTGGTGTTGATTATTAGTATTTGGACTAGTGAAATATTAGGATTAGTTATGACCTCGGTTGGTCAAGTGTATGAGATGTAGTATGGGGTGTGTTCCCTAATTGATGTGTGTGGTTTAAGTCTGGTAACTCGATGAAGGGGTGTAGGTAGTGCTAGATTTTCAGGACACTAAAAGTTGGGATTGAACTCGTATGTGTTAGTAGTGTTGGTGTATGGTTCTGACTTCGGTGTTGGTAACCTAGAGGTCAATGTTATGGAATGTGGTTGATTGGGATGAAGGTTGTGGATTGACTTCCCTCAAAGGTTGGTGGAATCAGTTGGACCATTTAGGCCAAGAGCTTATCATTGTGGATAATGTGTGATTGATTGTTTGGAATAGGTGGAGTTGTTTTCCCTATAGTTGAGTGAGGCAGTTGGTTGAAGACCTGGTAGGGTTTATGGTTGATATGATTAATTCGATAAGGCATGAGGGGTGCTAGGGTGTTATGGATGGTGTAATTAGTTTTGAGTTAGTGTTCTAGCGACGGATTATCATAGTGGGCTTGTTTAAGGTTGACCTAATGAAATGATAGGATGTGTTGTTGGGATGTATCCAAAGATGGAATATCCCTATTGATGGTTGTGTTAGAAGTTTTATGTGGGTTCATTTTATATTTGGTATATATGGAGTTAGGGTTACCAGTGTTTTGGGAATAGAGTTGTTTAATTTGGGTATAACCTTGTATCTTAGTTGTAGAAGATGATAGCGAGTTTATGGAGTATGATTGATCATTGAATTGTAAGGGGGAATATAGGTCTCCCGTATTATTTGCTTCTTGTTGTGTTGGTTGTTTTGAAAGGGGATATTGATCTCCTAGTCTAGTCTGTGTTATTGTATGTTGGATGAGTGGTGTGTTTTGAACACCCAATGTTGTGTTTTCTGGAGTAGTATGAAGATTTTTCGAACTTAGATGTTGTGTCTGAGTGATGAAGGTGGATGTACCTCATTTCTGGTTGAGTTAGGAGATGTTGTGGAACAGTTGGTTAGGTATACAACCCATGGTTGGTGTTGTACTCGTTTCATAGTGTTGTGGTAGTTCAGTGATTGTTGGTAGAGGTTTTGGGGGTGGCATTTGGGATGTGATTGTCCTTCAGGGTATGACATTGGCTTTGGCTCATGTGGTACTATTGGTTGGTTGAGAAGGTAGTTAGGAATATGGAGTTGTGACTCAGGTGGTGGAGGAGATTGAGAACTTCTTTTGTTGTTTCTGTGGAGTTGGAGTGGTATGACTTTGAAATATCTATAAGTGTTGTGTATATTTGAGGGATTTGGTTTACGGTACTTGTTTGTTGGATGTTAGCAACTGGTAGGTTGGCCGAGAGAATCAGTATTTTGTTTGTACCTGTGTAATGTGTGATGGTATAGAATGTTGAATCAAGGGTTGACCTTACCGGTCATTAAGAGATTGAGGTGGGGTGTTGTCTTGTTGTGTGGTTCGAGCTACTACGTAATAGCGATAGCGTTGTGACGCCGTAGGCCCTTATGAGTTGAGTAGCGCAAGAGGGCAAGTATGTATATTTGGTTGTTATAAACTTGTCAAGATTGTGTGTACATTGGTAGAATAACAGATTTAGTATTGAGATAACCCACTTAGGGTTAAGGGCAAGATGTTATGCAGTAAATAGTGGGGTTTTGCTTTGCGTAGTGTGTAAAAATACATGGTTGGTGTGTTGTTAGATGATGTATCGAAGGGGATTGGTCATGGGACTATCCCAGGAGGTTGCCTCGGTATGGCAATAGTGGGTTTAATGTATTGATTGAGTATGTTCGATAGTGCTGAGTCACTTGGGTGTGTGTGTGTGTTTGTTGTTTGGTTTGGGAGTGGAACTCCGAGTGATGTAGAAAGATTGTGTGAAGTGATTGGTGTGCTATGTTAGGGTTGTCTTTAACCTTATCAGTCCTCGTGTATATGGTGTGAGGTACTTGGTTGTCACAAGTGTATGAGTGAGCTAATCTGAGGGTTGTGTGTTTTGGTCTTTAGAAGTCTAGCTCGAATGCGTAGATGAAGTGATGGTGTGCCTACCATATAGGCATGTGTGGTGTGTTATTTGAAATTAAACGTAGTATGGGCTAACTTTAAGGGATCCTGTTTGATTCAAAAAGAATATATGAATGTGTGTTAAACTCCATCTCGGAGTTAGTGAATTTGGGTAACATGCTGGTGTTGATATTGAGTTAGGTGGAGTTAAGTGGAATATTGGTGTTTGGGGGCTAGTATAAGGTTGTTATGTGGTTAAACGGTGCCATAATGTGGCTTATGAGTAGAGAAGTTGTTTTGAGTATGGGGTAACCAATTTGGGGTTACTGGTGCCTTAGGTTGGTGAGCACTTTTGTACATTATGTGTTTGATGATTGTCGAAGTTTCTTAGTCTTTTATTGTATTGTTGGTATTTTGTGAAATTTCTAGGAATTGTTATCATAGAAATTTTGTTTTGCAGTTGTGTCATCCCTGTAGGTGTGATAGGTGTTGTTGGGTAACTGTGTTGTGGTTCACTGGCGAAGTGCTACAAAAATGATTTTTGGGAAAAATACTTTTCTTTCGATGTTGTGGCCTTGGATGGTCTTATTGAATTGGAATTGTTTTGGCTTTAATCAGAAATGTAAGTTTTCGATTTAATAAAAAGCTGAATCTAACAAATCATGAAAAAAAATAAAAAATAAAAGGAGTTTTGTGTTATGAACAACACTATGGTTTTCGAAAAACAGTTTTGAAGTCTTTGGGTTTTGTTGTGGAAGGTTGACAAAGTATTTAGGTTGTGGGCGGTGCGAGATTGAGCACCTGTTGAGAAAAGAAGTATTTTAAGGAAAATGGAGAAAAGAGAAAATTTCCTTAAACCTGAATGGATTGTGTTATTTTGTGTTGTTGAATTGTGTTGTGACATAGCGTGTGGCTAGTTATGTGCTATGTGTTTGTTTTAGCAAGGAATTTTGAGTTGTCAAGGGTCATTATGCTGTATCCGTTGTCTTTTAATCGTGTTTCATTTTTGGTCCTCTTTTTTGTGAGTTTTGGGCCGAGAGTTTGGGTGAGAATAATATTTTCCTTCTCTCTGTTCGAGTGTTTAGCACTTGGTGGTAATTTGGATATTATCGGTGGTGAGATGTGGTTGAAGTCTTTGAATCCGAGGAGGTTGACGTCTTTGGGTTTGAGGAGTTATTGTGGGTGTTTGGGAAGTTGCTATTTTAATAGGTTATTTTAGTTTTTGGTTATTTTAGTAGGCTAAAATTTTTGTGTTGAGGAAGATAGTTACATTTTTTTGTAGTTAGATGTGATGTTTGTAAAAGAAAAAGTGAAATGATTATGGATTTGATGTAACATTTTGTCATATTATCTATTTTAGTCTATTTTGTCTTTTTGTAGATTTTAGCCAAAAAAAAAGAAGCTAAAATCCACCTTCCCAAACACCCCCATTGTTGTGGTGGTTGTTAGTGGTTGTTGTTTCTTGTCTCATGGACCACAGCAATACATTTAGAAAGTTGTTGGTGCTTGCCGCAGATGTTGGGGGCCATGAAGAGGACCTCATGGCTACGGACATCGAAGCAGAGCCAAAGCCACTCCCTTTTAGGACAAGGCCATTCTACAATGCGACCTACAAGCCACGTACACACACAATGGCCCACGAGGGCATATTGCGACTCATAGAATTCTCTTGACAGGTTGCAAAGGATGTGCTACTTTGGGAGTGCTCGAGGCATCTCTCCCAGGAGACCTTTGCGGTACCTTTCTACTTCTGTTGCATACTACATTCTAAATTCTTGGAAAGCTCTATTTGTTTTTGTATGCCAACAACTTTCTTGTTACAGGTCACTGGCCAACTGATAAGGAGGTATGAGAGTATCCACAACCCTTGCCAGTGGTACAGAGATCTCTCTCACTGAGGTCCGCATCTTAGTGAATGGAGCTAGCTTCGACCCCGTTCTACTTGGGGATCTCATCATTGCAAGCGGACTGGTTGATCTACGGTGCCTTGTGTAGACACCCCATTTTTTACGGCCCTTATGACTTGGACACCATTGCATGCATACCCGATGATGAGTTTATATGCTTGCTGAATGCTCGAAGTCCTCAGTGGAACGCCACAGCTTTCAGCCTTTCAAATCCTACACCCCTGTTGCCTCATTTTTGGACCAAGCCTTGGTCCTTCAAGCCTGCAGCTTCTGGTGGCCTGCCGGCCACTTTTTAAGGTTGTCGGCCATCACTTTTGGGCTGCCGACCACTGATGTGGCTTGCTGGCCACCAGTGATGGCTAGTCGGCTACCAGTGTATTTTGCAAATATTTTATGCCAATTGTGCTAGCTATTTGCACAAATGCATCCATTTGTCCACGCGTGTAGGGCTGGATATGATTTCATGTTTTCTATATATAGGAGACCCTTCGCTCTTGTTTGAAGGTTAGAAAATTTTGAGATCAAAAAATTTTCCTCTCTCTCTCTACCAAATCTCTACACTTTTGCCTACAATTCTTTAACATTTGCCTATACACCCTTAACCAAATATTCTCATCTTTGAGCTGAGGTGTCTTTAAGCTTGGTTTGAGCTCTAGAGGGTGTTGTTTGCTTGGTTTTGTTGCTTGAATTACTTCTTATCTTCAAGAGGTATAAAGTTTTGACCCTTTACTTGCTTTCTCTACTATATTTCTTGTTGTTTTCCAACTAATTTTGGACTGTAAAACTTCTGTATTTTTGGGCTGAAACTTGGGTCTAAGGCCATTAAAGGTTGAGAGGTGGTTCATCCTTCTTTGTACCTTGTTTTGGAAGCCTTAGCCCTTATGTGTCCCACCCTTTTACTATTTTTTTCCAAGCTTTTAAACACTAATTTTTAGAGTTTTTTTAGTGGTTAAAATCATGTTTTAAAATCCAAATTTGAAGGGGTTAGTATCTCCTCCTTGTGTCTTGCTTACTAGCCTAGTTTGTGCCATATTTTAGCATATTAATCTAACTATTTTTAGCTCAATTCCAGCATGTTTTAGGACTTGTTTTAGACTGTTTTAGCACTGTTTTGGGCGGTTAGTCACATTTGAGCTTTGTTTTGCATGCTTGTAGTGTAATAGTCCTCATGAGTTTGGTGTTTTAGGCCTTAGACACCTTCTCCTTTGAGTTGATAGCATTTATTTATGTTTTTCTCACTCATTTTCAGCACTAATAATCTCTGCAACCTCTCTCGTTTCTTGGCTTTTGTTTTGCTTTGAAAGTGGTTTAAACTACTTGTTTGTTGAAAGCATGAGGTTGAGGTGTCACACTTAATGGTTTAATCCCTTAGGGGGTTCATTACCAACGATATGATATCTCTTTCATGCCTAAGAAAACTTTTGGTTTGAGCCCTCTTTCCATTAGAGGACTTAATCTCACCCTTTGGACTCAATTGATTAAAAGATGAAAAGGTAACTAAATGGAGTGACTAAAACTTAGAATTAAAATACCGAGCAAGATAATAATTTGGTTGTGTTCAATCAGATGTTAATTGAACACATATAACTTGGACCATTTCATACTCATTAGTGATGAAATGATTTAAGGTTCCAAGGTCACCACTTCACTTAATCATTCATGAAAGGGAGAGGGTTTCGTGTCTTGTTTTGCATTTATTGAATTTGCACACTTGGTTTCATAAGCCATCATGTAATGAAATTGCATCCATTGATGGTTTATGAACCAAACTTGCAACTCCTTTGATTTGCTCATGAAAATGAAGGGTGAGTTGTGCAAACAAACCCTCGAAATACACTGTATATGCTTTGTTTGTCCTCTATTGTAGCAAAGTGAACTAGATAGCAGTGGCCAGCAAACCACTTTCTATGGCCAACAAGTGGCCAGCAGACCACCTTTGATGGCCGGCCAGTCATCACTGGTGGCCGGTAACCTTCATCACTGCCCAGTCGGCCACTAGTGCAAATTTCAGCAGTGTCGTCCTTTGGTAGAGCATAGTTATTCTGGAAGTGAGTAACAGTGTATGTGTTCTATTGCACAATAAAGGCTCTCCGGAAGCAAAACGGTGGTCTTTTCAGGTGGAAACTGAGCATGTGCATGAATATCCCTCGTTTCCCGAGGCAGAATAGTTAGCTTAATTTTTAGATTGTTTAGATTACTTAATTATTTTAATTGCACTTGTGTTATAATTATTGAATTAGTTAATTAGCCAGTTAGTTAGTTAATTCATTTGTTGTAATAATTAGTTAAGTAGCTTAGCTAGTTTATTCATTTCGGTTTGTAATAATTAGCTTAATTAGCTTTAGCTTTAATTAGTTAGTTACTTTAGTTTAGTTTATTCATTCGGATTCTCCTTCGTGAGAGCACAATGTAATAACGTGTATGTTTTCCAACCCCATGCCTTTCTCCCTTTTATTTACTAGCTTACAATGGTTAGTTTAGGGATATCATGTTTTGTTTAGCATACTCCATGTTTGCATCTATTTGTATTGCATACATCGAGGCTCTGTTCATCATTCTAATTGCATTGTTAGTTTAATACTTCTTTGAATACATGCTTAAACCTCATGCAATTTAAATGTTTCATATGCCATGTTAAGTAACCTAGCCTATTTAATTGCTTATCGCATGCGTTGCATTAGTCATATTGCATAGTTAGGATCATGCATTTTTATAACTCATTTCTTTTTTGGCTTGGAGTACTAGGTAAGCTCTTACTTACTTTAGCATAATTGCATGAATGCGATTGTTGCCATGTTTAGCATGCTTGCCATGAGGCTAATTGCTTAAATGATAAACTACTTGAATGTCTGTGGATGAAGGCTAAATTTCTTGAATTTTAATAATTTGAGTAGTGTTTATATGTGATCACTTTTTCAAGTGGTACATATTTCGAAACAATTTTCAAAACTAATATGAATCAAGTGTTCCAATTCTTGAAAGTTAGTCTGTACTTGTGTGTGTGCACATCACATAGTAATGCTAGCCTAATAATCGAAACAAGAGCATATAATGTACATAAGATTCTTATCATGATTAGTAGAGGCCGATCTTTGATCAGGCGAGCGGCGGTGCTCAAATGTATTCATGACCTTCTCCTCTCATACCTAAATTCCCGAGCCGAGACAATCTTGGTGATGACGGACACGTGGCCTTTGGCACGAGTCATGGGTTTCCTAAATTTTTCCAAAATAAAATATTTAGGTAGCGACTCTATATCTGGTAATGTAGTCCATTTTTGGCAATTTGATTCAAATTTGATTTTTCAAAAGATTTGTCGAATTTGGACTCTTTGGTATTTATCAATTTCACATTGCACTTGTGAGATTAGATTCAGAACCACAGGAGTCCGAACTGTAGGGCTTATTTTGAACTTTCGAAAGGGGTCGTGAAAAATTCAGGCTACAATTTCTAGCGACTCTGTTGGGGAATTTAGAGAACTTGACTTGAAATTCATGATATGAAATTTTATTTACACTTATATGTTTCTTTGCATTGCATTTGCATTGGTGCATTTAAGTCGCTGTGTTTGCCATCTGCTATTCCTGGACAGTTTGCCAGAAGCTTCCTTAAAAGCTTGCCAAAAGGTTGACCAGTCACGGGCTCTGCCATGATGGGAACACAACCCTTGGATTTGAACTACCGTTGTACCATTTGATCCCCCTTTCACTTCTCGGTGTGAGGTGTGAGAGGTATATTAGGTAGTCTTGCTGAGGTACCCTTTTTGACCATTTGGCCTAGTTGTATATCAAAAGCCATAGAAACTGTTCCAAACTAGGACAGGATGATTACCTAAATGCAAGATTGTATGAAACTGCTTTGTTTGAATAGTGAACCCTAGCTCTTAACGAAACTAGGACAGGGTAACCATCCCCCTCATAAGGGTGTTTTGGTTCTCACTTAACTGATATGTGCTTTAGAGTGAAACTGTACAGGAATGTGTGTATCAGTTGGAAGTTGGGTATCAGTTTTGGGGGCAAAATTCAGTGTTAAGTGCAGTCATACAGCTTTGATTACATCTGTGTTGTTAACATCTAAGCTGAGGTACTGTGCAGTTTCTGATTTTTGCTTTCTTTTTTGCTTTATTTCTTTTTTCTAGGTAGTATAACACCATAGCATCGGACCATTCGGATATCCCCCAAGTGCTCTGGACCCGTGTCAAGGGGCTTTACAGATTCGGAGATCTTGTTAGGGCACAGCCTGTGTTTGCTTCGCTCTCACTAGTTACTAGATGGAGGAGAGTTAGGCACAATTCACCAGTCCAGTGATCACCTATCATATCACTTGTATTTAGTTAAGCTCAGTCTTCTACATCCAGTCCAATACGAGGTCACTCGCCAATTCCAATGGCACAGTATCCCCCTGTTAGCATGGAGGACTTGATCCAGCACCTTCAGCAAATAGTTGAAACCATGCAGCAAGATGTTACTTGTCTAGCCGAGGTCACAGCACGTCAAGCTGAGGTCATAAACAGGCTGCAACAACAACAGCCACAGCCAGCAGCGACTTCTGCATCTCATGCACCTCCTACGGGTATTCTAGCACCTGAAACTACAATCCATACTACTAATGCTCAGACTAACAATCAAGGCAACCCAGTAGAGCCGATCCCACCATAGGCCTCCAAAGCACCTGTGTATCAGATTGAAGCTCCATTTGAATTTGAGGTTGACCCGACTGTGCTTAAGGTTAACAAACTGGAGAAGTTCTTCAAGAGGGAATAGGGTGTTAACTCTATTCCCGACGTAGAAGATGGATATATCGACTCTATAGTGACATTGTCAAAACGGTTTAAAATGCCACACAGCGATCGGTTTGATGGTTCTGGAGACCCCATGGTTCATCTTCAGCTGTTTTCAAACATTCTGTGGCTGATGGGCCTGACCAAACTGTAGAAGCTCTCTCTTTGGCTAGACCATGTCAGGAATAGTGGCTATATGGTATGCAAAGCTAGAAGATTTTGTGAAGCAGAGTTAGGAGGAAATGGCTGAGGCCTTTGTTGTACAGTACTCGTATAATACACAAATCGAGGTCACAACTCATGATCTTAAGGCAACGCGCCAGGAGCCGAAGGAGGGCTTCTTAGAATTCGTGACGATGTAGAGGGCCAAGGCTTCAATGATGACCACATGACCTTCAGAGAAAGATCAAATAAGGATGGTAGTCCGCAATCTGCACGGGAAGTTGTAGAAAATGATCGTCCTACCTTTGTTCACGTTCACCGAGCTCCACGAGATGAGGATTTAGATTGAAGATGCCATGAAACAGGGGTTGATTACTGATGAGAAAGAGTAGGTCAAGAAGCCTTTTGTGCACAGTTCCAATGCAACCACTAATGGTAGCACAGCTGCACGATCGTCTGATGTGAGTGTTGTCACCACCACAACCAAGACTACCAATCCCTTTGCTAGCACAACTCCACAAACTGCAAACAACCTGGCCCGATCCCAAAGGACCTTTACCCCAAGCCATGAGGGTGTTAATCAAAAAGGGGCACCTCAAGCCATTAGAGCCTCGCCCACTACCTGATCCTGTTCCACCAAAACACAACCCAGACAAATACTGTACATTTAACCAGTAGCACAGGCACGACACTGACCAATGCTTCAGGCTACGTCATAAGATTCAAGACCTCATTGATAACAAGGGGTTACACCACCCCAGAAACCAAATGTGACTACCAATCCTCTCCTAGCCCATAATCAAGTTCTCCCACCTCACAATCTAAACCTAATCCATACATTGGCACTCCCCTACAACCCCAGTGTATGTATTACCCCTTCCCACCTACCCAGACCGACGATGTTCATTCCTGAAAGCATAGATTTGTGCATGATGGACACGTCCACACTCCAATCTAAATCCATGGTGGTGACAGTGGTAGAAGAAGGGAGGCTAGCCTTAGAGGAGAGTACGAGTTCATTGCCTGAGTGCTCTAAGGACTTGTCTGAAGAAGAGTAAGATCCAAGCTGCTACAATGTGCCGATTGATCAAGTCAAGCCAGAAGTGATATTGCCAACAGCAGTGGAGGTCAGTGTGGTTAGAGTGGATGGCCCGTGCCAAGGTTTGGATGATCTGACGGAGCTAGAGGAAAACTTAGACAACCTATAGTTCTTTGATGAACAAGATCAAGGGGATGTACAGATTGGCTGGTTCAATTTGAATGGGTCAACAGACAACTCTGGGTGGTTTAGTGATGAATTGGACAGGGAGGAAGAAGAGGGAGCAAGAATTGCTGCAGTGGTCAGAATGGCCGACAAAAAGGAAAAATTGTCGGAGAACACCGGCATAGAAAGTTCAGCTCAGGAATTGGGCACTGTGAGTACTGCAGATACAAAACAAGAAGCTGCATTGAAACAGTTTGAACAAAAGAGGGTTGAAGAAAACCAAGAAGCTATAATGGCCCAACGCCTTGCGGAGGATGCTTGTGGTGTGAGAGTAATCCAAACGGAGTGGAACAACTATTTGTCGGCTACTGGAGGTGTATGGTAGGAGGACGATAATCTACATCTAGCTCATATCGATGAAGACTGGGATGAGTCCCTTCTAGATAACACGTGGTATGTAGAAGAGATAGACCACATGACAAGAAGTGGGCGATATTTCAAGCCACTACACTTAGACCAAGCTGAAGCCTCTGGGAAAGATAGAGAGATTGAGAAACAGAAAGAGAAGTAGCTGGAAAAAGAAGCAGTTTTGAAGCAACTGAAGAAAATCCAAGCCGACATTTCGATCTGGGGTCTTCTTATGGCCTCCTAGGGGCATCGACAGGCTGTATTATCAGCAATGGACAAAGCCAAATTGTCCATTGACACTATCCCTGAATAGTTTGTAGGATTGGTCTTTCTAGGTGGCGCTGGGCCAACCCTAACCTTTTCTGGTAAGGAACTACCGCTGGAAGGCTCAGCTCATAACAAACCTATGTACATATCAATTGAGTGCAAGAAAAAATGGGTACCGATGGTTTTCATCAATACTGGGTCGGCTATCAATGTCTGTCCTTTCCACACAGCTTATGCCATCGGCCTAAAACCAGTAGACTTCGTGCCCACAGCCCAAGTGATTCAGGCATATGATAACACAAGCAGGGAGGTTATAGGTAGAGTTCAAGTGGGCCTAGCTCAATGGGATGTCGAGTTCCATGTCCTGGATGTGCCGGCCACTTTCAACTTACTGCTAGGAAGGCCCTGGCTACATCAGGTGAAAGTAGTCTCCTCTACCCTCCACCAAATGCTGAAGTACCCTCACGAGAAAGGGGTGGCGATTGTTTTCGGAATTCATTTATCCATCCCCTATCAGAGGTAACTACACCAATGCTGGAGATCATTCATGGCAAGGAGGATGTGTTCCTTTCAAGGTTTGCATTGGCTAAGGCTCGGGTAGTGCAGACCATCTTGGCAACAGATAAGGACATGTATGTCAGTGCCTAATCAATCTATTTCATGAACAAGTTACAACATGTGCCAGGAATGGGACTTGGAAGAAATGGCCGGAAAGGTACCACAACATTGGCTGATATGCCGCATAATCCACATGCCTTTCGTCTGAGGTATGTACCCACCAAAGAGGATTGGGTCAGGAAAAGGGAAGAGATGGCAAGCAGAGCTAGAGCCAAGAAGGCTGAGAAACACTATGAGCTCGTTCATAGGCTGATCCGGGAAACGTTGAATGGCCACTTTGTTCGGAAGGGTGAAGACTTCTCACTTTGCGGCTTTCCCGAGCCCTGGATGAATTCTGTGAAGCAGCGTGTCCCCGACTTTGAAAGCTTCTTCGACCTCCAATTGTAAGACAGTGATGCTAAGGAAAAGGCTAAGCCAGCTACTGAAATTGAAAAGAGCATGGAAAATGACTCGGACAACAGCGAACTTGGAGTAGGAGCAGCACTGGCATGTCTCCTTTCAAATCCTCTGGTTGACTCAAAGAGCTTAGGGGATAACCTTACCATTTCCATGATCGGAGACAAACCAGGTATGAACCCATCTAGCAGCATTTTGGATGCATCTGAAGCACCATCTCTTGTCTGGCAACTGGAGCAGGGCTACTTGTCTAGTTCTGAGTCGTGTCATAAACTAGAATCTAATTCCACAGAGTCCGTGGAGTCGGAATCAAATTTCGATTCTTTTGAGTTCGAGTCTGGTATTCCTAGGGGTGATAACCCGGATGCTAAGGTCTTGTCAAGGTCCCCTTTCTCTTTTTCTTTTGAGTCGGTTGTAACCGAAGAGCTGGATGAGCTGGGCTTTATGAATGAGAACGCTGTTGATTCTGAGTATTTCTTTGTGTTGCTTTTTTATTGCATTGACCTGTAGACGTCCCTGAACGTTCCGAGAGGATGAACCCCCATTCTGTTCATATTGGGCTTACTACAGTTCGGACTCGATTTGTTGTCACGGTTCTTAATCTTGAACCAAAGAGTCAAAATCCGGCAAATCGTTTTGAGAAAAACAGATTTTGAAAGAAGTGCCAAACATGGACTGCTTTGCCAGATACAGAATCGCCACCTAAATATTTTTTAATGGGGAAATTTAGGAAACCCTGACTCGGTGCCAAAGGCCACGTGTCCGTCATCACCAAAGTAGCCTCGGCTCGGGAGCTTGGGTACGATTGGGGAAGGTCAGCTATGAGCACCCCCTCTCGCCCGATCCGAAGACCGGCCTCTACTAACCGTGATATCCGTTTTTGAAAACGTTATGTGCTCTTATTCCAGTTATTAGCCTAGAATTACTATGTTATGCGCACAGCAAACAAGTATAGACTAGATTGCCTAATTTGGAAGTAAGCATTGCATATCCGTTTGTCTTGAAAAACATTTTGGAATTTGCTACTCGCAAGTAGGCTAAAATACGGATTTCAACGAGTTTTTCCAACTCAGACAATCCAACCTTCACCCACAGGCATTCAAGCAGTTATATCACATAAGCAGCTAGCCTCATGGTCAGCATGCTGTCATGATAGCATTCACACACATGCGATATGCTAAAGCATGAAAATACTTACATCGTACTCCATGCCAAAACAATAAACTAGTTAGCAAACATGCATGGTCCTAGTTCATGTCAAATTGACTAATGCAACACATACAGGATGCAATTAGGGTAGGCTCGGCTAACCTAAACATGACATGTGAAATGCAATCAATTGATGCACGTATTCAATTTGGAATCAAAATACAAATGTAGTTGGCATGATGTACCGAGCCTGGTGCATGCAAGACAAATGTATGGATGCACGCATGCATAGCATAAGGTATGCTAATTTAAACATGCCCTAATCTACCATCATAAACGGGTAAATAAAATGGAAGAAAGAAGTGGGGATTGGAAGACATGCACACACACGCACCCACACTTATTACAGATTCGCCCTCGCCCGGAGGGACCAAATAAATATTACAGATAATTAACCTACAAGCTAATTAAATATTACAGTCCATCTAATTAGCTAAGCAAATTAACTAATCTAGGGAAAACAGTAAACCGCCTCGGGAGGAGAGCCTAATGCAATGCATGCTCGATCTTGCTCGGAAATGCACTGCCATGCGCAAGCTGCCTCTGTTTTCCCTCTTGTACTCCTTCGAAGGCTTCCAAAGCCTCAGGGTTGCCTCTCTGAGCACTGTACAGTACCACCGGCTGGATAGAATGGCCACCGGCCGTAGGAGATGTTCGTCGGCTAAGAATGAATCCATCGGCCACCAATTGTTTGCCGGTCGGCACTCTGTGTAATCGATCGGCAAAAAGTTCCTGCAGAACTTGTTTGACAGCAGCAGAGGACAGAGCTTTGTATGGCAATGCAATTCAAGCCATATATGCACCAATCATGTCCCTTATCATGTTAGTGACTCAAAGGGACATGCTCCTTGGTTCTCGGACCATCAATCGCGCATTTCCATGCGTGATGGCCCAAGGGACCAAGTGTGCACATTTTGATGTCAAATGCAATGCAAACCAACAAACCAAAGGGGCCCAATTCCTATCACTAGATCAAGGAACAAGGCACGCATGCAAGATGCAATGCAACCTAGGCATATGAACTAGCATGCAACATGGACAATGCAATGTATACATGCAAGCATGCAAGCAAACGTGCAAGGTAAGTATGCAAACAAGCATAGGATGGACTTAAACATGATTTAGGCAGCCTTAAATAGACCTAAAACAGTGGCCGAAATGCTATGAAATGAGGACTAAACACACATGCACACATGCACATGTTAAAGGGCTAACACTTAAGCACAAAAGGGCAACTCTCAAGCACACTTGAAAGAGGCATAACATGGACTAATGGCATGCAAGGCTCTGAAAATCATGCTAAAATGGTGCCAAACCAATTAAACAAAACAAGCATATCATGCAATTAAGGTCCGAAACCTAAGGCTCACCAAAGAGGCATTGGACTACACTTATCAAGACCAAACATGTCATTAATTTAATGACCAAGACAGAGTTTTATCACATAAAATAAAGCCCAAAAGACCACTTAGATGGCATCTAAATGACTTGAATTCAAAAGCATGCACAATGACCAAACATGGAGCACAAGGCACAACCTTTCAAAGCATCAAAAGAGCTATGAAATGCAAGCATGTGAGCATGTTATAAGGACTGAAATGGCATGTTGGGTGGTTCCAAACCACCAAATCAAAACAAGTAATGCATGCTACACATTCACACACTTAAGGCTAACAAGCCAAAATGCAAAGGGACTATGCAATGCATGTCATGGCCGGCCAAAATGGCTAAGGACAGACCTTAAACATGGTGAAATAAACACAAAAGCTTCACAAAGCTAAGCTTAAAACATGCTAAAACAAGGGCTTACAACCTAAGACATGTTAAAGCAACAACAAGGCATTACATGGCATGTATGCTAAGCAAGCATGGTGTATCAAAACCAACATACAACAATGCTATTTCATTGAAAAATAAGCATAAATAACAACCAAGGCATGGTCAACATGAGGCTTAGCTAGGTGCTCGTTAAAGAGGCAAAAATGGCCCTTTTTAAGGACAATAAGGAAAGGGGGGCCCTCTCCTTCTTGGGACTTCAAGGCACCATCCTTACTACTGAAATCCCTCAAGATTTCAATGGTGAGGAGGTCCAAACACTAAAGTCCCAGAGCTCACTCAAAATAACACAAAATGGAGCCCCTCAAGGCTTAAGAGGGGTCAAACACCTCCAAACCATAAAACACTCTAAACAAAATATTTAGAGGGCCCAAAAATAGAACTTTTTTATATTATACACTAAGCTCAAAAAAAGTTCTAAGATAAGAAAAAATAGAATGCAAGAATGGGGGTAAAAAGGGGTAAGATTGTTACCCTTGAAGAACCTCTTCACATGGTGGACCAGCCCCTTCCTTGAGCTCAAAATAGCTCCAAAGCTTCAAGAACAAACCTCTGGTCCTTCACAAACTAAGAGAAGGTGTAACACTATGTGTTTGTGTGCAATAGTAAGCCTAAACACACACAAATACAAGAGAATGAGAGATATAGATATAGGATAGATACAAAACCCTAAACCTAGAACCAGAGCTTATCTCACCATTTTTCTAACCCTTTTTGTCTAACCCTAAAGCCAAGAGAGGAGGGCTCCTCTTATAGAGAAACCAATCTTGTAAAGCTTACCAAGGAAGCTAACAAGAAGGCCATCCCTCCATACACGTGTATGGAGGGGAACAAAATGCAATACAGCTGTATTAAAATATCTGAAAAGCAGATGAACAGTAGTCGGCTGCTCAAAATTGCCATTTTGTCAAAATGGACTGCCGACCGGCAACAAAGAATGTCGACCGGCAATATACATTGCTGATGGCAACACAATACCAGCCGGTGGCCTCTAGCCATGGCCGGTGATGTGTGGGGATGCCTCACAAGGTATTCCCTACCCCTCCAAGGCAAAACATAAGTGTTTGGTGCAAAACCAGACACTAAACAGTCGAGTTCGGAGATCCTGAGGCAAAACGCGCAGCCAAGACCTCCAGGAACTTCAAACGAACACAAACATGGATGATCACCGGGTGTTCAAACGATGACGTCCAAGTCTTGAGGACGGTCAAAAATGGGGTGTCTACATGACCAAGATTTTTAGAGTTTTAATGAAAATGAAGAGGAAAGAATTCCTCTAGTTTTGAAAATTTTGATTAATCAAGAATAGGAGAGGTTTGCAAAACTCTGTACTGATGAAATCATTGCTATTAATGTGGGTACCGAGAAGGATTCGTATCTGGTCCAGATTGGGTCCACGTTGTCTTCGGAGGAGCGCAAGCGCTTACTTTATTAAAAGATTTCAAAGATGTTTTCGCGTGGTCCTACGAAGACATGCCTGGAATCGATCCTGAGATTGTACAGCATCGAATCCCTCTTAACCCTGAGGCCCGACCCATCAAGCAGAAGTTGCGAAGAATCCGTCTGGATTGGGCATTGAAGATCAAAGAAGAGGTCACCAAGCAGATTGAAGTGGGTTTCTTATTAGTATCTGAATATCCGACTTGGTTGGCCAACATCGTCCCAGTGGTGAAAAAGGATGGTAAAATCCGAGTGTGTGTGGACTATAGCGATTTGAATAGAGCCAATCCAAAGAACAACTTTCCTCTACCACACATTGATGAATTACTGGACTTCACTACGGGTCATACATTGCTCTCCTTCATAGATGGATTTTTCGGGTATAACTAGATTTTGATGGCGCCCGAGGACAGAGAGAAAACTGTATTTACTATGCCGTGGGGTACCTACTGCTATCAGGTCATGTCATTTGGGCTGAAGAATGCCGAGGCTACCTATCAATGGGCTGCAAACACTATTCTGCATGATATAATCCACAAAGAGGTCGAGGTGTATGTGGACGACATGATTGTCAAGTCCAAAGAAAGAGAGGACCACTACACCGCCTTAAAGAAATTCTTGCAACAGATCAGAGAATACAGACTGAGGTTGAATCCACAGAAATGTACTTTCGGCGTGATAGCAGGGAAAATGCTAGGCTTTTTTATCACACAAAGGAGCATCAAGGTAGATCATTCCAAAATCAAGGTCATCCTAGAAATGCCACCACCAAGGACTGAAAAGGAGATGCGAGGCTTTCTGGGTAAAGTGCAATTCATAAGATAGTTTATTTCGAAATTAACCTTGACTTGTGAACCACTATTTGGTCTCCTAAAGAAAGGAAAGAAATTATGATGGGATGATCGATGTCAATTCACTTTTGAGCAGATTAAGCAATATCTCCAGAATCAACCTGTGTTGTCGCCGCTAGAGCCGAAGAAGCCTTTGATTTTGTATTTATCAGTAACAGACACCATAATAGGATGCATGCTTGCTTAGGAATCTGAAGATAAGGTGGAGAAAGCCATCTATTACTTGAGCAAAAAAATGCTGGAATACAAGACCTGCTACACTTTATTGGAGAAAGCTTGCTTAGCCTTGGTATGGGCTACCAGGAAGTTATGGTACTACTTGTTAGCTCACTCCGTAATTTTGGTTTCGAGATTAGATCCCATCAAAGATCTCTTTCAGAAACCAACGCTTACTAGTAGGCTAGCCCGTTGATTGCTTCTCATCTCCGAATTTGATCTTAAGTATGTCATTCGCAAGTTGGTCAAGGGGAGAGCAGTAGCGGAGTTCCTGACAGATCACCCAGTAGAAGGGGATGAAGTAGTAAAATACTTGTTCCCAAATGAAGCCATTCTCCAAGTCGAGGAGGAGACTTGGACAATGTACTTTGACGGATCATCCAACCAATACGGTTATAGGATAGGTGTGTTCCTGATAGCACCCGACGAGTCCCATATACCTTTAGCCTTCAAACTTCAATTCAAGGTATCCAATAATGAAGCAGAGTATAAGGCGTGTATCGCTGGTTTGGAAGTCGCCCTGGAACTAAGGGCAAAAAGGTTAGACGTCATCGGGGACTCAACCCTAGTTGTTTCTCAAGCAAATGGAGACTGGAAGGTCAAAGAAGAAAGATGAAGATTTATCACCAGACCCTGGATATTCTGATTCCTAGGTTTGAAAAACTGACTTTCACGCATCTACTAAGAAAAAACAACAGGTTCGTTGATGCTTTATCAACTCTATCTTCTACGATAGACATCCCACTTGGAGTCTAGATGCGTCCAATTATTATTGAGCAGAGATATATGTCGACCTATGAAACTATCGCCGCAATAGATGAAGTGCAAGCCAAAAACCCTTGGTACTATGATATTTGGAACTTCTTGGAAAATGAGATTTATCTACCAGGGGCGAATGCCAAGAACAAAAGGGAAATACAGCAAATAGCCATTCAATTTATTATCTGTGGAGGTAAACTATATAAGAGAGGTCATCTGGGAATGCACAAGTTGTGTGTTAAAGAAGAGGAATCAAAGTGCCTCATGGAGGCCATCCATGGAGGAGAGTGCGGAGCGCACATGAACGGAGCGATATTAGCCCGAAAGATTTTCAGGTAAGGTTATTACTGGTCCACTATAGAGGAGGATTGTATTGGTTTTGTTTGGTGATGCCACAAATGCCAAATTCATGCTAATCGCATGAACATCCCGCCGTCAAAACTGTACAACATGACTTCACCATGGCCTTTCTCGATCTGGGAAATCGATGTTATCAGCGAGGTCACACCAAAAGGGTTGAATACATTCTGGTAGCAATTGATTACTTTACAAAGTGGGTGGAAGCTCAGTCCTATGTAGTGTTGGAAGCAACACATATGGCTAAGTTCATCCGGAACAATATCATTTGCCGATATGGAGTCCCAAACGATATTATATCAGATAATGTCTCCTACTTCAAGAAAGAAGAGATAGACTTGTTAGAGAAATACAATGTGGCTTTTCATAAATCATCTACATATAGGCCGCAAACCAATGGAGCTGTTGAAGCCACCAACAGGAACATCAAGAATATTTTGCAAAAGATGGTCAAGATTTACATGGACTGGCCAGATAAATTGCCATTTGCACTCTGGGGTTATAGAACTTCAATTTGGACGTCTAGAGGGGCAACTCCTTATTATCTTGTCTATGGGATGGAAGCTGTTTTGCCAATTGAAATAGAAGTCCCGTCGCTGCGAGTTATGGCTGAGTGTCAGATAGTAGAGGTGGACTGGCAACAGAGCAAGTTCGATGAGCAGATGTTGTTTGATAAGAGAAGGCTGAAAGCATTGTATCATGTCCAGAGCTATCAACGTAGAATTGCTAGGGCTTTCAATAAGAAGGTTAAGTCTCAGAATCTCAAAGAGGGAGATATGGTGCTGAAAGACAACCGAGCTCCCATTCATGACCCTAGGGGCAAGTTTAGACCCAATTGGACTGGTCCTTACATCATCAAAACTATTTGGTCAAGTGGAGCTGTCATTCTCATGGACTTAGATGGCCTGGAATTTTCCCAACCGATCAACATGGACAAGTTGAAGAAATACTATCCCTGAGAGGCTCACTCGGCCGAAAACCCGGAAGGGCAACCTAGGAAAAAATTAGAGCATGAAAAACTTGAAATAAAGAAAAACTGAGCCGGCAAGGTTGAAAATCCTAAAGGGCGGCCTTGGCAAAAATTAGAGCACAAAAAGAGAGTGTTAATACTCGAGTGAACCTGAACCGAACTACGTAAGGCCTAATTCTCATCTTCGGGATACGTAAGCAACTTCATGCTGAATTCGACCGTAAATGCCTCCAACTCAACTATCATGTCTATGTGTTTGATCAGGTCATCTTTGTTTGTTCTTTACCTGAGGGTTCGGTTGTGATCTTTACTCTAAGAGAAGAGCTAGTTACAATGCTGAGCAGTGTTGTTCAAGAAAGGGGCAATTTGTGATCTTTTGATTCGGGGTTGTACATCTTGAGAATTGATTCTATGCGTGTCAAGTGGTGATCTTTTTTGAAAATGGTTTTGGAAGGTTTTAATAGAAGTTGATTTTGTTCAAAATTTTACCTTTTACAACGTAGACCATTTTTGGACCAAAAGAAAAATTCTTAGTGCTCATAACTTTAATTTCATTGATTTCTATGTAAAAATTCCCCAACTCTCTAGTACAAATCAATGTTGTTTTTATTACATCGAAAAAACATGAAAAGAAAGGTCAAAGCAATAAAGTAGGGGCATAGATGAGTCAGGTGCCCCTGTGTTCCCCTCTCGTGCTTGTGGAAGCTTCTGATACCAAAGTAGGCCCGATTTGTGCCTCGTCTTCGAGCCAAGCCAAACATTCCCCAAAAAGGGCACAACTGAAACTAGGGGCAGGGGCCAGAAGCTCTCTTGTCCTCCAAGCAGTGAGATACCTGGCCAAGTGTGAACCTCGGATGGGGAATAAAATCGAGTACTCTACCCTCTCCTCTGGGCAAGTTTGATCGTACCTAAACTAACATCTGAACCGGAAAAGGAAGTAGAACACACAACGCGTAAAGCCGATCAGCTGTATCTTGGGTTGTTGAGCCATGCTATAGCTTATCTTGGTTAGATTAAGCCAGGGCTAACACCAAGCTATGTCAACAGCAGACCTGTTGCACCACCAGTGGCACCACCATCTCTCATTTGAGAAATCCACTAGATGGTGGCAGAAGAAATATCCTCAAGTTGAGTACTTAGGGTAAGAGTCCACTGCCTTCAGCTTATCTATAATCCACACCTGGGAATGGATGAAAGGAAAGAGATTTTAAAGAATAGAGAGATGTATGTTGAGAGAAAAGTGAGAAAAGGGCTTTGAAAGAAAAACAGAGCATGAGTGCTGAGCGATGTGAGAAACACATATGAGCAAGGGTGGGAAACATTACCTAAAGAAGTAGTAGACTCCCCACGAATCTGGTAGTCTCTCGTCAATGAAAGACGTCTAAGCCCATCAAAGTCTCAGCCAGCACCAAGCCAATGCAACTCTGGCCTTCTTTCAGACCTTGGGCCACTTCGACCAATCAAATGTTGGACCCGCCAAAACTAGGGGCAAAAAGGAAATGAGTAAGCATACATAAGCAAAGGGCGTGTTACCGAAAACCTTACCAGAAAAGATCGCCTCGATCACCAACGTCGGAAAAGCGATGACTCAGGCTGGGAATGTCTAGCTCTCCGTTGTGGGCCAAAGATCGAGCCTCATGTAGAGTAAGCCCACACATCCATCCTAAAGCTTGGATGTGGCCAAAACGGAGCTGAGGCGTGATTTCCTCGCCACGCTGGGATTCCATTAATGCTTGAAATTCTTCAATTGTTAGGCATATCTCTTGTCCTCCAAAGCTAAAGACATGTGTAATCAGGTTCCAGCATCGTGCCGCTGCATGAAGAAACGGAATACAAAGTGGAGTTCGGCTCAATGGAAAAAGTGCATTTATGCCAAAACTCCGGAAATTAACCTTTTTCGAGCTGTCTAAAGTCGCAATGCAATCCGAGAGTTTTTCGATGAAAAATGGCTTCATTTGTGAAGAAATTACGGCTAAAATGAAGTTCTGGAGAAGAATTCCCAAAGTTCAACCTTTTTGTAGAAGATAAGGCAATGAGTGGAAGCCAACTGTCAATAATCTGGAGGTTCTTCACATTTATGGCCAGTAGGTGGCTGGCAGGCCACATTGGTGGCTGGCATGTGTAGACAAGCCCGCGGGGGACCTCGCTACAGCTCGGACTCGATTTGTGTCACGGTTCTTAATCTTGAACCAAAGAGTCCAAATCCGATAAATCGTTTTGAGAAAATAGATTTTTTTTTTTAAAGAAGTGCCAAACATGGACTGCTTTGCCAGATATAGAGTCGCCACCTAAATATTTTATTTTTGGAAAATTTAGGAAACCCTGACTCGTTTGCCTAAGGCCACGTGTCCGTCATCACCAAAGTTACCTCGGCTCGGGAACTTGGGTACGATTGGAGAAGGTCACTTCGTGAGCACCCCCGCTCGCCCGATCAAAGATCGGCCTCTACTAACCATGATATCTATTTTTGAAAACATTGTGTGTTCTTATTCTGGTTATTAGCCTAGGTTACTATGTGATGCGCACAGCATACAAGTATAGACTGAGTCGTCTGAATTGGAACAAAACACTTCATGTTTGTTTGTGAAAATGGTTTGCTACTCGCAAGTAGGTTTAAAATGCGGATTTTGCCACCCTCGGGTGGGCTTAGAAAACATGATTTTGCCACTGTCTAGTGGGCTTAAAACATTTGATGAATTGTTCTAATCCAAACAACCCAACCTCCACCCACAGGCATCCAAGCAGGTATATCACATAAGCAGTTAGCCTCATGGTGAGCATGCTATTCATGGCAGTCACTCATACGCATGCAAGGATGCTAAAGCATAAAACTCATCGAGTACTCCAAGCCAAAACAGAAACCGATTAGAAATCCATGCATGATCCTAACTATACAGAAATGCCTAATGCAACACATGCAAAGATGCAAACTATAGCAGACTCGACTATTCTAAACATGGCATATGGAATGCTACAGCTAACATGTATTCAACTTGGAATTGAAATACAAATGCAGTTAGTATGATGCCGAGGCAGTGCATGCAAAACAGATAAATGAATGCAAACATGCTATCATACTGTATGCTAATTGAAACATGCCCTAATCTAACCATCATAAGAAGGTAAATAAAAGGGAAGAAAGACGTGGGGTTGGAAGACATACATCACACACACGCACACTTATTACAATTATGCCCTCGCGCAGAGGGTCCAAATAAATAGTACAGTCCAAATATATACAAATCCCTAATTAATTTACAAATTAACTAAGAAAAATAATAAACTGGCATGCAAGCCAGGGACTGTCTTGACTCTTCTCCAGATGATGAATGATGCATGTCCGGGTTGCCTTGTGCAGAAATCCACTGTGATGCCCCAATTAGCCTCTGTTTTGCAATGGTTTTGGAAAGCGCGCCAAGCCTCGGAAGACTGCTGATTCTTGATTTGCTGCAACAGAGAGCAGGAAAGGGGCATGGCAATGTATTTTCACAAATGTATGCATGCCTCGATCCTCGTGCCACCAATCACGCATCTCGATGCATGATGGCCGAGAAATCAAATTGCACTACTCAATATGAAATGAAATGCACATGAAAACACAACAAGACCTAACTCCATCATGGATAATCCGGAGTGTCGGTGACTGGGGAATTTGAGACACGTTCTGTCACTCGGAGTACGAAACGTACCTCGTTTCCCGTGCTCGGGCTAACGCCTATCCCGAACACAATGCAATATGCATGACATGCATGGATGCAACTAAGATACAACCTAACATGCACAATGCTATAAAATGGCATACACGATGCACGAGGTAACATGGCATACACAATGCGCTAATATACAACCTAGCATACACAATGCTGTGAAATGAAATAGCATACACAATGCATAATGGGCTTACACCAACACAAGTGGACCTCGGCCACACTCACATAGGAGGCCATTAGATGAAAATGAGACAACTCGAAATGTGTGCACACGTGCATGCAAACCGAGGACCGAACCTAAGGCACGGAATGCCACTCTAACAAGACATGGAAAGACATGGAATATGGCATGCTAGCGTACAATTTTCAGAGGTAATAAATGATGCAAAACAGCCCCAAAAGATGACAATGATACCCGATACATGGAATAGGTCCCGAAACATGAAATTAGGCATACCGAATGACCTATAACTATGCAATGCATGCATTATTTGAGGATGGAATGTGAAGACAGAGTCAAGACAGCCCAAAAATAAGCATCTTTACAGTTCTAAGAAAGGCCAAACAGCGAACGCAAATGGGGCTAAACTAGCATGCAAAAATGGCCCCGAAAGCAAGATAATGAAGCAAGTGCAAGCTGCTGACTCTAAACAGAGAAGGGCCCTTCTAAAATGTTGAATATGGGCCCAAAATATGATGTTTTACAGTTTACCACAAGCCACAAAAACAGACACAAATATGGCAAAACTCTCATGCAAAAAGTGGGCCTAAAAGAGGACAAAGAAGCAAGTAATGCATGCTGGCCCCAAGCAGATGAAGATCCTTAAACAAAGTTTAAGAGGGACCTAAAATATGACCTTTTACAGTTGATGATCAAACTCAAAACAGTATAAAAGTATGCTCAAAATACCATGCAAGATTAGGCCAAAAAGAGAGCTATAACACAAAGTATAAAAAGAATGCTTCAAACAGTAAAATACCATTGATAAAACATGAATAGGGGGTCAAAATAAGGTCATTTTTAGTTCGGACCAAAGCCCAAAAACAGAAGCATAAGAGGCTAACAAATCATGTAAAAATGGGGCCAAAAGGGGGATACAATGGAAAGTGACAAAAGGAGGCCCCAAACAGTGATGAGCCCTTCAACAATGTTGAAGAAGGGCTCAAAATAAGATATTTCACAGTTCACAACATTCCTCAAAACAGTTCATATACAGGCCAAAAACAATGTGCAAGAGAATGGCATATTAGGGAGATAATGAAGCAAGTGTAACAAGGAGGCCTCAAACAGTGAGAGGCCCTCAATCAAACATGGAAAACGGCTCAAAATAAGCCTACTTTAATTTAGGGTCGGAGCCCAAATATGTAAGCACAAGGAGTTAATATATTGAACAAGATAAGGCCAAAAAAAATGGGAAATGAACTTACCCTTGTAGCCTAGTCTTTGACAGCTCCTTGGCACAATAAATGGTGCTTCTCAAGCTTTGGAAAGTTGCTCCAAGTGGCTGGAATGGAGGTGGTGGTGTGGTGCTAGATGATGGTGTAGAAATGGTGTATGGTTTAGGAGGTTTGAGTGCTTGAAAGTGTAGAGGGAGAGAGATACAATATGGGAGCTCAAAGGTGGTTTTTCTAACCCTTTGCAAGGGGCCTGGGGCTGCTGTATATGTAGGCAAAAGGGGGAGAAAAGGGGGGAAAATGGGGGAGAAATGAATTCAAGTTTCCCCCCCCCAAAAAAAGGCCCCCCGGATACAAAATCTGGGGGAAAAGAGATGCATATTTGGACTGTACCTGCTGCAAGGATTCTGGCCGGCTGGTTATTGGGCTTGCAGGTGGCCGGCCGGCTCTCCCCATGGCCAGCCGGCCAGGGGTCAAAAAGGCCAAGTATAATTAGTGGCCGGCCACCACAAATTGGTGGCCTCCCATGTGTTCTCAACACAACTCTGTGGTTAAAAAATGGAAACAGTGAACCAGGAGAGAGAACAACCCACTTTTCAAAGGGGTTCAAAAGGTTCAAATGGAATTACTGGCCGGCCACCAAATATTGGTGGCCTCCCAGATGTGTACATCACAAATATGGGGGTTAGGGTTGAAGAAAATGGCCCAAGGGTGGTCAACATTAACTTTGAAGTGAGAGAAAACGGGCGACGGAGGGCGATGAAGGAATATAACTGGTTGTTGAAAAAATTACTAGCCTTCCACCCTTCTATGACCTTCCTGGTGATGAAACAGAGGTCCCTGCCAAAAATGAACGTAAACCGATGCAAAATGAAGGTTCGGGGGCCAAAACGCGCAGCCCGGGGCCCCGAAAACCGACTGTTAGGCACCGGGAGTGATGTTCAACCACGAAGTTGGTCTCTTGGACCACAGTGTTCCTTAAAAGGGAGTAAACAAAATGCATGCCAAAAATTGAAGCAAATGGAGGTGGTTAGGCGGTCCCGAACCGAGGCACTCGGCCTGACGGCTCCAAAAACCGGGAACTGGGCTCCGAAATGGGCAAAATGGCCTACGACCACAAAATGTAGCCCACAGCCACCGAGACATGATCTACGAGACCTCTCCCTCCCTTTGGGAAGAGAAACAGAGAAAATCGAGCACAGTTCGCAAACCGAGGCAAAACCTGAAAAGCCCTGAAGTCCGGAGGCAGGGCTCATGGCCGAGACTCTGAAACCTCTGGACAAGCACGATATACAACATCACCAAGCGCTCAATCGGTGACGTCTGAGTCTTAAGGTTGGTCAAAAATGGGGTGTCTACAGCATGTGGCCAGCAATTTGAATCCCTGGTTGGCAGCCTTCCTTTCAGGTCTATTGTCCACCATGGTCCGGCGATGTTAGAAGCATGGGTTTTGTTTTGATCTTTTTGTGTTTTACGATCTTGCTTTGAGTCTTTTCCATTTTAGCAAGTTTGTTTATTTGTATTTGAGTTGTTGTTGTTTTTTTTATCGAGTTGTTGTTGTTTTGTTTATTGAGTTGTTTTGTTTATCGAGTTGTATGTTGCTTTTTTGTATTTTGTTTGTTGGTTAGCTCATTACCTGATTAAGAACGTCGTGCCAATACATGTGTTCAGTTTTCATTTTCCAATCCAATTCCATGTCCATTTTCATGTAAATATGGTGTTCATGATGCAAAAAATGACAACACACTTTCATAAAAAAAGCTAGGTTTTGTTCCAATCATGATTTTTACAAGAGAGGAGTACAAGTTTTAGAGCAAAATAAAACCTATCTGAAGCTATTTGCTAATGCTACTAACAAAAAGAAACTAAGCAAAAAATCAGAAAAATAGCGCCGGTCGCCTTAGGCCCGAGAGGCCCTCTTCGTCCTCTTCCTTGGAAGAGAGGACTCTGGGACACTCTCTCCATCAACACCACTATCTGAATCAATCTCTGAGCTAGAATCAGAGCCGACATCGTCTTCGCTCTCTGCCCCTGAACCCACCTAGACATCATCACCTCCGCTCGGGCTGAACCGACATCGTCTTTACTCTCAGATGACTCAGAATGCTGACTCATTGCCTTCATGGAATAACTGGTCTTGGCATCATCATCGCTCAAGATGGGCTCTGGAGGACTCATTCGGCCTCCGGTGCCTCTACCCCTCTCTCTTCTCCCTGCTGCTGGAGGAGGTATTACGGTCTAGTCGCTACCGTTGGTGCACTCGTAGCTGGAATCTGAAAAGGACAGTTGTCGCATATTAATTTTAGTGTGTATAAGGTGTTAAAATATTAGTTACAGTCTGTGTATCAAATGCAAGCATGGTATGCAGAAATCAGATACAGTGTGTAAGTACAGTGTAAAATCCAGTGTGCCCGTGCAGTGTGCTAGATGCAGTTTGGGAAGACTACAGTTGAAATGCTGGTGTATTAGTGGAAAGATGATAGCATGAAGTGTAAATTAAAGAAATTACCAAGATGTCGTGGAGACCAAACATCGTCTCCCTCCTCTGTACCATACCCATCAATGAGGCTATCAGCTCGAGAGCACCCCCTGTGTACTCTATCGATGCCTGCAAATGCATTTGGATGATTAGTATTCGCAATAAATATATCTGAAATGAAATGTAGGGTGCAAATCAAAAAGCATGGTCCATACCTTAATTAGGCCTCAAATCTTGACAAGCTCATGATCAGCCGCTGTAGGCTCAATTAGGACCTAGTAAGCCGCCTTGGTATGCCACCAGCATGTAAGCGTGGTTGGAAGCTCTAGCCAATTGGTGCAGGGAGCCCCTCTAGCATAGGCCCTGGTCACCCTACGCACCTCTCTCGCTGCAGGAGCTCTCACCCCCTCGCCTCGGCGAGCGCCTGTCAGAGGTGGCATGAGGTGTGTCTGAATGAAGGTCGAGTAGTCACCCTCTGCCCTGAAGTAGTCAGCATCCAAGCGCACCATAAACTGAGTGACCTCATCAAAGGATAGGCTGTCTGCTGAACTCATAGACTCTGGCAGTGCCATCAGAATGATCGGGTCTGGTAAGCCCACGGTCTGACGGACGAATCACTTACTCAAGAACTAGGCCCGGCAGACTAGGCCCTCAAGACGAATGCAGAAGCAGGAAGTAGCCCAAGCCCTGATGTACTGGTCTCAAATCCCAGCCGGCATCATGGCCTAGGGCTACCACATGATCTGCAAACAGAAAGTGTACAGATTGTTAATTGCTATCAATTGCCAAAATGTCAATCAAAACAACGGTAAAGCGAAAATGACTGTGTTTTAGGTTACCTCGTGGGCAGCCACCATATCGAAATAGTGCTGGAAGAATGTGAAGGTCTTACGAGTCCTACGCTGGCACCTCCCCTCATACCGCCTCGAGTACGAGACTACTAAAGAGAGCTCCTCCATGGGCTCTAGAGCGAGAGTCAGAAAATAAGCATACACCCATAGCTATGGAGAAAATGCAGTGATGTGTGAGAACATAATGCATGAATAGATATAAAAAGTGCAAATCAAAAAGCACAATGTATAAACAGATGTAGTAAATGCAAAGCAAAAAGCACAAGTGTTAAATAGATGTGAAGCATAAAATGTGAAGCATAAAATATAAAGTGCAAAGAAGGAACCGAAATGCGTACCTCCCAAGCTCGCCAATAGCCTCCGATCAGCTCTTCCCTCGGACGGGAGGTAGAGCTCATATAGCCATACAGGGTAGCAAGGCCAACTCCTCCCCATTCATAGAAGCGCACTCCAGAAAGGGTCACCAGGGCACTCAGCAGATACAAGCCCATGGTGTTCCACCTATTCGAAAACAAGTTAGTACCGAGGACGAACATCAGAAAGCCCCTGGCATACTGCTCCGTCTTCTCTACTGTCTCGAGCTCACTCTATCGAAATCGCTCAGCAAACCAGCTATACCTGACCATGCCTGTCCGATATAAAGGTGGATGTGCTCCTAGCAGCTCAACCCAGGTGGCCTCCTACTCCCCCATGACAGTGTTGAACGGGATCGGATCACCTCCTACTCCTAAGTCAGTGATCACGACAAAGTAGGGAGTCATCATCATCTCTCCTGTAGTAGAGAAGTGGAAAGAGTTAGTGGTGTCCCATCACCTCTCAACGAGTGCTCCTAGAAGAAGACGGCTAGTGACAACCCACACCAGGCTGGAGCAAAAGAGGCTGAAGCCAGCCTCGTCCACAATGTCGCGAACTCCAGTAGGGAGCTCGTCATACCAATCTCACGCAGTAGTGGCTCCATACCCTCTAAAGACACAAGACTCGCCCTGTGGCAAAGAACAGATGAAAGTACAATCAGATAAGTCAATGATAAAAGTACAGTCAGATAAAAGGTAGTGCAAGAAATGCAAGTAAAGAAAGGCAAGAATGCATGAGAACAAAGTTCATACCTCAATGACAGTGGATGAAAGATGAGAAGCCGGCTCCCTCAACAGAAGGTCCTCCGGTACACCGAGAACGAAGTCGCTAAAACGCCTGATGCCATCAACTAGCAACATGTGTGCGCCGAGATGGTACCTCGTTGGATCAAAAGGGCGTACCTTCAACGGTAGTGGCTCTAGCTCAACCTTGGGCTCAAACTCTGCCTCGATGTTGGCCTCAACACCCTCAACACCCTCGCCAGACTCGGCAACAACAACCGCTCATCCACCTCGGGAATAGGTAAAATACGGTGGAATCTCTAAAGGAGCCCCGTCATGAGATGAATCATCCACCATCTAGAAAATGGGTGAAAAGTAGGTGAAAAATGAAGAACAATGAAGAAAAGAGGGTAAACTTGGAAAAAGTCAACCCTATGAGAGAGAAAATGGAAGAAAAAGTCAAAGCCTGGGAAAGTTCGTGAAACCCGAGAGAAACTCACGGGGAACAAGCCTAGAAGGGTGAAAATGAAGAAAAGTGTGTCGAAATCAAATTTTAATCGGTTCAAAGTGAAGAGACCTAAGAGGGTTTAGCGAATAAAGTTTTCATGGGACATTGGAAAACGCATAAAAAGCTTGGGTCTAGAGAGGCAAAGTGTCTATAGAGAGAGAGGAAAGAATTTCAACCCTAGAGAAGTGAGGAAATGAAGTGTTGTGTTATATACTTAAAGACCCGTGCATGAAAAGACAAATTTTCCCCGAATTGCCATCGGTGGCTGGCAGATGGCCAGCAAGGTTTATTGTTGGTCGACGAGGTTATTCCATGGCCGGCCGATGGCAGACAACCTCCCATTGTGGTAGGTGGTGGTGGTGGCCTCCATTTGAGTCTTGATGCTATTTTGTGTCTTTGTTTCCCAAGAAGTGCAAGAAAAGTTCACTGTTGTGTTCAGATTGTCTCTATAGAAGCTCAAAACTGTGTTTTCGGCGCACGATGTTTATCACTTGTCAACATGAACAAGGTGTATCCTTTTTAAACATATTTCAATTCCTCCGAGAGGTAAATTGGAAGGTGCCATCGAATGTCACTTTTGTTCGCTTTACCTTCGTTATCCTTTTTTCTCTATTGTTGCATAGAATATGCATTTCACATGTCGTCGCTTATATGCAAATCTTGCATCATTCCAATCATGCATAAAATGTGCTTTTGTTGCTCGCATAGAACATGCCTTCACTTAACTTCATATCTCAGTTGTTTATCTTGCATAGACTATGCATTCTCACTGCACTGCACGTTGTTCATATGAACTACGCTTTCTTTCACATCTTTGCCAACATAGGCAAACGATATTGTATGTACGGTTCATTCAGAGGAGTTCAATATATGGTCGCTTGTGTCTCGATAGGGGAACCTACACTTGTTCACTTTGTGCATCTATTGCACTTGTTCACTTTGTGCATCCATCGCACTTGTTCACTTCATGCATTTATCGCACACCTCTCTCATGTTATCTCAAGGCGTGTGATGCGTAGCTCTGGACGGGTTTCATCTTAGGACGTGTGAAGCACAGGCCCGAGCGATTTTCTTGTTATCTTAGGGCACGTGACATGCAACTCTGGGCGGGTTTCATCTCTGGACGTACGACGCACGGACCCAAGAGGTTTCCTTTTTATCTCAGGGCGCATAACACATAGCTCTAGGCGAGTTTTATCTCGGGACGTGTGAAGCACGGACCCGAGCGATTTTCTTGTTATCTCAAGGATGCGTAGCTCTGGGCGGGTTTCATCTCGGGACGTGCAAAACACGCGCCTGAGCGGTTTTATCTTAGGACGCATGACGCGCGGCCCTGGGCGTGTTGCATCTCGAAATGTGTGAAACGTGACCCCAAGTGGTTTTTGTTCTCCAGTTTCTCGGGACATGTGAAACACGACCCCGGGCGATTTTCTCAGTTTCTCAAGATACATGAAACGCAACCCTGAGCGGTGTTTTCTGTCCTCGTCTTTTGTTTTGGCGTGGTTAGAGTGTGGTTTTAGCTTTCGCATCGAACCTCTGTTGGTTTTAAGCTTGAAGCTGCTTATTCATGTGTTGTTATCTCGTTATCTTGCTTATTGCATTTGCATCATCTCGCATGATTATAAGTTTTCAAAATATTCGGCTTTGCGTAGCGTGTGAGTCCAGCTTTCAAAGTTGCATTGTGCATATCATTTGAATCTTGCCCTAGAACTACGTTGGTTTGATTCCTTGCAAAGGAATATGTAGGCAACCTATAGGCACAACCATTTGTTTCTATCTTGATTGTTTGTCCAAGTCTTATGACCTTGTCAAAATGTATGCGCTTTGGCTTTAACATTCACTCATGTCATTTCATGACTCGAGTTACATTAAGAGGGACAATGAGACACTCCATTTTTTGGACCCTTATGACCTGGTGTAGACGTCCCCGAACGCCCCGAGAGGGTTAGACTCCCTCTCGTTCCGTTCGCTCGGGGGTCTACTACAGTTCAAGGACTCAAATGTCACGGTTCTTAATCTTGAACCAAAGAGTCCAAATCCGGTAAGTCGTTTTGAGAAAACAGATTTTTTTTTTAAAAGAAGTGCCAAACATGGACTGCTTTGCCAGATACAGAGTCGCCACCTAAATATTTTATTTTTGGGAAATTTAGGAAACCCTGACTCGTTTGCCTAAGGCCACGTGTCCGTCATCACCAAAGTTGCCTCGGCTTGGGAACTTGGGTACGATTGGGGAGGTCACTTTGTGAGCACCCCCGCTCGCCCGGTCAAAAACCGGCCTCTACTAATCATGATATCTGATTTTGAAAACATTGTGCGTTCTTATTTCGGTTATTAGCCTAGGTTACTATGTGATGCGCACAGCATACAAGTATAGACCGGGTCGCCTGAATTGGGACAAAACATTTCAAGTTTATTTTTGAAAGATGGTTTGCTACCCGCAGGTAGGCTTAAAATGCAGATTTTGCCACCCTCGGGTGGGCTTTAAAACACTTGATGAATTGTTCCAATCCAAATAACCCAACCTCCACCCACAGGCATCCAAGCAGGTATATCACATAAGCAGTTAGCCTCATGGTAAGCATGCTATCATGGCAATCACTCACACGCATGCAAGGATGCTAAAGCATAAAACTCACCGAGTACTCCAAGCCAAAACAAAAGCTCATTAGAAATCCATGCATGATCCTAGATACACAGAATTGCCTAATGCAACACATGCAAAGATGCAAACTATAGTAGACTCGGCTATTCTAAACATGGCATATGGAATGCTACAGCTAACATGCATTCAACTTGGAATTGAAATATAAATGCAGTTAGTATGATGCGCCGAGCCCGGTGCATGCAAGACAGATGAATGAATGCAAACATGCTATCATATTGTATGCTAATTGAAACATTCCCTAATCTAACCATCATAAGCAGGTAAATAAAAGGGATGAAAGACGTGGGGTTGGAAGACATACATCACACACACGCACACTTATTACAATTATGCCCTCGCACAGAGGGTCCGAATAAATATACAGTCCAAATAATGTACAAATTCCAAATTAATTAACAAATTAACTAAGAAAGTTATAAAACTGGCATGCAAGCCAGGGACTGCCTTGATTCCGCTCCAGGTGATGAATGATGCATGTTCAGGTTGCCTTTGTGCGGAAATCCATAACGATGCCCCAATTAGCCTCTGTTTGCACCTGTTCTTGAAATGTGTGCCAAGCTCCGAAAAGTTACTGATTCTTCATTTTGCTGCAACAGAGAGCAAGAAAGGGGAATGGCAATGTATTTTCACAAATGTATGCATGTCTCGATCCTCGTGCCACCAATCACGCATATCGATGCATGATGGCCGAGGAGTCGAATTGCACAACTCAATATGAAATGAATGCATATGAAAATACAACAAAACCTAACTTCATCATGGATAATCCGGAGTGTTTGTGACTGGGGAATTGAGACACGTTCCGTCACTCGGAGTACAGAACGTACCTCGTTTCCCGTGCCCGGGCTAACTCCTATCCCGAACACGATGCAATATGCATGATATGCATGAAATGCAACTAAGATACAACCTAACATGCGAAAGGCTATGAAATGGCATACACGATGCACGAGGAAACATGGCATACACAATGCGCTAATATACGACCTAGCATACGCAATGCTATGGAATGAAATGGCATACACAATGCAATATGGGCTTACACCAACACAAGTGGACCTCGGCCACACTCACATAGGAGGCCATCAGATGAAAACAAGACAACTCGAAATGCGTGCACGCGTGCACGCAAACCGAGGACCGACCCTCAGGCACCGAAATGCCACTCTAACATGACATGGCAAGACATGGAATATGGTATGCAAACATGCAAAAATCAGTGGCAAAATGAGATGCAAAACAGCCCCGAAGCAAGGCGAAATGACACCCGATGCATGGAATCATTCCCGAAACATGAAACTAGGCATACGGAATGGCCTACAGCTATACAAAGAATGCATAATTGGTACATAAAGTGTAAAGGAAGAAGCAATGAAACCCCAAAAAAAGTATTTTTACAGTTTAAAGCATGGCCAAACAGTGAGCACAAGTGGGACTAAATTAGCATGCAAAAATGGCTCCGCAAGGGAGGTAATGAAGCAAGTCACAAATGCTGGCCCCAAACAGAGAAGGGGCCTTCTACAATATTGAATAGGGGACAAAAATATGATGTATTACAGTTTATGACAGGTCCCAAAAACAGATACAAATATGCCAAAGATCCCAACCAAGAAATGTGCCAACCAAGGGGTAAAGAGGTAAGTGGTGCATGGAGGTCTCAAAAAAGTGAGGGCCCTTCAACAATGTTGAAGAGGGACCCAAAATAAGGCTTTTTAGAGTTGATGGCCGAGCTCAAAACAGTGTGCAAATAGGCTCAAAATATCATGCAAAATGAGGCCACCAAGAAGGCTATAACATAAAGTATACCAAGGATGTCTCAAAAAGCCATAGACCTTTAATGAAACATGAAGAGGGGGTCAAAATAGGGCCATTTTTAGTTCAGACCAGAGTCCAAAAATAGAGACACAATAAGCTAATAAATCATGCAAAAAAGGGGACCAAAGGGGGGTACAATGGAAAGTGGTACATGGAGGTCCCAAATAGTGCTAAGCCCTTCTTAAATGTTGAATAAGGGCTCAAAATAAGCCTATTCACAGTTTACATCAGAGCTCAAAACAGACTACACATAGGCTAAAAATATCATGCAAAAATATGGCACAAAGAGGGCTAAAGAGGCAAGTACCAAAAGGGGGTCTCAAACAGTGAGAGACCCTTAATTAAAGATGAAATAGAGCTAAAAAAAATGCTACTTTCAGTTTTGGTCGGAGCTCAAATGTATAAGAAAGAAGGGCTAAGATATAGACCAAGAAAAGAGTAAAAAAGGGAAAAACGAGACTCACCCTTGAAGAACCAAACTTTAGCAGCCTCTTGGTCCAAAATACAGCACTTCTAGCCTCTGAGAAGGTCCTCCAAGCCGCTGGAATGGAGTGGTGGTGGTGGTGCTAGGTGGTGGTGAAGAAATGGTGTAAGACTTTTAGGGTTTTGGTGCTTGAAATATAGAGAGAGAGAGAGAGAGAGAGAGAGAGATTGTATATATGAGACTCAAACCAAAGTGTTCTAACCCAGAAAAATACAGCTGGAGCTCTGGTTTTATAGACAAAAAGGGATGGAAAAGAGAGGGAAAAAAGGGGGGGAAATTCGGATTCAAAATTCCCCCCAAAATGGCCAAAAAGTGAGCTAAAGGGGAAAGTGATAGCTTCGGGTCCCAAATGGCCGAGATCCCTTCAACAAAGTTTAAGAGGGGCTCAAAATAAGATACTTTCTAGTTTACATCAAGCCACGAAAATAAATACAAGTAGGCCTAAACTATCGTGCAAGAAAAGGGGAAAATGGAGGGGTAAAGAAGAAAGTGATAGATGGAGATGTCAAACATCAAGAGGTCCTTAATAAAACATGAAAAGGAGTTCAAAATATGACTATCTCAAGTTCAGGTCGGAGCCCAAAAATGTAGAATGAAGGCTCGGGAGCCGAAACACGCAGTTCGGGGCCCCGAAAGTGGGCTGTTAGGCACCGGGAGTGGTGCTCAACCACGAAGTTGGTCTCTCGGACCACAGTGTCCCTCAAAAGGGAGTAAATAAGATAAGTGCCAAAAATCGGGGCAAACGGAGGTGGTTAAGTGGTCACGGCCTGACGGCTCCGAAAACCGGAAACCGGGCTCCGAAATGGAAAAAATGGCCTATGACCACGAAACGTAGCCCACAGCCATTGAGAGATGATCTACGAGACCTCTCCCTCCCTTCGGGAAGAGAAAACAGAGAAAATAGAGCCTGGTTCGCAAATCGAGAAAAAGCACAAAAGAGTCCGGAAGTCCGGAGGCAAGGCTCGCAGCCGGGATTCCGCAACCTCAGAACGAGCACAATATGCAACATCACCAAGCGCTCAATCGGTGACGTCTGAGTCTTAAGGTCAGTCAAAAATGGGGTGTCTACACCTGGACACCATTGCATGCACACCCGATGATGAGTTTATATGCTCGCCAAATGCTCGAAGTCCTCGGTGAGCATACGCCAGCTTTGACCCTTTCAAACCCTACACCCTGTTGCCTCATTTTTGGACCAAGCCTTGTTCCTTCAAGCCCATGACTTACGGTGGCTGCCACCACCTTTTGAAATTCTAGCCATCACTTTTGGGTTCAAGCCACCGGTGTATTTTGCGGATATTTTATGTCGACTATGTAGTTTGCACAGATGCATCCATCTGTCCACATGTTTAAGGCTAGATATCCTTGTAGAGATTTCATGTTTTCTATATATAAGAGACCCTTCTCTCTTGTTTGAAGGTTAGAAAATTTTGAGATCAAAAAATTTTCCTCTCTCTACCAAATCTCTACACTTTTGCCTACAATTCCTTAACCTTTGCCTATACACCCTTAACCAAATCTTCTGATCTTTGAGCTAAGGTGTCATTGAGCTTCGTTTGACCTCTAGAGGGTGTTGTTTGCTTGGTTTTGTTGCTTGAATTACTTATTCTCTTCAAGAGGTATAAAGTTTTGTCCCTTTACTTGCTTTCTCTACTATCTTTCTTGTTGTTTTCCAACTAATTTTGGGCTGTAAAACTTCTATATTTTGGGGCAAAAACTTGGGTCCTAAGGCCATTAAAGGTTGAAGGGGTGGTTCACCCTTTTTTGTACCTTGTTTTGGAGGCCTTAGCCCTTGTGTTTCCCACAATTTTACTTTCTCTTTCCAAGCTTTTAAAGATAGATTTTCAGAGCTTTTTCAGTGGCTAAAATCATGTTTTGAAGTCCAAATTTGAAGGGGTTAATCTCCCCTCCTTGTGTCGTGCTTACTAGCCTAGTTTGTGCCATGTTTTAGCATATTAATCTAGCTATTTTTAGCTCAATTCCAGCATGTTTTATGACTTGTTTTAGATTGTTTTAGCACTTTTTTGGGCTGTTAGTTACATTTGAGCTTTGTTTTATATGCTTGTAGTATAATAGTCCTCATGAGTTTGGTGTTTTAGGCCTTAGACACATTCTCCTTTGAGTTGATAGCATTTATTTATGTTTTTCTCACTCATTTTCAGCACTAGTAATCTCTGCAACTTCCCTCCTTTCTTTGCTTTTGTTTTGCTTTGAAAGTGGTTTAAACTACTTGTTTGTTGAAAGCATGAGATTGAGGTGTCATGCTTAATGGTTTAATCCCTTAAGGGTTTCATTACCAACGGTATGATATCTCTTTCATGCCTAAGACAACTTTTGGTTTGAGCCCTCTTTCCATTAGAGGACTTAATCTCACCCTTTGGACTCAATTGATTAAAGAATGGAAAGGTAACTGAAATAGAGTAACTAAAACTTGGAACTAAAATACTGAGCAAGACAATAATTTGGTTGTGTACAATTGGACGTTAATTGAACACATAGAACTTGGACTATTTCATACTCATTAGTGATGAAATGATTCAAGGTTTCAAAGTCACCATATCCTTGATCATTCATGAAAGGTAGGGGGTTTTGTCTTGTTTTGCATTTATTAAACTTGCACACTTAGTTTCATAAGCCATCATGTAATGAAATTGCATCCATTGATGGTTTGTGAACCAAACTTGCTACTCCTTTGATTTGCTCATGAAAAAGAAGGGGTGAGTTATGCAAACAAACCCTTGAAATACCATGCATATGCTTTGTTTGTCCTCTATTGCAGCAAGGTAAGCTAGGTAGCAGTGGCTGGCAAACCACTTTCCATGGCTGACAGGTGGCCAGTAGACCAACTTTGATAGCCGGCCGGCCATCACTGGTGGCCGGCAACCTTCATCACTGGTCGGCCGGCCACTAGTGCAAATTTTAGCAGTGTGTTTCTTTGGCAGAGCAGAGTTATTCTGGAAGTGAGCAACAGTGTATGTGTTCTATTGCGCAATAGAGGCTCTCCGGAAGCAAAATGGTGGTCTTTTGGGGTGGAAACCGAGCATGTGCATGAATATCCCTCATTTCCCGAGGCAGAACAATTAGCTTAAGTTTTAGATTGTTTAGATTACTTAATTCTTTTAATTGCACTTGTGTTACAGTTATTTAATTAGTTAATTAGCTAGTTAGTTAATTCATTTGTTGTAATAATTAGTTTAGTAGCTTTGCTAGTTTATCATTTCGGTTTGTGATAATTAGCTTAATTAGCTTTAGCTTTAATTAGTTAGTTAATTAGTTTAGTTTATTCATTCGGACTCTCCTCCATGAGAGCACAATGTAATAACGTGTATGTCTTCCAACCCCACATCTTTCTCACTTTTATTTACTAGCTTACGATTGTTAGTTTAGGGACATCATGTTTTGTTTAGCATACTCCATGTTTGCATCCATTTGTATTCCATGCGTAAGGCTCGTTTCATCATTCTAACTGCATTGTTAGTTTAATACTTCTTTGAATACATGCTTAGACCGCATGCTATTTAAATGTTTCATATGCCATGTTAAGTAGCCGAGCCTATTTAATTGCATATCGCATGTGTTGCATTCATCATATTGCATAGTTAGGATCGTGTATTTTTCTAACTCATTTCTTTTTTGGCTTGGAGTACTAAGTAAGCTCTTACTCGTTTTAGCATAATTGCATGAATGCGATTGTTGCCATGTTTAGCATGCTTGCCATGAGGCCAATTGCTTAAATGATAAACTACTTGAATGCCTGTGGATGAAGGCTAAATTGCTTGAATTGGAATAATTTGAGTAATGTTTATATGCGATCACTTTTTCAAGTGGTACATATTTCAAAACAATTTTCAAAACTAACATGAATCAAGTGTTCCAATTCTTGTAAATTAGTCTATACTTGTGTGTGTGCGCATCACATAGTAATGCTAGCCTAATAATCAGAATAAGAGCATATAATGTACATATGATTCGTATCATGATTACTAGAGGTCGATCTTTGATCGGGCGAGCGCGGGTGCTCAAATATATTCATGACCTTCCTCTCTTGTACCTAAGTTCCCAAGCTGAGACAATCTTGGTGATGGCGAACACATGGCCTTTGGCATGAGTCATGGGCTTCCTAAATTTCCCAAAATAAAATATTTAGGTAGCACCTTTGTATTTGGAAAAGTAGTCCATTTATGGCAATTTGATTAAGAATCGATTTGCTAAAAGATCTGTCGGATTTGGACTCTTTAGTGTTTATCACTCTCACATTGCACTTGTAAGATTAGATTCAGAACAGCAGGAGTCCAAACTGTAAGGCTTATTTCGAACTCCGATAGGTCTTTGTAAAAAGTCGAGCTACACCTTAATAGAGAGGTGGTATGATATCACTAACTCATTCCATTTCTCACCCACTGGAGAGATGACGATGACCCCCTACGAGTTCTCCATGATCATCGGTCTCTCGATGGGGGTTGATTCGATCTCTTTCGACCTTCACCTAAGCTAGTGCCATGCCGCTCAGATCTTTCTTCTCGGGGTTGTCCCACCCCTTGCTTGCTATAGGATGATTCGATACAATTGGCTTTGGCAGTACTTCCATGAGACAAAGCTATTGACTCCGGATAAGACAGCCTAGTAGGCTTGTAGGTTCCTTCTTTATGTTCTCGATACTACCTTATTTGCAAACAGGGAGATATCATAGGACTCTATCTATTGGGCAGCATGGTAAAGCTCCCTTGGGTGAAGGAGTACGACTGGGATAGCGCTAGCCTGGCCACCCTCTGCGGATATATGAGCTCTGTGTCTCACCGAAAGGTGGAGTTGCTTGGAAGTTGCTGGAGGGCATATGAGGTACATTTTGCACTTTTTTTCAATTCAGTTGTATTTCATCACCTATTTTATTTCTATCTTTACCTGTTGATTTTTTGACATGCTTTTCTGTGCAGTTATGGATTTACATTTACTTTCCCTCCATTGTTCCCTTTCCAAGGCTCGACATAGCTCTGGTAGTGCCTTGCTCTCCTGTATTACAATGAGAAGCTGTGTCCTCGCATTCGACATGTCCGCAGCTTTACTACTTACCGTCGCTTCTTCGATATAGTGACTGCCGATATGGTAATCATTCACAGAACTCTCTATTTCCTCTTCACCATCTTTTAAATTAGGCAACTAATTTGTACATATTTTTGTTTGTAAGTCAAGTGACATCCTTAGGCAGCCATTTCCCCCATGATGAAGGTGAGATATGTTGTTTCTTGGAGGAGTTCCAACATGAGGATATTGCTAAAGGGCCTATTTTGTAGGGCTTGGTACTTGGAGGAGCGATTCACTTGCCAGACTTTGGGACAGGTCAACCTTCATATTCTATCTCCTTATCCTCCACTCATGAGGACTATTGATGACATCACCGACGGGACTCTCATCAATGATAGGATGCTGGGGTGGGATGTTGAGGTGTTTCATGATCCTAGAGACTATACAGTATTCATGCGGTCCCACATCATGCCTCTTTGACTAGGCGTGGCTCACGTGTAATAACCCGATCCGCAATTAACCACTAATCGGTAATTAAGGATGTTAATTAAGTGGATAAAATAAATTATGAGTTTATTATGTAATTTGCATTATCTTTGGCTTTCTATCTACATTAGAAATATCATGCGAAATTCGCTTTAATATGAAAATTGAAAGCTTTATCAGCATCCGAAATCGAAATTAGTTACATGAATATGTTATTCGGAATTTTTAGAACCATGTAGCAGATTTTATTAAAAAATTGATTCAGAACGATTCATTAAGTTTCATTTGGCAAGCCCTATGTATTAATTAATGTGTTATGGCATCATGACTATATATGTGAACCTTTAAGCTCATTCTTGAGTTCATTTCCCTCATTCCTTGAGTGCAAAATTCTGAGAACTTATTTTAGAGAGAGGGGGAGTATAATTCTAGAGAGAGGGAATGAGAAATTCATGGTAGAGTGGAGGATTTTGCTAGAATAGCTCAAGATTGTGCAAGTATCTAGCTAATTGAAGGCTTTTGGTGAGCATCTAATCTATAATTCATGAAGAATGTGTTATAAAGATGCATTCATGGAGTTGTTATGATCATTGCATGTATTTTACATATGTTTGTCAAGAGGATGGAGAATTTGATTATAATTTCACATGCATGTATATATATGTAGGGGTTTGTCATTTGAGTTTGATTTTGAGCATCTAAGTTGTTATCATAAGTTATTTGGCACATGCTTGTATAATTCATCATGTTTTAAAGCTTAAATTCATGTTTTGAAAAGGATTTTCCCTCATGTATGGAGCCTTTGAGGTCAATTTTGTTAAAACCAAGGTGTTGGAGGAAAAGAGTTTACAAACCTTATATATATGGAAGTTTGAACTCAATTTTAGCTAAATCCATGAGTCTTGAGCTAAGGGTTTGTAAATGATCGTATATTTGTGTCTTAGAAAAGCTTTCCAAGTGTTCTGATCAAGCTTCGCATGAGTGAAGCCACTGAAATTGCATTTTGAAGCTCAAACTCTGTTTTTGGTAACCCAGAATTTCACAGTCTACTCGAGCAAGGAAACCTGCGCTCGAGCGGAGAATGCGAGCCCTCAGTATTTTTGCAGGCATGAGCGCTCCGCTCGAGCAACCACTTGGACGATCGAGCGAACCCCTTTGTGTATTGTTGATCCGCTCGAGCATGGGAGTTGTGGCTCAAGCGTGGATTGAGACCAACCAGTACTTTTTCCAAGTTTGCAGGTCGCTTGAGCGAAGGAAGTCACGCTCGAGCGACCCACCACATGTTTACATGTCCGCTCGAGCGAGGAAAGCTACGCTCGAGCGGGGACCTTGTTTTTAGAAATTTTACTAAGTGTTTCAATTCACATTTTGGCATCCTCATTGCATCTTAGGCATTCCAAAGCCTTAATTAAGCCACAATAATGAGGTTATGGATTAGGAACACACTAAGATAGGAATGTGTGTGTTTAAGCATTGTGATAAGAAAGAATAAGAATCAACGTATCGAAAGCTAAGCCGCATTGGCCAAGTACATGTGTAATGATAAGATATGTTTTGTTATGTACCTTTGTATTTGTAGGTCAACGTCCGAGGATTGATTGACCATTTACGGGAACCACTGTGAGTAACATTTCTGTAAAGATGTGTTCATATGAATTATGTTTCAAATGTTTTATGTTAAGTTATGATTTCTGACATGCTATCTGTTTACGTGAACGAATGTTCCATTTTCGAAATTTATTATGGCATCCATAGATAGTCCCAAGTCATGGGGGATGGCATGATAATGCAGGTCCATGACATACATGTGATTTACGAGATCTTATTAGCCACTTCATTGTGGTGTTATGTGTTTAATCGGTATCCGGAACGGATTACTCTAGTCGGAAGATGATTTGTGATGTGTTCTATGGGATGTACCATTATTATGTTCAAATACAAGAATGTTTATGCTATGATCTATTTTATGCTTATGACATGCTCGGATTTCGTTCACTAACACCTTTATGTTAATGTTATTCACTGGGCTTTAGCTCATTGTGTGTATATATATGTATAGGTGGGCATTCTGGAGATCGAGCTTGAAGGCTTTTGTCTGGATCTGTGTTCTGTTGTCAGCCAACCATTGTGCCTCACGTGGAGGTTCCCAAAGTGTTTCATGTGTTAAGTTCCGGTTGTTTCTGTATATGAAACTTGTTAGTTTTGTTGGCTGTACTTAAGATACTTTAATGTGTGTAGGTATAATGTATGAATGACTACTGAATGCATATATAAAGTTTCAAATATTTCGTTTCACATAAGTCTATAGAGCTCATTAGACAACTATATTTATATATTTGCTTCCGCTAGCCCCTCAATTTTGCTAATCAGTTCTGAGGCCTTCGGTAATCCAAGGATTACTGGCCGGTTACGATGCTAAACCTATAGGGGTGGGTTTGGCGTCGTGACATCACGCTATCGTAGTTGCTAATGTCCCTGTTGCTAGAGATGCTGCCTCTACTAGTGATGCCTCTACTAGTGCTGCCCCTACTACTAAAGGTCCTGTACCTTTTGTTGGTAATGCTGCCCTTCCTCTCGGATATTTGGCACTTTCCACAACGATTACATTTCAGTGCCCGGATAGCCTTCTTGACGAGCTGCCTTTAGAGACTCTTGGATGACGATCTCTCTTTCTCGTTCCAGAGACCCGACTGCTATACCCTTCATTACTACTTTCCCATTTATTTCTTATTATTTCAATTCAGTGTTGATCTCTCTTTTGTCTACTATACCCAGAGATGGGTTATACTGATCAGTGCCTGAAGCTCATTGACACGCTGATGCTCATGGTACGAAGGAGTGAGGTAGCTCCGATCTCTGCCAGGATTGAGGTAAACTTTTTTTTTTTTTACTTTCTTTGTCTTCTATACAACTTTTTTTGTTTCATTCACTTCTAATAAACTACTTATTTCACATCATCTTTTTTGATATCACCATCTCTACCTTTTTCAGACAGCACCCCCTCTATCTATGTGAAAGAGAGATAGGCGAGCTCCAGTACAAGAGAGAGGAGGTCAAGATGAGCGTGATTGTAGTAAAGATGGTTGTAGCAGAAAAGGAGAAAGAGCATCTCCTGTGGCTCCCGAGCCAAAGGCATCTGAGGAGCACTCTTAGAGGACACTAGAGAGAGCAACAAGGATAGTGGCAATGGCGAAGATACTGGTGTTGACATTAAGATTTTTTAGGACAGTGAGACTGCCAGTGACGTAAAGGCATCCCCATCACGGAAGAGGATGAGGAGGGCTTCACACTGATTTTTATTTCTTTTTATGATGTATTTTATTTATTATTATTTTATTTTATTTTATTTTTGATGTAAAAGGATGACCTTAAAACTCATGATGATATATATATTGTCTCCTTCTTTTATGTATATGAACGAGCAAATTACATAATGCATATGTATATACTTATCACAAATCCTAAATGGTAAGACGGACAATATAAAATATACACGATGCATGAGACAACACAAAAATGGATTACACTTACACAAACATACACCAATGATTTAGTTATATATACCATACATGAATTTATACATGTACATAACTATATACATATATATACATACGACCCATATACATACCATACATATATTAATTTAACAATATCTTAAATACTGAATGCATATACATATTATATTATACATATACACAGACAAACTATATACATATCTGAGATACATACATATACATATTATATACATACGGTATACATACACATATACACTAATCTCCCCAATTCTTGTCTCTCTCTTTCTCCTCTGCCTTCTTCGATTGTCATGTCTGGTGGGCGATTTCAACGAATGCGGCACCTGACTGACATAGTTGGGCCGACCTTGATTCTTCAATGGTCACCTCGATCTCCCTATGTCCTCTTCTTTTCCTTTGTCCTCTTTTTCGTTGAGGCTTTTGAGAGAGACAGAACAGAAAGCTACAAACAAATCTTTCTTTGCCATTACTCTATAAACTCTCTCTCTCTCTCTCTCTCTCTCTCTCTCTGTGGCATTACTCTGGAAATGCCTCTAACATGGCCTCTTCCCATTGTCCTCTTACACTCTTTCCTGACCTTAATGATTCCCCAATAGAGATTACTGGCACCAGTTCCTCTAGGCCTTTGTAGGGTACCCCTGTCTCTGTTTTTCATCTCCCTACAACGCTAATAAAACAAATGATGGCCAGCAAAATCTAACATTGATGCCATCTCTCATACTCTGAACTCATGTATAAAGATCATAGCTGCGATATCTAATTTGTCATGCTGTATGCAGAGCAGAATAAATAAGTGTAGTGGTTGACAGCGCAACTCTCTCTATTCCAACGTATGTATCAAGACACTCGACGAGAGATTAGTCAGTTGAAAAGGCAAAACAAGTGCCAAGCAACAAACATGGAAAGATTTGGGGTGCCTTGGTGCTCCTCATTTGATGGCTAACGAAGGATGATCTTTTTTGGAGGTTCTGTAAATTCTAAGGCAAGGTTTTCAAGGACCTCTCGAGAGTAAGGATGTTCCTTTTTTTTTTTTTGTATTTTTGTATTTATTTTTGCTTAAGGAATGCCTTTTATCAAGTCATATTTTGAATTTTGGACAATTGAAAGCTTACTGACCAATCCAAAACTTACTGAAATTCAATCGTTCTTAGTTTCAAAATTACAAACAAAATGTTTTTATGCTTAAATGCTATGACATTCACACTACGATGTCAATAATGAAAATTCCTTTTGTTCAAATTGAAGGTCTAACTTTCCAATTATAATTTTCAAAACAAGAAAATTTCAAAAACAACAAAAGATCATCTAAAGCTAAACAAATCATAAACAGCTTAAACATGCCAAATTACACTTGTTAGAAAAGAAGTTACCCAAAACAAGACCTTAACAAACAAACCGTTGTGCCTTCTCTTTTTACTCTGACTTTTGGTTACAGACGAGATAACAATTTGGCCGGCTGGCCAATTAATTTGCTGGCCAACTAATTTTTTTGATAACCGGCCAAAATGGTGAAGAATGACTAAAAAGACAGTTGGTTGGTCGACAGAGAAATTGGTCAGTCAGCAGAAAAGTTGGCCAGCTGGCTAAAAACAGTGTGATATAGTGGAAAACAACTGTCATGCACTTCCGAGCCCACTATCTTCTATAAAAGGTGATCCTCCAATGCTGTTATACCACAGAAGTAAGAAGCTAGATACTGTTCTCTTGAAAATGGAGAATTCCTTCATTAGGCTCAAGGATTGAATGGCCACCCTAGATGGCACGGATAAAGTGAATTTTGTCAAATTTAGCCTAATTGCTCTTTTCTCCTTGAGTCATGCCCCACTTCAACTTCTGTTTCTCCATGCAGTTGCTCATTGTTGGAATCCGATCACTCATCTATTTTTCTTAGCTATGTCTGACTATTGAAGAATTCCAGGCACTAATGAAGCTTTCTCGAGATGAGAAGATTATGCTCGGATCAAATTTTGGCTACGCACGAGCGGTTGCCCAAATGTACGGTCTTGCGTTAAATGAAGGCTGGTCTCTAGCTTATGGCTCAGAAGGTGTATGTTTTTGTCTTGATTTGCCAATTTTTAAAAGTTTGAGATAAAATTGATTCTCTTTTGTACGGGCATGCCTATGTTTTCTAGCTAATTTCCTACTTGTTCTAGGTGGCCTTGAAGCTAGCATCAAATTGGTTGACATAACTCAATGCATTTGGAAAGGTCAAAGCTGTATTGGCTTAGCACTAGCCGAGACTTTGATGAGCCTAGATACATTCCATCAACAAGAAACTTTCCACTTTGCAAGAAGTCCACTACTTCTTCAGGTACTATTTCCCAACCTTTTTCCATTTTCTGGTGCTCACATCACTCTGACACTTAACACTCTTTTTTCACACTTCTATAACCCTTTGCTCACTTTTCCCTCAACATACTCCTCATTTTTCTTTAATCTCTCCTTTTTTTTTAATCCCTCTCCAGATATGGTTGATGGATAAGTTGAAAGTAGTGGCTCCTTGTGCCAAATATTCAACCAAAGACTACTCTTCTTGCTTCCAACTAGTGAACTTTTCTTTAGAGGAAGTTTTGTATGACTGGATGCATCACAGTCTGCAGACTAACATTGCTTGGTAATGGACTGGCTTAACTTGCCCCAGATGACTTATAGCATGTTCCTTCGGCCGGGTGTGCAGCTAATCAGCCTGACCTACTGTGTCTTTTACCTTCTATTCAGGTTCAGATGACAATTCGGACATGATCAAACTCGTCTTGTTGGTAAAGTTAAGTACCCAGCTACATTTCCATTTTAGGCCACACATCTCTCCCGATACACACCCGTTTGGAGGATGAGAGAACTTTTGGCTCATGTTGATAGCTTTACTTATACCCTGTCTAATGAATACCTACTCTAGCTTGAGGAAGAGACCCAAGCTGGTGTCGTCCCAATAGCAAAGACCTTCGAAACTGTAAGGAAGAGACAAGAGACCTCTAGGAGTGCAAATAAAAGATAGAAGAGCTGACTCGACTCTGCCATTAGTTCATTACTTTAATTCTTTTTAATTTTCATTAAAAAAATGTTTTAATCAAAATGAAAGGTAGATTAGTGTGCTTATTGCATCCTCTGTTTGTGAGTACTGAAAATTTCTCATTTATGGTCTAATAAATGATCTGGGTTTTCCCAAAAAAAGAGTAATTTTTAAGGAAATCAGTCAATTTCATTAAAATTCATTACTTGACAAACATGAAATCAATCCACGAGATGTATAATTCTGAATCAAATGATCCCAAGTAAGATATACGGCATTACCACTTGATTTGTCTTGCTACTAAACTCGTCATGAAGAAGGAACAAGATAATTGGATTAGACGGAGATGAACCAATCGAACATGGACAGGAACAATTAGGTGATTTATGGTTATAGCCTAACTTCAAGATGAAGTTGCCTACATATCCTAAAGATAGGAATCAAGCCTTTCGTAGTTCATAGTTAAGGTTCACTCGGGTATTAATACTCTCCTTTTGCGCTCTAAATTTTGCTAAGGCCACCCTTCCGAGTTTTGACCTTGTGAGTGTTTTTTTTTTCATTTTTTTTTCTATTTTTCTTTTCTACTCTAACTTTTGCCTAGGTTGCCCTTTCGAATTTTTGGCTCAACGAGCCTCTTAAGGGTAGTACTTTTTCAATTTATCCATGTTGATTGGTTACAAAAACTCCAATCCATCAAAATCCACCAAAGCAACCGCTCCTCCTAACTAGGTTGACTTAATAATGTAAGGACCTTTCTAATTGGGTCTAAACTTGCCCCTAGGGTCATGAATTAGAACTCGATTATCTTTTAACACTAGATCTCCTTCTTTCAAATTTCTGGATTTGACTTTCTTATTGAATGCTCGAGTAATCCTGCGTTGATACCCCTAGATGTGGTATAAGGCTTTCAATCTCCGCTTATCAAATAGCATCAGCTCTCCCAATCGATTTTGTTGCCAATCAGCTTCTGCTATCTGGCATTCAGCCATAACTCTTAATGAGGGTACCTCTATATCAATCGGTAAAACAACCTCCATCTCATATATACGGAGAATAAGGGTTGCCCTATTGCTGTCCGAATTGAAGTTTTGTATCCCTAAAATGCCAAAGGCAGCTTGTCTGGCCAAACTTTGTATGTTTCCACTATCTTACATAGAATGATTTTGATATTCTTATTTGCAACTTCCACGGCTCCATTAGCTTGTGGCCTATATATTGATGACTTGTGAAAGGCCACATTGTACTTTTCAAGTAGAACTGCCAACTCTCATTCAAAATGTGAACCATTGTCTGAAATGATTTCTTTTGGTATGCCATATTGCAAATGATGTTATTTCTGATGAATTGGCCACCCGCAATGCTTTCAACATTGAAAATGACTGTGCTTCTACCCACTTGGTGAAATAATCAATAGCAACCAGAATGAATTCATGTCCGTTTGAACCCTTTGGTGCAACTGCCCCAATGACATCTATGCCCCAAATTGAGAAAGGCCACGGTGAGGTCATATTGTAGAGTTTTGATGGTGGGGATATTTATGCGGTTAGTATGAATCTGACATTTGTGGCATCGCCAAACAAAACTACTACAATCACTTTCCATAGTTAGCCAATAGTATCCTTGTTTAAGAATCTTCTTAGCTAGCATTATATCATTCATGTACGCCCTATATTCTCTCTTGTAGACGGCTTCTATGATGTGCTTCGCCTCTTCCTCTTCTATACATAACTTGTGCGTTCTCAAATGCCCTCTTTTGTATAGCTTGTTTCCGTAGATGACGAACTGAATAGCCAGGCATTGTATTCCGATTTTATCTTTGGCATTTTCCCCTTGTGGGTATGTACCGCTTTCCAAAAAGTTCCAAATATCAAAGTACCAGGGATTTTCATCTTGAACTTACATTGTAGCTATCATTTCATATGTGGGCATATATCTTTGTTCTATCAGATTGGCGCATCTTAACCTCGATGATATGTCTATCATTGAGGCTAGGGTAGCCGCGCATGAACAAATTAGTTGTTTTCTCTTACCAAGTGTGTAAACGTCGATCTTCGAACCTCGGGATCAACATGTCCAAGGTCCGGTGATAGACTTTCATTTTTCCTCTTTAACTTTTTAATCTTCATTGGCTTGACAGACGACCAAGTTCAAATCGATCACATCAACCTTATTACCCCTAGTTCTAGGGGTGCTTCCAATCCGGCAATGCACACCTTATACTCTACTTGGTTGTTGGATATCCTGAATTAGAGTTTGAAAGCTAAGGGGATATGGGAATCAACTAGCGCTATGAGCAACATGCTTATCTTGTAGCCAAATCGATTGGATGGTTCATCAAAGTACAACTTCCAAGTGTCTTCTTTCATCTGCATGACCTCTTCATCTGGGAATGAATACTCCACATCTTCTTTTCTTTCAATTAGATGATCAGCCAAAAATTCAAGACCTAATAACCTTCTGTCTTCAATTGAATGAGTTGGATTTTGTCACTTATCATCTGCTCAATTTCAAGACCTAATAACTTTCTATCTCTAACCTCTATCCAAAGATATAGGCGATCGAGATTTCCTTCTGTACAGTGCTTCATACGGTGCCATCCTGATGCTCGCTTGGTAACTATTATTATAGGTGAATTTCACTAATGGTAGATGCTCGTCCCAATTACCTTTAAGATCTAACATGCATACTCGCAACAAGTCTTCTAACGTCTGAATCGTTCTTTCGAATTGACTATCAGTTTGCGGATGATAAGTAGTGCTAAACTTTAGTGTTGTTCCCAAGGTTGCTTGTAACCTCTTCCAGAATTGAGATACGAAGCAAGGGTCTCGATCCGACACAATTGACACCGGGGCACCATGCAATCAAATTATCTCCTTGATATATAAAGTGGAATTTTTATTAAGTGAATACGTGACTCTAATAGGCAAAAAATGTGTCGACTTCATTAACCGATCTACTATAACCCATATCGCACCATACTTTAAAGCTGATTGTGGTAATCCAATCACAAAATCCATGCTAATATGTTCCCATTTCTATTCGGGGATAGGGAGTAGTTGCAGCAACCTTGCGGGTCTCTGATACTCTGCCTTAACTCTTTGACATTGAACACATTTGGACACATAGCTTGTTGTGTCCCTTTTCATTTCTGACCACCAATAATGCTCTTTCAGATCATGGTACATCTTCGTATTCCCAGGATGAGCTGCGAAACTTGAGCTATAGGCTTCAACTAATATCTTCTTTTTGATTTTTGGAATATCGAGTACACAAATTCGATTTTGAAACTTCAGTATCTCATTGACATATAGTGCAATCAGAATTAGGCGTACTTTCTTGTTCATTGTATCTTTTCTTCAAAAATGGGTCCTTACATTGACGTGCCTTAATCTCATTGATTATCGTGGGTTATCGTGGGTTCCATGATTATATTAGCAAGTAATCCATTTGGCTTGTATGGAACCAACTCTAAATCCAATTTTTTCAGCTCCCCGTGTAAATGTTTTCTTGTCGGCGAGAATGCACGCCAAAATTCTGGTAGTCTTTTGACTCAACACATCTGCTACCACGTTAGCCATGCCTAAGTGGCGTTGAATCTTCACATCATAATCTTTCATAAATTCTAACCATCGTCGTTGCCACATGTTTGGTTCCTTCTGCGTAAACGGATACTTAAAACTTTTATGGTCGGTGTAAATTTTGCACGTTACTTCATAGAGGTAACGGCGCCACCTATTGAAAGTAAATATTACAGCATTCAATTCTAGATTATGAGTTGGGTAGCTCTGCTCATGAGCCTTCAATTGTCGTAAAGTGTACGCAATAACCTTTCAATCTTGCATAAAGACATAACCTAGTCCATTATGCGAGACATCGCTGTAAATTACAAATCCATTCGTTCCAGTAGGTAGCACTAGTATAGGAGCTGACACCAGTCTACTTTTTAACTCCTGGAAGCAACGTTCTCGTTTGTCAGTCCACTCGAACGAAATATTTTTCTAAGGCAATTAAGTTAATGGCGATGCAGTCTTTGACAAATCCCAAATGAAACGTCGGTACTATCTTGCCAATCCCAAGAAACTCTGAACCTCAAATACGTTAGTGGGTTGCGGCCAATCCATGATTGCTGTAATATTTTGCGAATCAATAGAAATGTTGTCCTTGTCAATGGAGTGGTCGAGGAAGTGTACACTAGTGAGCCAGAATTCAAATTTCTTCAACTTGGCATAAACTTTGTGATCATATAACGTCTACAGAGCTGATCTCAAGTGTTGCTCATGGTCCTCTAATGTTTTAAAGTATATGAGGATGTCAATGGTGAATTCAGCGAGATGGTGTTTGAACACTCGATTCATGAGGTCCATAAAAGCTGCTGGAGCATCCGTAACGTATTATGAATGCAGTCTTCTCAATGTTTCCTGCTTCGACCTTCACTTGATGATAACCAGACCACAAGTCAATCTTCGAAAATACTTAAGTACCTTGAAATTGATCAAATAAGTCATCAATCTGTGGTAACGAGTACCGATTCATGATACTGACTTTGTTCAATTCTCGATAATCGATACACAATCTCATTGTACCATCTTTTTTCTTCATGAACAATACCGGAGCTCCCCACGGTGAGATACTTGGTCGTGTGAAACCCTTGTCAAGCAATTCCTGAAGTTGTATCTTCAACTCTTTCAATTCCACAATCGACATACAATAAGGAGTTTTCGATATCGGTTGCGTACTGGGTTGAATTTCAATAATGAATTCAATGTCTCGGTCAACCAAGGTACTAGGTAAATCTTCAAGAAAAATATTAGGAAATTTTTGTACTACAGGTATTGAATTGAGTACTGGGTCCACTTACTGAGTATCGACTACATAATAGATATACCCATAACAACCTTTTCTCAAAAGTCATTGGGCTAACATAGAGGATATTAAACATGGAGGGATAGAAACTCCAGTTCTATCAAAAACAAGTTCACGTTGGTTTGGTAATCAAAGAAAGACCTTTTTGGTCATACAATCAATAAAGACATGGTTGCCAGCTAGCCAATCCATTCCTAAGATTACATCAAAACTGTTGATGCGGAGTGGAATCAAATCCTCATATAAAATTTCACCTTTTAGGGATATAGCACATGACTTATAAACATACTAAGTGTAGAACTATGAGACGGCAAAGACACAGATAAAGCATATCCTAGGGAATCAGGAGTCGGTGTTAAATTGGGAGTAAAGTGTATAATAATAGAAGAATGAGTTGATCTAGAATCAAAAAGAATATAAACTGAATGTCCACATATAGAAAGTGTACCTTACACAACATTTTCCATAACATCAAGGTTTCCAGGTACCAAAGCAAAAGCTCTCCCTTGACTTCTCTGTTCTTTATTCTTTATTCTGGTTTTCTAGATTGATCCAGGGGTACTCATCAAGTTTGGACAATCGCTCACCCCATGACTAATCTGAAACACGCTTCGTCACTCAATGACACTATCCCCGATATGTATTTCCACATGTAACCTCTAGTGAAAGTAACACCTTGGTTGGCTAAATTGGTTGAGCCACTAGGTCCCGTATTCGTCCTTTTTAATGGTGTAGAATTGGATCCTCCAGCTATTTCTCCCCAAAATCACTTTTTTTGACCCATTCCACCAGAATGTGAGATGTTGACTCCTTTCTCCACGATGTATGTTCAATCTACCACCTCCAAATAGGTTGGTAATTTCAAAACCTTGATCTTGCCTTTGATTTCTTCATCTAAGCATGCTTCGAATTTCCTCGCCTTTCAAGCCTCTATTGGAATAACGTACACTACAAATCGTGCAGTGATGTAAACTTACTTTCATACTCAGCTACTAACATTGTTCCTTGCTTTAAGTGTAAGAATTCTAGCACCTTTTGCTCTCATAGCGAGTTTAGAAAATACTTTTCATAAAAGACTTCTAGAAACCTTGCCCAAGTCGTAATCTCTTCTCTTTCCAAGTTAAGAAGCCACCACTCTTGGGTATTTTCTTTAGGGTGAAGGTAGCAAAAGACACCTTCTGTATTTCAGTACAGGGCAGCGCACGGAAAATCTTTTTCATGTCCCTAATCCAAGCTTCTACCAACAATGGGTTTGAATCTCCTGCGAATGTTGAAGGTTTCAGGTCCTAAAATTGCTTTATTGTACTAGGTCGTTCTTGATTTTCTAATATGCCATTGGTTACGTTATTTTGCAAGACTTGCAAGAAGCTAACAACAGTTCTTTTTACTATTCTTTCTATTGATTCGGCTCCAACAGACGTTGATCCAGTATCATTTCAATCATTAGCCATAACTACAGAATAAAAATTTTAATCAACCAAGCCCACAATTCCTATTAGTTCATACTAATGCCTCGTTTGGGAACCCTTCTTTTTAGCCAAAAAGTCAAAAAGTTACTAAATTAGCTAAAAAGCCAACAGCCCATACCAAAAAGTCAAAAAAAAAATTTCTCTCTACTTTTTGCACATTTTTTCGTAAAAAGTCAAAAAGTCATCCCAAACATACTAGTTTTTTTTAACTCATATTTTAGCCAAATAGCCAAATAATTACTAGCCTATTCCCAAACGAGGCCTAATTATAATCATTACACTTAATTCACACAAAATAGAATGCACACATTATTCACAGAAATGTCCCCTCAACTTTTCTTTGCTTTTGGCAAAGTAGTGATTGAAGGAGGACAAAACATATCCTCTCAATTGTTCTTTGCCACTAACAGAGTAGTGATTGAAGAGGGACAGACATGACAATTATTACACAAGGAGAATCCTTACAAAATACTCCTTTATTTATTTCGTAATTGTGTGTGTGTCCTATGCTCCAATGCATTTTTTTTTTTAATTTAGAAAACTATTGCTCTGATACCACTTTTGTCACGACCCAAACCCGGTATCCAGAGGCTAGCCATCGCAACGGGGAAAAAGCATAAGCCAATACCAAAAAAGTATTAGATAAAAAACACAGCGAAATAAAATAAAAGGGTACCCAAATATTTATATAATAAAAAATATGCCTTGGAGCTTTTATTTATTTACAATGCTAGCGCTAAAATTATGGTTACAAAGTGCCTGTGTCTACCCAAAGCCCTGGTCTAGCTACACCAACATATGGACAAAGGGACAAGCCCCACCTTAAGTTTCATCACTTGAAAATGGTTAACAATTATAAGTACATGACAAAATGAGAAATATTATACTGAGAGCATAAGGGTATAAAAATCGTTATGGATATTTATTCAGGCTGAATAGAGAATCGTTTGGTACAAATAAACTATTAAAATAACAGAGTACATAATACGAAAATCATTTTGAATAACAAACATATAATAAAAATCATATAAACTAAATGATCATAACCACCGTACAGAATGAAGCAAAGGGTCAATGGATATTTAAGTCCCCTAGACATGGGACCTTCAAATGGCCAAATATGTAAGTCCCTAGGCATGGGACCTTCAAAGGAGTAGTGACAATAGAATAGAACAGAGGGTCAACAGATCCATGACAAATAGAGGGTCACAAAATGACTAATCAGAGGATACTAAAATTGACTAATCAGAGTGCTAATGATTATTTAAGTCCTCTACAACCTAGGGCTTCCATGGTGGTACTTACAAAACAGTTATTCAAAAATAAAATTAATCAACAGAATTTTTCATGAGTTTCTCCTTTTAAGTAAATAGGGTTCTTTTAATAAATAACATACTTTAAAAACTAATATAATTTGCAAAATAGATTTTACAAAAACAATTTATGGTAACTCAAAATATAATAAAACTCACCTCAAATTTGATTCTTTACTTTCACTTCTGATTCCGACTCACTATTTCATATACACCTCATTTGTTTTGTTTTTTGTTTTTTATTTTTTTTTCCTCTGATTTTACTACTATAAAAACTCACCTATTTATAGGTGTTAAAGCCCTCATTATTCACCACTATTCCACCATGTGGTTTACCATGTTTCCCAAACAATTAGCACACCACATGGCACACCACACATCCCATATGGTTTTGCAAGCTTGAAGCAAAAATTTGCACAATTTCTCCATATTTCTACTATGGCCCCAAAAAAATGATATAATTTATTTATTTATTTATTTATTTTATTTTTCAAAGATTAAGTTAATATATTTTGGGGTGCCATATGCAAGTAGAGAAGAAGAAAAAATATGAAGAGGCGGATGAGGGAAGGAAAGATGGCGATGGTGACGCAACAGGAAGGTTTTGCGGCAAAAAAGGGGACAGCGAAGGAAAAGAGTCACAACGGGGAAGGGGTTTTGCAACCAAGAATGGTAGTGGCGGTGGTGGAGACTAGGTTAGAGTTTTGCAAGCAAAGAAGAAAAGGAAGAGACGATAGCGACAGATAAGAGTAGAGAAAGGAAGATCAAGGAAGAGGGAGAAGAGGGGACGACGACGATTGAATGACCAAAGTGAAACAATTGTTAGAGATAGGTTAGGATTTTGGACTTTCTGATAATTTAATTTATAAATATAATAATATATATATATATATATTCAAAAATTGTGGTGTTTAATCAAATGTGGGGTGCTGTGCATTTAGAGCCACCCCGCATTCTAACAACCACTAACAAAAGAATCCCCATACTGGAAGACAAACTATCAATATTTACCTTTTTGTGAGAATTGACCCTTGACGTCTATACAGGTGGCTAACTAAGCACCAAACACGAATTGAAGCAGTCAACTATTTGAAAATAATAGATGAAATATCACAATTTTTTTTAAAATTAAAATTAATTAAATCTTATTTGGGTCAATTATGTCATAAACAAATTAACGAATTAGCTATATTTTTCCTTGAAATGGATATAATAGACAAGGTAGCTTATACAAACTTAATTAGTAATTTCATATTTAAAAATGCAATAAAAAAAATTAACTAATGTAGTTGGTTCCACTTTTATCTGTTATTATAACTTTAGATTTTCATTTTTTCTTTTGGTTGTAAACTGGATTTACTATTGGGTATACCTCCTTATTGGAGTGTGGGACCTAATTGGTTTTGGAAAAAGAGTTCAATTTGGTTTAGTATTAATTATAATATATTTTTATATATTATATTTAATTTCAGGAAACCCAATCTAATTTGGAAATAGCTAGGGTTTTGATAAAACAAACCCTAAAATTAACAATATATAAATATTGTTTTGCCTTTCTCGGTATATAAGAAGCAGTAGCGTTTTTTGATCAAATTGATTGGTGAGAGTGCTTGGTAATTTTGTTGGGCTTCAATTGGTATTGATTGTTGCCCTGTTTGACTTGGTCAATCCAAGAATTGGTGCCATCAAATTCAAGAATTTGTCTTTTGCTTTGCAACTCTGTTTTGGTTCTGCTTTGAAGGTCTACATTGAAGGTTTTGATTTGGGTCTTTTACAATTCTGGTTCTGAAGATTTTGGTTCATCTATTTGGTGATGTCTTTCCTCTTGTTTATTTGTGATTATTTGGAATTCACCTAAGGGTGGTTTTGTGAAACCATTAGTGTCTCGTTTGTAATTGTTTGGAACTTATTTGGTTGATAGTGGAATCGGATTTTGATCCCGTAGACGTACCTCACATTGAGGGAACCACGTAAAAATTCTTGTGTTGCTTTTGATTTAATTTTTCTGCATTAGTTTTTATTCTCATTGATTGATTTACTTGTGAGAATCACATATTTTCCCTAACAACTGGTATCAGAGTTTACGGTTTATTTGGGTTTAATTATTTGTGTAAATCAATGGAGGGGAATGTGGGTCGTATGTCTAGCTTCAATGGAAGCAATTGGGTAACTTGGAAAACTAAAATGGATGACCTATTATTTTGTAAAGATTTGTATGGACCCATTGAGGATGATAGTGGCAAGCCCGAGAATATGAAAGATGATGAATGGAATAGGCTTAATCGAAAAGCCGTTGGTGTTATCCATCAATGGATTGATGATAGTGTGTTTCATCATGTTGCTACTGAAACTTCAGCACATGATTTATAAAAAAAAATTAGAGGGCCTTTATGATAGGAAATCAGCCACAAATAAAGTTTTTCTATTTCGTAGTTGGTTAATTTAAAATAAAAAGAGGGCAGCCCTATTCCGGAACATTTGAATGAAATAAAGAGTATTGTTAACCAACTTGCTTCTATGAAAATTGTTTTTGATGATGAGTTGCAGGTTTTGATGCTACTTAGTTCTTTGCCCGAAAGTTGGAAGACTTTGGTTGTGACGGTTAGTAATTCGCGCCGATGGAGTTGTCACAATGGACCAAGTCACTAGTAACTGTTGAATGAAGAAACCGAAGAAAATCGGTGGGTTCCTCTCATTCAGAAGCATTTGTTGTGAGAGGCTGAAGCAAAACAAGGGGGAGGAGTAAGACTCCTCATGATCGTGATCAAAGTTGTGACAAATCAAAAGATGGTTCTTTTTCAAAGAAAGACATTGAGTGCTATTATTTCCAAGAGAAAGGGCACATGAAGGAATGCAAAGCTCAAGAACAAAGAGAAAATGCGTAACTAAAGTGTGGATAAGAAGCAAGAAGACACAACGGCATTACTCGATGATCTCATGGTCGTTTGTGAGGATGATTGTATCAATTTTGTGGGCCAAGAGAGCAATTGGGTGATTAATTCGATGCTTCTTTTCATGTGACTTCGAGTTGATTTCTTCACTACCTACACGAAGGAGATTATGGTTCTATTCGAATGGGTAATGAAGGTTTGTCCAAGATTATTGGTATGGGTGATGTTTGCTTGGAAACAAATTTGGCCTGCAAGTTGTTGCTTAAAGATGTGAGGCATGTTCCCGACATTCGCCTCAATCTGATCTCTACTGGGAAGCTAAATGATGAAGGCTACAACAACAAATTTGGTGATGGAATATGGAAGCTCACAAAGGGTTTTTTGGTAGTGGTTAAGTGCAAGAAGACTCATACACTTTATTCGATGAAAGAAAAAATTTGTAAAAGTGTTGTCAATATGCTTAAAGATGATACTTCTACCGAATTATGACACAAGCAGCATGGGCATCTGAGTGAAAAAGAGCTACAAGTTTTGTTCAAGAAAGAGCTTCTACCCGATTTGAAAAGTACACATTTTAAAATTTGTATTCATTATTTGGCAGGTAAACAACATAGAGTTTTTTTTTCATAAAAATGTTGCTTCTAGAAAAAAAAATGTTTTGGAGTTGATTCATTCGAATGTTTATGGTTCTTTAAAAATTAGGGTGGTATACTTTATTTTGTTACTTTCATTAATGATTATTTAAGGAAAGTTTGGACTTTTATAATAGAAACTAAATATCAAGTGCTAGATGTATTTAAGCATTTTCAGGCCATGGTTAAAAGAAAACAGGCGAAATTGAAGTGCATCCGATCGGACAATGGTGGTGAATACATGGACCATTTGATGAGTATTGTCGCATGACAGTATTCGCACCAAAAGACAATTAAGAAGACTCTTCAACAAAATGGCGTTGCCAAGAGGATGAACCACACCATTGTGGAAAGAACAAGGTGTTTGCTTTCACAAGCTAAATTGCCAAGATCCTTTTGGGGTGAGGCAATAAGTACAGCGGTTGACGTGATCAATTTGTCTCCTTCCTATCCTTTGAATGGTGATGTTCCAGAAAGAGTTTGGACCGGTAAAGATGTGTGTTATGAGCACTTGAGAGTGTTTGGTTGCTGAGCCTTTGTTCACATTACAAAGGATAAGAGGTCCAAGCTTGATAGTAAGTCAAGACAATGTATTTTTCTTGACTATGGGTATGATGAATTTGGGTATAGATTGTGGGATCTGATCGACAAGAAAGTCATTCGAAGCTGTGATGTTGTATTTCTTGAAGACCAAACAATTGAAGACTTTGGCAAAGATGATCAATTGGAGTAAAAAACTAGTGATCTCATTGACATGGATCCATCTCCTTCATCTTCATTGATGTTGAAAATGGGGAGATGTGCCACCTATTGAAGAAGTGGAGGATGATGCTAATCCTAATGAAGTTAAGCCAAAAATTGAGGAAGAGCATCCAACTCAAGAACCACCACCACAACTTGAGTTAAGAAAATCTACAAGGGACCAACAACCTTCAAGAAAGTATCCTCCCAATGATTTTGTGTTGATTTGCGATCAAGGGGAGCCGGAGAGCTACCAAGAAGCAATTGAACATGCAAAAAAAGATGATTGGAAAAAGGCCATGGAAGAGGAGATGAATTCCTTGCTTGAAAACCAGACTTATGATTTAGTGAAGTTGCCTAAAGGAGGAAAATTTCAAAAATAAGTGGGTTTTCAAATTGAAGAATGATAGGAAGAATCACGAGGTACAAAGCCGTCTTGTTGTGAAAGGCTTTGGGCAAAAGAAAGGTATTGACTTTGACGAGATTTTCTCACCGATTGTAAAGATATCTTCTATTCGGGTTGTACTTGGCATGGTGCAAGTATAAACCTTGAAGTTGAGCAACTTGATGTGAAGACGCATTTCTTCATGGTGATCTTGAAGAAGAAATTTACATGGAGCAATCGGAAGGTTTTGTAGAGAAAGGGAAAGAGAAATTTGTTTGCAAATTGAAGAAAAGTTTGTATGGCCTCAAGCAAGCTCCATGGCAATGGTACAAAAAATTTGACTCTTTCATGTTGAATAATGGTTTTTCTAAAACCACTTGGACCATTGTATGTTTGTGAAAAATTTTCCGGATGGCAAATTTATTATTCTTTTGCTTTATGTTGATGACATGTTAATTGTGGGTCAAGATTCTACCATGATTAACAGGTTGAAATTGGAGTTGAGCAAGTCTTTTGCTATGAAAGATTTGGGACCGGCAAAGCAAATATTTGGTATGAAAATTGTTCGTGATCGCAAAAAGGGGTTGATTTGGTTGTCTCACGAGAGCTACATTGAGAAAGTTCTTGAGAGGTTCAACATGGATAAAGCAAAGCCGGTTGGTTGTCCACTTGCGGGTCACTTCAAACTTAGTTCGAATCAATGTCCTACAAGTGAGAAAGACAAAGAAGAGATGTTGAAAGTTCCTTATGCTTCAGCAGTTGGTTCATTGATGTACGCCATGGTTTGTACAAGGCCAGATATTGCTCACATAGTTGGTGTGGTGAGTCGTTTTCTCTCTAATCCGAGTAAAGAACATTGGGCAACGGAAAAATGGATTCTAAAGTATCTTTGAGGGACTTCGAAGGTGTGTTTGTGTTTTGGGGATGGTAAGTCGATGCTTGATGGGTTCACAGATTCTGACATGGCTGGTGATGTTGATTCTAGAAAATCTACTTCGAGGTATTTGATGACTTTTGCAAGGGAAGCTGTGGCATGGCAATCTAAATTACAAAAATGTGTTGCTCTCTCAACTACTGAAGCTGAATTTATTGCCATTACAGAAGCTTGCAAAGAAGAGTTATGGTTGAAGAAATTTTTGCAAGAGTTGGGTTTGAAGAAAAAAAGTATGTGCTTTATTGTTATTGTCAAAGTGCTATTTACTTGAGTAAAAATTCTACCTTTCATTCGAGATCGAAACACATTGATGTGAGATACCATTGGATTCATGATGTGTTAGACTCGAAATTGTTACAACTCGAAAAGGTTCATACAGATGATAATATCTCGGATATGTTGACAAAGACTTTGCCGAGGGACAAACATTTAAAGTGTCGAACTTTGGCGAGTATGGTTGATGTCTACACCTAAGTCGGTAGGGGGAGAATTGTTGGGTATACCTCCTTATTGGAGTGTGGGGCCCAATTGGTTTTGAAAAAAGAGTTTAATTTGGTTTAGTATTAATTATAATATATTTTTATATATTATATTTAATTTGAGGAAACCCAATCTAATTTGGAAATAGCTAGGGTTTTGATAAAACAAACCCTAAAATTAACAATATATAAATATTGTTTTGCCTTTCTCGGTATATAAGAAGCAGCAGCATTTTTTGATCAAATTGATTGGTGAGAGTGCTTGGTAATTTGTTGGGCTTCAATTGGTATTGATTGTTGCCTGTTTGACTTGGTCAATCCAAGAATTGGTGCCATCAAATTCAAGAATTTGTCATTTGCTTTGCAACTCTGTTTCGGTTTTGCTTTGAAGGTCTACATTGAAGGTTTTGATTTGGGTCATTATTTTGGGTTTTTACAATTATTCAAGATTTTGGTTCATCTATTTGGTGAGGTATTTCCTCTTGTTTATTTGTGATTAGTTGGAATTCACCTAAGGGTGGTTTTTGTGAGACCATTAGTGTCTCGTTTGTAATCGTTGGAACTTATTTGGTTGATAATGGAATCGGATTTCGATCCCGTGAACGCATTCCTCACATTGAGGAACCACGTAAAAATTCTTGTGTTTTTTGATTTAATTTTTCCGCATTAATTTTTATTCCCATTGATTGATTTACTTGTGGAATCACATATTTTCCTAACATTTACTTGGTTATAAAGCGACAAAATCATATTTTCATCTTTTAGAA